>OX451736.1:1368587748-1369787748 GCA_948472305.1 Vicia faba | reverse complement strand
CAAATGAACCTTCATGGATCTCATGTATCAACATGTCCGCTTCGTGTCTATCCACGCATCTGAGCAAGACCATGTCAAAATTCCTCTTGTATAACACATTTTCATTGAGGAAGAAACTGCCTGCCAATCTCCTCAGTGTCTTTCTATCTTTCTTTGAACCACCAAACGGGTATTCCTGATTCTGGATAAAATGCTTGATATCATAATACCAAGGTTTTTCATCTGCTACCTCCTCTGTCCGAAACACATGAACGGGCCTATCTAGCCGTTGAACTGTAATTCGGGGTATATCATTCCAAGCATTTACATGGTACATGGAAGCCAGAGTTGCCAAAGCATCTGCCATTTGATTTTCATCCCTAAGAATGTGATGGAATTCAACTTTATTGAAGAAGGGTAGTAATCTTCTAGCATAATCTTTGTAAGGGATCAAGCCAGGGTGACGACTGTCCCATTCGCCTTTAATCTGATTTACTACCAAAGTTGAATCGCCATAAACATCTATAATCTTGATTCTGAGATCAATAGCTTCCTCAAGACACATGATGCAAGCCTCATATTTTGCCATATTATTAGTGCAATCAAATGTTAACCTTGCAGTAAAAGGAATGGGCGATCCATGAGGAGTAACAATCACAGCACCAATTCCTTTACCATAAGAATTCACAGCTCCATCAAATACCATACTCCAACGAGATTCAGGGTCGGGACCCTCCTCGGGCAATGGCTTATCACAATCTTTCACTTTTAAGAACATCACATCTTCATCGGGGAATTCATACTCTGCAGACTGATGATCCTCCACCGGCTGGTGAGTAAGTTAATCTGCCAACACACTACTTTTAATGGCCTTCTGAGTGTGGTACTTGATATCATATTCAGATAACAACATCTGTCAACGGGAAATTCTCCCAGTAAGAGTAGGCTTTTCAAAAATATACTTGATTGGATCCATTTTGGAGATCAACCAAGTAGTATGATTCAACATATACTGCCGCAAACGCCTTTCCGCCCAGGCCAAAGCACAACATGTTTTTTCTAGCGTGGAATACTGCGACTCACATTCAGTGAAATTTTTGCTGAGATAATAAATGGCAAACTCTTTCTTTCCTGTTTCATCATGTTGTCCCAGAATACAACCCATGGATTTATCCAACACTGTTAGATACATAATCAATGGTATTCCTTCTATGGGAGGGAGAAATATAGGAGGTTCAAGCAGGTACTCTTTAATACTTTCAAATGCCCTTTGGTAGTCATTTGTCCATACACAACCTTGATCCTTTTTTAACAACTTAAAGATTGGTTCACGCGTTGCAGTCATGTGGGAAATAAATCTGGAGATATAATTCAAACGCCCGAGGAAACCCCTGACTTGCTTTTCAGTTCTTGGTGCTGGAGTTTCTTGAATTTCTTTGACTTTGTCAGGGTCAACTTCAATTCCTTTCTGGCTAACAATAAAACCCAATAATTTCCCCGATCTAACTCTGAAGGTGCATTTATTTGGATTCAAGCGGAGACGAAACTTCCTCAAACGCTGAAACAACTTCAACAAATCTTCTATATGACCTTCTTCAGTTTGGGATTTGGCAATCATATCATCAACATATACTTTGATTTCCTTGTGCATCAGATTATGGAATAGGGTTGTCATAGCCCTCTGGTACATTGCACCAGCGCTCTTCAACCCGAAGGGCGTCACTCTGTAACAGAATGTTCCCCGGGTGTGATAAACTTTATTTTTTCCATGTCCTCTGGAGCCATTCTTATTTGATTATACTCGGAAAATCCGTCCATGAACGAGAATACCTTGAATTTTGATGTGCTATCCACTAACATGTCAATGTGAGGCAATGGGAAATCATCTTTTGGACTAGCTTTATTAAGATCTCTGTAATCTATGTACATGCGGACTTTTCCGTCTTTTTTCAATACTGGGACAATATTGGCAATCCACTGAGGATACACTGATGTCACAAGAAAACCAGCATTAATCTGCTTTAGGACCTCCTCTTTGATCTTTACTGCCATATCCGGATGGGTTCTTCTCAACTTTTGTTTAACTGGCGAACACTCTGGCTTCAACGGTAAACAATGCTCGACAATGTCTGTATCTAGACCAGGCATATCTTGATAAGACCAAGAAAAAATATCCACATATTCTTTCAACAGCTCAATCAAACCTCTCTTTACATCAGGATGCAACGATGCTCCAATCTTGACCTCCTTCGGATCTTCTTCTGAACCCAAATTAACCACTTCCAAAGGCTCTTTATATGGCTGAATGGTATTTTACTCGTGCTCAAGCAACCGTGAGACCTCTTCTGGAATCTCATCATAATCTTCTTCTTCATCCCCAAACACAGGACATTCAAAGTTGGGAGAGGGTGCAGGGTCATTGTATTCAACAGGTTTTTTAATTAATCTGCACATGTGATTTATGATTGCTTTTAGAAACTGACACATATAACAAGTGATCATGCAGATTAATTTTCAGTTATTATTTATTTTGAAAGGGTTTTTTTATTTTTTATTACCATTTCCCAAGAAAAAAGGCAGAAAATAAAAGACATAATTTTGGAAGCAAAGACAACTTTTATTAATGATCTTAACAATAATAGCAAACAGATAAGCCCTACAACCTTAATACTTCCACCTTGGGCAGAGTGAAAGCTTTTCAAAAGAAAGAAATAGATTAGCAAAACAAATTACTTTGAAACATGTATGCAAGAAGGAATATCAATGGTGACCCAATTCTGAACTCGGACTCCATGCGTCACATAATTCGGTACTTCCTGCTCTGTGTTATCCTCTTCAACAATATTAATTCCAGAACCAATCGGATGGAGGTAGCCTCCGCTGCGGAAAACATCATGATAATTGTTCATAGAAGACTTCGACTTCAAACTCTCACCTTTTCCATTCCTCGAAGAGAAACCTAAACCAGCTTTGTTCTTGTTCACGGGTGGATCCACAAGTCGTCCCCACACTGCATTATGACCATTACGCACAACCTGTTGCGCATCCTTCAGGGAAACCACAGAATTCTAATTCTTCGTTATGTTATCAATGGATAGGGCTTGGAACTGGGTTCCAACAGCAGCCTCATTCGCTTCTACAATACTGAAAGAGGATAGATGGGATATCAACAACGCCTGCTCCCCATTTATGATCACTACCTTCCCTTCACGCACAAATTTTAGCTTCTGATGCAGAGTTGAAGTGATAGCCCCTGCTTCGTGTACCCATGGCCGTCCTAGAAAACAACTCTACGCGGGAATAATGTCCATTACCTGGAAAGTTATCAAGAACAAGTGTGGTCCTATATGGATGGGCAAGTCCACTTCACCAATGGCAGACTTCCTTGACCCATCGAAAGCCTACACAATGATACCACTCGGGTGCATAGGTGTTCCTTGATACTTTAACTTAATGAGAGTACTTCGTGGCATAACATTCAATGCGAATCTGTTATCAATTAGCACATTGGATAACGAATCATTCTTGAAGTTCATAGATATGTGAAGGGCCAGGTTTTGATTCCTCCCTTCATCTGGTAACTCATCATCGCAGAAACTCAAGTTGTTACATGACGTAATGTTTCCAATTACGCTACTGAATTGATCTAATTGCATGTCATTCTCTACAAAATCTTGATCTAGTACTCTCATCAGTGATTCTCTATGAGCGTAGGAATTCATCAATAAAGCTAAGATGGATATCTTTGAAGGAGTCTTCAATAGCTGATCTACAATTTTGTAGTCGCTCATTTTAATTATATTCAAGATATCATCCACTTATTTCTCCAATGTAGCTCCACTAGTCTCTCCTGCAGTCTTCTTCGGCTCATCATTCTCAACAATTTTCTTTCTAGCAACAATGTCTCTTCGAATAACCGGCACAAACACGCGACCACTACGGGTCACCCTGCTGTTATCAGCTATATTTCCAACATCTGGTATTGACTGGATGGGAACTTCCACCCCATCTTCCAAAATTGTAGCGTTATATTTGTAAGGCATAACCTTATTTGATTTATAGGGAACAGGACCTGGCAGACTAATTACCAATGGATGTGAACATTTTCGACAAACAAATCTTCGTCTGAAGAGAAATACTCATCTGCGGAGGCATATTCTTCTTCTGACTCTTCTCCCATCAAACAAACTTCAACCATATCAACCTCGTGATAGTCATCTCTCTGACCTTTGATCTTGATAGTTCCATTTTCTAACAGTAATTGAACACCCTCTCTCACAATAGAACATCCTCGGGGGTCTCGACAGCAAACTATGCAAGATCCATATTGGTGTTCCACCTGACCAGCAGTACGGCAGAAGGTAGCATTCAACTGTACGAGATCTTCATTCAAATTCTCTACTTCAAAAATTCTGAATTCACTCGGACATCCAGAAACCATATTAACTTCCTCTTCATACTCTTCCCTAGGCCTGATTATATGAATTAGACCTTCATCCATCATCTCCTGTAAATCAGCTTTTATCTTCTCGCAACCCTGTATGTTTGTACTGCAAATAGCACAACCGGTGTGGTCATGCGTATAATAACTAAATTCACAAAGGTATGCGTGCATTTTCACCAAATCCCCTCTAACAAGATTAATGTCAAAAATCTGGAAGTCACCTGGACAACCGGCCACCATATTCACAGCACTCACTCCCCCGTGTTTGGGCAGAGGATTCTCTTTCACATTAGGTCCCATGTCTTTGAAAGATAAAATTCCAGACTTCACCAACTTTTTCACTTCAGTCTTCAAAGGATAACAATTTTCAACACTATGCCCTGGTGCTCCCTGGTGAAAGGCACACGTCTGGTCTGCTTTGCAATACCAAGGCAAAGGTGATGGTACTGCTGGAGGTGGTCGTGTCTGGACCAACTTCTTCTAGATCAATGCTGGTAGTAGCTATGCATAACTCATGGGGATAGGGTCATATTTCTCCCTTCTCTTATTATTCGCTTGGTTCCCCTGCTGGGACTGTCTTTGATAAGCAACGGTAGTCGGAGCGGCATTCATAACAGGAGTAACTAAGGCAACTTACTGGTGACGCTGATAATTCCTTCTAGTAGCGTTCACCCTCTTCTCTTGTATGACAGCATTGGTATCCCCCTCTTTCTTCTTTGTAAACCCATAAGCTGGCTTTTTCACACCTCCAGATCCTTCACCATTTGTCAAATGACCTTCTCTTACTGCCTCTTCTAGGCGGACACCCATTCCTACCATCTCTATAAAATCACTTGGGGCACTTTCTACCATTCTCTCGTAGTAGAAAGCACTTAACGTCTTTAGAAAAATTTTAGTCATTTCCTTCTCCTCCATGGGAGGAATCACTTGTGCAGCCACTTCACGCCATCTCTGTGCATACTCTTTGAACGATTCTCTGTCTTTATGAACCATGACCCTAAGTTGGTCACGGTCAGGCGCCATGTCCATATTGTACTTGTATTATTTAATGAATGCTTCTCCCAAATCATTAAAGGTGTGGATGTTGGCGCTGTCTAAACTCATGTACCATTTCATCGTTGCGCCGGTCAGACATTCTCCTTACATACATCACCAAGTGAGCACGAGGGCAAGTGTTTCCCTTGTACTTCTCAAACTCCGGGACCTTGAACTTAGCAGGCACTTTAACATTCGGGACCAAACACAGCTCACTCACATTCTGCCCAAATAACTCTTTTCCCCTAAGAGCCTTCATCTCTCTTTGCATTCTATCAAACTGCTCTTGGAAATCATCCATTCTGTCATAAAGACCCAAATCTTCACTCGGCGGAGGGAAAGGACGACACACATCTTCATTAACAATCGGAACCAAATTCACCGAAGGAGGTGTAGCAGGAACAGTATGCACCACAGGAGGTGCTAGAGTAACAACATTTGGAACTACTGGAGCATCTTGGGGGCCCAAATTGAAACCTTCAAGTGCTAAATTCTCTGGCATTCCCCACGGATAACCCTGAGGCATACGGTTTTGAACAGCAGTCGGAGTAGCAGATACAGGAACAGTAGGAACTTCAACATTTGCCCTTGTTGGTTGAGGTTGAACACTCGGTGGCTGATTCTGAGCAACCACCAGAGCTTCCATCAGAGTAGTCAAATTGGCCAAGCCAGCCTTTAAAGCAGAAACTTCTTCACGTAGCTCGCGATTCTCCTGTTCCAAGTTGTCCATCTTCTTTTTGAAGTTAGCCCGAGTGTTGTACTGATGAGTCAGCTTGCTGAATGAAGTAAAAAGATGGGTAAGGCACCTGGATATGCACAGTAGATGCAAGAAATATGTGCAACATGATGCATGACATGCAATGCACATGATTATTTTTACTTTATCATTTAATATTTCAAGGGATTTAATGTTTATAGACATATTGCAAACATCAAAATAAAAACGCATTTGAAATACTGAAAACTTTTATTATAATAACTTCAAAATATGTTACAAATTTCAATGATCCCAAGTACAAGATGAAAATACAATCTAAAAATCATGAGAGAAAGAAACTGATAGAGATCAATCTGTACGTTGGCGCTTCCCGATGAGCCTGGCAATCTGAGCTCTCAACCTCTGGTTTTCTTCCACATGTCTGATGGCAACCTCCTTCCAATCATCTGAAGCAGGAATTGAGTAATCAGCACCTGTTTGAGGCTTAGTAGAAAATAAATCCCCTTGCCTCTCTATAGACTTTATTGCTCGACTCTCAAGGATCTCGATCAAATCATCTTTCTCCTTCAAGTCTGCTTTGTAGGAACTCTCTAAAGTCTGGAACTTGTTCTTCCAAGCATCTCTTTCTTGTTGCGTCCTAACCAAAGCAAGCTGCAATTCTTCTAGATCATCTAATAAAGGAGGAGTGGTCTTCATAAACAGATCAGGCATGGGTGTCTCTCGAGTATATGGCATCTTCAACAGAATGGCTCTCGATCGGACCCACTGAAGATATGGCTCCAAAGAAACAACACCCCTAGGTCCCAAATCCTTCCTACTTTTCTTATGAATGTGACGCCAGGCCTTCGCAATCTTCTCCCTAGCTTCCCTGTGGTCTTCTCCTTCCTTTAGAAAGAAACTACTCAAATGAATACTGTTTGGCTTATCTCTCATTGGATAACCAAGCTGTCGCTGCGCAAGAACAGGGTTATAGTTAATTCCTCCCTTTGTACCAAGAAGAGGTACATTAGGGAAACTACTACAACTGTCAATAATCTCCATATCCTGATAAGCTCGATGATACCAATCAATATCCGAGTGAGTAAGTGCCATGATCTTAGGAGCCCAACGAGGTTCCTTCTTGACATCCCAAAAAGCATCAGACTGGGGCATATGAGAGATGAACCACCGATACAACAAAGGCGTGCAACAGATAATCATTCCCCCATGATAAGAACTCCGAAGATGAACAGAGTAATAAGCATCACCCAATAGTGTAGGAACTGGGTTTCCAATCATGAAAATCCTGATAGCGTTAATGTTGACAAACCTCTCCACATTAGGAAATAAGAATAATCCATAAGCAAGTAAAGCAAAGATGGCCTCAAAAGTAATCGTACTCTTCATCCTGGCAAAGTAACGAGCTTTCTCCAATAAGAACTGAGCTGGTAATCCTCTAATCCCTCCTTTGGTAGTCATATGGGCTTCAACCTCAGACTTCCCCAGATGAATCAAAGCAGCAATCTCATGTGGTTTTGGCTCACCCTCCAAACCAGTAAAAGGAACACAATCGATAACGGGTAAATCCAATAGATAGGAATACTCCTCCAGTGTAGACATCAACTGATAATCAGGAAAAGTAAAGCAGTGATACACTGGATCATAGAACTGGACCAAGGTCGAGAGAATACCATCCTTCATCTTCAGCTTCATGAGAGGAATAATGGATCCATACTTCTTCCGAAAGTCTGTAGAACACTCGATGTCTGGAATCAGATTGACCAACTCATTTATCTTGGGATCCTTGAAACTGTATTTCCCGGTCTTTCTCTTTCCAGAATCCATGGTTAATAGTACCTGAGATGTTCACAAATAGTCAACCTTTAAATCCCTTGAAATATTGTTTTCTTCAAAAGATGCTTATGAGTGCATGGATGCATGATGCAACAATCACACACAAGATCACATATATAGGGTTCATAGGTTCAAAGTCACGAGCATGAGGTCGAAGGTACTACCCATAAGGTATTGGTCTAAAAAGTTATCACCTACCGAACAAGGTTATAGAGGTTCCCAGGGTCTACATCCTTCCTTCGGATATTAGCAACTTCCCGATTAACTCGGTAATTAGTAATATTCTCAAGAAAGACTCGTCCGAGCGTAGTATCATGTGACAACTATTTCTGGATTACTCCGTCATAGCTTCCGCACTTCACCTAAAAGGCCAAGATGGGTTTGGTATTCTACGGTCCTCAGTTTCAGCAGGCTCTCAGGTCGAAAGTAGTATGTCTTCTCGATTACTCGGTAAACGACGCTACAGCAGGATATCCATTACATAAAAAAGTTGAATCAAATGTTTGGGTTCCAACTTTTATGCGGTGTCCACTTCCCCATGCACCATCCTTTTTGAGCCGTCAAAGGCCCTCACTACTATATTGCTTGGTTTCAATGTCAATCCCTCACAGTCAAGCATATCAAGAGCCTTTTGAAGAAATACATTCAGAGACGAATCGGTGTCCACCAAAACAAGAGCCAAGGTCGTGCCCCTGCATTCCACTAAGACATGCAATGCCTCATTATGCTTCCTCCCTCTTGGCGTTAAATCAGCATCCGAAAAACCTAAACCATTATCTGCAGTCAAGTTGGCTACGCAATCTTGGAACTGATCGGCAGAGGTTTCTTGGGGTACATGGGCAATTTTGAGGAACTTTACCAATGCTTTTGCATGAGCCTCGAAACATAGTAATAAAGCCAGCATGGAAATTTTTGATGGAGTTTGCCCCAGTTGCTCGACTACATTGTAGTCGCTTCTTTTTATAATCTTTAGAATTTCCTCCATCTCTTTCCATGAGGTCTCAGGGATAGCCAATGATTGTGCCTTCGTCCGAACAGGCTCAATCAGAATAACTTTACCTCGAGTCTCAGTTGACTCGGCAGCAGGAATGTCAGTAGGGGTGATAGCAGGGATTGTAACAACTTTGTCAGTTGGAGTACTAGCAGAGATGATTGTAGGACTGAGAATAGCCTTTGGACGAGCAACAACAATATGAATGGTTACGGGTCCAGAAACAGCCTTTGAGGGAGCAATTTCTGGAGAGAATATCCTTCCGCTTCGGGTTATCTTACTAGTCCCTGCGATATTACTGATATTGGAATCAACTCTCTCAGATCTTGAATCTTCGGAAGCTGGCCAATCTTGCTTGATACCGTGTTAGTAGACATCCCCTCCATAATTCCATGGTACGGTTTTGTCTGACGAATACGGGATTGGTCCAGGCATTGTAATTATCAAAGGAGCCACTTTAGGAACTGATGCAATTCTAACGGGTCTTTTGGTGGAGACCCTGGAATAATTGTCGGAAATGGTCACGATGGAGACATCATTATAAGAAACAGTTGGAATAGAAGCCTTTTCAAACAAAATTTCCTTGTTATCTATTAGGCCTTGAACGCATGCTTTTAACAAATGACAGCTGGTTGGTGAGGACAAACAGAAATGACAGCTTTCATCACAGCCTGGGAATACACCGGCAATCAATAAGTTCTTTTTGATAGTCAGGAGTGGGGTCACAAGTTCATCAACTGAAGTAACAAACATATCTTCTTCAATGGTGTTGGTATTATGGCTGTGTTTGGGAATAGGGGCATAAATGACATTGGGCTTTTCTGACGCATCGAATTCAATCTCTTTGGCTTCAAGAAGGTCTTGTACTTTGTTCTTTAGAGCCCAACAGTTATTAGTGTCATGGTCGGGACTCTCATAGTGGTATGCACAGTGGGCATTGGGATGATAGTGAGGAGAGGTTGTGTTAGGGTTCTTCGGAGCTTCTTTCAAGGTCACTGGGTTGGATCTTAACAAATGTGGCAATACTTGAGATAGTGTTATATTAATTCGGGTGAATTGTCTGACTGGTCTTTCCATTCTTGGTTGGTTGTTTCTTTGCTGATCAGGCGCAGATTTAGGAATCATAACAGCCCCCACCATTGGACGGCGTTCGACCTTATCTTGATTTCTCTGAGGATATACAACAACCACCTCTTTCTTTCCGATGAATGATTTCCTTACAATAGTAGAGGATGCATCTTTTTGAATCTTTCCATTTTTTTATCCTGGCTTCTACCCTTTCTCCGGTCAATATCAATTCAGTAAAAACTGTCGATGAACTCCCAATTAAGTGATTAAAGAAGGGACCAGACAAGGTGCCTAAAAACATGTCTACCAACTCTCTTTCAGATAGTAGAGGCTGGACTCTTCCAGCTAAGCCCCTCCATTTTTGCGCATAGTCCTTGAAGCCTTCACTTGAAACCATGGCCATACTCTAGAGTTGAGTACGAGTGGGTGCAAGATCAGTGTTGTATTAGTATTGTTTGTAAAAGGCTATAGCAAGATCTTCCCAGTTATGAACATTGGCTCTTTCTAACTGATAAAACCAATCAAGTTGGGTTCTGAACAGACTGTCTTGAAAGAAGTGTACCCATAAGTCCTTATCAGCGGTATGAGGATGGATTTTCCTTACATAGGACCGGAGATGCATTTTCAGACACGAAACTCTGTCATATTTGGAGAATACTGGTGCTTTGAATTTTGGAGGGATGACAATCCCCGATACTAACCCCAACTCCTCAAAGTCCAAGCCAGGCAATTTTTGGATTTCCATTGCACTCAATCGTTCTTCTAGATGCTTATACTTGTCATCGGCTGAAGGGTATTGTTCTTCGGAATAGTCTTCTTCCTCTTCCTCTTTTGACTCTGACTGGACAACTGTTCTTTTCCCTTCCCATCTTGATTGTCTTTCACACCAGATGTCGTTGCAAAGTCTATGGTCCTTCTTGCTTGCCCTTGGGATCTTTTTCCCATGTTTAGAACTCCGGTTATTTTCTTCGTCTTCTTTTTCTTCTCTTCAACCAGAAAGGTGTTCAACTCTTCATGTCTTTTGGCTAGAGTTAAGAACAATTATTGAAATGTGCACTCTGAGCTTTGAAGTCCTTCACCGTTTGCTCGAGATCCATCTTACTGAAATAAACAGTAGAAATATGAGGAGACTTGTTGCAAGAAACCTGCTTATGTTATGATGAATGGTAAATGCATATGCAATGATTTCAAGGATTTTAAAGATTCAAATTTGTTTTAGACAAAAAGGAAACACACGTTATATTAATAAATTAAAGCTTGAGTACATCAATGCCTCTTTGGGCAAAACAAATCCAAAATTCTAAGATAAAAAGGTAGTACGCATCCTTTTTGGTGTGTAGTAGGCATTCAAGTTCCTCTCCACATGGAGTTGCTTAGTGAGTTCCAAAACCTTCTTCTCGCTTGCATAGAATTGGGCCTCGAAAGTATCTCGCTCCCCCTTGAGTTGTATCCAATCTCTTTGTAGGTCTTCAAGAGAGGTGGGCATGTCAGGATGTAGGATAGTGTATGGAACATCCCCTTCTATAACAGGCTCAAGGATTACCGGGAGAATGGAGGGGTAAGGCATCATAAGATTCTGAGCACGAGTTCGTACCCTTTTGAGGTAAGTATCAAGAGGGATGGAATTCTTATGCCCCAATGTCTTGCTATCTACGTTGTTCAACATCCTCCAAGCTCTGATAAATCTCTGGCGAACACCTTGATCATTGTTCTCGTAGTCAAATACCAAACCTTGAATCAGCATTTCATGTGGGTCATCCCTTCGGGCATAACCAAACTGTATTAAGGCTAAGAAGGGGTTGTAGGTGATGCCTCCCCTAATGCCAAGTAAAGGGACATTAGGGAATTATCCATAACATTCGACAACAGTAACATTCTCTATGGATCGAGAACACCAATGAATGTCTGAATGTTTGAGCGTCATCAACCTTTGTGACCACCTTGAACCTTGCTCATTCTTCAATACAGATTTGGGAAGATGTGAAATAAACCATCTTGCCAAAATAGGAGTACAACACATAAGGACACCTCTTTTCCTCATAGTGCGAGTGTGAAAAGAATGTAGGATGTCTCCTAGAAAAGTAGGCACCAGGTTGCGGGATATGAAGATTTTGATGGTGTTCACATCTATGAGTTGGTCAGGGTTTGGAAACAAAACCATCCCATAGATGAGGAGAGCGAAAATTTCCTCAAAGGCTTGCAAATCTAAAGAGTTCCAACAGTTTTGGGCTTTCTCGAACAAGAACTTTGCTAGGAAACCTTTGACACCACTCCTTGTTTCCCAATGAGTTGTGACATCAGATGAGTGCAAGTGTACAGCTTGAGCAATCTCTTTTGGCTTTGGGTCTCTTTCTGTACCGTTGAAAGGTAGTTGATTGAGAATAGGAATCCTCAAGATTCGGGAGAATTCTAACAAAGTAGGCACAAGTTGATAGTTAGGAAATGTGAAGCACCTTCATCATGTCTTCGTCTGTGTTGGAGGTGACCGAGTTGCGTAGGCGACCATGTCTCTCAGTGAAAGGAGAGTTTTCAGGAATCCTTGAAGCTATCTCCTTAAGTTGTGGAGGGATCCTTACAAGGTTGACTTGAATAGTTTTCCTGCGAAGAGAATCCATATCCTACAAAATAGAAAAAAGATAAATCCCAAAAATCCTTGAAATGGTTAGTGAATGTGTATGATTTTATGATGTTCATGATTTTATGTACAAGTATGTATACACAAACAAAGCAAACAAGTCCTTAGGTTTAGGCTTGCAGGGAGTTTTATAGGTAATTACCCTCTTGAAGTTTAGTTGGCTCAACCTGTCCTAGCAATAGTAACCAGGTTCTAAGGAGCTCAATATCACTGGTTTGTTTCCTAGGTCATTGTTTCAGCATAAACCTCTTTAATGGCGACCGAAATACCCAAAGAAACCAAACCTCAATGAGTATAGTATCAAGTATCTACCAACTTCGGATTGTACCAAAGTCGGTCATCTCACTACGTCCTAAAGGCCAAGTTGGTCAAGTAAAGGTTCTAAAAGTTCATTAGTGCTTCATGACATCACTCAACGGCCCCTTATTCTCCTTGATTAACTCAAGGGCTACCGGTACCCACAAATATGTCGCACTAACGTAGCTATTGCTTAGACCATGTCGGTATACCTTGCACAGTTTCTACAACGTATTGCTACTTACCTATAAGGTATCCCAAATTTGGGTAGAGGATTCAAACCCAAACAAAGAACCATAATGTAAAGCATACAAGTCAAACAATGTAAGCAAGTAAATGTGATCTAACCCTAAGGTAACCCCACTATTAGAATTTCCCCAGCAGAGTCTCCAGTTCTGTGATACGGAGGGAGAAATGACTTGAAGGTTTTGTGTTTTATCGCGAATGTTGCGGTTAGCAAGAGTCGCCACTGAATTTTCTTTTATCCAAAAGGAAAGGTGAAAAAGCACAGGAAAGACCTTTGAGATTATTTCTTGAGTTCGGGGGTAGATTATGAAAAGGGAAGGTATTAGCACCCTTTCCATCCATCATTTTACATGGGCTCTTAGTTACTTGCTAGATCACTTGCTTTTGTTTGAAATTGTGCTTTGTGTGGTTTTTGAAAGTATTTTGTAAATAGGCCATTGTTTAGGAAATCTTTGTAATGATTCTCATTCATAAGAATGTATATAAAGATGTTTATCTTTTGAAAATGTTTTCAAGTTTCGTAAGATGTTTTGAAAGTGTAGGTGTTTGTTTTAAAAATAGCAAGGATGTATTGTTTGAAATTGAGCAAGTAATTAGGAGCATTCTACCTACTCAAAAGTCTTTTTTGTTTATTTTTCCTTTCCTTTGATATTGTTATCTTACCATTGATTTGGTAAGTAACCCTATCTTTAGATGTAAACGGGATGGGCGTGGGTCATCGTATAACCATGATTAGCAATGTTGCAAGGTATCTTAGCATTCTTTTTTAGGGACTAAGATCATTTGAAAGGCAACTTAGATAGCGTCATTGAGGGACTATGATCTTATACTTTTGTTTGTTTTTGCTAAGATACCTTATATGCATAATATGGCAATTTTTCATAAGGAAACCAAGTGGATTTACCCCAGGGGTGCTTGTGTGCAAGTGTATTGTTTTCATGCTTGGTTTTGTCTTGAATTAGGGTTTTCTAATTGATTGGTTTTAGTATTTCCATACAAACCCTAATTACTAGCATGTTATATATAAAGCGATAAATTGCGGAATTTAAAGTTGTTATGCTATTACAACACTTGTGGGAGGGGGTATACAAATTCATTAATGGGGATTGCAAGAATTTAAACCTAATTAGTCTATTACAACCATATTGAATTGGTATAAATGTACAAGAATTTAAGTGAATATAATGTACAAAATGAGTAAATGTATAAGAATGAAAATATAAAGAAAATAGATATTTGTTTGGATTTTTTAGGAAAAAGGGAGTTTGTTTTAACCTAATTAATTAAAGAAAATAATTAATTAAACTTAAATTTATTAAGAAAAGATTTTAAATAAAACCCTAATTCTATTAATTGATTAAAAAGAAATTAAGTTTAAAGAAAAGTATTTTCTTTGGTATTTTTGTCTTGAAAATAATATGTGGTGTTATAAAATATTTTTGCCCATTTTTTTACATTAAAATAAATATGTTTTAATTGGTGCAAAAAATAACTAATAACCTAGTTTTAATTAAACTTACAAGATAATGAGTAAAAATAAATAAAGTATGATTAATAAAATAATTTTTTGTGTGAGAAAAACAAATAAACTAAGTTAAAATATAAATCTACTATTTTTGTATTTTTTTATGATTTTTTAGTATTAGAAAAAATATTTAAGAAAATAAATGAAGTAAAAATAAGAAAATAAAATAAACTGGACTAGGGCAGGAAATATGAAACAGGGGGTTAGCTAGCAAAAACAAAAAAAAATAAAACAAGCCCAAAGAGGCCCAACGTCCTGCAAAAAAAAAGTCAAAAAATGCAAAACATGTAAAAAAAACACAAAAGGGTACCACTGGAGCTCGAACCCAGGTCTCAAAGGTTACAGGCGCGCGCTTCTACCACTGGGGTGGCTATACATCTGTTAACATAGGAAAATCAATAAATATATGATACAAAACACGCCCTAATTACTTCATCTTTAACCTCCAGCCAGACCAACTATAACTTGTTCATTTCTCATCAAAAATGAAAACTGTAAACATGAAACTTGTAGCAAATTTCCACGCGGTTTCAAAAATGTAAAGAATTAAAAGTATAAATCAAAGATAAGAATGAATTTTACTGGCCCTAAACTGAACCCTAAAAATCTCAGAAACTTCAATCTTAAAATTCTCTAAGCTCAAGCAAAATTAATGGAAACTATGAACATGGTTAGCTTTAGGGCAATGATATCTACATGTTTTATTCACAAATAAATCATTGATGATGCATGTATGAGAAGTTCCAAAGTTATAAAAATTACCTTGCAAGAGGGTGTTGGGTTTGAAGTTTGAGCAGCTTTCAAGGAGTTCCAATGGTTGAGTTAGCTTCCTCAAGTTCCCGGGAAGCTAATGGAATGCTTAGCTTGAGCTGAAAGGGCCTGAGGAGTTATGGAGAAGTCCAAGTACAAAGCTGAGTTTTTGAAAATGGAGGATGATGTTAATGGTGTTACATTTCTGTAACAGGGTGTGGGATCAGTTCTATATGATGTTTAGAAGCTTTAGAAACCAAAAGGCCAAGAAATGCACAAGTAGATTATGAGTTTCAAGTTTTTGGTCAGTTTATGTGAAAATGGAAGTATGAGATGTGTTTCTGAGTTCTAGGTGTTTTCAGGGCATCAGAATTCGTGTATTTGGTGCAAATAGTTTGTGTATCTATAAGCAAAAAGATTGGAGTGGTTTTGACAATCAGAAGTACAAGTTACAAGCTTTTGGCTAGGTTACTTAATTTTGAAGAAAAGAGGGAAACCAAGTATAAATTAGATGGTCCTTGTTGCTCGAACAACGAAGCTGAGTATGAAGCGCTCATTGTTGGACTTGAAGCTTTGTTGGAATTGGGGGCAACCAAAGTCGAAATTAAAGGAGACTCTGAATTAGTGGTCAAACAAATTACAAAGGAATATAAGTGCATAAAGGAAAACTTAATGGTATACTTCGTCATAGTCAATAGGCTATTAAGGAAATTTGAATACATGGATATTCAACACATACCAAGAATAGAGAACCAAGAAGCAAACGACTTAGCGCAGTTGGCTTCGGGGTATAAAGTTTCTACCAGGAACTTTAAGGATTTAGTTGAATTAAGGGGTAGAGTTATGGCTACTAGATTCACACCATCGGATCTGGAAAGTATGAAATTGGGATATGTTGAGAAACAAGGATTCGAAATATTAGCCATAAATACTTTGTCAGATGCAGATTGGCGAAGTCCACTGAAGAGTTATTTAGCAGACCGAACTCTGAACGTGGATAGAAAGACAAAATACAGAGCATTGTCGTATCTCCTCATGGGGAACGAATTGTTTAAAAAGACCCAAGAGGGTGTATTATTGAAATGCCTAGGAGAAAGTGAGGCATACTTAGCATTGTCAGAAGTCCACAATGGGGCGTGTGGGGCATATCAAGCAGGCCATAAAATGAAATGGCTGTTATTTCGATACGGCTTGTATTGGCCTAGCATGCTCAAAGATTGCATAGACTTTGCTAAAGGATGTGAGGAATGTCAGAAACATGCAGGGATTCAACATGCCCCTGCAAGTGAGTTGCATTCGATCATCAAACCATGGCCATTTAGAGGATGGGCATTGGATTTGATAGGAGAAATAAATCCTGCTTCGTCCAAAGGACAGAAATATATCTTGGTAGGAATAGATTATTTTACCAAGTGGATCGAAGCTATACCACTGATAGTTGTTGATCAAGAGGCTATTATTGAGTTTATACAAAAGCACATTATCTATAGGTTCGGATTGCCAGAGAGCATAACCACAGACCAAGGCTCTGTGTTTACTGGTAGAAAGATGCAAGAATTTGCCCAAGAAATGGGGTTTAGATTGCTAACGTCAACACCATATTATGCTCAAGCAAACGGTCAAGTCGAAGCAGCCAATAAAGTGATAATAGGATTAATCAAGAAGCATATTGGCAAAAATCCAAGAAACTGGCACAAAACTTTGGACCAAATATTATGGGCTTGTAGAACATCTCCTAAGGAAGCTACTAACACTACGCCTTTCCAACTCACATTTGTTCATGATGCAGTGTTGCCAGTAGAAATTCATCTACAATCAGTTCGAATTCAGAGACAAAACGAAATCCCAGCTGCATTATATTGGGAAATGATGATGAACGAATTAGTTGAGTTGGAAGAAATTAGATTACATGCATTGGAAATTTTGATGAGACAAAAAGAAAGAGTGGCCATAACATACAACAAAAGGGTGAAGAAAAAAGTATTCATTATTAATGACTTAGTTTGGAAAGTCATATTGCCCATGGACAAGAAAAATAAAGCATTAGGTAAATGGTCACCTTATTGGGAAGGACCTTTTCGAATATTAAAAGTATTCTCAAACAATGCATACGAAATCGAAGAACTGGTGGATGATAAACGTATTCTAAAGGTTAATGGGAAATATTTAAAGAAATATAAGCCACGCCTGCAGGAGATTCGAATAGTAACAACGTAACCAAGATATTATAAAAGGCCAAAATGGCAAGATAAGATGCCAAAATGGCGTTGTTCGAATATTACATATAAGAAACCAAAATTATAGTCAAATAAACATCTGAAATTTAGAAATAAGAGTTATTTTTCAATCGGTTGAAAGTGCTTCGAAATGATTCAAGCCTCTGCTGAGCGAACCGCCTGGCTCCTTCCAAGGTTGCCACTTCTCCTTTAAGTTGTTCTGCAGTTTCCATTTCTGCAAGCCCCTGGTTGAGAAGCTCTTCGAATTGGTTACCAGCAGTATTGGTTTCGAAGGCTATTTGTTGTTCTTTAGCCTCCTTAACTTTCTGTTGAAGTTCCAGAATCTGCCTTTCCCAAAGAAGTATGGACTCAGCTCGAGCCTCATAATCAGTTTTCGCCTGCTTTAGATGCATAGCTTGATCCTCAGCTTCTTGAGAGAGTTTCGAAGCTTGTTCATAAGCAGCATCCATGGCAATGCGTTTCTCTTGAACCTTCTTGGCAGCAGATTCGCCTTGGAGAAGGTAACCAGTTACGTTGTCCAGCAAAGCCTGAAGATCGAACAAGAGAGTACTAACTGGCAAGGAGCAGGTAGAAAGATTGACCTTTGTGAGCAGCTCCTTCATAGTATAGCAGGCATTACTATCTTGCTTGAGCACTTCGAATATATCCACATTAAGAATTGTTTTCCTAATCTTATTAAGAAGTACAATTCTTTCATCTGTGGGAAGAGGATAGCTGGTCGAACTCGTGCCAGCCCTAGCAAGTGGGACGTCCCTTTGAGCCAGCTTTGCCTTCATGTACCCAATAGGGTCATTTCGTCTCAGGAGTGCAAGCTCCTCGTCAGTCATTTGAGACAAAGAGGATTGAGGGAGTTCCACACGTAGGGGAGTCACGTCCATTTCAACCTCCATGGGTTCGTTGGTTGCATCACCATCCCCTTCATTCGTTTCGTGCTCTTGATCTTCTTCATCATCATCCAATTCTACCACTTCGATGCCTTCCTTTTCACTGCTATTTGCGTTGGACTCCATCCCAGCAGTCGAACCATCATTGGCATCCTCCTCCTCAGACTCTTCGTCTGCAGATTCTTTGTCTCTTTGCCCAGAATCTGCTTTCTCTCCTTCAGTTTGAGTGTCCTTTGGATCCTCTTGAAGAGTTTCAAGAGGAGACTTTTGAAGAGAAGCTCTTTGCAAATCCTCTGCAGATGTTTGAAGTGGTATTTCGTTTGTCCCTTTCAGAGGAATAGAGGTGCCTTGGTCATCCTGCTATTCAGAAGTTCCAGCCAGAACCGCCATATTAGACGAACCTTTATTCTGTACAAGGTTGCTGGAATCTCCTTGAGGAGAGGAGTTGAGTGGAGCAGCAGCTTTGGATGGTGAGTTCGAAGTAGTGGAAGCTGGATTCAAGATGTTCTGCAAAGAGCAACAGAATGTTAGAAACATGCACCAAGGTAATAAGAAATTATTATTTTCAAAGAGATTTTAAAAGTTCAATTTACCTGTGGACTCTCGGAGGAGAGGTTACTAGCTATGCGTTCCAACATTGCGTTGGAGGTCGAAGGTGGAATTTTGGATTTGGGTGAGGGAGCAGCATCCCTGGAATCTAGTCCAGAGACACTAGTTGGAACGGTACTTTTCGAAATATCTTTCTTTTGCTTCTTCTTCGAAGCAGTTGGTAGGTTTCCTCCAGCCTTGGGGTCTTCCTCAGTGGTGCTTGATTTCCGCTTCTTGGGAGTAGTAGGAGGAAGCTTGTTGGTCTGAAAAGATTTAAACAAAGAGTTAGATGCAAACCATAAAACATGAGTGAATTCGAAACATCAAGGCTAAGTGATTACCATTGGAGTTGGAACACTGGTTGTTGTTGGTATTGTTGTTGTTGTTGTTGTGGTTGCAGCAATAGTGGTTGTTTCGGGTGGAGTCACTTTGTCAGTAGTTTCGATGGAGGCTTGAGAGGCGCTCCCTTCTTTTGACTTCGAGGCGACTGTCTTTATCCTGATGGCTGAAAATCGAAACAATTAAAGCAAAGGTTAAATATATGGAAAATGAAAGACGTTTGGGATTTTCCCAAGCATTCGCACCTGTGCCTTGATCAGATTTAATTGACATGGCAGAAAGGTCGTATCGAAGGTGTCCTGGGAAATCATGAAGCCAGTGTCGAGCCCATGTCACAGTCTCAGATGGCTTTGGTTTCCTTTGAAGATGTTTGAACATCTCTTTGCAAGTGAACCACCAAGGATATGGGGGAAACCAAGCCAGAGCCAGTTCTGAGGTAGGTAATCTAGGAAATTTAGGTGGATGCATTTCGAATGCCAACCTATACCTATCCTCAGGTGACAACCCTGAAGGAAGTTTTAACTGAGAAACTTTTTGTTTAAATTTTTCCTTCAAGGTCTCAGCCGCTTGATGCACAGTGGATTCCAAGCGCGTGGGGTCATAAGTAGTTTCAAAATAATTTTGGAAAGCTTTAATCTCTTTGGCATGAGTAAACATACCTTTCTTTGTTGGTACCTGCACATCGAAGGCATCAATTAGTTTCTGTTGAATTGTAAGTGTATCGAACATATAAGTTTGATAAAACTTGGTCCACCATTCCAGAAACCCTTTAGCTGTGAGATGGGTAGGTTCGAAGGTTATCAGCTCAAACTGGGCAAAGCCTTGATATTGTTCTTGCTATATTTTGGCTTCCCGTGCCTTGAAAGTTCGTCCAGAAGTAATGGCACTCTCAGTTTAAAATAAAGGTTCAGGAATCAGTTGGCATAAGCCAAACTGTCTCGAAACAAAATTTGGTTGGTAAGCGAAAAGAAAAATCTGGTTTTTGGCTGGAGTTATTCTTGAAGAAATGAGTCTAGGTAGCAAAAAAGCTCTCCATACATCCTGAATCTCCTTGCTCTTAATAGCTTCTGAGAGAGCCATGGTGAACCAGGAAGGTCCATGAGCCCTCAAAGCAAAAGGCGCCATGCTCTCTTCGAACTTGTGCCTTTTGGAGAATATCATGATGTACTTCGAGAATAAGACTTTGAAGTCGTCTTTGTCATCATTTGGAGTTAATCTTCGAAGCCTAGTGCCTTCGACTATCCTATCAGTTATCTCAGGATCTTGTTCATCAATGGTGTTGGCAGTTGACAAGGAGGGTTCGAACATGGCGTTTAGCCATAGCTGAAGTAACCAAAAAGGGCCAGCCAACAGGATATTCTTGGAGGTATGGGATTTGAGGCTCGAAACAGCTGACCTCAGGCTTTCATAAAGGTCAACTAAGAGCAGTTCACTTAAGCACACTCTTCGATTTTCATGCAAGTCCCTAGCTAGAGGAATGAACCTACTGGCTACTTGTAGGGATCTACTGCAGAAAACGTATCTTGACAGCCATAGGGTTAGGAAAGCAATGTGTTCTACGTCAGACACATTGTCCCCCTCAGCATGGTAATGACTGATAAACTTGGAAAAACTTGCTAGCTTGACTTCGAAGTCAATTATGCTTGAATGTTCTTCGTTGTCGGGGATATATGTTTCTCCCACTGGCGATAGCCCAGTGATGGCCGCTATGTCGAAGAAGGTTGGGGTGATCATTCCACCTGGGAGATGGAAAGTATTATAGGTACTGTCCCAGAAATAGAGGGACGCGAATAGCAGAGGGTGGCTGTAAGTGAAACCAGGCTTCGATAGCTTAATTAAATTGTAGATACCTAATTCTTCCCATTGTTGGGATTTCTTAGCTTCTACTTTCTTGAACCAGTTTTGATAAGCAGTATCAGAGGTGGGGCAAGATCGAAACGGCTTAAAATTACTTTTTACATAGTCCAAAACAAAGGGGGCCTTAGGAGGAACAGTTGGATTTTCTATGGTGTTTGAGTCAGAAGATTCTATTGCCTTAGGGGCGTCCATTTTGTTAAACAAGGGTTTGAAACTATAGCAAACTGGGAAAATCGTCCTGGTATCTTTTAAAATTTCAAAAACCGTAAGAGGGCCATTTAAAGCTAACCTCTTACCAGCAACGGTGGTAGGAATGAGTACCTGTGATGCATATAGCATTTCTTTTTCCTTTGAGATCATCTGAGGAGCAAGAACGGATTGACCTTGGTGAGTGATAATCTTACTTTCCATTGTAGTTCCTGCAGTTTTTCCCTTCTTCTTGGAAACCTTTTTGAGTTGGGATGAAGTAGAAGAAGACATTTTTGAAGGATGTTGAAAGCTTAGGGTTTTTTTTGGCGAGAGAAGGAGGGTAAAAGATTCAGAGTATGAAAAGAAAAGAAAAAGACTAAGTGGATGATGTTTTATAATGTGGAAGTTTAAGCATCCACTGAATAAGGGTGTGATACGTGGAAATCATGGGTTGGTGTGATGAAGAGGTGGCGTAAAGTTAACATGGGTAATAGGCATGATTTAAAGATAATCATTGTTTGTAACTGCACCATACTGTGAAGTGGCTCCAGGCGGTTAAGGAATCCAAAAAGTGCTATGATTGACGTGACTGGAGTCAAATGCATTAAATGTTACGATGATTCGAAGGTCACATCAAAATCTTGTGTAGATGTTTAAAATAGGTATTTCTCAGAGAGATCGAAATACATATTTTAAAGGGGCAATTTGTTGGCTGAAGATTTTGATAATATTATTAGAAGCCAAGCGAGTTGAACGTTTCGATCGAAATGAAACAAAAGCGTCATGTTTCGAAGTAGCAGAAGCAGTGTTTCGAATAAGCATATCAAAGCTTGAAGCTTCGAGTGGCAATTATGGGAACATATCTAAAGAAGTCTCGAAATAACAACAAGGCTGTGTCTGAGAAGTGCGTTCGAAACGAAGAAGTACCAAAGCATTTGAAATTCAAATGGAAGCGGGACATTCGAAAGTTTGAAGTTTATGTGCTGGAGCATTTGGAGACACGTGGAAAGAAGAGAGAGGCATTGTTCTGCATGTTCTGAACGTGGCATAATCCTATAGCAAGACCGTTATGGTCGAATTAGTATAAATAGAAGTCTTAGTATTAGGATTTCGTGTGTCATATCTATTGTACTAAATACTCAGTAACATTTAAACTACCACATGGAAAGGGAAACGAATGCAAGAGCAATGTACGTATGATAGCACCACATATTTATGATTTAATGAAAACCTTTTATTATTTCCAACACTTTCTTTCATCTTTCTGCCAAATAACATTTACAAGTTTTCTCATTCAAAGTCCTTTTATTTCGAAGTCTCTTCATTAAAGCTTTACATTTCAATGCTTTCTTTACGTTTCAAGCACTTTACATTTCAGAAAACTGTCATACTTTTCATGTCTTTATCTTCAAGTTTTGTCTTTCGAAAGTCTATTTTTACTTAAAGTCATCTACAGATTTCTTGCATTAAACGCTTTCTTCATATTTCAAATCTTTTACGTTCCAGAACATCTTTTACATTAACTGTTTTTATAATTCGAAGCCATTTACTTGCCTTTTTATGCAATTTTACATGTCTTTACAATTAACATTTATTCATGCAACTTAGTTTTGTACACGCATATTTTGATTACACCTTTAGATCTTTAAGAAAGAAATCGAAATAAGCCAAACACCTATACAACAGTCAAATACCAACCATGAATATATGTTCGATCATGAGAGTAACCCTAATGACCAAGGAATCCTAGGATCAATCTAGTCGATCCTGTGAGTTACCAAAGAAATTGAATAACAGTCAGTAAGTTTATTCGATAGTTTGGAAGACTAGCGGTTGTTTACCAGAAATCACTGGAAACAAATTGGCACACCTGATGGGACCAATAATTGGACATTAGAAATAAAGATTGTTGAGACATAACCATTATAAAAACGTTGGAACCTAAGAAGTTTGTTGTTTTATGAACCTAAGAAGTGGTAAAATAACCAACAGCAACCAACCTTTATCCAGAAGAAAACGTTTGGACAAAATGTCTAATTCTGACAATCAACAAGGGGAACAAAATGCCCCACATACAACAGGCACTAATGTGTCCACTTCGATGGGAACATTTAATGTGATCCCTTCGAATGCACAGTCCGTTGCATCTTCAAACAGTAATGTAGCCACCAATGGAGTAAGTGGCATATCAACTAATAGTTCGATCTTAGGAAATACTGGAACCATTGGGTACCCTGGGGGATTCGTTCCACCATCAGGGACACAATCCCATTTCGCCACTCCACTAACTAGACCACCCGGTTTCGATGGAAATAGAACCAGAAATTCCACTTATGGAATGCCAACTTCCTTTATGGCAGGTTTACACAATTCCACATCGAATTCATCACCACAATTAGGGTCTGGGTCTGGGGCGAATCAGTTTATGACAAACAACCAAGGGTCAGTGGGTTATAGCATAATGCCTATTTTAACCACAGAAAACCAGTTGGCTTTTAGGCAATTAATGGATGACAGTAACCATAATATGATAGGGGTGTTAGCACAAACTATGCAGGAAATATTTGCCCCAATAGTACAAAATGTGACTGTGACGAACAGGGAAAATGCTGACAACATGAGTCGAATAGCAGATTTCTTTGCTCCCCCAGAAAGGCGTAGGCAGAATCAGACGGGATTTCGAGCAAACATGCCTGTTATAGAACAAATTGCTAACGACCCAATTTATAGACCACCTAGAGAAGAAGTTAACTTGGGGGCAAGGGAACCAAGGTTGGAAGCCCCAATAATCCCAGGCCCACAAAGAGAAATTATGGAACCAGGGGCAAGGGTCGAAAGGCTAGAAGCCCCAGAGTTTCGAGAAGAACAACCTAGGGGGGTTGTCCTGGTTGGTCGAAATCAAGATGCCGATGCTGTCGTTCATAGAATTCGAAACGATAACATCTTGGCAGAAAACAATCTAACCACCATGATAGAGAGAGTCATGGCCCAGAACGGCCTCAACACAGGAATGAGAAGGCCAAATTATGCTTCTCCTATATTAGATTGCATAATGCATACTGATTTACCAAGGGGATATAAAGTCCCTAAATTTACAAAGTTCGCTGGGGATACCAATGAGTCAACAGTCGAACACATAGCGAGATATCTAACTGAAGCGGGAGAT
Organism: Vicia faba; assembly: GCA_948472305.1. NCBI lineage: Eukaryota > Viridiplantae > Streptophyta > Magnoliopsida > Fabales > Fabaceae > Vicia > Vicia faba. The sequence continues at coordinate 1,369,762,967 of OX451736.1, read as the reverse complement.
ATAGCCAATAATGAAGATCTCAGGATCAAATACTTCCCAAGTTCCTTGACTAAAAACGCTTTCACATGGTTTACCACTTTGCCTCCTGGGTCCATTGACACTTGGGCTCTCTTGGAGAGATTATTCCATGAACAATTTTACATGGGACAGTCGAAAATAAGCTTGAAGGAATTAGCCAGTGTCAAGAGAAAGTTCACCGAACCCATAGATGATTATCTGAATAGATTTAGGCTTTTGAAATCCAGATGTTACACAGTGGTGCCTGAACATGAGTTAGTCGAAATGGCCGCTGGTGGTTTGGATTACTCTATTAGAAAGAAACTAGACACTCAATATTTGAGGGATATGGCTCAGTTAGCCGATAGGGTTCGACAGGTCGAAAGGCTAAAGGCCGAAAAAGCCAGAGTCTTTAAGAATAGCAAGAAAGAAAGGATTTCCTATGTTGGAACTGAGGAAGCAGAAGAATATCCTGAATTCGAATTCGAAGAGGTCGAAATCGACCTCGCTGAATTAAAACAGGCTCCACCTTACTCCTGCAAATTATTGGTTCCCACGAAAGGGAAAGAGATTGTTGAAAATGAGAAAAGTGACAAATTCCCAAAGAAGGTCTATACCTTCGATGTCACTAAATATGACGAGATTTTTGATTTACTTGTCAAAGATGGCCAACTCATTGTGCCATCAAATGTCAAAATACCTCCTTTAGATCAGAGAAAGAAGAGAGGGTTTTGCAAATATCATAGTTTCCTGGGCCACAAAACCTCACAATGTTTTCTTTTCAGGGACCTAATTCAAAACGCAATCAAAGATGGCAGACTAAAGTTCGCTGATAAGGCAAAGATGAAAGTGGACGAAGATCCCTTGGACGTCGCAGACACCAACTACTCCGAGCATGCATGCATTGGAGAGATTAACATGGTGGAAACTGACCAAAGCGATGCCCTAACAGGAGAGAAAGGTACTGAAACTGAAAACTGGGTGATGGTCGAAGTCGATGAGGAGGTCACTGAAGACATCCAGAAGATACCAGAGACTTCGATTGAAGCAGCACCTGTAGCTGTTGCAAAAGAAACCCAGGCTACTGAAGGCCAGGGAAATCAAAACCAAGAACTAACACAGGTCACTGAAGGCTTGAGGCTGGAATTGGAGAAAGTCCAAATCACGAAGCCAACTTCCCCTCAGAAGGAAATATGGGACACTCTAGGGGAACCCAGTGGAAAATTTGACTATTTGGTCAAATATTCTGCCCCAGAGAGTTCGAAGGTTCAGATTGAGGATATAAAGCCCACAGGATGGGGCGATGATGAAGCTAAGGGGGGAGATGTTAAGATAAATATGGTGGATATGGAGAGGCCTCGCGCTGAGATGGAGGAAGTAGAGAAATACTTAGAAAAAGAGAAGTATAGAATGGAGGATAATCACACTGGAGATGCTAGCCTCAAGGATTACCTCATGAAATGCCACAAAGGAGATTCAGGCATGATATTATGCCCTAGGTGCAGCATCCTCTGCAATCAGAGAATCACTGCGAATTTCGAAAGGGTACAGAGGACTCGAACTGGCAACAATTGGCGCTAGGATAACCAGCTTTTCAGGTGTTATCCTAAGGCTGGAGAAAGTTTGCTGGAATTTGTGTTTCGTTGCTACAAAGGGGAAACCAAGTGCTTGATTTGCCCAAGGTGTTCTGCTGTATATGACCAAAGCATGGCCAGAGCCTTCGAAACGATTCCCTTCGCCCCTTGCTGGAACCATCAAGAAACTGTCCAGATGGGCCCACGTTTCGACAGCAGACACAAACAATGAAGGCCTGATAGCCCTCACCCCAAGGCTGCTCGAAGAGTGACTTTCAAACTCCCTGCTGAAGTGCCAACCGACAGATGGTTACAAGTCAGAAATGACAAAGGCAAAGATAGATGGAGAAACGTCGAACGAAATGCACGCCATGATGTGACATACAGAAGGCAATTCAACACAGCAAAAAGGGAGGAGGTAAGATTAGAAAATTACAAAGGAAGGAACCCCATGTCAAGATCCCAGTGGCGCAGGCAACAAAGGATTCGAAAGGCTGAAAGGGAAGCTGTGGCATACAAAGGGGTCACTTCAACAAAGAACCAAGGTGAATCTAGCACCAACAAACCACAAAATCAAACTGAAGACAAACCTCCAGTCAATAGGAGGCTTTTCTCTGAAGTACAACGGGATGAACCAAAGGAATACACTCCAGGCCCAGAAGAGGACGAAGATATGATAACAGATAACTTCGAATCGGAGGGGGAGTCTTCATTCAACCTAAACTGTAATGTGGTATCTGTGCTTCCCTGTGAATTTGGGCAGGAATCCGAAATTGATGAATATGAGGAAGAAGATACCACAGATTTGATGAAACATAGGCCTGTGTGCTACTATGTGATGGACAATGGGGCTGTTGAGGAAAAAAATGCGTTCTTCGAACGTCCAGAACCTGCTATGAAGAACCATCTTAAGCCACTATTTATTCGGGCAAAAGTTGGTGTCCATGGTGTGAACAAGGTTCTAGTAGATGGGGGTGCTGCAGTCAATTTGATACCCCATTTTATGCTGAAAAGATTAGAGATCCGCGAAGGAGACATCAAGCCCCATAATATGGTTCTGTCCAATTATGAGGGAAAAGTGGGCAAAACACTGGGAGTGGTCCAGTTGGAATTGACAATAGGCTCAAGCTGTAGGCCCACCATGTTTATGGTGATCGAAGCCAAGGCCAACTATAACTTATTGCTGGGAAGGGAGTGGATCCATGGCGTGGGGGCAGTTCCTTCGTCAATGCATCAGCGACTAGTTCTGTGGAGAGATGATGGAATCGTGGAAAACATCGAAGCAGACCAGAGTTACTTTATGTCAACAGTCAATTTAGTTGACAAGAGGGATTATGATAAAAATCTGGCAAAGATTGCTCCGTGTGTTCCAAATGATGAGATTAACGAAACCAGAAACGCCCACTACTACATGACCCTTCGCCATGATGGCCTTTACTGGGATAGAACGATAATCAGTGAAGAAGAGGGAGTCGAAAGCACTATACAAAAACGGCCAGCAGGCTGGGACTTCGACAACCTTATCCATGACTGAGTCCACGTTTTTCGAAAGGATTTCGGCCTATATGGCTGAGAACGAATCAAAAGCGGCCTTGGAGGCTGAAATAAATAAATCAACTATAAAGATGAACGAAGTAAGTGGGGATGGCTCGAAATGCTCACCCTTCAGAGAATTTGAGATGGATCAAAGGTTGGATGCCATCTACGATAAACAACCCTTAGGCTTCGAAAGGGACCCCATAAACTCAGGTGCCAAAATGTTGGCACAAGACCCACTCGAAGAAGTCAACTTAGGGGATGAAAAAACGAAAAGAATAACCTACATAAGTGCAAAACTCAGCCCAGGCCTCAAGAAGGAAGTAATCGAAGTCCTCAAGAAAAATAAAGATTGCTTCGCATGGGATTATGACGAGATGCCTGGTTTAAAGAGGGAGTTGGTCGAACACAGACTGCCAATCAAAGATGGCAAGAAGCCCATCAAGCAAACTCCCAGAAGATTCGCACCAGCGGTTCTCACAAAAATTAAAGCAGAGATCGAAAGGCTGCTGCGTTGCAAATTCATCAGAACAATAAGGTACGTCGAATGGTTAGCAAACATAGTACCTGTTATTAAGAAAAATGGTTCTTTAAGAATTTGCATAGATTTTAGGGATTTAAACACTGCAACCCCTAAAGATGAATATTCCATGCCTGTGGCAGAAATGCTAGTAGATTCTGCTGCAGGGTTCGAATACTTGAGTATGTTAGATGGATACTCTGGGTATAATCAGATTTTCATTGCTGAAGAAGATGTTGCAAAGACAGCATTTCGTTGCCCAGGAGCCTTAGGCACCTACGAATGGGTGGTGATGCCTTTTGGTTTAAAGAACGCTGGGGCAACTTATCAAAGGGCAATGAATTCAATTTTTCATGATTTCATTGAAACCTTCATGCAGGTGTATATTGATGATATAGTCATCAAATCTATATCTGCAGAAACACATTTGCATCATTTGAGCCAATCATTCGAGCGAATGAGAAAACATGGCTTAAAGATGAATCCCCTTAAATGTGCATTTTTTGTGAAGGCTGGAGATTTTCTTGGTTTTGTGGTTCACAAGAAAGGGATTGAAATCAACCAGAATAAAACCAAAGCCATAATGGAGACGAAAGCACCTACATCAAAAAGGGAGTTGCAATCTCTGCTAGGGAAAATTAACTTCCTCAGAAGATTCATTTCGAACCTGAGTGGAAGAACCTAAGCTTTCTCTCCGTTACTTCGTCTAAAGCAAGGCCAAGCCTTCGAATGGAACGAAGCCCACCAGGAGGCAATTGACAGGATAAAAAGATACCTCTCTCAGCCTCCTATTTTGTCTCCACCTTCATGGGGGAAGCCCATGAGATTGTACATATCTGCCTCTGAAGTTAGTATAGGTAGTATGTTAGCACAAGAAGATAGCAATGGTATCGAAAGAGCCATATACTATTTAAGTAGAGTACTAAATGATGCAGAGACCAGATATAGCAATCTAGAAAATCTATGTCTCTGTTTGTATTTCTCTTGTATGAAACTCAAGTATTATATAAAGCCTGTTGATGTTTATGTTTCATCTCATTTCGATGTCATTAAACATATGCTTTCAAAACCAATAATGCATAGCAGAGTTGGTAAATGGGCTTTAGCCTTAACAGAATATTCTTTGACTTTCATGCCTTTAAAAGCTATGAAAGGTCAAGTGGTTTCTGACTTCATTGTGGACCATTCTTTGGTTGAGCAGACTGTCATGAGTTACGTCGAAATACAACCATGGAAATTGTACTTTGATGGTTCAACCCACAGGAATGGAAGTGGCGTTGGAGTCCTTCTAATTTCTCCTGAAGGAATTCCAACAAAATTCAAGTATAAATTAGATGGTCCTCGTTGCTCGAACAACGAAGCTGAGTATGAAGCGCTCATTGTTGGACTTGAAGCTTTGTTGGAATTGGGGGCAACCAGAGTCGAAATTAAAGGAGACTCTGAATTAGTGGTCAAACAAATTAGAAAGGAATATAAGTGCATAAAGGAAAACTTAATGGTATACTTCGTCATAGTCAATAGGCTATTAAGGAAATTTGAATACATGGATATTCAACACATACCAAGAATAGAGAACCAAGAAGCAAACGACTTAGCGCAGTTGGCTTCGGGGTATAAAGTTTCTACCAGGAACTTTAAGGATTTAGTTGAATTAAGGGGTAGAGTTATGGCTACTAGATTCACACCATCGGATCTGGAAAGTATGAAATTGGGATATGCTGAGAAACAAGGATTCGAAATATTAGCCATAAATACTTTGTCAGATGCAAATTGGCGAAGTCCACTGAAGAGTTATTTAGCAGACCCAACTCTGAACGTGGATAGAAAGACAAAATACAGAGCATTGTCGTATCTCCTCATGGGGAACGAATTGTTTAAAAAGACCCAAGAGGGTGTATTGTTGAAATGCCTAGGAGAAAGTGAGGCATAATTAGCATTGTCAGAAGTCCACAATGGGGCATGTGGGGCACATCAAGCAGGCCATAAAATGAAATGGTTGTTATTTCGATACGGCTTGTATTGTCCTAGCATGCTCAAAGATTGCATAGACTTTGCTAAAGGATGTGAGGAATGTCAGAAACATGCAGGGATTCAACATGCCCCTGCAAGTGAGTTGCATTCGATCATTAAACCATGGCCATTTAGAGGATGGGCATTGGATTTGATAGGAGAAATAAATCCTGCTTCGTCCAAAGGACAGAAATATATCTTGGTAGGAATAGATTATTTTACCAAGTGGATCGAAGCTATACCACTGATAGTTGTTGATCAAGAGGCTATTATTGAGTTTATACAAAAGCACATTATCTATAGGTTCGGATTGCCAGAGAGCATAACCACAGACCAAGGCTCTGTGTTTACTGGTAGAAAGATGCAAGAATTTGCCCAAGAAATGGGGTTTAGATTGCTAACGTCAACACCATATTATGCTCAAGCAAACGGTCAAGTCGAAGCAGCCAATAAAGTGATAATAGGATTAATCAAGAAGCATATTGGCAAAAAGCCAAGAAACTGGCACAAAACTTTGGACCAAATATTATGGGCTTGTAGAACATCTCTTAAGGAAGCTACTAACACTACGCCTTTCCAACTCACATTTGGTCATGATGCAGTGTTGCCAGTAGAAATTTATCTACAATCAGTTCGAATTCAGAGACAAAATGAAATCCCAGCTGCATTATATTGGGAAATGATGATGAACGAATTAGTTGAGTTGGAAGAAATTAGATTACATGCATTGGAAATTTTGATGAGACAAAAAGAAAGAGTGGCCAGAACATACAACAAAAGGGTGAAGAAAAAAGTATTCATTATTAATGACTTAGTTTGGAAAGTCATATTGCCCATGGACAAGAAAAATAAAGCATTAGGTAAATGGTCACCTCATTGGGAAGGACCTTTTCGAATATTAAAAGTATTCTCAAACAATGCATACGAAATCGAAGAACTGGTGGATGATAAACGTATCCTAAAGGTTAATGGGAAATATTTAAAGAAATATAAGCCACGCCTGCAGGAGATTCGAATAGTAACAACGTAACCAAGATATTATAAAAGGCCAAAATGGCAAGATAAGATGCCAAAATGGCGTTGTTCGAATATTACATATAAGAAACCAAAATTATAGTCAAATAAACATCTGAAATTTAGAAATAAGAGTTATTTTTCAATCGGTTGAAAGTGCTTCGAAATGATTCAAGCCTCTGCTGAGCGAACCGCCTGGCTCCTTCCAAGGTTGCCACTTCTCCTTTAAGTTGTTCTGCAGTTTCCATTTCTGCAAGCCCCTGGTTGAGAAGCTCTTCGAATTGGTTACCAGCAGTATTGGTTTCGAAGGCTATTTGTTGTTCTTTAGCCTCCTTAACTTTCTGTTGAAGTTCCAGAATCTGCCTTTCCCAAAGAAGTATGGACTCAGCTCGAGCCTCATAATCAGTTTTCGCCTGCTTTAGATGCATAGCTTGATCCTCAGCTTCTTGAGAGAGTTTCGAAGCTTGTTCATAAGCAGCATCCATGGCAATGCGTTTCTCTTGAACCTTCTTGGCAGCAGATTCGCCTTGGAGAAGGTAACCAGTTACGTTGTCCAGCAAAGCCTGAAGATCGAACAAGAGAGTACTAACTGGCAAGGAGCAGGTAGAAAGATTGACCTTTGTGAGCAGCTCCTTCATAGTATAGCAGGCATTACTATCTTGCTTGAGCACTTCGAATATATCCACATTAAGAATTGTTTTCCTAATCTTATTAAGAAGTACAATTCTTTCATCTGTGGGAAGAGGATAGCTGGTCGAACTCGTGCCAGCCCTAGCAAGTGGGACGTCCCTTTGAGCCAGCTTTGCCTTCATGTACCCAATAGGGTCATTTCGTCTCAGGAGTGCAAGCTCCTCGTCAGTCATTTGAGACAAAGAGGATTGAGGGAGTTCCACACGTAGGGGAGTCACGTCCATTTCAACCTCCATGGGTTCGTTGGTTGCATCACCATCCCCTTCATTCGTTTCTTGCTCTTGATCTTCTTCATCATCATCCAATTCTACCACTTCGATGCCTTCCTTTTCACTGCTATTTGCGTTGGACTCCATCACAGCAGTCGAACCATCATTGGCATCCTCCTCCTCAGACTCTTCGTCTGCAGATTCTTTGTCTCTTTGCCCAGAATCTGCTTTCTCTCCTTCAGTTTGAGTGTCCTTTGGATCCTCTTGAAGAGTTTCAAGAGGAGACTTTTGAAGAGAAGCTCTTTGCAAATCCTCTGCAGATGTTTGAAGTGGTATTTCGTTTGTCTCTTTCAGAGGAATAGAGGTGCCTTGGTCATCCTGCTGTTCAGAAGTTCCAGCCAGAACCGCCATATTAGACGAACCTTTATTCTGTACAAGGTTGCTGGAATCTCCTTGAGGAGAGGAGTTGAGTGGAGCAGCAGCTTTGGATGGTGAGTTCGAAGTAGTGGAAGCTGAATTCAAGATGTTCTGCAAAGAGCAACAGAATGTTAGAAACATGCACCAAGGTAATAAGAAATTATTATTTTCAAAGAGATTTTAAAAGTTCAATTTACCTGTGGACTCTCGGAGGAGAGGTTACTAGCTATGCGTTCCAACATTGCGTTGGAGGTCGAAGGTGGAATTTTGGATTTGGGTGAGGGAGCAGCATCCCTGGAATCTAGTCCAGAGACACTAGTTGGAACGGTACTTTTCGAAATATCTTTCTTTTGCTTCTTCTTCGAAGCAGTTGGTAGGTTTCCTCCAGCCTTGGGGTCTTCCCCAGTGGTGCTTGATTTCCGCTTCTTGGGAGTAGTAGGAGGAAGCTTGTTGGTCTGAAAAGATTTAAACAAAGAGTTAGATGCAAACCATAAAACATGAGTGAATTCGAAACATCAAGGCTAAGTGATTACCGTTGGAGTTGGAACACTGGTTGTTGTTGGTATTGTTGTTGTTGTTGTGGTTGCAGCAATAGTGGTTGTTTCGGGTGGAGTCACTTTGTCAGTAGTTTCGATGGAGGCTTGAGAGGCGCTCCCTTCTTTTGACTTCGAGGCGGCTGTCTTTATCATGATGGCTGAAAATCGAAACAATTAAAGCAAAGGTTAAAGATATGGAAAATGAAAGACGTTTGGGATTTTCCCAAGCATTCGCACCTGTGCCTTGATCAGATTTAATTGACATGGCAGAAAGTTCGTATCGAAGGTGTCCTGGGAAATCATGAAGCCAGTGTCGAGCCCATGTCACAGTCTCAGATGGCTTTGGTTTCCTTTGAAGATGTTTGAACATCTCTTTGCAAGTGAACCACCAAGGATATGGGGGAAACCAAGCCAGAGCCAGTTCTGAGGTAGGTAATCTAGGAAATTTAGGTGGATGCATTTCGAATTCCAACCTATACCTATCCTCAGGTGACAACCCTGAAGGAAGTTTTAACTTAGAAACTTTTTGTTTAAATTTTTCCTTCAAGGTCTCAGCCGCTTGATGCACAGTGGATTCCAAGCGCGTGGGGTCATAAGTAATTTCAAAATAATTTTGGAAAGCTTTAATCTCTTTGGCATGAGTAAACATACCTTTCTTTGTTGGTACCTGCACATCGAAGGCATCAATTAGTTTATGTTGAATTGTAAGTGTATCGAACATATAAGTTTGATAAAACTTGGTCCACCATTCCAGAAACCCTTTAGCTGTGAGATGGGTAGGTTCGAAGGTTATCAGCTCAAACTGGGCAAAGCCTTGATATTGTTCTTGCTGTATTTTGGCTTCCCGTGCCTTGAAAGTTCGTCCAGAAGTAATGGCACTCTCAGTTTGAAATAAAGGTTCAGGAATCAGTTGGCATAAGCCAAACTGTCTCGAAACAAAATTTGGTTGGTAAGCGAAAAGAAAAATCTGGTTTTTGGCTGGAGTTATTCTTGAAGAAATGAGTCTAGGTAGCAAAAAAGCTCTCCATACATCCTGAATCTCCTTGCTCTTAATAGCTTCTGAGAGAGCCATGGTGAACCAGGAAGGTCCATGAGCCCTCAAAGAAAAAGGCGCCATGCTCTCTTCGAACTTGTGCCTTTTGGAGAATATCATGATGTACTTCGAGAATAAGACTTTGAAGTCGTCTTTGTCATCATTTGGAGTTAATCTTCGAAGCCTAGTGCCTTCGACTATCCTATCAGTTATCTCAGGATCTTGTTCATCAATGGTGTTGGCAGTTGACAAGGAGGGTTCGAACATGGCGTTTAGCCATAGCTGAAGTAACCAAAAAGGGCCAGCCAACAGGATATTCTTGGAGGTATAGGATTTGAGGCTCGAAACAGCTGACCTCAGGCTTTCATAAAGGTCAACTAAGAGCAGTTCACTTAAGCACACTCTTCGATTTTCATGCAAGTCCCTAGCTAGAGGAATGAACCTACTGGCTACTTGTAGGGATCTACTGCAGAAAACGTATCTTGACAGCCATAGGGTTAGGAAAGCAATGTGTTCTACGTCAGACACATTGTCCCCCTCAGCATGGAAATGACTGATAAACTTGGAAAAACTTGCTAGCTTGACTTCGAAGTCAATTATGCTTGAATGTTCTTCGTTGTCGGGGATATATGTTTCTCCCACTGGCGATAGCCCAGTGATGGCCGCTATGTCGAAGAAGGTTGGGGTGATCATTCCACCTGGGAGATGGAAAGTATTATAGGTACTGTCCCAGAAATAGAGGGACGCGAATAGCAGAGGGTGGCTGTAAGTGAAACCAGGCTTCGATAGCTTAATCAAATTGTAGATACCTAATTCTTCCCATTGCTGGGATTTCTTAGCTTCTACTTTCTTGAACCAGTTTTGATAAGCAGTATCAGAGGTGGGGCAAGATCGAAACGGCTTAAAATTACTTTTTACATAGTCCAAAACAAAGGGGGCCTTAGGAGGAACAGTTGGATTTTCTTTGGTGTTTGAGTCAGAAGATTCTATTGCCTTAGGTGCGTCCATTTTGTTAAACAAGGGTTTGAAACTATAGCAAACTGGGAAAATCGTCCTGGTATCTTTTAAAATTTCAAAAACCGTAAGAGGGCCATTTAAAGCTAACCTCTTACCAGCAACGGTGGTAGGAATGAGTACCTGTGATGCATATAGCATTTCTTTTTCCTTTGAGATCATCTGAGGAGCAAGAACGGATTGACCTTGGTGAGTGATAATCTTACTTTCCATTGTAGTTCCTGCAGTTTTTCCCTTCTTCTTGGAAACCTTTTTGAGTTGGGATGAAGTAGAAGAAGACATTTTTGAAGGATGTTGAAAGCTTAGGGTTTTTTTGGCGATAGAAGGAGGGTAAAAGATTCAGAGTATGAAAAGAAAAGAAAAAGACTAAGTGGATGATGTTTTATAATGTGGAAGTTTAAGCATCCACTGAATAAGGGTGTGATACGTGGAAATCATGGGTTGGTGTGATGAAGAGGTGGCGTAAAGTTAACATGGGCAATAGGCGTGATTTAAAGATAATCATTGTTTGTAACTGCACCATACTGTGAAGTGGCTCCAGGCGGTTAAGGAATCCAAAAAGTGCTATGATTGACGTGACTGGAGTCAAATGCATTAAATGTTACGATGATTCGAAGGTCACATCAAAATCTTGTGTAGATGTTTAAAATAGGTATTTCTCAGAGAGATCGAAATACATATTTTAAAGGGGCAATTTGTTGGCTGAAGATTTTGATAATATTATTAGAAGCCAAGCGAGTTGAACGTTTCGATCGAAATGAAACAAAAGCGTCATGTTTCGAAGTAGCAGAAGCAGTGTTTCGAATAAGCATATCAAAGCTTGAAGCTTCGAGTGGAAATTATGGGAACATATCTAAAGAAGTCTCGAAATAACAACAAGGCTGTGTCTGAGAAGTGCGTTCGAAACGAAGAAGTACCAAAGCATTTGAAATTCAAATGGAAGCGGGACATTCGAAAGTTTGAAGTTTATGTGCTGGAGCATTTGGAGACACGTGGAAAGAAGAGAGAGGCATTGTTCTGCATGTTCTGAACGTGGCATAATCCTATAGCAAGACCGTTATGGTCGAATTAGTATAAATAGAAGTCTTAGTATTAGGATTTCGTGTGTCATATCTATTGTACTAAATACTCAGTAACATTCAAACTACCACATGGAAAGGGAAACGAATGCAAGAGCAATGTACGTATGATAGCACCACATATTTATGATTTAATGAAAACCTTTTATCATTTCCAGCACTTTCTTTCATCTTTCTGCCAAATAACATTTACAAGTTTTCTCATTCAAAGTCCTTTTATTTCGAAGTCTCTTCATTAAAGCTTTACATTTCAATGCTTTCTTTACGTTTCAAGCACTTTACATTTCAGAAAACTGTCATACTTTTCATGTCTTTATCTTCAAGTTTTGTCTTTCGAAAGTCTATTTTTACTTAAAGTCATCTACAGATTTCTTGCATTAAACGATTTCTTCATATTTCAAATCTTTTACGTTCCAGAACATCTTTTACATTAACTGTTTTTATAATTCGAAGCCATTTACTTGCCTTTTTATGCAATTTTACATGTCTTTACAATTAACATTTATTCATGCAACTTAGTTTTGTACACGCATATTTTGATTACACCTTTAGATCTTTAAGAAAGAAATCGAAATAAGCCAAACACCTATACAACACTCAAATACCAACCATGAATATATGTTCGATCATGAGAGTAACCCTAATGACCAAGGAATCCTAGGATCAATCTAGTCGATCCTGTGAGTTACCAAAGAAATTGAATAACAGTCAGTAAGTTTATTCGATAGTTTGGAAGACTAGCGGTTGTTTACCAGAAATCACTGGAAACAAATTGGCACACCTGATGGGACCAATAATTGGACATTAGAAATAAAGATTGTTGAGACATAACCATTATAAAAACGTTGGAACCAAAGAAGTTTGCTGTTTTATGAACCTAAGAAGTGGTAAAATAACCAACAGCAACCAACCTTTATCCAGAAGAAAACGTTTGGACAAAATGTCTAATTCTGACAATCAACAAGGGGAACAAAATGCCCCACATACAACAGGCACTAATGTGTCCACTTCGATGGGAACATCTAATGTGATCCCTTCGAATGCACAGTCCGTTGCATCTTCAAACAGTAATGTAGCCACCAATGGAGTAAGTGGCATATCAACTAATAGTTCGATCTTAGGAGATACTGGAACCATTGGTTACCCTGGGGGATTCGTTCCACAATCAGGGACACAATCCCATTTCGCCACTCCACTAACTAGACCACCCGGTTTCGATGGAAATAGAACCAGAAATTCCACTTATGGAATGCCAACTTCCTTTATGGCAGGTTTACACAATTCCACATCGAATTCATCACCACAATTAGGGTCTGGGTCTGGGGCGAATCAGTTTATGACAAACAACCAAGGGTCAGTGGGTTATAGCACAATGCATATTTTAACCACAGAAAACCAGTTGGCTTTTAGGCAATTAATGGATGACAGTAACCATAATATGATAGGGGTGTTAGCACAAACTATGCAGGAAATATTTGCCCCAATAGTACAAAATGTGACTGTGAGGAACAGGGAAAACGCTGACAACATGAGTCGAATAGCAGATTTCTTTGCTCCCCCAGAAAGGCGTAGGCAGAATCAGACGGGATTTCGAGCAAACATGCCTGTTATAGAACAAATTGCTAACGACCCAATTTATAGACCACCTAGAGAAGAAGTTAACTTGGGGGAAAGGGAACCAAGGTTGGAAGCCCCAATAATCCCAGGCCCACAAAGAGAAATTATGGAACCAGGGGCAAGGGTCGAAAGGCTAGAAGCCCCAGAGTTTCGAGAAGAACAACCTAGGGGGGTTGTCCTGGTTGGTCGAAATCAAGATGCCGATGCTGTCGTTCATAGAATTCGAAACGATAACATCTTGGCAGAAAACAATCTAACCACCATGATAGAGAGAGTCATGGCCCAGAACGGCCTCAACACAGGAATGAGAAGGCCAAATTATGCTTCTCCTATATTAGATTGCATAATGCATACTGATTTACCAAGGGGATATAAAGTCCCTAAATTTACAAAGTTCGCTGGGGATACCAATGAGTCAACAGTCGAACACATAGCGAGATATCTAACTGAAGCGGGAGATATAGCCAATAATGAAGATCTCAGGATTAAATACTTCCCAAGTTCCTTGACTAAAAACGCTTTCACATGGTTTACCACTTTGCCTCCTGGGTCCATTGACACTTGGGCTCTCTTGGAGAGATTATTCCATGAACAATTTTACATGGGACAGTCGAAAATAAGCTTGAAGGAATTAGCCAGTGTCAAGAGAAAGTTCACCGAACCCATAGATGATTATCTGAATAGATTTAGGCTTTTGAAATCCAGATGTTACACAGTGGTGCCTGAACATGAGTTAGTCGAAATGGCCGCTGGTGGTTTGGATTACTCTATTAGAAAGAAACTAGACACTCAATATTTGAGGGATATGGCTCAGTTAGCCGATAGGGTTCGACAGGTCGAAAGGCTAAAGGCCGAAAAAGCCAGAGTCTTTAAGAATAGCAAGAAAGAAAGGATTTCCTATGTTGGAACTGAGGAAGCAGAAGAATATCCTGAATTCGAATTCGAAGAGGTCGAAATCGACCTTGCTGAATTAAAACAGGCTCCACCTTACTCCTGCAAACTATTGGTTCCCACGAAAGGGAAAGAGATTGTTGAAAATGAGAAAAGTGACAAATTCCCAAAGAAGGTCTATACCTTCGATGTCACTAAATGTGACGAGATTTTTGATTTACTTGTCAAAGATGGCCAACTCATTGTGCCATCAAATGTCAAAATACCTCCTTTAGATCAGAGAAAGAAGAGAGGGTTTTGCAAATATCATAGTTTCCTGGGCCACAAAACCTCACAATGTTTTCTTTTCAGGGACCTAATTCAAAACGCAATCAAAGATGGCAGACTAAAGTTCGCTGATAAGGCAAAGATGAAAGTGGACGAAGATCCCTTGGACGTCGCAGACACCAACTACTCCGAGCCTGCATGCATTGGAGAGATTAACATGGTGGAAACTGACCAAAGCGATGCCCTAACAGAAGAGAAAGGTACTGAAACTGAAAACTGGGTGATGGTCGAAGTCGATGAGGAGGTCACTGAAGACATCCAGAAGATACCAGAGACTTCGATTGAAGTAGCACCTGTAGCTGTTGCAAAAGAAACCCAGGCTACTGAAGGCCAGGGAAATCAAAACCAAGAACTAACACAGGTCACTGAAGGCTTGAGGCTGGAATTGGAGAAAGTCCAAATCACGAAGCTAACTTCCCCTCAGAAGGAAATATGGGACACTCTAGGGGAACCCAGTGGAAAATTTGACTATTTGGTCAAATATTCTGCCCCAGAGAGTTCGAAGGTTCAGATTGAGGATATAAAGCCCACAGGATGGGGCGATGATGAAGCTAAGGGGGAAGATGTTGAGATAAATATGGTGGATATGGAGAGGCCTCGCGCTGAGATGGAGGAAGTAGAGAAATACTTAGAAAAAGAGAAGTATAGAATGGAGGATAATCACACTGGAGATGCTAGCCTCAAGGATTACCTCATGACATGCCACAAAGGAGATTCAGGCATGATATTGTGCCCTAGGTGCAGCATCCTCTGCAATCAGAGAATCGCTGCGAATTTCGAAAGGGTACAGAGGACTCGAACTGGCAACAATTGGCGCCAGGATAACCAGCTTTTCAGGTGTTATCCTAAGGCTGGAGAAAGTTTGCTGGAATTTGTGTTTCGTTGCTACAAAGGGGCAACCAAGTCCTTGATTTGCCCAAAGTTTGCTTGATTTGTTCCCCAATACAACTGATTTTTAGGTCAACTGTTCAATTGACTGAGCAAAAGTGTGATTCAAGGCTTGAAACTTGTCATGAGTAATATTAGGGGTCCATAATTATCTATGAAATTCATATTGGGCATTGAAGGTCCAAATATCCTTGTGCAATCTCAAACCCTAATTTTGGTCATCAGTGCTTTAGGAGGTGTCTTGAGCTGATCAAACCCTGGTGCAGTCTTAAGCTAAGGAGATCTTGTGAGTAAATTATTGATAAGTGAGAGGGAAAATTTTGGGGTACAACAGTCACCATCAGTTAAAGTTGGTTATTGTTATCTTTTTTCTACCCTTAGTGAATGTTGGTAGTTCATCGTTAGTGAACGGTGGTGCTATGATATATTTTCTCTCTACCTTCAGTGAAAGTTGGTAGGTCACCATCAGTGAAAGTTGGTGATTGTTATATTTTTGCTACCCTCTGTGAATGTTGGTAGTTCATCGTCAGTGAACGGCAGTGATATGATATATTTTCTCTCTAACTTCAGTGAAAGTTGGTAGGTCACCATCAGTGAAAGTTGGTGATTGTTATCTTTTTGCTACCCTCAGTGAATGTTGGTAGTTCATCTTCAGTGAACGGTGGTGCTATGATATATTTTCTCTCTACCTTCAGTGAAATTTGGTAGGTCATAATCAGTGAAAGTTGGTGATTGTTATCTTTTTGATACCCTCAGTGAACGTTGGTAGTTCATCGTTAGTGAATGGAGGTGCTATGATATATTTTCTCTCTACCTTCAGTGAAAGTTGGTAGGTCACCATCATTGAAAGTTGGTGATTGTCATCTTTTTTCTACCCTCAGTGAACGTTGTTAGTTCATCGCCAATGAACGGAGGTTCTATGATATATTTTATCTCTATCTTCGGTGAAAGTTGGTAGGTCACCATCAGTGAAAGTTGGTGATTGTTATCTTTTTTCTACCCTCAGTGAACGTTGGTAGTTCATCGTCAGTGAACGGAGGTGTTATGAAATATTTTCTCTCTACCTTCAGTGAAAGTTGGTAGGTTACCATCAATGAAAGTTGGTGATTGTTATCTTTTTTCTATCCTCAGTGAACGTTGGTAGTTCATCGTCAGTGAACGGCGGTGCTATGATATATTTTTTCTCTACCTTCAGTGAAAGTTGGTAGGTCACCATCAGTGAAAGTTGGTGATTGTTATCTTTTTGCTACCCTCAGTGAACGTTGGTAGTTCATCATCAGTGAACGGCGATGCTATGATATTTTCTCTCCCTTCTACCCTCAGTGAATGTTGGTAGCTCACCTTAAGTGAACATCGGTGTTTTCATTTCTTTTCTTTTTCTGCCTACAGTAAATGTTGGTAGCTTCGCCTTCAGTAGAAGTTGGTGTATCCATGGACCAGTTTACCAACCTCTCTGATTCAGGTCTTTTTGATCCACCAGTGTTTTATTTTCCTGGTTAGGTTACTCTCTTGTTTCTTTATTTTGTTACATCCCCATTGGTGTTTTGGGTCCCTTTGAAGTTGTCCATATGCACTCATATCATAAGTATTGCATGGCATCTTAAGGCCAAAAATAGGGTTTGTTTTATATTTAAGTATCTTCGATCGCACCGACACAAAGATTTATAACCTTCGTATCTCCGGATAAGAAACTTAAATAAGGGCAGCTGTTGTACCCCAATTTTTGCCCCTAATATCCCTTCATCATACCATGTTGATTCAATCACAACAAGATCACATTAGGGCTTTTGGTTTTTCTCCTTATCTTTAGTTTTTCTCTTTGAAGAATCACCAAGAACCTTGACTTGTTTTCTTTTGTGATCATGAATATTTTGTCTTATTTTTTCCTTTGAATTAATAAAATACAATGTTGGTTTGTCTTGCTTGTTACTAATGTAGGTAAAGACAATGAGGCTTAGCAAGTTGCTCCATAGGTTCATGAGTTTATTTCCATGCCCTAGTCAATAAAGCTTGAGAAGTTCCAACCTCACCATTGGGGTTGTTTTGGAAGAAATGGAATGGCAAGGTTATTTTCGTTCACCACATTTCAAGATTATCAAATTTGGTTCAAAAGTACAAGGGGTTGATTGGAGAAGTTGTCATGCTTGGACAAGGCTTTGTTCCCATTGGTCACAAGTGCATATTTCTCTCAATTCTCAAGATATGGAAGTGGTTTTGGTTAATATGGTTTCTCATTTTCACCCTCAACAACTTCTATTTACAAAGCATTTGTATTGGTACAAGAAGTTTGTTCAAAATTGTCAAAGTTCCTCAAGGCATGTTCTTAATCTAGGAGCTAGGGTTTTGAACTTTAAAGAGGCATATCTTGCTCATATTTTGGTATTTTTGAGTGATTCCAAAGACATAATTCTCTTCAAAGGGTAATAAACAAATCACTTCAAAAGTTTCAAGGATTTTTCATGTGGAAGAAGCTTCATGATGAAGAAAGATTACAAGTCCTCCAGATGAACCCCCAATTTCTCCTGTGTGACTTCAAATGATCATAACTTGGTCAATTTTTATCACCTTGAGCCCACTATTTTTCCACAACGATCTTGAAGATGTGAGCTTTATGCCTTATTTTATATGCAAAGTGAGAAAATGGATGTAAGATTCCCTAAGTATACAAAAGATTATAGGTCATTCCATGATTTTTTGCCAACTTCAACAAATCATAACTCTCTCAAATTTTGGATATTTTGAATGGTTCAAGTTTCAAAATGTCATTCAAATGGTCTATTTCATGCCATCTTTTTTGGTCAAGAGAAAATTCCAAGTGGAAGGCCATGTTTGGATGCAAAACATTATAGGTCACTTTTGAATAAAAATTTGAAATATTTCTAAGTATGGAAAGTCAATCCTTTTTCTCCAACTTTGACTCAATGCAAATTATTGCTCAAACATCCATTTGATCTCATTCCTTGCACATTGAAAATCTTGTGACTTCATCTTTCAAATGCTTCAAGAATCACATCATAAGGTGCCCTACATTGTTGGCACCATGGTTATGAAAGTGGCGTCATGAAATGGAAATTCCAAGTTCAGTCGGATTTGAAAATTAGTTTAAATCCAATTACAAGCCTGTTTAAGGATCAATTTCGTGTCTAATCTTGTTTAGAAACTTTCCATAACAAGAAACGACCCTTAAACCATCCAATTTGGTGCGTTTTGAGCCATGTGACGTCACATTTTTCACATTTAGCAGGTCCACACGATTTCACTCATTTTTCCACCAATTCACACGCTTGAACCTTGCATCATAATCAGCTGATCATTCCTCACTCTTTTTTTTCAAGATTTTGATAGCCAATTGATCCCTATTTAGATCCCACACGAACTCTGAATTTGAAATTCTGATTTCTTACATTCTCACCTTAAAACACCAAAAGCCTCATTCAGTTAGCTTCATTGAACTTCTCTGAAGCTAACCATACGGTTACTTTCAAGAATTGTGACCAATATTGATCTGTGGAAGTTCAGTTTCAGAGCAATTTCTCACTACTTCGTTCAGATAGATTTCTTGGTCAAATTGATTCAAATAAAAGACTAACCCACTCCTTGTGTTCTTTTCATCCTCGTGCTCTTCATAGTTTGCAATTTCATTGAGAATTGAGCAAGATGTCCCAGATTTTCGTGCTCGTTATTTTATCTGGTTTATTTCAAACACAGCCTTGCATAATTTATATAAATTTAGCGCGATGGTACCATTAGAATCGTCTTGAAGAGGCGAATCTAATGGTACCGGTCTGGTTTGCTGATTATACAATTTGGAAGATTCAATTTGGGGATGGCTGGAGGTTGAAGACGATGACATGTCCGTCTTCAACCAATGACATGAAGCCACGTTATTTTTTTAAAATGGATACAATGTGCTTGCCTTACAATGCGCGTGTCTCAGGAGCCCTTGGATCTTATTACTTTTGTGAGTCAGACTCCATCCAACGCGCCATATTTTAAGTTGTTTTATTTTTAAAATGTTGGATCCGGTGTGATATTTAGTAATGACCATGATATGCACAGTGCGTCAGATCCCTTGGATCTGATTACTAACGTGTTTTGACTCTCATGAATTGGTCCACATCTTTTTAGTTTTTATTTTCTTTTCTGATTTTTATATTTAATTTTTTTAAATTTCAAAAAAAATCATAGAAAATTCATTTTTAGTCCAAAAAATTTGAAAACATTATGAAAAATATTTTTGATTATTCTCTTTCTGGTTTTTATTTTTTCACAATTTAATTTTGTGTTTTGGTTTTTTTTTATAAATTTATACTTTATTTGAATTGTTTTAAATGTTTAAAAATATTTTTATACATTTTTTAAATTCTGAAAAATTATGGAAAGATCCAATGACATTGTGACAAATATTGGTGACCTCATTTTATTTTTGTTTCTGACTTTGTTATTTTTTTATCATTTTTGGTTTATTTTACTCATTTCTTTTAATTTTAAAAATAGTTTCTGACTTTAAAAAATTACCAAAATTTTCATAAAAATATTTGAGTCCTTTTCTGATTTTTCTATGGTCTTACTTTTTATTTCTTGATTAATTTGAACATAGTTGATATTTTTATCCCTTATTTCTATTTTAAAACCCTTTAAATATATATATTAAATGCAATATTATTTTGTGATTATTTTCTGGTTGATCTTGGGTTAAATTTTTGATCATAGACTTTATTAACCTCATTGGATACATGGTGTTGAGTTCAACTCCACAAAAATGGATGAATGATTTTAATAATATTTTGATTAAAATTTAATTCAAATGTGGTTTGTATATTCTTCCCCACCTCTCTCCATCTCATCCCTTTCTTATTGCACTAAGTTTTATTGGAGCATGATCTCTATATCATCTCTCAAAACAAATGGTGCATAGATTGCTATTGACCGGCCTCAAAATAGGTGTGACTTCTATATAAGTTCGCTTACGATTGCTTAACATAGTGCTAAATTTTGTCCTGGTTCGAATAAATGATCATTCGTGGCCCAAACCTATGTTTGCAAGCCCAAATATGTTAATTTGATCTCTTTGATCCAATAACCTTGAGATTCACTGTGTGGAGACTTTGGTTCTACCAATCCTCTAGTGGATCTACAATACTTTTGGTCGACGCGGATCACTTAAACATCATTGATCATTAAATGGCACTTCTGAGGATTCCAAATGGGTGATATACTTGACAAAAAGCAAATGCAACTTATTGTGTGGAGGTTTTGGTTCTACCAATCTTCTAATGAGTTCCAAATGCAAGTTTCAAGATGATCATCCAACTAACCACTAATCACTAATAATTTACTTTATCTTTTGCTTTTTACTTTATGCCATTTTATTTTTTATGCTTTATTCACCATTTAATTTTAGCATTTTACATTTCATGCTATCTTCATCTTTGCTCACTTGCGCCTTTTCTTTTCTCTTCTAAGACACCTAATAATCAACATAAAGCATAAAAAAAACTTTAATGGTACTTGGACTATTTGGTTACTATCCTTGGCATTATGGAGTATTGGACTTCTTGGACTTAGGATTAGAAACCTTGGCCTATGTTGGAGACCTTGTGACCTTAATTGATATTTTTTCTGGAGCTCTTGAGGTTTACCTCAAGACATTGGGTTGTTTGTTTGTTTTGTGTGCAGGTTATTGTGATTATATTCTTTGTTTATAATCTGGAATTCACCCGTATGCAGTCGTTACTCTGCCCAATTTTTGATGAAGACTTAATACACTTGAAGTTTGGTTCTCACAAGAGGTCTAGTATCTTTGCTTGCTTGGTTTCAATCCAAAGAATGGGAATTCTATCTTGGCTCATAATGTCAAGTATTGGCTTTTTGTTGGTTAGATGGTTCTTATCCCTAGCTTTTATCTTATGCCTTTAGGATAGTCTCTTCTTCTTCTCCCATCTTATTTAATTTCAAAAATCTCCTTCCTCCTTTTGAAAACTCTTCTTGTTTTTAACTTGAACCACTTTCATAATAAACTTGGACTCGTGTCCATTCATTTTCAAAACATTTTCATAAACAAACTTCAATCAACTTAATAATACCTTGGCATTTTTTGTGAGAAGACTAAAAGTCAATCAATCTCATTTCAAACTATTTTTCCACTTTGGCTTCTACTTTAAAACTTTTCTCAAAAGATTAGACTCATGTTAATCCTTGTAGTGATGCAAACAACTATACTTCTACAATATGTAGTAAAGTGAGATATTTTCTACTTGGGTGTTGAGTGAGGCATTGTTGATCTTAAAATCCAAGCCATATCCTCAACTTTGAGATGATGCAAATTCTCCTTTCTCATGATTGTGGGTAGTAAGTATGTTTTCCACACGGACAATGACAATGATGTCTTATCTCATAAAATTAACCAACACATTTTTGTTTTAAAATTTTTAAAGAGGAACTACGTGTACCCTGATCCCTATTGCACAGAAGGTGGTACATAGGCACTAAAGGTTCGCAACCGCGGCGGGTGCAAAAATCATAAAGAATATATTTCTTTCCTCACCTCCATCGTCTATTTTTATACAAAATTTTTATAGCCAAAATATACAGATTTTACAAAGAGGTTCCTGCGGAGTACCGTAGATGTTTAGGGTGCTAATACCTTCCCTTGGCATAACCAACCCCCTTACCTTGAATCTTTCCCCCTCTTTTTTGGGTTATTCGCTCTTTTCCCATTCCTTTGGAAACAATAAAGCGTGGTGGAGATTTTTATTTTGATTTGTATAAGTCTAGTCAATCCAATGGCTTAATCTTAAACATTTCTACTGCTACACCTGACATGCCGACTACTCTCGAGGAATTGCAAAGATCATGGATTCAACTTAAAGGGGAGCGAGACATCTTTGAAACCCAGTTCTATGCAAGCGAGGAGAAGGTTTTGGAGCTCACAAGGCAACTTCATAAAGAGAGGAGTTTGAATGCCTACATTGCACCAAAGAGGATGCGCTCATGGGAAGCTTGAGTCCTTTTGTTTTACGAGTTTATTTTGTATTATCTTTGTTTCTTCCATTGTAAGCCCAAGAGGCATATTGTAACCGTTTGAACTTATTAATGCAATTAATGTTTGTTCCCTCTTTGTCTAAACAAATTTAAATTTTAAAAATCCTTGAAATCATTTGCATACGCATTTCATGCATCATAACATAAACAGGTTTTCAAGCACATGTTTCCTCGTCTTTCTACTGTTTATTTTAGTATGATGGATATCAAGTAAACCATGAAAGACTTGCAAAAGCATAATTCTCAATTCCAAGAAACCTTGCTGACCCTGGCCAAAGGACAACAAGAGCTGATGTCACTTATGGTGGCCAAAAATAAGACCAAGAAGAAAGTACTGATCACCATGGGGAAGAGGTTTAAAGGTCCCGTCCGTCAAGTACAAGTGGTTGAAGAGTCATCCGAGGAGGATGAAAATCAGAATGAAGACGTAAGGAGAACCCACGCTGGGGGTGCCAACGATCAAGCTTCTGAGGACGAAGATTACTTTGATGAACAATATCCACCAACCGAGGATAAATACAAGCAACTGGAGGAGAGGTTGAAAGTTGTGGAAATTCAAGCGGTGCCTGGCTTGGATTTTGGTGATTTAGGCTTGGTACATGGGGTTGTTATCCCATACAAGTTCAAAATTCTAGTCTTTGCTAAGTATGACAGAGTTTCATGCCCAAAACTTCACTTGAGGTCCTACGCCCGCAAGATACAACCCCATACAACTGACAAGAAGCTGTGGGTACATTTCTTCCAAGAGAGTCTGTCTGGGATTCAGTTAGAATGGTTTTACCATTTTGAGGGCTCCAACATTCATACTTAGGAAGATCTGGCCACCATTTTCTACCGCCAATATCAGTATAACACTGATTTGGCGCTAACTAGAGTCTAACTTCAAGGAATGACAATGGGGACTAATGAAGGGTTTAAAGAGTACGGGCAAAAATGGAGGGATCTTGCTGGTAGAGTTCAACCTCCACTAACTGATAGGGAGCTGGTGGACATGTTCATGGGAACATTAACTGGCCCATTTTTCAACTTGCTAATTGGGAGCTCATTGTCCGGTTTCACTGAGTTAATTCTGACCGGTGAAAGGGTCGAGAGTGGTATCAAGAGTGGAAAAATCCCCATGGTATCTGCTTCTATATCAAACACTGTAAAGAAGCCCTTCATTGACAAGAAAGAAACCAATGCGGTATATGGGTCCAGGGCCCATATCAAGAAGGATCACCATTTATCTGTTAATTTTGTTTTGATCTCCAACCCTCCATCTGCTCAAAGACAACCACAGCAAGCCAATCATCAACGACCCAAGATCCCAAGAAGATAGTTCACGAGGATTAACATGTCGTTATCCCAAGCCTTGCAACACCTGTTGAAGGCCAACTTGGTAACATTGCGTGATCCACCATCGAATCCCAATGTTTCATCATCGAAGTACAATCCTAATGCCAAATGTGCATATCATACCAACAGCCCTGGGCATGAAACTGATCAATGTTAGGCTCTGAAAAATAAGATTCAAGATCTTATCGACAACTCAACTATTTAGTTTGACCCACCTACAAATCCAAAGGTTATAACTGCACCAATGTCAAGTCATGGCAAAGGTGACAATGCAATTGAAGACACCGCTTTTGTTTGCTCCGTTAAAGATTTGAATACTCCACTGGTCGTTGTTAAAGAGAATCTGTTGAGAGCTGGGGTTTTCCCTGGCTGTTTGAATAACTGTAATTGTTGCACTGAACAAGTTAATGGATGCAAATCGCTGAAGGAATGTGTTCAACGCCTGATAAATAGTCATGAGATTCTGTTTGAAAAAACTCCAACCATTAAAAGTTTGACCAATAAAGTTAAAGATGTTTCTATCATAACAATTTCCAACAATCCTCTTAGGATCTCTTCAAAGGGTCCTATTAGGATCTCCAACGAACCAACAATTGCTCCCTTGATAATTACTGCTCCTGGGCCGATTCCTTACTCCTCCGACAAGGCAGTTCCTTGGAATTACGGTGCCGAGGTCTACTATCATGGAATTAAGCAAGATTCCTAGATCAATGAAGACAAGGCTGATGATGTTACAAATAATGCTGGTTCTAGCAGGGTAACGAGAACAGGGAGGATTTTCTCTCTTAACATCTCACCCCTAACTCCTACAACGAAACCTGTCCGCATTACCATTTATAAGCCTAGTACTGACACTAGGGGTAAAGAGGATGTAGTTGAGCCTGCCAGGACGGAGGCGTCAGTCGAAGATGCTACCACTGAGGAACCTTCCACCCAAGAGACGGAAGAAATCTTGAAGATCATAAAAAAGAGTTATTTCAAGATAGTATAACAATTGGGGAAAACCCCCTCCAAAATCTCCATGTTGTCTTTGTTTCTTTGTTCTGATGCTCATGCCTAAGCTTTAATCAAATTTTTGAAGAAAGCGTACGTCCCTTAAGAAACCACAAATGATCAATTTAAAAACTGTGTGGCAAGTCTGACTGCCGAAAATGGATTGGGGTTCTCTGATGCTAACTTGACACTTGTTAGAAGAAATTATAACAAGGATTTGCATCTCTCTATTGAGTGCAAAGGAACTATGTTGGCCCATGTTTTGGTGGATATCGGGTCCTCTTTAAATGTCTTACCCAAAGGTGCCTTGGACTGGTTAGATTGTGAAGGCCTAGTGTTAAAACCAAGTGACATAATCGTGAGGGCTTTTGATGGGTCCAAAAGAATGGTGCATGGAGAGGTGGATCTCCCCAATTAGATTTGGTTCACAAGTTTTCAAGTATACCTTCTATGTGATGGATATACGTCCCGCCTACTCTTGTTTACCTGGGCACCCTTAGATACATGGGACAGGGGCAGTGACATCCACCCTTCACCAAAAGTTGAAGTACCCAGTCAAGGGGAAGATCTTCACTGTCTATGGTGGAGAAGAATTCATGGTAATCCACTTCAATTCATTTAAATATGTGGAGATGGATGGTGAGTTTATAGAGACTCCATGCCAAACCTTCGAAGTAGTTCCTCCTATGGTTGCCGCCACCAAAATCTCTTCTGATATTCAAAAAATTAATGAAGTTGTGCCAATAATGGTGTCATTCAAAGATGCTCGCACTGCGGTTGAAGACATAAGCAGTACAATTTAAGGACAACTCCCTAACATTCCATTCAAAGCAAACAAGTTTGGGTTGGGTTTCAGTACCAAGGCTCAAAGGTAGGTTAGACGCGCTCGCATAGGAAAACCACCTCTTCACATTGGTAATCATGAGGTGAATGATATTGAAGACTCCGAGGATGATTGCGACTTTGATGAATGGATTTACCTGACTACCGGTGGAGGGCTCGACAACTGGCATGCCAAATATTTCATTCTCATCTTCTTCAGCAAAGAGTAATTACCTTTTACTATTTTGTCAATTAAAGAACTTTTGTCTGCAATTTTAATTCCAAACAATGACTTTAAGCCATGTGCCTTGCCCGAGGCACTATGGTTCATTTTTTAAGGGTTTGTTCATTGCCATATGCCATATGATCATTCAATGAAAACGTTGGACCTTTTGTATTCAAATTTTGCGCTCATTGTCTTTCTTTTTCTTATTTGCATTTTCAAAATAGCCATGTATCTTACATGCACACACACACACACTTGCAGATCCTCATCTACTCCGGATCTCATTACCAACGACTCTGCTATTGCCAGCTATGACTTTAAACATCCAATCAACCAAGCCGAAGATGAAGGCAAAGAAGATTATGAAATACCAGGGGAGTTAGCCAGACTTCTGATGCAAGAAGAGGAAGCCATTCAACCTCATGAAGCGTTAGTTGAAGTGATCAACCTAGGTACTGAAGAAGACAAGAAAGAGGTCAAGATCGGCGCTAACTTATAAGACAGTGTCAAAGGCAGATTGGTACAGATGTTACATGATTACATGGAAGTGTTTTCTTGGTCGTATGAAGATATATCGGGTTTGGATACTGATATAGTGGTTCATCATCTACCAACAAAGGAAGATTTCCCTCCAGTCAAGAAAAAGGTTCATCGTATGCGGCTAGACATGTCTGAAAAGATAAAAGCTGAGGTAATGAAGCAATTCAATGCAGGTTTCCTAGCAGTTACATCGTACCCCCAATGGGTGGTGAACATGGTCCCTGTACCGAAGAAAGATGGGAAGGTTTGTATGTGCGTAGACTATAGGGATTTGAATAGAGAAATCCATAAGGATGATTTCCCGCTACCTCATATTGACGTCCTGGTCGATAACACAGCTCAACACAAAGTCTTCTCCTTCATGGATGGTTTCTCCGGCTACAATCAAATCAAGATGGCTCCCGAGGATATGGAGAAGACCACCTTTGTCACACTATGGGGCATCTCTTGTTACAAGGTCATGTCGTTTGGTTTAAATAATGCAGGGGCAACATATCAATGAGCTATGGTAGCCTTATTTCATGATATGATTCATCATGAAATAGAGGTCTATGTGGATGATATGATTACAAGGTCGCAGACTGAAGAAGAAAACCTTGATCACTTACACAAGTTGTTTGAAAGGCTGAAAGAATATAAGCTGAGGTTGTACCCCAACAAATGTACCTTTGGAGTGAGGTCTGAAAAACTCCTAGGGTTTGTTGTCAGTGGCAAAGGTATTGAAGTCGATCCCAAGAAGGTCAAAGCTATCCAAGAAATGCCAGCTCCCTATACTGAGAAGGAGGTCAGAGGTTTCTTAGGTAGACTTAACTACATCGCCAGATTCATATCTCACTTAACTACCACTTGTGAGCCACTCTTCAAGTTGTTGAATAAGGATCAAGTAATCAGATGGAATGACGACTGCCAAGTAGCTTTTGACAAGATTAAGGAGTACTTATAAGAACCTCCAATCCCGATGCCTCCAATTGAAGGAAGACCTCTGATTATGTACTTGACTGTATTAGATAATTCAATGGGGTGTGTGGTGGGCCAACATGACGAGTCTGGTCGAAAAGAGCATGCAATATACTACCTGAGCAAAAAGTTTACCGAATGTGAAACAGGATATTCACTGCTCGAGAAAACTTTCTACGCTCTGGCATGGGCTTCTCTCCGAATAAGACAATATATGTTGACTCACACCACTCTGTTGATTTCTAAGATGGACCCTATCAAGTATATCTTCGAAAAGCCATCTCTCTCCGAACGAATAGCTACATGGCAAATGGTCTTGACTGAATATGATATCCAATACACTACACAAAAGGCAATTAAAGGAAGTGTATTGGCAGATCATTTGGCCCATCAAGATGTTTATGACTACCAATCTATGAACTTTGAATTCCCGGATGAGAATATCATGCTAGTAACTGACTGCGAAAAGTCGAGACCGTATGACAGACCTGAACAAGGATCCCAATGGACTATGGTTTTTGATGGAGCTTCCAATGCTTTGGGTAACAGAATTGGTGTTGTGATTATTTCTCCCGAAGATTGCCATACACCTTTCACTGCTATATTATGTTTCGACTATATGAACAGCATGGCTGAGTGCGAGGCATGCATTTTGGGTCTAAAGGCTGCCATTGACCTAAGGATCAAGTTCTTGGATGTATACGGAAATTCTGCTCTAGTAATCGGTCAAGTCAAGGGAGAATGGGATACCAAGAACCCTAATTTGATTCCTTATAAAGAGCTTGTGCTAACTTTGATCCCATACTTTGAGGAGGTTACTTTTGAACACTTCCCAAGAGAAGAAAATCAGTTGGCTGATGCTTTGGAAACAATGTCGTCCATGTTCAAGGTTGATTTGGACAACGAGGCTCCTAGAATCACAATTGAAAGATTTGACGAACCAGTGCATTATTGCGAGCTTGACACAGACGAAGAGAAGCCTTGGTACCACGAAGTGAAGAGATATCTTGAAGCACAAGAGTATCCTGAAGGAGCTTCCATGAATGATAAGAAATTTTTGCGAAGATTTTCGGCCAAATTCTTCCTAAGCAATGGAATCTTGTACAAACACAACCATGATTCTACTCTGCTCTAGTGTGTGGACAAGAAGTAGGCAGAGGAGATCATGGAAGACGTGTAGGACTCACTCTAGTGGACACGCTATGGCCAAGAAGATTATGAGGGCTGGGTACTATTGGTTGACTATGGAAACTGATTGTCACCATCACTCAAGGACTTTCTATAAGTGTCAAATCTATGCCGACAAAGTTCATGTACCTCTAATTCCCTTGAACGTCATGACTGCTTCGTGGCCATTCACAATGTGGGGCATTGACATGATCGGAGAGATCAAACCTACTGCCTCCAATGGACATCGTTTCGTCCTCGTTGCCATTGATTATTTCACTAAATGAGTCGAATCTGCTTCATTTTCCTCAGTCACAAAGAATGTTGTAGCCAGATTTATCAAGCATAACCTCATATGTCGTTACGATATCCCTGAAAGGATCATCACTGACAATAGAACCAATCTCAACAATGGCATGATTACTGAACTCTACATGCAGTTCAAAATCAAGCATCACAATTCTTCTCTGTACAGACCTAAGATGAAGGGATCAGTGGATGCTGGCAATAAAAACATCAAGAAGATTATGCAAAAGATGGCAATGACATACAAAGATTGGAATGAGATGTTACCATTTGCTCTTCATGGCTATCGTACTTTAACTCGAACGTCAACTGGGGAAACCTCATTCTATTTAGTCTATGGCATGGAGATGGTCTTGCCTATTAAAGTTCAGATTCCTTCCCTAAGGATTATGAAAGAAGCATACCTAGGAGAAGATGAATGGGTACGGACTAGGTTGGATCAGTTGAATTTGATTGATGAGAAGCGACTGGCTGCTATTTGTCATGGTCAAATGTATCAAAAACGCATGATCAAGCCTTTCAACAAAAATATCAAGCCTCGAGTGTATCAGACTAGAGACTTGGTAATAAATCGCATCATTCTCCCACAAGGCGATCCCAGGGGAAAATGGACTCCCACATACGAAGGGCCATTTGTTGTCAAGAAATTTTTCTCTAACGGTGCCATGATGCCGACTATTATGGATGGTGAAGACTTCCCACATCCCGTGAATGAGGACATAGTTAAAAAATACTACACATAAAACCACCCACTAGGTTGACATGCCTAGGAAAAAATAAGGGCATCTTGGCGAACCAAAGAGGTTCAGGCAAAAATTAGGGATATATGTAAAATATTGTACACCCGACAAGTAGAAACCCCGAAAGGGCAGCTTGGGCAAAATGGGTATCCTGGTGGACTGAAAACCCTAAAGGACGGTCTAGGAAAAAGTTAAGGATTAAAGCCGACTATGTCCCATTGGATCTCTGCAGCCAGTTTTTATTACCAAGGTTCAAGTTCAATGGTACAAGATTAATCCAATCAACTTCTTCCAACGACTAGGGATGATGTTCAAAGACGTAGGGGCAATAGTGGAGTTGGAATGCAATGAGATCACTTCCACATGGATATTATTTTTGCTTTCACTTTGTACTCTTTACATGTCTTTCAAAAATTTCCTCTTACTAGGATCTCTGCCTCATTGTACAAGAACGCTTGTTTATCAGCAAACATCAATACAAGTATACTTTGAAGTGCAAACTTTTTTTTCTGTTTTAAGTGCAAAAGCGTCCAATGGCTAAAATTGAATGAACATATGCATATGAACATGATTAACTGTTAATAAAAGCATGCATAAAACAATAATAAGTACTTACTTAAAAACTCGGGATGTCCCCCATAGAGTTACTTCAATAAATTTATCCCCACAGCGTTGGATCCATGCAATCCCCAGCCAGAGTTTCAATCTTTGAAAAACCCTCTCCCCAGCTGAGTTGGTAAAAGGGCTTTATGGATTTCTCCCTAAAGGAAACACCTCTCTAGCAGGTCATCAAAATTTTCTCTTCAACAGGGTTTATCTCCCCAACAAATTGCAAATTCCCCATCTTGAGTTTGCTTCTCAAACTATTACAAATCAATGGACGAAACCCCTTAACCCCCGGTAAATCCATTTCAATCCCCAAAGGAGTCGTTACTATCCCCGAAGTTGCTGTGAAGCCTGGAATCTGACCAGATAGTAGTTGACTCCTTTCTCTTTAAAACAAGTTACTACGAAGCCTGGACCCGACCAAATATAAGTTCAACTTCATCCTTTCAAACAAATTACTGTGAAACTTGGACCCCGCCAAGTAACAGTTGATTCAATTTACTATAAAGCCCGGACCCGACCAGATAACAGTAAATCTCAATTTTAAGTTACTAAAGCCTAGACCCGACCAGATAATAGTTTAACTTCTTCAATTGCTGAAACCTAGACCCGGCCAGATAACAGTTCGAGTTGTTGAAACCTGGACCCGACCAGATAATAGTTTAACTTCTTCAATTTCTGAAACCTGGACCCAACCATATAGCATTCCGAGTTGCTAAAACCTGGACCCGACTAGATACCAGTTAACCTCAAAGATCAAATTGCTGAAACCCCACCCGACCAGATGGCAGTCTGAGTTGCTGAAACCTAGACCCGGCCAGATACCAGTTAACCTCAAGATCAAATTGCTGAAACCTGGACCTGACCAAATAATAGTTCGAGTTACTACAAAACCTGGACCCAACCAGATAATAGTTTAACTTCTTTAAATCACTAATAAAAATCCTCTTCCCTAGTAGAGTTTGCCACTATCCCTAGGGAGTTGCTGCAAAGCCTGGAATCCGACTAGATAATAGTTAACTTTATTATCCCTAACAAGTTATTGTGAAGCCTGGATCCGACCAGATAACATCTAACTCCCATTCTCTCCAATCAAGAGATAAATCCCCAGTAGAGCAACGAACAACTAAAACTCCTGAACTCTGTCCCCAAACAGAAATCAACACTCTCCATAGAGTTTCCCTCAGGCAAAGTCAATGTTCCCCAGCGGAGTTTTCCTTAAACAACAAAACAGGAATACCCAGCGGAAACATTCTAAACAAGGCCTAAAGATATGCATACTCTTCATCCCCAGCAGTAGTTCGGGATTTGACTTCTCAAAGCCTCCCTAACATTTGTCAAGGATTTATTTTCCAAGACAAAAATGCATTTCAATAACATTTCACATTCATACATCGTATTACGTACATGCATACATCATAATCTCATTTATTTTGATAACATCATTGCAACATGCATACATCTTCATGCAACCAACCCTTTTACTTGTAGGAAAAGTCGATCGACAAGACAAAGACATCTTCTGGTTAGAATGGTCTCCCTAGTGAAGTCGCCAAACAATAAACCTTTACTGTTACTCTTAATGGCATATGTAATCCCATCTCTAACAGCTTTTCACCCCTTCTCCAAATGGCATCATTACACCCATTACCGATACAATCAATGCATCATGGAGTGCAAATTTTTGGGCACTCTAGTGTTCCATCATCTTTCACCTTCAAGTCACGAATGGTGGACCCGCCAATCTAACTCTTAAGGTTTAAGAAGATTGAACAGGGGAAGCTGTTGTACCCCAAAATTTTCCATCTCATTTCTCAAGATATTTCCTATAAAGGTCTTCAAATCACTCAAGTTTGCGCAAGTATCGACTAGGTCAAGCCATCTCCTCAGTACTAATGTCTCAAATTAGGGTTTAAGTTTGCACAAAGACAATTGGATTTCTAATATTTCAAATGACTTTCATGGATTATTATGGACCCTCAAGATTTCTCCTATCAAGTTTCAAGGTTTGGATCACAAAATTGCTAAGTCAATTGATCAGATAACCTAAAATCAGTTGTATTAGAAAAAAGTCAATTGTGGTCAACCTACAATCAAATTTCAAGATTTTGGACCAGTGTCAACATTTTAAAGTCATATGTATCATCTGATCAAGATTGGGTCATAATTCTCCAAGAAAATTGTTCAAATCATTTAAAGGGCAAAATGGTCTAAATTAGGGTTTTGACTGAGATGACCAATCTTTGACTTTTGACCTGGTACACGACTTATTGGTTCGGAATATGATCTCAAGGATTCAAGTGCATCCTTTTGACCTAGTCGCGTATTCCTATTCACCTCCCGAGATCAATGGATTGATAGATGAAATTTGGTCAACTGATGAAAAAGTCAACTGTACACTGAAAAGTCAAACTTTGACTTTTTGGTAAAATTTGAGTTTCAAAAATCACATTTCATCTAAACATTCAAAATATGAAATTTAATCATAAAAAAAATCAAGAAGGTCAAGAATCAAACTTTGCAAGACTTGGAAAAATTTTCTAAGTATTTTCTATACATGATTAATTTCATTACATCATGACATCCTTTTTCACTACAATTTCAAAATAATTCAGGATGTTACAAACAATTCAAGTTATTACAGGAATGCATTTTTTAAGTTAGAATTTGTTAAATTACAAATCCTAAAATTTTGTCTTGCTTGAATTTTTCCCTTTGACTAAATGTCCAAACTTTGTCACTATGTTGTCCACAAAAAAGACTTGTATCATGCTACAAATGTTAATGTCCAAGAAAGCCCAAAACCGTGTCAAAAACAGCCTGTTGTACTGCTATAAAATAGTCCTGCACCAAGCTGCCACAACACTTCAAAACTGCTGCAAAACAACCTTGCTATGCTACCACTAACCCAGTTTAAGCCTGCATTATCTCAATCCCATATTTGCACCAAATTAGCATATAAGGGCTGCATCCAAAAGCAATGAAACAGTATACCCAAACTGTTCAGAAACTTTTTTTTCCCTCCCAAAATCTCATCCAATTTTCATCTACAAATAAAATGTTTTCACAACATACAAAAGGGGGGATTTTGGAGAGAAAAAGAGAGAAGAGAAAGGAAACATAATTCTTGGTAACCTTTTCCCATTCAAAAACTTTGCTTTATTTTTTTTATTCACAAAACAGAAAAACCAAAATCCATTGTACAACCTTGTAAGCTTCCCTCTAAGCCAACTATCCGAACACCTCATATACATCACATAGAGATTGTTCAAACATGAGAATAATTTTTGTAACACCCTTAACATCACCTTCCAAACACAAACAAAAAACAGTATTTTGCACCTTTGACTGGGTTGGAGCGATTATGGAACATTGTGACACAGATAAAGGATTGGAGCAGCTTCAAGGAGGATCTCGGTCAATCATCACTTCACATCCGGAGACATCCATATGAGTTCCAAAGTTTCGCTTCAAGAGGTATACTTTTTTTCCAAACTGTAATATCTTTATCCATACATCATTTGTTCTTTGTTTTTAATAGATATATAAAAAAGATAGATAAAAAGAAGAAAACTCAATGAAAAAGCCAAGACAGGGGGCTGACACAGGTGCCCGTGTCACACGATACGGCCCGTGTCAGCTCAGTTGTTTAAAAATCTAACAAAAAATTCCGGACAGGGTGCTGACATGGGTGTCCGTGTTACAGGACACGGCCCGTGTCAGGTCTACTGGAACTATAAGATAACAAAGATACAGGTCAGGGTGTTGACATGGGCGCCCGTGTCACAGGACACGGCCTGTGTCAGGTCTGTTGGAGCCAAAAACGTGCAAAGTTGCAAGTCAGGGAGCTGACACGGGTGCTCGTGTCATAAGACACGGCCCGTGTCAGCTTAGCTGGTGCAGAAAGAAAAAATGCGCATGGATCGTTACAGGGTACTGACATGGGTGTGCGTGTCACAGGACACGGCCCGTGTCAGACCATACAGCATAAATCTTGATTTTTTGACTTTTTGCTTTTATTTTCATTCGATTTGGTTGTAATGGTAAAATTAAGTTTTATTTGCTTTTATCTCCCCATTTGTAAACTTATACCCCCGCCCCTAAAGCGATGTAATAGCGTAGAATTTTAATTTCCGCAAATTTATCGCTTTAATACAATTTTTAGTAATTAGGGTGTGTATGTCAAGATAAAATCAACCTTAGAGAACCCTAATCTCAAAGACAAAAATGCATGCAATCAAAACACCATTCACACACATGCACCTCTAGGGTAACCCCGCTTTTTTGCCTCGGAAAACAGTGATGTCCCTCGAATGTGGGACGCTTTAGCAAAGACCCTTCGATAAAAAAATATTGTAGTCCCTCGATGACCCTTCGATGTTTCCTTTGGTAAAACGATCTTAGTCCCTTACGAAAATTTCTAAAGCGTCTCACAATTTTCCTTCTATGACTATACGACGAACCACGCTTGTCCCTTCACATCCAATGATAGGGCTTCTTACCAATCAATGGTAAGATATCAACATCTAAAGGAGGAGGAAAAGAACAAAGAACTTTTGAGTAGGTAGGACGCTCATAGTTTCTTGCTCATAAATAAAAAACCATTTCCACACTTACACTTTTAAAACATCTCTCCAAAAAACATCTCTTTGAACTATTTTCAAAACCAACACTTTGTATACATTCTTATAGAGACGAGAATCATTACAAAGTTTACCGAAACAAAGGTGTTTTTAAAATATATTCAAACTTGCACCAATCACAAACACATTTCAAATAAAGCATTTCAAAGTGATCAAGAAACTAAGAACCCGTAGATAACTACAGATGAAAAGGGTGCTAACACCTCCCCTTTTCATAACCTACCCCCCGAACTCAAGAAAATTCTCAAAAGGTCTTTCCTGTTCTTTTCACCCATTCCTTTATTGGATGAAAGAAAAGTCGGTGACGACTCTTGCTATCCGCAATAATTGCGATTAAACGAAAAACACCAAAGTCAGTTCTCTCACCATATTACAGATACTAATTAGGAAACCTTGTGTTTTATTCCAAGATTCAAGGAGATTTTCCAGCACAGATTTATTCAGCCCTTAGCATGAACAACAAGGAATATTTAGGCGCAGCTGCAAGGCCTAAGAAATGCAGAGGAGTATTTAAATAAACTACCTAGACCTAATATCATCAAGTAATTTGTAAAAATAAGGGGAAGCCGAATTTTCTTAGTTTTGGGTTTGAAGGTTCTTGAAGGGAGTTTCAGTTTATCGTACGTCCTCATGTATCTCTGATACATTTGAGTTAACTGATTGTGATTGACAGTTTGTCAAGTTATTGTTCTAACTCAAATCCCGTAGGCACGAGTTGATTATTGTCCTTAGTGAAGCTTTTAAGAAAAATAAGCATTTTGTAATTTGGAAGTGTGTTCTTTCTTTTTGGTTTCTTTAGACTTTCCCTACGATTGGGATTGTTATTTATCATTATGGTGATTGGAAGAGAGATGGTGATTTCTCATATCTAGGAGATGCCTAGGTAGAAGTTGAAATGGGTAGGGATTAAGCGAGAAGTTGTATACAGAGGATTTTGGCTTTGAACTAGTACTACTGATAGTGAATTTCCTTCCTAGCTTGATATCCCCCAGAGTAGGTGAGTTTGCACTGAACTGGGTTAACATATCATTGTGTTCTTTTCTTCTGCAAGTTTTTAAATTCTGCATAATTATTATTATCCTGTTGTTGTTCTGTCAGTAAATGTCATAACATATGTCGTGAGATTGTGCTTGTACGTTGAGACATTTATCTTGACATCTATATTGTGTTTGTCAGAATTACAATTAAAAAGGGGAATAATGTGGAACCATGTTTTACAAGTTAAGTAATCAAGGAAGCTCTAGATAACATGGTCTTAAGGGTAAATATGATTTTGATGATGACAACTAAATACAAGCATAACAAGCAATCAAAAATGCAAGAAAAATAAGTAGGGTTTGATGCACTCAACTTGAATAAATATCAAGCCTTATCTCTAAAAAGAACTCTAGCAAATATCTATATGATTGGACCACCTGACAAGTCTTAAAGCTTCAAAGTGTGAAAGAGAGAAAGTGTGAAAGTTCTCCCCCTCGAGTCTGAGTGAACAGTGTGTTGTAAAAAACAAGAATTTGTTTCTTAAAGTTATACGCCTAAATCACACAAACACAAAAATAAAATTTTAAACCTATTTTTTAAAATAAAATATCCATAAAAATGTTTTAGAAATATGTAGGTTAATTCATGAATTGTATGAACAATTTTTGGACAAAACTTTTATTATCCAATCGATTGGATTAGTGCAAAAGTGGTCCTTAAGTGTTTGAGACAATAGCTTAGTGAACAAAAAAGAGTCTATGGTAGAAAAGTTATAGGAAATCGAAAGAAACAATAAATAGGGGTTAGTCGAATTGCCAACATACACAAAAGCTATCAAAGTAAAATGGGTGTTCAAGGTGAAGCACAATGTTGATGGGTCGATAGCAATACATAAGGCAATATTGGCAGCTCGAGGATTTCATCAGAAAACAGGACTTGACTACTCTAAAGTATTTTCACCAGTTGCAAAATTGGAGACTTTCATATTGGTTGTCTCCTTGGCACGCAAGCAACGATGGTCGACATTTCACTTTGTGATTCAGGAGGAAGTGAGTAATGTATATAAGTTGCACAAAGCTCCATATGGCCTCAAATAGACACCTAGGGCATGGAACAAGAAGATAGACACATACTTAGTCGAATTGGGATTCGTCAAATGTAAATCATCTGCTTATATGTCGATGACTTGCTGGTAACATAAAATAGTTTGGAGAACTTGTCGAAGTTCAAAAAGCTGATGATGAGGGAATTTGAAATGTAGGGTCTAAGAAACTTGTCTTATTTTCTATGCGTGAAATTTTAAATGTCGAAGTAAGGTATGGTGCTACATCAAAAAAATATGTCAAAGAAATACTCAAGAGATTCAGAATGGAAGACTCAAATCCTACATCCTCACATGTCTAACTAAACCTGAAGTTGGAGAAGCATGGAGAGGAAGACAAGGTCTATGCAACTTTATTCAAACAAATTGTCGGATCTCTGAGGTATTTGTGCAACAGTCGACCTGATATAGGTTTCGTAGTTGGATTCGTGAGCATATACGTGAGGGAACCAAGGGTGTCACACATGAAAGCTGCAAGACGAATCTTGAGATACTTGAAAGGATCGATAAACTATGGAATTCTATTTTGATGAGACTCTGAAAGCAAAGAAGCTACGATTACTTTCTATTCAGACGCTTATTGGTGTGGATAAAAGGAAGATCGAAGAAGCACAAATGTTTACTTCTTTCAAGTCTTTGGTACCCCAATTTCATGGTGCTCGGAAAAGAAACATGTGGTGGCATTGCCATCCCGTGAGGCTGAATATATAGCAGAACCTTATGTTACATGTAAAGCGATTTAGATCAGATTTGTGCTTGAAGAAATAAAGGTCGGAGTAAAGAAACCTCTGGTGCTGCAGATCGATAACAAGTCAGTCATAAATCTTGCAAAGAATCTAGTTCTGCGTGGAAGGAATAAGCACATCAAAGCCTAATTTCAGTTCTTATGGGAGAAGTTAAATCGATGTGAACTTGAAGTAAGACATTGCTCAAGTGAAGTACAGTTAACCGATATTTTCACCAAAAGATTGAAGATCGATCAATTCTTGAATTTGAGAAAGAAATTAGGAATAGTTCAGATATAAGGGGGTATGTTGAGATATAAGATATAATCCAAATTGAGTAATCCATGCCCAAGCCCAATTAGAGTTTGTTAGCCTACTTAGTGTACAAGTTATTTGTATGTAAATAAATATAGTTTATAATTCATTTTTTACAATACACTTCAATAATATCAATCATTATTGCTTTATTCTTTCTCTTTCTCTACTCAATAAAAGTGTCTCACGCACTAACATAACCCTTCATTTTTTATGTGGAAGATCAAACAAAGATGCAACCGTAGAATATACTAAGAACTCGTATCTCCGGATCAGACCAAAATCTCTGATACGAGTTATTGAGAAAAACCGACAAAGAGAAAATAAAAATACATCACAACACAAGGACATAATATGGACATTCTAAAACTGGAGAAAAAATCACGACCGTTGTCAAGTGAAAATTAGAGAATAACACTATATAAAGATTATTACAACACATAATATACTCTCAACCATCCCCAAGACTCCAGTACAATCACATATTTCAAAATAAATATTTAACTATATCTCACAACATTCATACACAAAAGTATAAGAGAATAAAAAAATTCTAATACAAATTTAAATTATTTTTTACTAATACGTTTTATAATAAAAAACTTATATATTTTTAATTAACTCAAACATATTAACCCTACTTAATTAAGAATTGTCACTCATTATACTTTTAACAAATTCAGGTTGAAATAACTATTTTAAAGTTAGTTTACTAGAAATATTATATCTTTTAAATTACATTTATTTTAAAGTAGAGAGTATTAATGTCTAGATGTTGATTAAAGACACAAAGTTACATTTCAAGCCCCTCAAAACCACAATCATCATCGTTCCATGGATTTGTGTATCGCTTTCTTCAAAGCTCTATTCCTTTTGTTAATGGTGTGAGTTGAAAGAAAGGAAAAGTTAATTATTACATCTTAAGCCAAACTTTATATAAATTGGCAGCTATTACTACCTTTACCACCACTCAACATAAAATAAGAAGAAAAGTATAGATTCGAGGGTCATTTCGTTATCATTTTCCATTTTAATATAGTAGTTTATATGACAAATTATTGGATTAAGATGCTAATCAAAACAAAATCTCTTATCTTGTTATGTCCTTTATCATACTATTCTTTTCACATACTTTTGTTGCTTCTTAGATAGCTTAAATTAAACCAAGTCGGCTGAGCAAAATCTCAAACTTCAATTTGATAGGATCATAATAATTATATTATAAAGTAAAAGAAAGTACTAACATTCTTCACCTCACAAATTGATTTCACTATCCTATCATTTATGATTCTTTGAATGGAACAATTAGCTTGAGCCATGTGTATTTAATTCTACAACAATTAATATTAGTTAACATTAAATTTAAGATACATAATTTCTTTTAAATACTAAAAAATGAGTTGGACAATAAAAGAAACAAATTTTAGCTCATTATGTTCACATTTTTTCCAATATAATAAACTTATAAATGTTGTAACATTGTTTGGTTTATTGCTTGTCAAATGAACATATTTAAGGAGGAATGTCCTTATCATGTCTTGGACATGTCCTGCTAAAATATTATGCTTTTCTAACTTTGCTTCAATCATTATGAAAAACATGGTAAATTGTGTGATATCCCATTTCAAGTATATGATGCCAATCTCATAAAGAAATTTGGAAATACCTCAAACACAAGCCTATAATTAGCGAAAGACTATGACTATACCTAAAGATTCCATACTCAAGATTTAAGTGTCCTACTTCATGATCTTTTCTTTACTATTATTAAACAAAAGGGTCTACATCTACCTCTACATAGACCTTAATAAAGAAAAATCCAAACCCTATTGTGATAACTTAATTAAATCTCTCATCTTTTTCTTTGTCACTTTTGACTCTCTTGTAATATGGAGAACTCATATATATATCTGGATATTTAATTTAATTTGAGAAAGTCGTGAGCAATAACAAATCAAATGTCTTAGAATTCTAAGAGATGAATTAAATATATGGATATCTCTTTTATATGTTCAATATTTTATTTAGTCATAATTGATGTGAGATTTAACTATTTATACTTAAATTTAATTTGTTGGTATCTTATATCGTATATCTCTATAATATGAAGTTATGAAGTCCAATTTATATGAATGCAAAACTGTTGCACTTATTTTTGAAAAGAATAAAAGGGAAAGAGAGCTCTTAATGAATCTATGATTAGACTTTTAATCTAAGATTTGCAAAAAAAAAGGAAAAGCAAGATCATAATTGATAAAGAAGTTGAACACTTCAAATTAAAGAAATGTTTGTCCAAAGGTGAATATGATAGGAAGAATATCTTTATAGAATGAGAATGATTAAAGTACATCCAATTAACTGAATAAACAGAAAATTAATGTTGGAGTTTAGTGGCAAGTATTACTATATGAACACTTGTACAACATTTATTTTTTATATCAGAATGATAAACCTAAGAGTATATCAAGAAGTTACAATACTTTGTGATAAGAGTTTAATTTTTATATATCAGATACACGACACTGATAAAAATAATCTTAAAGAAACACATTGGTTTTTTCTCATGAGCACAGCGATGCTGAAATAATTTAATTATATGTAATTGTATAGTTGATACATAGTGATGATAATGATAATTAAAGGAAAAAATGGTGAATTAAATTGGTGATTAAGATGTTGGATTAGTAGGTAAGAGGGTAAAGGAAGTTAGATTCTCATTTGGTTGTTTATGTATGAGACAAAGACTAGATGACAGGTTGGTCTGTGATATGCAATCATCAAAGAGTGATTGAAGCCCACAAGAGACTAAAAGAGATAGCATGTGGGCCATTTATGTTTTCTTTTCCTTATTTTTTCCTTTTAAAAGGATGAGTTAATTAGAAGATGAGAAATGTTTACAAAAATAATAATAGAGACTCACACTTTACATTGCACTTGATTTGACTATTCAGTCACCAAATAGATATTCTTAGATAACCATTCTTGTCATTTTTCATAATACATCATACTCCATTGCTATGCTTTTGGTGACTGAATGACACAGGTTGTTATTCCATGTGATGTTTGTTTTGTGTTTTTGGGTATGAAAATGAAGGTTGATTAACATATATGGACCCCTCAAATTTGATTGTAGAATAATTTGAAAATATCAGAGGGATCATAATAAACATGGAGCAGAAAACATGTGATTGGTACATTATTACATAAATATCTTTGTGAAAAAGCAATTGGGATAGCTCAAAGTGGTTAAGAATTAGGGAACTAACACTCCCATTTTCAAGAGTGAGGGCTTCATCCATCATGAAATCGATAACATTTATTAAATAAAAGACCAGAAACCTTAAATTAAGTTATGAGAGTTCGAAACTAATTAAGCCTCAATTTTTTGTGCTAAGAGATTCTCTTGCGGCCAAAGGCATGAACTTGAAGTGATTTCACAATATTGTTAGATATGAGCCTATGTAGTGTTAAGAAAATCACACCTCTTGTTTGAGCCTCTAGTGGTAACCATATAGTATGGTTCTTGGCGCGTTGTTCGGATATTAGAAAAAATTTATCAAGCCGGACAAAAGTTTACGAAGAATAAACTCTTTTTGAGTTATGTCAAAATTTAATATAATATTAAATTCTATTTTTGATGTATGAAAAACCAAAACTTTATATTTTGACAGTCGAAATCACTAAAAACTAATTTTGATATGGTGTAATTTGAGTCGTCTGATATCAAATTAATAGTAAACTCGTTTACTCCATTAAGACGCGTGCTTTTTCTATATGAAGAAATTCTGATCCCATTTTGTTGAGGGGAGAATATAAGTAATCTTGGTAAAATGGCCTTCAACTTGAAGCAAGCAAAAAAGGGAGGGGAGTAAATAAATATGGTGGATTTGGTTTGAATAGATCCAACAGTAATGAATAAGAATTGGTAGGTAAGAACATATTTGTTACTTAGAGCAAAATGGTGTACATTGTATATGTCTGTCCTATTGCATTGTATATTATGTACTACTAGTTAGTAGTAATAGGACCAGTCATTTTCATGAATCCTGACCATGAGAGCTTCTGCACACTACAATCAGATGGCTATAATTATCTGCAAATTCTGTCTCATTGTTAAAGGACATTTTGGTTATTTGTCTGATTCATAGACACCACAACTAGTCATCAATATGTAACATGGGACCCCATCATTGGTCCATTTTTCATGTGATGATTCTTTTACAGTCTTAGACAGCTCATTTATTGTCTCTCTCACAAGCTAGGTTTCAATGCTTTTGTATTCTACTAGTTCTTTTAACTTTTAATTAAGTGCTAACTATATAACTAGAGTTTTTGATACATAAACCTTATTATCATTTACCTACCAGCTGATTTGAAGGGACCAATTGTGATATAGAGAGGTAGGGTACGTAGCATTTAAGTAGAGGAGGAGAGTACTAGAATTTGATAACATGACAAGAAGGACACATAAGCCTGACCAGTTGACAAGCCATATTTCATTTCATAGATGAATCAATAGCCGTATTTGGTGGATCATGTTCTTTGCCTTGATACAAGTGAAAGCCAGAAAACACAGATGGAGGAGAAGATGCTGTGGAAATAGATTCCCTTCCGTCACGCATATACATGCGATAATCAATCTCCACATTCAATTCGAGTTTTCTTTTGTTACAAAAAATTTAAGTCAGTTGACTTGGGAAGTTCATTAGAATCAGACATTTTGAGCGTTTAAAGAGATATTTACAAATTATTTACTAGAGATATTTTCACATCAGCCTCAAGAATTGAATCAAATGAGACAATTTCTTACTAACCAAGTAAACTTTTATTGGCTAAGATACCATTTAAATTGAAAAGATTCAAACATGTTACATTCATGTTTACACATTAAGAATCCATTTTAAAAGCAATCATACAAAATTCATTTATTATTTTGAGACACGTAAATCCTGATCTGAATCATTGAATTTCAAATCAATTGTCAAATCAAGTCGATATTGATTATCACGCCAAAATCTATGATACTTTGACTGCACGAAATTAGAGTTTAAGATAGAATCTTTGAAATTAGGATATAGATTAATTAAAGTAAAGTAAAGCACACTCCTAAATGAAGAGATAAATAAATATTTGGAGAAACTTTCCTTCAAGTAGTACAAACAAACAAGCTTAATGTCTCCAATTTTCAGTATTCATCTTGACCCTTCTAATATTCATATTTTTTCCCAATCACTCACTACTAACTTTCCTTAGAGAGAAACAACAATGACCTTTTCTTTAAAGTTCAAAATAGAAATAATAATAATAATATTCAAAAATTAAAAAAAAAACAAATAATAATAATAATAATAATACTAGTTGTTCAAAATCCCAGCACAATGATAATGTTGAAGAAGCCTATTAGCTTCCCTAAGACCACTGAAGTAAGCTCCATGAGTTGTTGAATAATGAGTTCTATGAGTTGCTTCTCCTGCAAACAAAATTTGAAGTGGATCATATGAAAAACTATTGTTATCATCTTTCATCTTCATTGGCAAAGGTTCAGCCATTGTATCTAAATCTTCACCACTGGATCCAACCGCGACATAGCTATATGATCCTAAAAACAAAGGATCTGTTCCCCATTTACTCGTCAAAACTTTGCTTATTGATTTCGAATGAGGTGGTACAAAGTTCGAAACGGTTGATGCAACACCTCTCATAATCTCTTCATCTTTGAGTGATTCGAGTGCCAATGCTTCTTCGCCAGCAAACCAAGATAAAAGAACACTTGAATCGTTGTAAATGGGAAAAAGTGTGGAGGTTTTCCTCATCCACCATGGTATTTTCTTGTCCCGTGTTTCGTTTTGAGGCGAATGAAACACCATTTGAAGATACGGAAAGGATCCTTTTGAGGAAATTTCATGTTTTGTTGTTTTGGTTTCTTTAGAAGCACTCAATTGCATAAACAACTTGTTAACAACACCAAAACCAAGCCGCGAAATGGCTTCGACTTTTGAATTCGGAAGCTTAGGACAGAATAACATACCTTTAACATCATCAACATCATCATCATCATCATCATGAGAAATCGAAGCTTTTAAAACTCCGAGTGAAACAGTAACAATGACATGATCTGCATACATAACAGATCCATCACAGAAATGTATCTTAACCGGCCTAAAAAAATTATTCCTCTCATAATCATAATCATGTTCTGCACACAATTTCTGTGGCTGCCATTCGATTTTTCGAACTTTTCTACCTAATTGAACCAAACCAGGTGGTAAAACAGAAGCTATAGAATCAATTATACTCAAATAGCCTCTAGCAATTGTGATTTCTTCACCTGGAAACATTCTATACTCACTTTCAGATTCATAATCCAAACACTCCAAATCACCAGCTGATGTATAAGTCCTTTCAGTATTCTCATACATTGCGAAAATCGCTTCTTCAAGCCATTTCTTGCTCCAATCACTACTTCCATTAACTTCATCTCCTTCTTTCGCCGACTCAAAATAAGCTTCAAGACCTTGTTTTAAGAAATAACCAATACTAAGATTCTTCTTCGAGTTCGAGTTCGAGTTCGAGCCAAAGCTCAAAGAAGAAGCTTTAGCAGCCATGTTATAGTAACTCAAAACCTCACCTTTGGCAGTTTCTTTCGTTAACTTCCCCTGTGAATACTCCATGAGGCTCTTGAAAAGCTTTGAAACAGGCTCAACAATGGAAGATTGAAGATGAAAACCGCCTTCAGCAACTGTAATAATCGATTCATCGTTGTTGTTTCCGTCCATGCACTCCCAAGGTTGTTCAGAATGAAGCGAACTTGTTTCTTGAGCTATTTTGTGAAT
This sequence comes from Vicia faba, assembly GCA_948472305.1. Lineage (NCBI taxonomy): Eukaryota > Viridiplantae > Streptophyta > Magnoliopsida > Fabales > Fabaceae > Vicia > Vicia faba. The sequence continues at coordinate 1,369,718,283 of OX451736.1, read as the reverse complement.
TGGACTATTACCAATTCCATGGATCCATGTAGCTCCCATCTCGATTCTGTCACCGCCGAACTCCGAAGTGTTGATTCTTCCACCTATTCTTGTTCCGCCTTCGACTATATAGAGTTCGAATAAGTCCTTTGAAGCCGTTGAAGTGTAGAGCTTGTTTGCGGCGGTTAGACCTGCCATTCCGGCTCCAATTATCACAATCCTTGGTTTTTTTATCACCATTCTTGATTTTGATATTAAACTTCAATTCTATTTCAATGCAATGATGATGATGATGATATAAGAAAAAGTGGTGGAGTTGAATAGAATAGAAATGATGTGTGTGAGAAGCTGAGATTTGAGTTACTCACAATGAATTTATAACTTGTTTATATTATTATTTATTTTTTTGGAGTAAAGTGTGTGACCAACTTGGTCCTTTAATGTAAATAATTATAAGTAGGACAAAAATATTAAATACTCCTGGGTAATAAATAAATAAATAAATAAACAGTAACAGTATTCAATGTATCCTATTATAACAGTTAAACTAAACGCCAAATAATTTATTTATTATTAAATAGTTAAATAGTGATTGATGTTAGATTTACTAGAGAGAATTATTAATTCTTTATAATTGTGATCGGAAGAGGTTAAAACTATCTAATATCAAAATTGACCTTTGAACTGAATTTGGTCTAATAAATTAAATATTGATGTTGAAAAAATAAAAATAAAAACAAATAAGAATAAGAATAAACTGGATAGTAGTGTTAAAAAATAATTAAAAAAAACTAAATAATGATAAGAAAAGTGTTTGGATATGTGGTGGAAAAAAATAATTATAAATGAATTAATTTTGAAAAATTGATTTGGGTTAAAAATTAGTTAAATTGAAAATAGTTTATAATTAAATAAATTTTTGTAAAATAAATTCAACAGTAAATTTTAATGTCGAAATTATGTTTGTATTCAAAAATAAATCACGTATATATTCAAAAACTATTTGTAAATTGATTTTATCATTGGAACACTTAAAATTAATTTTATATGGATAAAATCGATTTAGTTGCTCTCAAGTAAAATTGATCATACTCAAAATTAAAATATATAACTTTTGAGTTTAAATATAATTTTACATTTTAAATATATAGTTGAATTCACTTTTAAAAATTGAATTTATAAAATCAATTAATTTATAATTAATTTTTTTCAAACACACCTACAAATGATAAATTCTAGTGGAATCAATTTTATTTGAGAACAATGATAATCAAACATGTGAAAAATCAATTTTTCATTAGAATGAACTCTTGATTTTATAAGATACCATATACTCATCTCTTTTAGACCTAAAAAAAACTCAACTACTCACAATAAATACCTAAAATGATTCAATTGAAAACCTGAAGTTATACCCTACATCCATAAATGCCCACAACTTTCTTAATAATTCACAGACAATCACTGAGCTACAAGAAGAGTGAACAGTGATGATGACAATAACCTAGACCCAATTTCACATTGTAACAACAAGAAAAAAATGTGAGAAAAAATAAAAATAAAAGTAAGGTTGACAGTGCCTCTCACCAACCTCACATGTAAATTGAGATTTAGGACTCCCCACCAAAACAAGTCAATGGTCCTGATCAACTGATGGGCTGTCCTTAGATGAGGTATATGGTGGAGACCATATCAATCTATCTAGCCATTATAATATAAAGTTGTTGGATATAAGCACCACTCAATTTTATTATATAGTACTACCAAATTTTAGGGTATCCCTATTGATTATTGATTCCTACTTTTTTAGCAGCCATGTTGGAGTTTTCAATTATCACATTTTTTTACTTGATTTTTTCTCCTTCTTATCTTACAACTGGTGAAATATATGCCATTTTTAATTTGTGTTTCTATAATCAAATGAAATGCTTTTTTTATTCAATTTTTTATTATAAATATACAAATAGTGTTTGTTTTCATGAGGTCAACATGCCTTTATATTTTTGCATATTTTTATTGATAAGATTGATGCCAAACTGAGATGCTGCTAGAAACTTATTGTGATAAACATTGATGTTTGAATAGAATTTATATTATTTTTAATGGTAAATTTATGATGATGCTATCTGTGGTTGACGTGTATCCCGTAAAAAAAATTGATTCTACTAAAATATTATTTGATATTGATTTTATTAAATGTGATGGTCATTGGACAATTGGAGTATGTTTTGTTTCACTATTTTTTAAATGGTTTGTGTAATATTTTTTTGGACTAAATAATTTACAAATATTTATTTTTTAAAACTCAAATATATCTTTTTCTAAATTTTTTTTATAAAATAATATTTTAAGCATTTCATCATTCTATTATGAATTTTTAATATCAATATTTCTTAAATCTAAAGCAATTTTAAATAGTTTTTCCTAAAAATTATTTTGAAATAATTCTTTTAAAAAATGATGTGATTTTAAATTTTAACTTTCAATCATGTACTTTATATTCTTGAATGTCAAAATTAGTATTTTAATTTAAAAAAGTGAATTAATGTTTTTTTTTTCATAAAAAAATAATTTTTAAAATACAAAGAAAAACTCTATTTTCTTTAAAGTTAAAACAAACAAAACTTAAAATTGGTGATTAGTATGATTTATAACAATAACGTGTTAAAGTTTTAAAGTATCAATTTTTCACGATGATAAACCAAATACTATTATTGTTTTCTATTATTATCAGAAATAATTTATTAAAGATAGAAAATATTTCTTGCGACTAAAATCTCATTTCAGTCTCATAAATGATTACATGACTTTCACTTTTGTGATGAATATGTGGATGGCGTTTAGTCGGTGACTTTTTGTACACTGTACAAAGGTTACACTTTTTACCACTAATGACAGGTAAATCAAATTACTATAAAATTATATATTTTTTTAATTATTAGAATTTAATATAATTAATGTGAATGATTTATTATGGCATAATATTCAATTTTATTGATTGTCTTTTCAAAAATACTTATTATATTATGTGAAATATGCAACAATATTACAATAATGTGATTTTCTTCTTTTTCTCATTAATTTTTTCATTTTTTTCTTCTAAATCCGAAGCCAACAACACCAAATCATCACCATGTTCGTCATACACCATCATCAAATTCTTTCTTCTCAAAAGTTTATTTACTTTTGAGAAAAATTAAAATTTAAAATTATTATTTAATGTTTTTAGATCTAAGTTTTTAGATTTGAATTTTTCAAAATCTAAAATATACTAAAATCTATAAGTATCAAATGACAATTTTAAATCTGAAATATGAATATTAAATAACAAGATAAAGTAAGATAAAGTAATATCTAAGATTTATCTCTTTTATTTTTTTCAAATTTGTTGAATTTGTTTGTGATAATTGTATTTCAATCTTTTAGTGTAATATAAATTTATTTTTTGTTAGAATTTTATGATGAATCTGTAATTTTTTTCAAGATTTGTTGTTGTAATATTTTGTTTTGAGATTTAACGATTTAACAATTTTGTTATGAAATTTTTTTATAAAATTTTATTGTAATTTTGTAATTTTTTATTTTTAATATTTGTGTTTCAATCTTTTAGTGTAATATAAATTTATTTCTGTTAGAATTTTGTGATGATTTTATAGTTTTTCAAATAATAATTGATCGTACCTGATCAGAGTTTAACCGTTATAGCTGGCTTCAGGCTGGATTTGAAGGAGATGGGGGAGGGTACCTGCAAGACACTCTGATGGCAAAATGAGAGATGGAATGAGCAAGTAAGTGAGTATAAGTGTGAATGAATATTTGGCCCTCTCTTGAGAGGGTATTTATAGCCCCCAGCGCTGGGCCAAGGTCCCCACCATTGAGCCACGCAGAGGCCCAATAACAGGAACTGCCAGGGTTTACGTGAGTATGGAGTCCAGCAAGTGAACTCCCCCCTGGTCAACCGCTCCGCGAGAATAGGGTTGGACCCGAAATTCCCAGTGGGTAGTTTGATGTGTCCGTTGAGAAGTGGTGGGCCACGTCTCCCAACGGTTAGATAGGGAGGTGCCCCACAATCTCTGACTTGGGCCGTTTAGGCCTTCTTTTCGTAGGGAAATGTAGGCCCAGTCCAGATCAGGAGCCCCCCAAGTTATTGTCCTCGAGTTAGAGGGTGATGACTTGAGTTTAGTTGTTATCAAAGGCTTGGTTGGGATAGAGGGTCGAAGTCCCTGAAAGGAGCAGATTATTTCCTGCAGAGGGAAAGCACAATCACGTCGGGGAATACCATGGACGAACGGGGATTAGGATCGGACGGTTCATCCGCCGGCTCAAGAAGGCATGTTGACGGGGAGGAGCCCCTCCCAAGTTATTGTGCTCGACAGGGTTCATCCGCCTCCCGGGAGTTATTAGTTTGTCGAGCATTCCCTCGTCTTCGAGATAGTCAAGGGAATGTCTCCCTTTGCGCGCTTTAGTGCCAAGCATCTCCTCGTGTAAGTGTCAACCCACCTACGTCATATCCTCGTAGAAGTCATGCGCTTGCTCGCCAGTCCAGGGGATTTCATGTTTGATGGTTGAGCCACGTGGCTAGCATTTTGAGGTGCCACCCCTTAAGAAAAAAAAGCAAAAGGGGCCAATGAGATGATGACCCTTCGCGTGGGATCCCTTGGGGCGTGGGTCGCCTATAAAAAGGGGGCCCTTGGGATACATTTGTCATCTTCTCAGCTCCCTTTCAATCCTTCCTTTGCTCGCGATTCTCTCAAAGCTCTTAGTTTTTCTTCGCTTGTGGTGTGAGGCGACCCTCTCAACTTTCCAGTTTTTTCCTCAACGTTCTTCATCCAAGTAAGTTATAACCTCTTAATACCACCTTTCTTGGGTTTATCTGGATTAAATGTCAGAAATTCGTCTTGACTGGATGAATATCCATGAGTTTTGTGATGAATGTTTATGAATGTTCATCTGAATTCATGGGTTTTGTGTCGGGAACTCATGAAGATGTTGGGCACCTATCAATAAATATTCACGAGCTTCATGATTACTCACGAATATTTGTCTGAGTTTATGCATTTAATGTCGAGCACTCATGAATATGTCGGGCACCTATGAACGTTCGTGTCATGGTGTCGGGGGATCCTCGGGTTAATGCATATCCGGGATCGTGCTCAGTGAACTATTCCCCGACGCCATATCCTCTGACTGTAACGGTTCGCTTTAGCATGTCGAGGGCTTGGGTTGAGTTCGTCTCCCTTTCACTTGATCTGCGATGGAAGGGTGGATTTGATAATGTCGAATTTACTAACTTCCCCTACTTTTCAGGTACAATGGCACGCTGCCGTGGGAGTGATATTTCGGCCACCCGTCACGACGACGAACCCCATAGCGACGAGGAGGATCCTTTGGCTTGGGTTGCTCCGGAGCCCCGAGACAAAAGATCGTGCTTCTCGCGGGACGTAACAGACGCGTTTAACTGCCCAAAAGAACGCGCAGAGGGGGCTCCAGCCCACTGGATGCTTCAAATACCTCACGGGGACCGAAGGATATGCTCGTCGTATCTAGGAAAGCGGTTCCCAATGTATGAGTTTGCTTTCAAGGAGGCGGGGATGCGCCTGCCTTTTAATGATTTCCAGGTCGGGGTTTTCCAGTGGCTCCAACTGGCACCTTCTCAACTTCATCCGAATGCGTTGGCGTTCATGCGGGCATTCGAGCTCGTCTGCCAATATCTGGGGATAGGCGCTATGTTGCCCCTCTTCTTCTGTATCTTTCACTTGCAGAGACAATCTGTCCACGGGAGACAGGCATGAGTCTCTTTTAAGCAGTTCAGGAAACTCTTTCGACCTTACCTGGAGTCCGTGTGGAATTTCAAGGAGAGGTACTTCGTCGTGAAACCCTTGACGGACGCGGCCATAGATTCTCTCAATGCCCGGGTCGAAGAGGTGGAGGATGGGCGGCCAGTTACCCGACTCATGGCCCGTTTCCCACTTGAATGGCAGTGGAGACATTACGAGCAGAGGCCCGAATATTATGCGGCGAGGCTCGAGGATTTGGATGCCCAAGATCAACTTTCATACGAGAAGCTATCTGCATGTTAAAGGGTTCTCCCCCGCAAAATGAGTGGACGTGAATGGCGCCCTTTTGTTTGACGAGGAAGGGGATTATTTATTGGTAAATAGGTTGATTAATACTAAGGCCTTGCTCGAGTGCTCCTCGAATGGGGAAGCCATGAGGCTCTTGGGTAAGGTGCAACTGTTTATTTGCTTCTTTTACAAGCGGGGACGTGTCCGCTTTATTTTGATTTTTCTAACTCAACTTAACAATCCTCTTTGATTTGCAGGTCGAATGGCGTCTCTTTCCGAGCGTTTTCTGAAACTGAGGCCAAAGAATGCATCCACTTCTGGTCCCCGAAGCAGGGTTGCCCAGCTCCAGGAGCAGGCTAAGTCAGCCGGTCGAGGTAGTGGTTCCCCCTCCTCCTCGAAGAATCCCGGGGGTCAGATTCCGGTCAGTGAACCCGTGACCAAGAGGAAGCGTGCGGATAGCACTGCGGGCGTATAATTCGAGGGTGATAAAACATCTGCATGAGTTTTTGTGTTGCCTCCGTGTTATCTAAATCGCGGCCTCTTTCGCGACTGGGACTCCCTTGGCCTGCACGAGGAAGAGAGAGAGAGAGAGAGAGAGAGAGAGAGAGAGAGAGAGAGAGAGAGAGAGAGAGAGAGAGAGAGAGAGAGAGAGAGAGAGAGAGAGGCTATTTTGGCTGAAGACAAGGAGCTTCGTCGGTAACGCTTGGCCGACGGCGTGGCCGCTGTGATGAGGGTGCTCGAGACGGACCTGTCACTTAACGACAAGTCTTCGAGTTTTCAATTTGCTCTTGATGCGGCCTATGCCAAGATTCATAAGCTGAAGGTAAAAAATGAGAAGTTGAAGGGTGACATCCTCAACCACGAGTCAAAATATGAGGCCCAAGTCCAGCTTCTCAAGGACTTTAATGAGATGAGGCCTTAGTTGGAGACGGCCACGAGGGAGATTGAGTGCCTGGCCGCTCGTAATTTGGAGCTGGAGGGGATGATTACACCGGTCTAGGACGAGACCGAGACAGAGAGAAATATGGCGACTCAGGCGGAATTGATTACTCGTATCCGCTTGCTCGAGCAGGACGTCATTGACACTCTTGGATACCGTTTCAACGTCTCCGTCGAGCAGTTGAAAATCTTGAATCCCGAGGTCGACTTAGTGGTTGAAGGGGTGGGGCCGTTCAACCAAGTTGTTAACGGGGAGATCCTCTATCCTCCGGAGGACAACAACGATGAAGACGAAGTTTGAATGTATTAATTCAGGGCCTGCGTTCCCATTGTTGTTTTAGGGCATGCGTTCCCCATGTTATTCTTTTGATTTTGAGGCCGCTGTGCCTAAGTTGTAAATTTGGACAACGTCGACCCATGTGGTCGACATATTTATAATCGCATTATTCAATGTTTTGAAACTTTTTAGATGTGTGTTCCCGACCATTGTGGTGGTCGTTATGAATAATTTCAGAATATTCGTGTTTACGTGGAGATGCTTGTTCGACCCTATCGATTTGACATACTTCGAAATGTGTCGAGGGCGCGGAGCGGCTGTCCGCGGGACGGGCGCATGATCGCGATCGGGATCCTACGCTCATGGCGTGAACTTCCCATCGCGAGCTGGGTGTTCTACCATGTTGGGGTACTTTGACAGTGGGGCTCGATCGAGACGCCCCTGTCGGGCAAGGGTGTCGCTCGCCAATGTGAGCGATATCATGCCTTTGGTTGGTAGGCGGTGTCCATACCTCGACGCGCCTACGTGGTCGAGATTTTTTCCCTTTGTCGACTAAAGGTGAATGTTCGACGGTGAAAGTCCTCAGCTGGTGAGAGGCTTTAGCTGTAATATTACTTCAGTTTTGCAGCGTTCCAGGGTCGAAGAAGCAGCTCTCCATCTAATTGCTCAAGATAATATGCTCCGGTGCCCGTAGCTCCCCGGACGCGATAAGGTCCCTCCCAGTTTGCGGCCAACTTTCCTTCACGGGAATCCTTCTGGTTTCTCCGTAAGACTAGGCTACCGACCTGAAATTCGCGTTTTATGACTTTGCTGTCGTGGTGTAGGGCTACCTGCTGTTTCAGAGTGTCCTTACGTAGGGCTTCTCCTGAACGGATTTCTTCGACAAGGTCGAGCTCGTCTTTCAGAGCCTCATCGTTCATCTCCTCGTCGAGGGGCATTTCAGTTCACCTGGATGGCTCCATGATTTCTACCGGGATGACCGCCTCAGTGCCGTAGGTAAGTCAAAACGGGGTTTCACCTGTCGTTGAATGGGGCATCATACGATACGCCCATAGAATGCTATGTAGCTCCTCGACCCATCCCCTTTTTGCTTCGCCTAATCTACGCTTGAGTCCTCGCAAGATGACCCTGTTTGCGGCCTCGGCCTGCCCGTTAGTTTGGGGGTGCTCGACTGAGGTAAAATGCTACTTGGTGTCGAGCTTGGCGATGAAACTTTGAAAGCCCTGGTCGGTGAACTGGGTACTGTTATCGGTAATTAGTGCCTATGGAATTCCGAATCAGGCGAGCACGTTTCGCTTGTAAAAGCGGAGGATGTTATGTGAGGTTATTTTTGCATGGGCTTCGGCTTCTATCCACTTTGTAAAATAATCTACGGCCATGATGAGGAACTTGTTTTGGTACATCCCTTGAACGAATGGTCCGAGGATGTCCATTCCCCACCAGGAAAATGGCCACGGGGATGACAATATATTCAGCTCGTGTGGCGGGGTGAGGTGCATGTCAGCGTGTCTTTGGCATTTGTCACATCTCTTGACGTGGTCTTTGGCGTCTTGCTGCATTGTCGGCCAGTAATATCCTGCTCGTAGTGCCTTCCTCCCTAGGGATTTTCCGCCCACGTGCTGGGCGTTAATCCCTTCGTGTATTTCCCGTAGTATCTCGGGGACCGTGGATTCGTCGATGCATTTCAAGAGTGGGATAGAAAATCCCCTGCGATATAGTTTGTGCTCGATCACCACGTAGGAACATGCTTGTCGTTTGGTCACGACTGCTTCTGCTCGGTCCGGGGGGAGTTCCCCCCTCGTTAGGAAGTTGAACACCGGGGTCATCCATCATGAGCTGTCTCCGATGGCGTTTACCTCGGGTGCAGTCGAGGTTTTTTTGATGCTCGGGCGAGATAGGGATTCTTGTATGACAGATTTGTTCTCGCCTTTCTTTCTCGTGCTTGCGAGCTTTGAAAGTATATCGACCCTTGTGTTTTGCTCGCGTGGTACGTGCGAAATTTCTGCTCGGTCGAACTTTTTCATGTGCTCCTTGACTAAGTTCAGATATTCGATGAGGCTGTTGTTTTTAGCCTGGTATCCTCCTTAGACTTGGGACGCGACGGGTTGAGAGTCGGTGAAGATTTGTACCTCACGGGAACCTAGATCCTCGACCACTCTTAGACCCATGAGCAGGGCCTCGTATTCCGCCTGGTTGTTCGAGGTCGGAAAGGAGAGGATGAGCGAATGCTCGACAACCACGCCTTCCTCGTTCTCTAGGAGGATTTCGGCGCCACTCCCGGACGAGCTGGATGCTCCGTCAACGAAGATGATCTACTTGTGCTCTTTTCCAACGGGGGGGGGGGGGGGGTTGTAAGTGGTCATCTCCACGACGAAATCGGCCAAATCCTGTGATTTAGGGCTTTCCTGCTCTCGTATTAGATGTCGAACTCAGAAAATTTCAAGGACCACTTCAGCATTCGACCCACCATGTCTGGTCGACCCAGGAGCTGTTTTACGGGCTGGTCTGTTCGCACTACGATCGTGTGCACGAGGAAATAGTGTCTGAGTCTTCTTGCTGTGTTAAAGAGGGCCAGAGCTACCTTCTCTATCTGTAGGTATCTAACCGCGGGCCCTTGAAGCGTTTTTCTCGTGAAATAAACAGGTTTTTTCCCGTTAGGCGTTTCGCGAATGAGGGTTGCGTTGACGGCTTCGACCGAGACGGCTAGGTATAGGAATAAGGTTTCCCCGTCAAACGACCGTGATAACACGGGAGACTGCGAGAGGCTTTGTTTAAGATGGAGCAACGCCCGCTCGCATTCCTTAGTCCATTCGAAGGGCGCTTCCTTGCGGAGGAGCTTGAAGAAAGGGAGGGCGTGTTGAGCGGATTTCGCAACGAAACGGGATAGCGAGGTGAGCATGCCATTCAATACTTGTATGTATTTCTTCTACGTAGGTGTGGGGAGTTTGGATAAATCCCGACACTTGTCGGGGTTGGATTTGATTCCTCGTTCTATCAAGTAGAAGCTGAGGAATTTGCCCGCCTTGACCCCGAACATGCACTTCTCGGGGTTAAATCTCATTTTTCATTGCCTCACTTGAGCAAAGACTTCCCTGAGATGAGCGGCGTGGTCGGTGTCTGCTCGGGACTTGACGATCATGTCGTCCATGTATACATCGAGCATGTCCCTGATTTGGTTGCAAAACCCTTTGTTCATCATCCGTTGGTACGTTGCTCTTGCATTTTTCAGACCAAAGGGCATTACGTTGTAGTAATAGTTGACCGAGCTGGTCATGAAGGCGGTGCAATGCTTGTCGCCTATTGCCATTGTGATTTGGTTATAGCCCGAATATGCGTCCATAAACGATAGTATTTTATAACCGGCCGAGTTGTCGACCAACATATCAATATTAGGTAAAGGAAATGCATCTTTCGGGCATGCCCGGTTAAGATCGGTGTAGTCAACGCACATTCGCCATTTTCCATTATTTTTCTTGACAAATACAACATTTGACAGCCAGGTTAAATACCGGGCTTCAAAAATAAAATTTGCTTCTAGGAGGTCTTTTACAGCTTTTTCAGCAGCCTCCGTTTTCTCCGGAGACTGCCTACGTCTACGTTGCACTATTGCCCTAGCGGCTGGATCGATGGCGAGTTGGTGACAGGCGACCTCAGGGTCGAGTCCATGCATCTCTGCAGCGCTCCATGCAAACAGGTATACATTCTCGTGTAAGCAAACTTTGATTTGCTTCCTCGCCAAGTCGGGGAGTCTGGTGCCAATCTTCACTCCTCTGCTTGGGTCTTCACCAAGGGGGACGAGTTCGAAGTCCCCGTCCGGAATTGGTCGAAGGGGGACTTTCTCGCCGCTAGGAGGCTCATCCTTGTCGAAACGAGTGTCCAGGGATATTAAGTCGACCTTTGGAGGGACTCTATGCTCTTCCGCTCTGACGGGCTCTGACCTCTAAGGTTCTGGTCGTGTTGTTGCAGCTCTCTTGGCGGGCCTTGTGCTGGTGTCGACCGTGTCGCATCCCTTGGATGCCGCGTTAAAACACCTTCGGGCAGCTGCTAGGTCCCCTTGGATAGTGGCGACCCGTGCCCTCTTGGTGTAAAACTTCATTTTTAAATGAACGGTGGAGGGTACTGCGGTCAGCTCCGTTAGTGTCGGCCTTCCCAGAATGCAGTTGTAGAGGGAGGGGAAATCAATGACGAGGAAGCGCACCTTGGCTTTCCTCGTTGCCGTATCCTCGCCGAATGTAACCATGAGCTCAACGTATCCCAAAGGCTTGGAAGTTGAGCAGTTAAAGCCCTGCAGGTACGACCCCACGTAAGGTGAGAGGTGAGAGTCGTCGAGCTGCAGAGTTCAGAACAGTTGGTTGTACATCACGTCGACGGAACTTCCTTCGTCGACAAGGAGGAGGTGTACGTTGAAGTTGGCCATTCTCGCCCTTATCAGCAGAGGGATGACCGAATTGGGGGCCCCTCTGAGGAGCTCCTCGAGATAGAAGGTGATTGGCTCCGACCTGCCCCTCACCTTTTCAAAGGTCACCGTTTGAGGGGGGCCGTGTCGACCAACTCGTCCAGCTTCCTCTTAGCTGAATTTATGGTCAGATCATTGAACCCTCCACCATTGATGACCATAGTGGAGGGGAAGTGTTCCCACCTACTGTGCGTTGACAGAGGTTCTTGCATGTGATCGGGGACATAGAAGTCCTTGGGTCTTGTGACAGAGAACGCGGTTTGGATGGGAACCGACTCGTCAGATGGCCGGGCATCCTCTTCTGCTTCCCTCGTCTCGCGGGCGTCCCGACGAGGAGCGTCGTTTCGCCGGTACTGTGCGAGTCTCCCCCCTTTTATGAGGGTCTCGATGGCGTCCTTGAGGTGGACGCAGTCTTTAGTCAGATGCCCGTGGCTCCGGTGGTACTGACAGTATTTTCTCCGGTCCACCCCGGGTTTGGTAGGAGCTGAACGGAGACGTTTGACGCCGCCATCCTTAAAATTTGTACTTGCACACTCCGCTAAGATGCGCTCGCGGGAAGCCGTGAGCGGAGTGTATTCTATGAACCGTCCCGAGGGCCCCCTCTGCTCCCGGGCGTCCCGTGGTTTATCGTCCTTTCTCTTTTCCCCGGTTCGTCGAGGAGGGGCGGTATCTTGTCGCGGATTGCTGCTGGATCCGCAATTTCTGGGGTCTCGGGCTCTATTGGTCGCTTCCCTTTCCTCGTAGTCCATGTAGGCTCTGGCCTTCTCGAGGAGGGCATCGAATGTTCAGGGTGGTTCGATGCCCACGGCTTTCCTGAATTCGGTGCCAGAGAGGAGCCCCTTCTCCAGCAGGTATCTCTTCATATGGTCCGTGCAAGGGACCTGAATGGCTTCCCTGTTGAAGCGGTTGATGAATTCCCTCAAGGTCTCATCGTGCTTCTGGACGATGGCCTCGAGCACCGCTTCGGTCTTCGGGTGTCATCGCGAAGCAGTGAACGAGCTGATAAACCGGTTCTTCAAGTTTCGCCACGAGGTAATTGACCCTGGGGCGAGACCTTTGTACCAGTCCATAGTTGCTCTCCTCAGGGTCGTGGGGAATAGTCGGCATTTGATTGGTCCCCCGATGTTGTGGTAGTGCAACATGGCTTCGAACCCGTCTATATGGTCGACCAGGTCAACAACGCCGTCATATTCTTTTAAGTGGGGAGGCTTGTCCATGCCCAAGGTAATGGGCGCCTCCATGATAGCTTGTGACAAGGGACCGCGGGGATCGTCCTCGTCACTTTGTTATATTCTACTGTTGGATTATGCACAAGCTCCGATTTCGTGTAACTTCTCGGTGCTGAAATGGGGCTACGAGATTTCACTATTCTCTCTACTTTTTCTTGTTGTCTCTCACATCAAACCCTATTCCTCTTTGTTGGATAATAACAAAGGCTTACAAACACATGGGCCACTAACCCACATCCATTTGGGTCACTCCAAAAAGGAAGGATTTAACAAACTCCCCCGACCGACTAGTTGGAGGGCAATACAATTTCGGTTTCCATAAGGTAAAACTCAAACTTTCCCCTAGGCAACACCTTCGTTAATATATCTGAATCATTGTCATCGGTGTGAATATTTCTATTAAATTCTAGAACTTGCAGAACATATGACATATACGATGTTTGGACACCAGAATGTCGAATGTAAAGTCAGGACATCGTAACAACACAAATAACAATAACAATGTTAAAGTAAATTACATGAAGTAAATAACACAAGAAAGTTGTTAATCTAGTTAGGTGCAACTTCACCTACATCTGGGGGCATCCGAGTCAGGAAGTAAATCTACTATAATAGTATTAGTTTGAAGTCCTATGTAAGCAACCTCCGTTTACAACCTTCACACCTAATCACTATTTGTGGTTTTTCTATCTCCTAGATATGAGACCCCTCTCACTTCCCCTCAATCACACAACAACGGTAACAACGATAACATCAAAATAGGAGACACACTCCAATAAATAAAATTAACTCTTGCTTAAAAGCTCATGAGTGATTCACAATAACAACTCAAATCTCAGTCCAGCTCAAGCATCTAAGCCATACGAGAGTGGCTCACAAATAACAAAGAACAGACTAAACCCTAATAGATACTATCACATGCGCAGCTCAATCCTCTTTTTAGGTTTAGAGTCTTCCTTTGAATAACCTTAGAATAGCACGGGCTTCAGGATATATACTCTGCAAATTCAAAACAGGCCATTGCACAATCTTCTATATAATTTCCTGAACAGAACCAAATATTTCCTTAAATCTTTTGACACTCAATTTTAAGAGACAAATCTTCAGATATCTCATGCTTGAAATAAATCTTTAGAAAAATCAAATCTTCATACACGCATATTGGACTACAGTATACATAAATAAAATCTTCTGAGAATCAGAAACAAATCTTCCCAGAATGCGACAACCACAACACGCCACGATGTCGTACAAGCATGTCAATACATCTTATCCAACATCTTTCTATTTCACTTGTTTTAACAAAATGTTTTCAATCACAATACAATCAACCTAACATTTCTCCCCCTTTGGAATTTTTTTGTTGCTAAAACAACCTTTTCATACCTCATCTTGCAAATACCAAAAAACATTTCACAGACAACCAATAACAGGAGGAAAGAAGGTAAAACTGCACAATAAAAATTGGAATTCACCAAGACACTTCAGAGGTACACACAGTAGTAAAGATAAAACCCAACCTCACAAAACATTACCAATAGAGAGAAGTAAACTCTCACAAATAGAACCTTCCTCAGAGAAAAATAATTCTCACAGTGAGGATGAGAAAAATAAATTCTCATAGTTCAGATGTCAAGACATCAGGTAAGACCCCACATGCAACCGTACATCAAGCACATAAACTAACAGTACATTATCATGGCATCATCAAGCTAGTAAAGAAAATCATGCTCCCCCTAAATAGTAGATCAGAAACAAATACTACTCCCCTAAAGTAGTACTCCCCCTTAAGGGTAAAAAGGTAAATAATAAAATCTTCCAAAACTACTCTCCTTTTTTAGTCATAATTTTGACAACCATGAAGTCACCATGACCAGAAAAAGAAACATAGATGTCACCTCAGATGCTAACACTGCCATATGTTTTCTCATTTAAAGCTTTACAGGTATCCTTCAGGTCAATAAAGATTCCTTCCCTTGAAGATAAGATGGCAGTTTCCTTACCAGATGTCACGATAATGTTGGAGACATTTGTCCCTACAAACAACTTATAGTGCAAAGATAGAGGAGATTCCTTCTTACATGCAACAACAAAGTTGACCAAAATACTAGGGTACTAACTGAATTATACCACAAATCAGAGAGGGGAATGTAATGGGCATCTTTACAGCAATAGAATTCGCATGCTTCATGGTTTGCTCAAACGCATAGGACCCAAAATCAAACTTAGTTTTAGTTCTAACAATGTAAATAAATTTTCCCAAACCTATATAAATAGTAGAGGTATGATTGGCGAGAATCCAATTGGAAGCTCCAATCCTATGTAGCACAACATACTTTACACCTAACTTACTAGCTGAAGCTTTCCCTTCCTTGTCCATTGTGAAACTTGTTTAGCAGTGGTCTCCTTACAAACAGTATTATCAATTACGTCTACTTTAGCCTGCTCCTCCTCACACCAACCTTAAAAAATGTTAATTACTTCAGTAGAAAACTCCACACATTTATCTCTTACATACACTTCCATGTACTCTTTACTCTTCTTATTGTCACATTCTTTAGGAATGTTAACAATGAATTCCTTCATCAACATCTCATAACATTTACCAAAACCATTAACACTTTTCATCAAACCAGCTTCCTCAATAAGATCCACCACCTTCTTGCAGTTAAGATCATCCTTACCAAGCTCACTTTCCAAAGCTAGTCTTCTTTGGTACACATATTTCCATTTTTCAACATTTTCCAGAATGAAAAGAAATGTTGTCAATGGGAACTTCAGGCACATTAGCAGGAATATTTTTACCAGTTGTTTTCTCCTTAGCTAAAGGCATGATGTCTCAAACATCTTGTTCAAAATCATACTCAATGTCACTAGATGGAAATTCCTTCCTTTTCAAGGACCTCTTCTTGGTAGTAGGAACCACAACTTTACTTCACCCACTTGCAGGTCCAACACTAGCACTTTTCATAGATGCCTTAGAAGGCTTGCTAGCAGAAACACCTGCCTTTCCTCCCTTATTCTTTAATATTTTAGCAATAACATAAGAAAATTTATTTCCTATAGGCTCATCATCATAATCTAGATTATCAATATTGACATTATCAGTTGACTGATATATCTTCATACCAACACTTTCCTCTTTGTCTTCTCTGCTAGTCATATCTTTCCCTCCCTTAACAGACATACTACCAACATCAGACTCATATTTCTTACCACCAACTGATTCATCTTCAGACACATCCTCTTGAGATTTTTCAGGAGACTCAATAGGAACAGACTCATTGTCAGACTCACCATGAGAGTTTTTTTGTGTGGTTTCGACTGGATGATCAGGTTGGGCCAAGAATGTTGCGAAATCCGACACAACACCAGACTCATGGTCAGCAACCAAATTTTAGAGAGAGATTCATGAATATTTTATCAACAATGTTATTAACAACAACATTCAAACTAGATTGTCCTGAATTTTCGTGCACCACTAAAATGAGGGAAGAGAAAGTATTTGTTTCACTCCTCCATGCTTGTAATTGATATAATTCCTCAAAAGTGAAAATTCCAAATTCACCATTTAACTTCTCAAATT
This sequence comes from Vicia faba, assembly GCA_948472305.1. Taxonomy (NCBI): domain Eukaryota; kingdom Viridiplantae; phylum Streptophyta; class Magnoliopsida; order Fabales; family Fabaceae; genus Vicia; species Vicia faba. The sequence continues at coordinate 1,369,701,752 of OX451736.1, read as the reverse complement.
GATTTGCATCCAAAGCCTTAGTAAATATATCTGCCAGTTTCTTTTTAGTGGCCACATGCTCAAGAGAAACAATTTTGTCCTCAACAAGATCCCTAATGAAATAGTGACGAATGTTAATATGTTTTGTCCTACTATGTTGAATGGAATTCTTGGATATATTGATAGCACTCTGTCATACCCCAAATTTGTCCTACCCTTTTTCTTTTGTTTGGCTTAGTCTTTGCATTTCATCTGCATCATTTTCACTAAGTCATTTTCATATCATTCCTTCATTCACTAAGACAATGGTTCAAAGCATTAGTTGAATGTGTCAGCTAAGGTTTAATATTGGTTTGAGGTTTCTACTTCCAATAAAGGTGATTTATTTGAGAAGTGGAATATTTAATTAATGTTTTTGATCCATGGCTATTACGAATTTCTTGTCCATCAAAGCTATAAGGTTATTCTCCTCTCCTTAACATCAAGGGGCAAAATTTTCATTTCAATTGAACATGAATTCAAGTTTCATCAAAGTTTCCATTCACCATAAAGGATGGGTTGACATACCTATTTTGACTAACAAGTTCTTTATTTTCGATGAAGAGATTTTGTCTTTGGTTAGAGTTTTCTTTAAGAAAAGTTGGGAAATTGCATGGTTTATGTGGATTTATTCTTTGAACTTTTTCAAGAAACATTCAAGTTGAGAAAGAATCAAAGTTGGAGTTAAAGTCATGACATGACAAACTTTGGTTCAAGAATTGGTTTTCAAGATTTTCATGAGTTAAAAAAAATGAAAAAAAGGAATTTATTTCAATTTGGTCCAAGACAATTCAAGCTTCCAATATTTGAGCCTCATTTGAATTCAAACATGATAAAGTTGTACTTTGGTTCATGGTTTCTCTATGTTACAGTTCTCATGAACCAAATCAAATTGACAAAGCTAATTCAAAAATCATGGTTTTTCATCTATCTTCAAGCATGTCAAGTGTGATACGGTGGCAGAACCGACTGTTAATACTGTTTTTGCATTTTGTATTCGCAAATGTCGCGGTAAGCAAGAGTCGCCACCGACTTTTATTTCATCTAACAAAGGAAAAGGAAAAAGAACAGAAAAAACCTTTTTTCGAGATATTTCTGAGTAAGGGGGGTAGATTATAGAAAGGGAAGGTGTTACCACCCTTTCTATCCGTGGTTTTCCACGGGCTCTTAGGTACTTGCTCATTTTGAAATTGCTTGTGTGTGCTTACTTTGAAAAGTTTTGTTTTACTTCGTTTTAACTCTTGTTTCTGTCCTCAAGAGTGTTACGAAGTTGTTTTTGAAAAAACTTGGTTTGAAAAGTGTTTGGTGTGAAAAAATTTGTTTGAGCAAGTACCTAAGAACTAATCTACTTACTCGAAAAAGGTCTATTCGTTTTCCTTTTAGACAATGTTATCCCATTATTGAGAAATAGGTAGCATCGTCGTTGGAGTTTTTTAGGGACATTCGAAGGGACAAATACGATCAAAAAAGCAATGTTAGGAAATGTTAGTAATTATACTAAAGCCTTAAATATCTTTTTCTGAGGAAACATCTGAATGGGTCATTTTGGATCTTTCGGGGTTAGAGGACAACCACTAACAAACCCTATACTTCATGACCGTTTACCGAAGGCAACCGGAGTGGAGTAAACCCTAAGAGTGAGCATGTGCATTTGTTTGATTTCAGTTATTTAATCTTTGCATAATTAAGGTGATCTAATGTTTTAATTTTCATTTAGTCTTTCCATACAATCCTATTAACATACATATAAGCAGTTTATAGTTTGCGAAAATTAAAATGCAGGAAAGTTTAAAGTCCTAGCTATTACAGGGCTTTTGTAGATACATAATTATCTTGACTGAAAATAAAAAATGCGGAAGTTTAAAACCCTAATTAATCTATTACAACCTCTAAGTAGATACAATAATAGAAAAAGAATTAAAATGCGCGCGGCGAATTAAATGCGAGAACTAAAGAACCCAAAAAATTTAATTGAAAAAATATTTAGGTTATTATTATTATTTTGAGAAAAAATTGATTAGGTTATGTACAAATTAAAAACCTAATTCTAATTGATTTAAATTATATAAAAAAAACTATTAAATTGCCCTAAATAATTAAACTAATTAATTAATTAAAGAAACAAAATATTTTTTTATGAAAAAATATTTTTTTAGGTTTTTGTGATTTTTTGATTTAATAAGAAAAATGATTTTGGTTATTTTGTAAAGAGAAAATAATTGATAAATAAATAAAAAGAGATTAAAATAGAAAAGGATAGAGAATGGGCCTGTATTGAAGATATCAGGGGGTGTATGTTGAATTATTCAGGCCCAATGATGCTCAAGCCCAGTTCTGGCGTTAGATTCCATGTGATGCTCTTCCTGATGTCCATGGTAGGCCCTGGGCGTTAGGCGTTGGATCTGGATTGATCATGAATCCATTGGTTGGATATTGTGGTGCATGGTGAGCGCTTGGAGGTGTGATGCATAGAACCTGCAATTAAATGTTTCGAAAATAGAAAAACGCTGGGACCTGGGATCGAACTCAGGTCCTCCTACTCATACCATGCGCATTTCACCACTGGGCTACCATGTTTTAGTTGTTAGTATAATAACAACAATTAGTAATATATGAAACAAGGTTGATAGCTGGAAAAACAAAAACGCTCGCGTTATTATTCAAATAGACCAATGGTGGTTGGACACGTTATCGTCTTCTTCACAGATCCGTCGTCTTAGGTCCCAGACTTTTACCTACGGCCTGTGTCTGTAACTATAACCCTGCATCTTTCCAAAATCTCAAACAAGTAAGATAAATTAATTCCAAATATACCAATCAACCAGGCTTGATCCCGTGAGCATGATAGTACTCCTATTTGACCTTGATTCTTCCTGTATAATAAAGCCCTAAAACGGAGGATAAAACCCTAATAATGGAAATTCATCATTTACACATCAAAGCTGGGAATTAAATATACAGAAAGATTCCAGGCATTCAAATGAACACGAATATGCAATCAAAACATGTTAACAATGCAAGAATGAAGAGATACAAATTTGGAAGAAGTGACAAATCGTGAGAGGATTAGGTGATGATTCTTGGAGCTTTGATGCGTGCAAATGGTCCTGTTAGCTTCAGGAGATATCCAGGAATGTATTGGTAGTCTTAGAATGCTTTGAATCTTCCTCTAGATTAGAAATCGGATCCACACTTTTTGTCAAAATTTCCAGTTTGGTTTTTCTGCTTGCACGACTTCAATCCTTGTTTTTATGCACTGGTTGTGTCCTATATATGTATTAGAACTGATTAGGTCAACAAAAATGCATTGTATCTTTGAAAATTATGAAGATTGGATTTGATTTTGTTCTTGTATGATATGTTTCTAAAACAAACATAATCATGCTAATTTTACTTCAATTTTCCTTGATCTGATTTTCCATCCTAATTGGATTTGATTCCTACAAAAAAACCAGATTAAAAATCAATCTTTTGTATGTTTTGCTATTTATTTGATTTAATTTGAATTTTGAATAATAAAAAATCAAAATAAAATAAATAATGAAGCAAATAAAGTGTATATGCTGATTTGGGTCGTGGACCATGTCACAAGCAAGATGCAATCATGCAAAACTAGGCCCATTTGACAAAAAAATGCATCTTTGAGCACATTTGACTTTTGGCAATTTTGCAAAAATGGTAAACTTTGACAAGGCCTATCTCTTCCAATTCTAATCCTAGAGAGGTGTTCTTGGACTTTTTGGAAAGCTTAGGATGTCCTCTAAACAACCTTTTTTGTCTCATCTCAATTGGGTCTTCCATGTTCATGTAAGAATCTTTGACCCAAAAGGTGTTTTTGTTGACTTTTCAAAAGGACCTATAATGTAGAAATTCATATCTTTTGATGAGTGCATATTTTGAACTTGTGGGATGAAGATGAGTTGTAGGGAATTGCATCCTCTTCAAAATGAGGCTTGGAGGGAAAATTTCTGATAAAGTATGAAGAAGTTATGCCTGGTCAAACTTTGGTTGACTTTTCCTAAGAAACCGTAATTTAACAACTTTTGGGTTTTGATGAATTTGCGGCATTCCTTGGGTAATCATGATCAACCCTTGATAAAATGATGGATATAACTTCAAAATGTTGATGTTGACCAAAAATCTTGAAGTTTGACTGTATATGGGCCACAGTTGACTTTTGACCTAGTGTAGTTGACTTTTAGGCATCTGAGCAGTTGACTGAGAAAACTTTTTGTGCAAGGCATGAAACTTGACATGGATGATCTTGAGAACATATTAGGACCATGGAAGGAATTTGGGACCTTTGGAGTTCCCACACCCTGATGAAAATGGAAACCCTAGTTTGAGGTACATTGCCTTAGGAGAGAGTTTGTCTGGTCAACTCTTGGGCATACTTGAGCAAATTGAGTACCTCAATGGGCATGTGCTGAGTAAAATGAGAGGGAAAATTTTGGGGTACAACAGCTGCCCCTGTTCAATCTTCTAAAACCCGACAATATAGATTGGCTATCTGCCTTTCGTAGTCTGAAGGTGGAAGATGATTGAACACTAAGTGCCCAGAAATTTACACTCATCTGAGACGGTGCTGGACTGTGTAGGTAATATCGGGAATGGGCTTACAGATTCCATTTGGAGGAGATGACGGAAGGTCATCGGAGATGGGCTTAAAGATTCCATCCAGAAGATATGACGGAGAATCGTCGGAGATGGGCTTAAAGATTCCATCTAGAGGATGTTGATTTCCCGAGGTATTCCTTTGATGAGAATTCCTGTTCCTATCGTTAAGGAGGATTCTGCTGAGGAATGTTGGTCTCTGTCTTGGGAGAAATAGAATTTTAGGAGCTTCAGTAGTCTGTTACTCTACAGGGGAATCATCTCTTAGTCGAGGAGGTGAAAGTGAACTGCTATCTGGTCATACTCTAGGATTTACATTGATTTGCTAAGGATAATAAGATTTAATGTTATTTGGTCGTGCTCCAGGTTTCACAGTGACTTACTGGGGGGATGAGATTAAACTCTCTATCTGGGCGTGCTCCAGGCTTTGCAATTTCTCAATTCTTATCTGGTCGTGTTCCAGGATTCAGAAGGAATTAAGTGGTTATCCGGTCGCGTCCAGGTTTCAACTTGAATTTAAGGTATACTAATATCCAATTGATTTCTGGGCTTCATAGTAATTGGCCGAGTAAACCGCTATTTGGTCGAATTCCAAGCTTCGCATTACTTCATACTGTTATCTGGTCATGCTCCAGGCTTCACAGTGTCTCTTGTTGCTATCTGGTCGTGCTCCAGTCCTCACAACGTCTTATATGACTATCTGGTCGATTCCAGGCTTCATGGTGTCTTATACCACTATCTGGTCGACTCCAGGCTTCGTAGTATTTTGGAGAAATCAATATATTATCCGGTCGATTTCCGGGTTTCATAGCTTGAATCTGAGATATACCACTATCTGGTCGATTCCAGGCTTCATAGTATCTTGTACTGTTATCCGGTCGATTTCCAGGCTTCACAGTATGATGGGGAAATTAAGCTGTTATCCGGTCGATTTCCGAGCTTCATAGCTTGAATTTAAGATATACCACTATCTGGTCGATTCCAGGCTTCATAGTATTTTGGAGAAATCAAGATATTATCTGGTCGATTTCCGGGCTTCATAGCTTGAACTGGAATAGAAATCTTAGTATCGATTTGACTGAACCAGGGAAAACTTGTGAGAACTTAAACATGGGAGAGAAATCTTAGTATCGATTTGACTGATCCCGGGAGAGGTCTCGGATTAACTTTGTCTGGCATAGAAATCAGGGGAATCTTAGCGGCGATTCAGCTGACCCAGACGAAAGTCTTAAAACATCTCCAACTAGAATAGAAACCTTAGTGTCGGTTTGACTGAACCAGAGAAAATTTGTGAGAACTTCAACTGGGAGAGAAACCTTAGTATCGATTTGACTGGTCCCAGGAGAGGTCTCGGATTAACTTTGACTGGCCTAGAAATCAGGGGAATCTTAGTGGCGATTCGGCTGACCCAGAAGAAAGTATTAGAACATCTTCAACTAGAATAGAAACCTTAGTGTCGTTTTGACTGAACCAGAGAAAATGTTGGAATATCTGCAACTGGAATAGAAACCTTGGTGTCGGTTTGACTGAACCAGATAGAACTCGTGAGAACTTGATTGCATCTTTCCCTGAAAGGTAAAGAGTTAGTCGTATGTAATGTCATGATGTATGAAATGTATTGAGTAATGATGTTCATAAATGAGATTGTGCTGTATAATTTGTATGCACATGCCATGATGTATGGATATGCAATGCTATTATGATATTCTCTAGCTGGGGAAAATAAATCCTGGACTGCTGCTAGAGAGTATAAGGAGTTGATTTCTTCGTTTCCACTGGGGATAGTGACCGAAGATGATTAGCTGGGGATTTATATCCGTTCTGCTTGAGCATATTCTGCGGAGGAGACTCTGTCTAAGGATAATCCTACGGGGGAATGACTCTATGGGGAAGAGAGATTCTCTGTTGGAAGATCTGCTTATTTGGAGAAATAAGATCAGCTGGGGATGAACTTCCATTGCTGGAGAGAAGAGCTCTGTTGGAGATTGGGCTTCCGCTGTCAGAGAAATAAACTCTGCTCGGGAGAAAACTTTATAAACTGCTTATGATTATAAAGCTTGGCTGGGGAATACAGATGTCAGCTTTCTGAAAGAGCCTGTTGGGGAAGGAATTCCTGCTTGGGGATACGGAGGTCGGACTTTGGTTGTCTCGGCTCTGTGGGAAGTATAGGTATCACTGGCTTGTATGCGATAGTGACTTTACTTCCAACTGTCTCTACCCCCTTGTACCATGATGGACGGGGTGACTGTCGATATTTAGGTTTTGTACCAGTTTTTTTGAGTTCTTAGTAACTGTCTTTCTGTTTTATATGCTGATATTTGTGAACAGTAATCATATTCAAATGCATATGTCAAGAATAAAACATTGAACGTTTTTTTGCAAAACAAAACAGAAAAAGGAAAAACAAAAACACAGTTTTGTACTCAAAAGATGATTTGTATTGATTTGAAATTTGCCTATGACAAGCGTTTTTTACAAGGAGGCTGACGCTCTAGTAAGAGAACACCGCCGTAAAAATGAAAATTATTACAGGAATTGTGTACAAAAAGAAAACAACTATGTGTAGTAATCCCATTGAGTTTCAAAATTTTGCTATTGCCCGTATGTCTTCGAGCATCTCATCACTTTGCTACTTGTCCGAGGCTGACTGGATTGATCGGTATGGTTTGAGCTCGATACCTGATTACTGAAGTCTGATTGCAAGGTGATTCAAGGGGACATAGTGATACGCTTTAATACCTAATTTTTTCTTGGACCGCCCTTTCGGGTTTTCAGTCCACCGGGATACCCTTTTTTGCCCAAGCCGCCCTTTCGGGTTTTCGACTTGTCGGGTGTATATATTTTTTTCATTTTTAGCCCTAATTTTTGCCTGAACCCTTTTAGTTCACTGGGATGCCCTAATTTTTTCCTAGGTATGTCAACCTAGCGGGTCTTTATTATGCGTAGTATCTTTTCACTATGTCCGCATTGACAGGATGTGACAGATCGTCACCATCCATGGTGGTCAGGATCATGGCTCCACCGGAAAATATGTTCTTGACTATAAATAGTCCCTCATAGGTGGGAGTCCATTTTCCCCGGGAATCACCTTGCGTTAGTATGATGCGCTTGATTACCAGGTCCCCTACTTGATACACTTGTTGTCTGACTTTCTTATTGAAGGCCTTGATCATCTGTTTCTGATACATTTGACCATGGAAGACAACAATAAGTCTTTTCTCGTCGATTAAGTTCAATTGATCAAGTCGAGTCTGGATCCAATCGTCTTCGCTCAAACCCGCATCCTTTATAATCCGTAGAGAAGGGATATGGACCTCTATGGGTAGGACAACCTCCATGCCATATACCAGAGAATAGGGTGTTGCCCCTGTCGACGTACGTGCTGAAGTACGGTACCCGTGAAGAGCAAACAGTAACATCTCATGCCAGTCTTTTTACGTCACCGTCATCTTCTGTATGATCTTTTTGATATTCTTATTAGCAGCTTCAACAACCCCATTCATCTTCAGCCGGTAAGGAGAAGAGTTGTGATGCTGAATCTTGAACTGTTTATAGAGTTCGATGATCATGGATTTGTTGAGATTAGTACCGTTTTCCATGATGATTCTCTCAGGGATACTATAACGACAAACCAAGTTATGCTTAATGAACCGTGCCACCACATTCTTGGTAACCGTAGCAAAGGAGGCAGTCTCAACCCACTTCGTAAAGTAATCAATGGCCACTAGGATGAAGCGATGCCCATTGGAAGCGGTAGGTCTGATCTCGCCGATCATGTCAATGCCCCACATTGTAAAGGGTCAGGGAGCCATCAAAACATTCAAGGGAACTGGAGGTACATGCACCTTATCGGCATAGATTTGGCACTTGTGACAGGTTCGAGAATGTTGATAACAATCGGCTTCCATAGTGGACCAGTAGCATCCTACCTGTAGGATATTCTTTGCCATGATATGTCCACTAGAATGAGTGCCAAAGGTACCTTCGTGTAGGTCTGCAATAATCCTCTCTGCTTCGCTCTTGTCTACACACCGCAGTAAGGTAGAGTCATGATTGCGCTTATAAAGGATTCCATTAATGAGGAAGAACTTTGCAGCAAACCTTCTCAGAAATTTCTTGTCATTGAAAGATGCCCCCTTGGGGTATTCTTGAGCCTCAAGATGCCTTTTCACCTCATAAAGCCAAGGTTTGTCGGCTATCTACTCAGTATCAATCTCACAGCAGTATGCCGGTTCATCCAACCTCTCAATAGTGATTTGGGGAGCTTCATTGTCCCACCTGACCTTGAACATTGACGACATAGTAGCTAGCGCGTCCGCTAACTGATTCTCTTCTCGTGGGAAATGTTCAAAGGTGATCTCTTCAAAATGCGGCAGCAGTGTCAGTACATACTCTTTGTAAGGAATAAGGTTCGGGTGATTCGTATTCCGCTCGCCTTTGATCTGACTTATCACCAAAGCGGAATCCATGAATACACTTAGAAACTTGATCCTTAGGTCAATATAATCTCTAAGACCCATAATACACGCTTCATACTCCGCCATGTTGTTGGTGCAGTTGAAACATAATCGGGCAGTGAACGGAGTATGACAGCCCTCAGGAGATATGATTACGGCGCCAATACCATTACCCAGTGCATTTGAGGCTCTATCAAAATACATAGACCATTGGGATCCTTCCTCAGGTCCTTCATCCGGTCCAGGTTCTTCACTGTCGGTTACTAACATGATATTCTTATCCGGGAACTCGAAACTCATGGACTGGTAGTCGTCCACGGCCTGATGTGCCAAATGATCAGCTAACACACTTCCCTTGATTGCCTTTTGGGTTTTGTATTGGATGTCGTACTCGATTAAGATCATTTGCCATCTTGCTATCCTTACAAAGAGAGCGGGCTTCTCGAAAATGTACTTGATTGGATCCATCTTAGATATCAACAAAGTAGTGTGGGTGAACATATACTGTCTCAGTCGGCGAGCAGCCCATTCCAAAGCGCATCGAGTTTTCTCGAGCAGTGAATATCGTGTTTCACAGTCGGTAAACTTTTTGCTAAGGTAGTATATTGCGTGCTCTTTTTTACCAGACTCGTCATGCTGTCCCAGCACACACCCCATTGAATTATCTAACACTGTTAAGTACATTACCAAAGGTTTTCCTTCAGTCGGAGGCATCAGAATAGGAGGCTCTTGGAGATATTGTTTGATTCTGTCAAAGGCTACCTGGCATTCTTCATTCCACTTTACCACTTGATCTTTATTCAGAAGCTTTAAGATCGGCTCACAAGTAGCAGTCAGATGTGAAATGAATCGGGAAATGTAGTTTAGGCGTCCCAAGAAACCTCTAACTTCCTTCTCAGTATGGGGAGCCGGCATCTCTTGTATGGCCTTCACCTTTGCAAGGTCTACTTGAATACCTTTGTCACTGATGATGAATCCCAGAAGCTTACGAGACCTTACCCCGAAGGTGCACTTGTTCGGATTTAACCTCAGCTTGTACGTCTTCAACTTATCAAACAGCTTTGTAGATGATCAAGTTGTTCTTCTTCATTTTGAGACATGGCTATCATGTCATCGATGTAAACCTCTATCTCATGGTGAATCATGTCATGGAATAGAGCTACCATAGCTTGCTGATAAGTTGCCCCAACATTCTTCAACCCAAACGGCATCACTTTGTAGCAGAAGGTGCCCCACTGTGTAACAAAGGTTGTCTTCTCCATGTCTTCAGGTGCCATGTTGATCTGATTGTAGCCAGAGAAACCGTCCATGAAGGAAAAGACTTTGTGTTGTGCAGTGTTGTCAACCAGAACATTGATGTGGGGAAGCGGGAAGTCATCCTTGGGGCTTTCCCTGTTCAGGTCTCTATAATCCATACACATTTGTACTTTATCATCTTTCTTAGGTACTAGAACCACATTAGCAACCCACTGCGGATAGGAGGTGACAGCTAAGAACCCTGCGTTGAACTGCTTCATAACCTCTGCTTTAATCTTCTCTGACATCTCGGGGCGCATATGATGAACCTTTTTCTTTACCGGAGGGCAGTCTTCTTTAGTCGGCAGATGATGAACCACTATATCCGTGTCTAGTCCCGACATGTCTTCATATGACCAGGCGAAGATTTCAACATACTCATGCAACATCTGTACCAACCGCTGTTTGACACTAAGCTCCAGATTTGCACCTATCTTAACCTCTTTTTTGTCTTCCTCCGTACCCAAGTTCACTGTCTCAACTGGCTCTTCATGAGGCTGTATGGCCCTTTCTTCCTGCTGTAATAGTCTAGCAAGTTCTCCGGGTACCTCACAATCTTTCTCACCTTCGTCCTCGGCTTGGTTGATCGGATTTTCAAAGTTATAATGAGCAGTAGTAGAACTGTTATCAATGGGATCCATAGTGGATATGGATATGCATTTGGATACGTGAGTGTGTGTAAGAGCATAGCTGTATAGACAGAATAAAAGGAATGAAAGACAAAGAGCGCAAAATTTGTATGCAAACATCCAATGCTTTATTAATGTCATATGAAAATGAAACATGATAACCCTCACAAATAGAACCATTGTGCCCCGGGTAAGACACATGGCTATAGAGTTTATATTGTTTTTAAATTACATATCCGAAAAAATCAAAAAGACAATTACTCCTGAATAAAAGTAATTGGTACAAAGTCCTTGGCAGTCCAATTACTAAGTCCACCGTTGGTAGTCGGGAAGATCCAGCTGTCAATGTCAGAATCACCATCATTGTATTCTGTAGCAGAAATAATATCAATAGCATTGACTCCCGAACCATGTTTGGGCATAGGAGCATTTATGATATTAGAAGTCTCGGGGGGGATCAAACTCAACTTCTTTAGCATCAATCAGATCTTACACTTTGTTCATGAAAGCCCAGCAGTCATTGGTATCATGGCCTGGAATTTTCAAATGGTAAGCACAACGAGCATTCAGTTTATAGTATGGAGAGGTGGTGTTTGGATTCTCCGGAGCTTCCCTCAGAGTAACGAGATTGGACTTCAGCAACTGAGGTAAAACCTGAGATAACATCATGTTGATCCGAGTGAACTGTCTAGCCGGCCTTTCTGATCTCGGCTGATTATTTCTTTGCTGAGCAGGTGCAGGGTTGGGAATTATAACAGCCCCTACCGCCAGACAGTGCTCAGTTCGATTCTGATTCTTTTGGTTGTAGACGACAGTGACTTCCTTTTTACCTACAAACGGCTTCCTTGCAGCACTAGAAGAGGCATCCTTCTGAATTTTTCCGCTTCGGATTCCAGCTTCCACTCTTTCTCCTGTTAAGATTAGTTCAGTAAAACCCGCTGATGAACTTCTAATCAGGTGGTTGAAGAATGGCCCAGTCAAAGTTCCCAGAAACATATCCACGAGCTCCCTGTCAACCAAGGGAGGTTGAACTCTTCCAGCCAAATCTCTCCACTTTTGAGCAGAATCCTTGAAACCCTCGTTCGAACCCATAGAAAGATTTTGGAGTTGTGTACGGGTGGGAGCGAGGTCTGCATTATACTGATATTGCTTATAAAATGCAGCAGCAAGGTCTTCCCAGTTACGAACATTGGCTCTTTCCAGCTGATAGAACCAATCCAGTTGTGTTCTAGACAGACTATCTTGGAAGAAGTGAACCCACAAGTCTTTGTCAGCAGTATGAGGCTGTATCTTCCTCACATAGGAACAGAGATGCATTTTAGGACAAGAGACCCCATCATACTTAGAAAATACCGGTGCCTTGAATTTTGGGGGGATGACAACCCTGGAGACCAGACCCAACTCTTTAAAATCCAGCCCAGGAACCTTGTGGATTTCCATAGCGCTCAGACGCTCTTATAACTTCTTATACCTTTCATCAGCCGGAGGGTACTGCTCCTCATTATAATCAGTTTCATTATCAGGCTCTTTAGGACTAGGGTCCTCTTCTCTGGCTTCAACCTCTTGGTTCTCTCCCTCTTTAGATGAAGAAGCTAAATCAACAACCCGTCTTGGCGGCCCTCTAAACCTTCTGCTCATATGTGCCACACTAGCTGTCTTCTTGGTCTTCTTGTTCTTCTTAACAATCAGAGCCTTCAACTCTTCCTGTCCTTTAGCCAGAGTCACAATCATTTGCTGGAATTACGTGTTCTGAGCCTGAAGATCTTTCACAGTTTGTTTAAGAGCCATTGCTGAAATAAACAACGGAGGAGATGAGAAACCTATTATGAATCCTGTTATGCAATGATATGTATGCAATGATTTCAAAGACTTTTGGAAATTTAAATTTGCAAACCAAAATGAAACAAAGATTTTATTACTTGAATTCAAAGTTCAAATGCCTTTTAGGCGTTACAATTAAAAACAAATCTAAAAAATAGAAAAAATCAAAATTCCCATGGATGCTTCCTCTTTGTGTCGAGATAGACATTGAGTCCTCTTTCCTCATGTAGCTACTTTGTGAGCTCTAAAACTTTCCTCTCCTGGGCATAGAACTGATCCCTGTAGGTATCCTACTTTTTCATCAAGTGAATCCAAGACCTTTGTAGTTCTCCAAGATCAGTGGGCATATCAGGATGGAGAATCGTGTAAGGAATACTCCCTTCAATAGTGGGTTCCACAATCACTGGTAGAACGGCCATATAGGGCATCGTAAGTTTCTGGGCGCGAGCTCGTACCCATTGGAGATAAGGTTCCATAGGAATGGAAGTCTTTGGCCCCAAAGCCTTGGCGCCATATATGTTTACCATGCTCCAAGCTCGTATGAACCTCTGGCGATACCCTTGAACATCATCCTCATAGTTAAATACAATGCCCTCGATAAGTAACTCATGGGGACCATCTCTTCGAGCGTAACCAAATTGTCGCAAAGCTAAACAAGGATTGTAGGTTATGCCCCCTCTGATGCTAAGTAATGGGACATTAGGGTACTCGCCACAGCGGTCAATAATAGCAGTGTTTTCCATAGCTCGGGAACACCATAGAATATCTGTGTGAGCGAGTGACATTATCCTTTACGACCAACCCAAACCTTCTACACTCTTCAGTACAGACTTAGGGAGGTGAGAGATAAACCACCTCAACAGTAATGGCATGCACCACATAAGAACCCCTCTTCTCTTCATTGTACGAGTATGGAGCGCGTGCAAAATATCTCCGAGCAAGGTAGGCACAGGGTTACGAGAGAGGAAGATCTTGGTAGCATTCACATCTATGAATAAGTCTGGATTAGGGAATAGTACCAACCCATAGATTAGAAGGGCCAAGACCTCCTAAAAAAGCCTGAAAATCCATATCATCCCAAAAAATCTAGGCCTTGTCTATCAGGAACTTGGCTAGAAAACCTTTGACTGCGCTTCTTGTTTCCTAATTGGATACCACATCAACCCGTTTCAGATGCAAGGCTGAGGCAATGACTTCTGGCTTAGGAACTTCTTCCAGACCTGTGAAAGGCAACTGTTCAAGAATGGATATATCCAATAACTGAGAGAACTCTTCTATGGTAGGCACCAACTGATAGTCTGGAAAGGTCAAGCAGTGGTGCTTGGGATCAAAAAACTAAAAGAGTACACTCATCATCTTTTCATCAAAGTTTGAAGTAACCAGGTTGAGAATTCGACCATGTCTCTTAGTGAACGCAGAAGTTTCAGGGACCTTTGATACTAGCTCCTTGATTTGGGAAGGTATTTTCAGAAAGCTGATTCGGATAGTGTTTCTACGAGCGGAAGCCATGATCTGCAAAACAGAACAAAGATAAATTCCCTTGGTCCTTGAAATGGTTAGTGCAATAAGAATGAATGCTATGTTATGATGCATGATGTCATGTTCAAGCAGGATAAATCACATATAAGCAAAACATGCAATAAACCTTAGGTTCAAAGGCATGCATGAGGTTAAAGGTAAGTACCCTCTTGAAGTTTAGTTGGTTTCAAACTTGTCTTAGAAAAGTAACCGGGTTCTAAAGATTCTCAATATCACTGATCATCCTTTATCGGGCATTGTTTCAGCTCAAGCAATCTTTTCTTGCGGTCGAAATATCCCGAAAGTCTGATCTCAATGAGTGTAGCATTGAGTATCAACCAATCTTCAGCTTTATACTGAGGCCGGCTATCTCACTACTTTCTAATGGCTAAGTTTATTCAACTAAGGTTCTAAGGTCTGTTAGTTCTTCATGACACCATGCGGCGGCCCCGTATTCTCCTCGTTTCTACACGAAGGATACTTGTACCAACCAAAGTGTCACACCAACACAGCCATCGCTTAAACCATATTGGTCTACGCCGTACAGTCTCCACGATCTATTGTTGTTTACCTAAAAAGTGTCCCCAGATCTGGGTGTAGGATTTTTAATAATACCCAAACAAAACCCTTGAATTTAAAGCAGGCAAGGCAAAACAAGAAAGAAATTTTAAAATTACCTAGATCCTAAGGTAAACCCCACTCTATATTCCCCAACAGAGTCGCCAGTTCTGTGATACGGTGGCAGAACCGACTTTTAATACTGGTTTTGCATTTTGTATTCGCAAAAGTCGCGGTAAGCAAGAGTCACCACCGACTTTTATTTCATCCAACAAAGGAAAAGGAAAAAGAACAGAAAAAAACCTTTTTTCGAGATATTTCTGAGTACGGGGGGTAGATTATAGAAAGGGAAGGTGTTAGCACCCTTTCTATCCGTGGTTTTCCACGGGCTCTTAGGTACTTTCTCATTTTGAAATTGCTTGTGTGTGCTTACTTTGAAAAGTTTTATTTTACTTTGCTTTAACTCTTGTTTCTATCCTCAAGAGTGTTTGGTGTGAAAAAGTTTGTTTGTTTGAGCAAGTACCTAAGAACTAATATACTTACTCGAAAAAGGTCTATTCGTTTTCCTTTTAGAAAATGCTATCCCATTATTGAGAAATATGTAGAATCGTCGTTGGAGTTTTTTTAGGGACATTCGAAGGGACAAATACGATCACAAAAGCAATGTTAGGAAATGTTAGTAATCATCCTAAAGCCTTAAAGATCTTTTTCCGAGGCAACATCCGAATGGGTCATTTTAGATCTTTCGGGGCTAGAGGACAACCACTAACAAACCCTATACTTCATGACCATTTACCGAAGGAAACCGGAGTGGAGTAAACCCTAAGAGTGAGCATGTGCATGTGCTTTATTTAAGTTATTTAATCTTTGCATAATTAAGGTGATCTACTGTTTTAATTTTCAGTTAGTCTTTCCATACAATCCTATTAACATACATCTAAGCAGTTTATAGTTTGCAAAAATTAAAATGCGGGAAAGTTTAAAGTCCTAGATATTATAGGGCTTTTACAGATACACAACTATCTTGACTGAAAATAAAAAATGCAGAAGTATAAAACCCTAATTAATCTATTACAACCTCGAAGCAGATACCATAATAGAAAAAGAATTAAAATGCACGCGGCGAATTAAATGCGAGAATTAAAGAACCCTAAAAATTTAATTGAAAAAATATTTAGGTTAATATATTTTTTTTGAGAAAAAATTAATTAGGTTAGGTACAAATTAAAACCCTTATTATAATTGATTTAAATTATATAAAAAAACAATTAAATTGTCCTAAATAATTAAATTAATTAATTAATTAAAGAAACTAAATATTTTTTTATGAAAAAAAGATTTTTTTAGGTTTTTGTGATTTTTTGATTTAATAAGAAAAATGATTTTGGTTATTTTGTAAAGAGAAAATAATTGATAAATAAATAAAAAGAGATAAAAATAGAAAAGGATAGAGAGTGGGCCTGTATTGAAGAAATCAGGGGGTGTATGTTGAATTATTCAGGCCCAATGATGCTCAAGCCCAGTCCTGGCGGTAGATTCCATGTGATGCTCTTCCTGATGTCCATGGTAAGCCCTGAGCGTTAGGCGTTAGATCTGGATTGATCATGAATCCATTGGTTGGATATTGTGGTGCATGGTGAGCGCTTGGAGGTGTGATGTATAGAACCTGCAATTAAATGTTAATAAAATAGCAAAACGCTAGAACCTGGGATCGAACCCAGGTCCTCCCACTCATACCATGCGCGTTTCACCACCGGGCTACCATATTTTAGTTGTTAATATAATGACAACAATTAGTAATATATGAAACAAGGTGGATAGATGGAAAAACAAAAACGCGTGCGTTATTATTCAAATGGACCTTAGGTCCCAGACTTTTACCTACGGCCTGTGTCTGTAACTATAACCCTGCATCTTTCCAAAATCTCAAACAAGTGAGATAAATTAATTCCAAATATACCAATCAACCATACTTGATCTCGTGAGCATGATAATACTCCTATTTAGCCCTGATTCTACCTGTATAATAAAGCCCTAAAATGGAGGATAAAACCATAATAATTACAATTCATCATTTACGCATCAAAGCTGGGAATTAAATATACAGAAAGATTCCATGCATTCATATGAACACAAATATGCAATCAAAACATGTTAACAATGCAAGAATGAAGAGATACGAATTTGGAAGAAGTGACAAACCGTGAGAGGATTAGGTGATAATTCCTGGAGCTTTGTAGCGTGCAAATGGTCCTTTTAGCTTCAGGAGATATCCAGGAATCTATTGGTAGTCTTAGAATGCTTTGAATCGCCCTCTAGATTAGAAATCAGATCCACACTTTTTGTCAAAATTTTCAGTTTGGTTTTTCTGCTTGCACGACTTCAATCCTTGTTTTTATGCACTGGTTGTGTCCTATATATGTATTAGAACTGATTAGGTCAACAAAAACGCATTGTATCTTTGAACATTATGAAGATTGAATTTGATTTTGTTCTTGTATGATATGTTTCTAAAACAAACATAATCATGCCAATTTTGCTTCAATTTGCCTTGATCTGATTTGATATGATTTTCCAGCCTAATTGGATTTGATTCCTACAAAAAACCATATCAAAAATCAATCTTTTGTATTTTTTGCTATTTATTTGATTTAATTTGAATTTAAAAAAATAAAAAATCAAAATAAAATAAATAATGAAGCAAATAAAGTGTATATTCTGACTTGGGTCATGGACCATGTCACAAGCAAGATGTAATCATGCAAAACTAGGCACATTTGAAAAAAATGCATTTTTGAGCACATTTGACTTTTGGCAATTTTGCAAAAATGGTCAACTTTGACAAGACATATCTCTTCCAATTATAACCCTAAAGAGGTGTTCTTGGACTTTTTAGAAATCTTAGGATGTCCTCTAAACAACCTTTTTGGTCTCATCTTAATTGGGTCTTCCATGTTCATGTAAGAAGCTTTGACCTAAAAGGTATTTTTGTTGACTTTTCAAAAGGACCTATAATGTAGAAATTCATATCTTTTGATGAGTGCATATTTTGAACTTGTGGGCTGAAAATGAGTTGTAGGGAATTGCATCCTATTTAAAATGAGCCTTGGAGGGAAATTTTCTGATAAAGTATGAAGAAGTTATTCCTAGTCAAAGTTTGGTTGACTTTTCCTAAGAAACCCTAATTTAGCAACTTTTGGGTTTTGATGAATTTGGGGCATTCCTTGGGGAATCATGATCAACCCTTGATCAAATGATGGATATAACTTCAAAATGTTGATGTTGACCAAAAATATTGAGGTTTGACTGTATGTGGGCCACAATTGACTTTTGACCTAGTGAAGTTGACTTTCAGGCATCTGAACAGTTGACTGAGCAAACTTCTTGTGCAAGGCATGAAACTTGACATAGATGATATTGAGAACATATTAGGATCATGGAAGAAATTTGGGACCTTTGGAGTTCCCACACCCTGATGAAAATGGAAACCCTAGTTTGAGGTACATTGCCTTAGGAGAGAGTTTGTCTGGTCAACTCTTGGGCATCCTTGAGCAAACTGAGGACCTCAATGGGCATGTGTTGAGTAAAATGAGAGGGAAAATTTTGGGGTACAACATCAAGAATTCCAGTTCCATGAATTAATTCCACATTACTTCTTAAAGTCTCAAGAAGAAAGTTCCATAATTTTTCTTTATTTTATGGTCAAAGTGTGAAAATGGAAATAAGATGCCCTAAGGATGCAAAGGATTATAGGTCATCTCGTGAATTTTCACAAATTTTGCAAGACCATAAAATTTTTAATACTTGGTATTTTTGAATGATTCAAGTTCCACAATGCTCCTTAAGAAGTCTATTTCAAGCTAGAATCATTGATCAAGACAAAATTTTGGAAGAAGTCTTGTTTGAACTCAAAACATTATAGGTCACTTTTGAAGAAAAAATTGAAACTTTTCTAAGTACAAAAAGTCAGCTCCTTTATTCCAACTATGAATCAACGCAACTCTTTGCTCAGGCATCCATTTGATTCCATTCTTTCCACATTGCAAAGCTTGCAACTTCCTCTTTCTAAATCTTCAAGAATTATGCCCTAAAGTCCCTTGAGTTGAAAATGCCATTGGTTCAAAAATGGTACCTTGGAACTGAAGTTTCTCAAACAGTCAGAATTTGATTTCCATAATACAACTTTTATTCACCAAAATTTCATGTGTTTTGCACTTAAACTTGATTAGCAAATGTGTGTGGACCATTTAGAGTATCAAAATGCATCATTTGGATGAGTTTTGAGGCACATCTGATCATACTTTCTTCATGATCACGAGTGTGCACGAATTCCCTCCAAATTGCATCATCCACCCCTCCTCTTGATCTCATTCACTTCTCCTATAAATACAGGCTCTATTCCATTCATTATTCTCAAGCTTGAACAACCAAAATCACTCTGCCAAACTCTCTCCATAGCTCAATTTTCTGCAACTTCAAAATTAGTGTTATAGCTTTCTTTAATCCATTTTATTTATCCATTCACCTTCCTTGAACCTAACTGAAGCTAACAGAGGAAGAATTAATCTCTAAAACTTCCTAAATCATGCTAGCCAAGTCCAGTTTCAGAGCTCTGTAACTTAAATTCAATAGGTAGATTCCTTCACCAATTCTCTCAAACTTTGATACTATTGTGAAGCTCTTGTCATCCTGGTTCTAGTCGTAACACTTGCTTTTAACTGAAAACAAATTTTGACCATGAAATTTCAAATCCCTTTTCAAAACTTCTCTTCCAAATTGTTTAAGCTACAATTTACATAAATTTTTCGCGAATGTGTGGTTGTCTTCATCTCGATGAGACGAAGTGAGTGGTACCGGTCTCATGTTCTAATTTTACAGTTTGAACAATCTGATTTTGAGACTGCCTGGAGGTTGAAGATGACCAACGCGTCATCCTTCAACCAATTAGACAATGCCATTTGGATTTTTTTTTGAATTTTTGATTTTATATTGAATCCTATGCTTTATTCATTAAAGACCATGATATGCACAGTATGCCAGATCCCTTGGATTTGATTACTAACACGTTTTGACTCTCATCCAATGGTCCACATATTTTTGACTTTATTTTTTATTTCTTATTTTTATATTTAATTGTTTTAAATTTCAAAAATTCATAGAAAATTCATTTTAACTCCAAAAAATCTGAAAAACTATGGAAAATACTGTTGATTTTTCTCTTTCTAATTTCTATTTTTTTCACAATTTTATTTTATGTTTTGATATTTTTTATAATTTTTCTATTTATTTGAATTTTTTTAAATGTTTAAAAATACTTTTATTCATTTTTAAATTCTGGAAAAAAAATAGGGAAAGATTCAATGACATTGTGACAAATATTGGTGACCTCATTTATTTTTTATTTCTGACTTTATTATTTTTCATCATTTTTTGTTTATTTTACCCATTTCTTTTAATTTTAAAAATAGTTTCAGATTTTAAAAAATTACCAAAAAATTTATAAAAATATTTGAGTTGATTTCTGATTTTTATACGGTCTTACTTAATTTTTCTTGATTAATTTGAATATAGTTGCTATTTTTCCTCTATTATTTTCATATTATAATCATTTTAAAATCCTTATTCTTTTATTTTCAATACAATTCTATTTTTGTATTTTTTTCTGTCTGGTCTTGGGTTAAAATTTTGATCATGAACTTTGTTAACATCATTGGATCCATGGTGTTGAGTCTAACTCCATAAAAATGGATGAATGATTTTAATAATAGTTTAATTAAAATTTTAGTTCAAATGTGGTTTGTTCATTTTCCCCATCCCTCTTCATCTTACCCCCTTCTTATTGTATTACATGTTATGGGATGATGATATCTATATCATTTATCCAAACATGAAGTACATAGATTGCTATTGACCGACCTTAAAATAGGTGCGACTTCTATATAAGTCCACTTACGATTGCTTAACATAGCGCTAAAGTTTGTCCCGATTTGAGAAAATGATCATTCGTGGCCCAAACTTATGTTTTTAAGCCCAAGTATGTTAATTTGAACCCTTTGATCCAATAACCTTGAGATTCATTGTTAGGAGGCTTTGGTTCTACCAATCCTCTAATGGAACTTCATCAATTTTGGTCAAAGTGGATCACTTAAACATCATTGATCATTAAATGTTATTTTGAGATTCTTAAATGGATGATATACTTGGCAAAAAGCAAATGTAACTTATTGTTGAGAGGCTTTGTTCTACCAATCCTCTAATGAGTTCCAAATGCAAGTTTCAAGATGATCATCCAACTAACCACTAATTCCTAACAATTGACTTTATTTTATGCTTTTATTTTATGCACCATTTACTTAAGCATTTACATTTCATGCTATTTTCATCTTTGCTCACTTGAGCCTTTATATTCATGTTATTTTATTTTGCTCGCTTGAGCTTTTCATTCCTTTTTGAAGATACCTAATAATCAACTTAAACCCTAAAAAACATTAATATTACATGGATTACTTAGTTACTATCCTTGGTATTATGGAGTGATGGACTTCTTGGACTTAAGAGTAGAAACCTTGACCTATGTTGGAGACCTTGTGACCTTAATTGATATTTTATTTGGAGTTCTTGGGGTTTACCCCAAGACATTGGGTTGTTTGTTTATTTTGTGTGCGGGTTATTGCAATTACATACTTTGTCTGTAATCTGGAATTCATCTGTGTACAATTGTTACTCTGCCCAATTTTTGTGAAGACTTAATGCAATTTAAGCTTGGTGTTCTCAAAAGGTTTATTAATTGTTTGCTTGGTTTCAAATCAAAAGGGTGAAATTCTTCATTGACTCAATATGTCAAGTGTTGGTTTCTCATTGGTTAGATGGTTCTTTTCCCTAGCTTTTACTTTATGCTTTAGGATAGTCCCTTCACCTCTTCCCTTCTTCTTTAATTTCAAAAATCTTCTCCCTCCTTTTGAAAAACCTTCTTGTTTCTAAACTTGAACCACTTTCATAATAAACTTGGACTTAGGTCCATGCATTTTCAAAAATATTTTCTTAATCAAACTTTAAATAAATTTAACAATACTTTAACATTTTTGTGAGACGACTAAAAGTCAATCAATCTCATTCAAACTATTTTGCCATTTCGGCTTTTATCTTTAAAAACTTTTCTCAAAAGATTAGACTCTTGTCAATCCTTGTAGTGATGCAAACAACTATACTTCTACAATATGTAATGAAGTAAGATATTTTCCACTTGGGTGTTGAGTGAGGCATTGTTGATCTTAAAATAAAAGCCATATCCTCCACTTTGAGATGATGAAAATTCTCCTTTATCATGATTGTGGGTAGTAAGTATGTTTTTCACACGGACAATGGCGATGACGTCTTATCTCTTAAAATTAACCAACACACCCGTGTTTTAAATTTTTTTAAAGAGGAACTACGTGTACCCCGATCCCCTATTGCACATAAGGTGGTATGTAGGCACTAAAGGTTCGCAACCGCGGCGGGTGCAAAAAGTTTGAAAATATATTTCTTTTCTCATCACCACAATCTATTTTTCATATACAACATTTTATAGCCAAAAAATATACAGATTTTACAAAGAGGTTCCTGCGGAGTACCGTAGTTGTTTAGGGTGCTAATACCTTCACTTTGCATAACCAACCACCTTACCTAGAATATTTCTCCCTCTTTTGGGTTATTCGCTCTTTTCCCATTCCTTTAGAAACAATAAAGTGAGGTGGCAATTTTATTTTAATCTATATAAGTCTAGCCAATCCAATGGCTTAGTCTTAAACATTTCTACTGTTACAGAAAAATGGCGACTTCACTGGGGAAAAATTGACCTCTTGTTGGTCCATCCTTAAGTGGGTTGAGCCTATCTTAGTTTATACTTGTATATGTGTTATTATATGTTATATTGTATGTTTTATATATGTTTGTCTGGATTTTCCTGGTTTTCAGGGTGCTTGTTGATTTCTCATAAGTCCTATACCCGGACTTTTGCAAACTTAAGATAGGACGGGTGGTATAGTCATGTTAACTTTGAGGGAGTAATCCCAAAAAAGGAGGCATAAGATCTCCCACTCAGTGGATTCCCCTTTGACTGTAGTGTCGTTTAACGAGTAATCGAGAAGACGTACTTATTTCGACCTGAGAGCCTACTGAAAGTGAGGACCGTAGAATACCTAACCCATCTTGGCCTTTTAGGTGTAGTGCGGAAGCTATGACGGTGTAATTCGAAAATATTTTTCATGCGATACTACACTCAGACGAGTTTTTCTTGAGACTATTACTAATTACCGAGTTAATCAGGAAGTTGGTCCGAAGGAAGGATGTAGTCTCTGGGAACCTCTAGAACCTTGTCCGACAAGTGATAAATTTTAGACCATACCTTATGGGTAGTACCTTTGACCTCATGCTCGTGATGTTGAACCTATGAACTCCATGTTTGTGATCTTGTGTGTGATTTCTGCATCATGCATCCCTGCACCCATGAGCATCTTTTGAAGACATTTTATTTCAAGGGACTTAAAAGTTGACTCTCTGAATATCTCAGGTACTTTTTAACTATGGATTTTGGAAAAAGAAATACCGAAAAATACAGTTTCAAAGATCCCAAGATAGATGAGTTGATGAGTTTGATTCCCGAGATTGAGTGTTCTGCAGATTTCCGGACGAAGTATGGGTCCATCATTTCTCTCATAAAGCTTAAGATTAAGGAGGGTATTCTCTCGACCTTGGTCCAGTTCTATGATCATATGTATCGATGCTTTACTTTCCCTGACTATTAGTTGATGCTTACACCAGAGGAGTATTCTTATCTACTAGGTTTTCCTATTATCGATCGCATTCCTTTTACTGGTTTGGAGGGTGAGCCAAAATCACATGAGATTGCTGCTTTGATCCATCTGGGGAAGTCTGAGGTTGAAGCCAACATGACTACTAAAGGAGGGATTAGAGGATTACCAACTCAGTTCTTATTGGAGAAAGCTTGTTACTTTTCCAGGATGAAGAGTACAATCGCTTTTGAGGCCATCTTTTCTCTACTTGCTTACGGGTTGTTTTTGTTTCCCAATGTAGACAAATTTGTTGATATCAATGCCATTAGGATCTTCATGATTGGAAACCCAGTTCCTACATTGTTGGGTGATGCTTATTATTCTATTCATCTTTTGGATTCTTATCATGGGGGAATGATCATCTGCTGCACGCCTCTGTTGTATCAGTGGTTTACTTCTCATTTGCCTCAGTCTGATGCTTTCTGGGATGTCAGAAAGGAACCCCGTTGGGATCCTAAGATCATGGCACTTACTCATTCAAATATTGTTTGGTATCATCAAGCTTACCATGATGTAGAGATTGTCGACATTTATGGTAGTTTCCCCAATGTACCTCTTCTTGGTACAAAGGGAGGAATTAACTACAACCCTATTCTTGCACGACGACAACTTGGATATCTGATGAGGGATAAACTAAATAGTATTCATTTGAGTAGTTTCTTCCTGAAAGAGGGAGAAGACCATAAGGAATCTAGGGAGCAGATTGTGAAGGCTTGACATCACATTCACAGGAAGAGTAGGAAGGACTTGGAACCTAGGGGGCCTTTTCTTTGGAGCCTTATCTTCAATGGGTACAAGCGAGAGCTATTCAGTTGAAAATGTCGTATTCTCCGGAAGCACCTATACCATATTTGTTTGTGAAGACCACTCCTCCCCTATTGGATGATGTGGAAGAGCTACAACTTGCTTTATTAAGGATGTAGTAGGAAAAGGAAGTTTGGAAGAATAAGTGCCAAACTTTAGAGGTTTCCCATAAAGCAGACTTGAAGGAGAAAGACGACTTGATTGAGATTCTTGAGAGTCGAGCTGTAGAGACGATAGAGAGGCAAGGGGATTTATTTTCCCCTAAGCCTCAATTAGATCCTATTTTTTCACCTCTTGATTCAGATGATTGGAAGGAAGTCGCCACCAGATATGCAGAAGAAAACCAGAGGCTGAAGGCTCAAATTTCCAAACTTATAGGGAAGCGTAAGCATATAGAGTGATCTCCATCAACTTTGCTTTTTTTAGGGTTTTAGACTTTACTTTCATCTTGTACTTGGGATTATTGGAACTTTTACTCCATTTTGAAGTTATTATAATAAAAAATTTCAGTATTTCAAATGTGTTATTACCTTGATATTTGCAAGATTGTCAATAAATCTTTAAGTCCCTTGAAATATTAATAATGAAATAAATCATATGCATTGCACATCATGAATCATACTGTACATACTTCTTGCATTTTTATGCATATCCAGGTGTCTTACTGAGCTTCTTTACTTTGTTTAACAAGTTGCCTCACCAATACAATACCCGAGCTAATTTTAGAAGGAAGATGGATAACCTAGAACAAGAGAATCACGAGTTGCGCGAGGAAGTTTCTACTCTGAAGGCCGATATGGCCAATCTCACCGCTCCGATGGAATCTTTGGTGGCTTCTCAGAATCAGCCACCGATTGCTCAACCTCAACAAACAATGGTCACTACTGAAGCTCTGACTATTCATGTATTCGCTACTCCAGCTATTATTCAGAATCGTATGCCACTGGGATATCCTTGGGGAATGCCATAGAACTTTGTGCTAGAGGGTTTTAATCAAGATCCTCAGATTGCTCCATTTATTTAGAATGCTGCTGCTTCCGCACCTTCTATGGTGCATGTTGTACCCCAAAATTGGCCCTCCCATATTCTTCAAAAATTGTCAAAGATCAATCTTCAAATGGATCAAGGATTGCACAATTCAAAGGCCTCGTAAGCCAGTCAAAATTAGGGTTTTGGTTCCTTCAGTGAATTTGAGGTTTTCAATGGCTAAAACAAGTCTCATGTGCCTATATACATTGCCAAGCATCCATATGCCAAGTTTCAAGGCTCACAGCATCAAGTTGCACAGTCAAAAGCCCTAATTGCTTCACAATCAACTACAGGGGCAAAATGGTCATTTTGCAGTCAAAAGTCAGAATTTTTGGTCAACATCTTATTTTGAGCACACAATCATCATTTGATCAAGTCTTGATCATGATTCCACAAGCATGACTCAAAAATCACCAAAGATGCAAAAGTTACTATTTTTGGATAGCTGAAAAGTCAACTGTAACTTGACCAAGGCATAACTTTTTCATGGTTCATCAGAAAAATTCCATCCAATGCTCATTTTGAAGGGGATGACATTTCCTACAACTCATCTTCACATTCCAAGTCCAAGAAATGCTCTCACAAAAAGTTATCAATTTCAACATTATAGGTCATTTTCAAAAGTCAACAAAAATGCACTTTAAGTCAAAGACCATAACTTGAGATTGGTAAATCCAAATGACATGGGACCAAATGCATTGGTTAGAGGACTTCAAGACCTTTTCCAAAATGTCCAAGAACATGTTCATATGATCAAAATTGAGCAAGATATGCATTGGAGAAATTGGGAAATTTTTGTGAAATGGCAAAAGTCAACTATCCCTAAAACTTCAATTTTTGACAAAAGGGCCCACTTTCTTCCACTTGATTCAGCCTTGTCATGCCACCCACGTGTCCCATGATTAATTTCAAGACCAAACATTTATTTTTTCATTTTTATTTAATTTTTATGGATTTAATTCATTTTAAATCCATAATAATTCAAATAAATCTAAAAAATTAATTGAATGGCATATTTTTGGTTTGAATAGCTTTTATGTATGATATGCCAGCTCACAATTTCGTGCTAAGGCTTTTTGTGCATAAAATCTTGATTTTGAACCAAATATGGAAGGTCTTTAATGGTGATAAACAAAAATCTCAAGACATCAATACAATGGATCCCAAGCCTAGCTGCTAACCTAATTGCATTTACATATACATATGCAAGCATTGCAGACCTAATTCACGATCTGAGCACTGCACAAACGGCCAAACCATATTCAAAAAAATCAAGCAAAAAGTCAAAACTGTTTTCGTACTTCCACGCCAATTCAAAGCCTTTGATTATTTCCAACACATTGCTGGGACACTCAGGAACGCATAGCAATCACAAACAAGCCTTGACACTCCAAGAACACGCCAGAACAAGTCACACGGTTTCACAAAGGCTTTCCACCATGTGCATCAAACGATCATACGCCAAGTGGCCTCAAAGATCAATCCAAGGGCTATGAGATGCTGGATACCATGCTCCAAGTCAAAGCAATGTGCAGTCAACTCCAAAAGTCCAAGCAGGCCTGCAGCTTAGTGGGCCAAATTGCTCCTTCAAACCCCCCATGGGTTTGCATTTTGTTTTTGTCATTTTATTTTTCATTTGCTTTATTTTATTTTTTATTCTTTTTTTTATTATTAGCTAGATAATTATTTTTTCATAATAAACCCAGAAAACAAAAAAAAAAAATATTTTTATTAATTAAATTTAATTAGTCATTATTTTGTAAATAAATACTCACTTAAATTAATCTAGTTTAATTAGGTTTAAATTTTAATTTTCTTTTTACAATAAATAAAATTATTTAGACTTAAGTTTTTCTTTTGACACTTTTATTTCCTCTTTATTTTCATTAAAACATTAAAAAACACTAAATTTTTTTTCTTTTAATTAATTAATTAATTAGTAATTAGGCTTAATTTCATTTAAATACAAAAAAAGGACAAATTCAATTCTTTTCTCAAAAAGGGTCAAAACCCTCAGGACGTCCCGATTCATTCTTTCGCGCGCAATTTATTTTAATTAATTATATTTATGTAACTGCTTCCGGAAATGTAATAGTTAATTAGGTTTATCTCTTTATTTGCTTTTCTCGCACTTTATTTTCCAAACGGGTTTTTGTTTTTTGGCGATGTATAGACCCGCGCCTTGTAATAGCTAGATATTCCTTTCCGCAATTTATTTTCCGCACTCTTAACTGTTAAAAATGCATGAAAGACTTGTATGACAAATAAAACCAATCCGTAGCTCACAAATAACATGTACAAGATAAACATAACATGAAAACAACACACAAGCACATGCCACTCTTAGGGTACGCCTCACTGGTTGCCTCGAACGTGGTCATCAAGTATAGGGTGTCTTAGAGGTCGCCCTTCTGTCTAAAAGATCCAGTTGCCTCGAAACGGTTGCCTAGGATAAAAAGGATCTAGGACGTTAGGGTTACCACTAAGATGTCCTACCATTGCTTTGGTGACCAGACATGTCCCGCTAATAGAATTGACCCGAACACCTCTAACGACGGTGCTACCTACCTCTCAATGGTGGGATAGAACTATCTAAAGGACTCTTACACATCCTAATTCCTTAGAATAGGTAGATTTCTCAGGGGTACTTGCTCTCTCAAACAAAAAAACAACTTTTCACACTTACACTTTCAAAAGGTTTTCAAGCAAATTTTTCACACACTCTTGAGGACAGATACAAGAGTTACTTAGAAATTTTTCAAACGAAACTTTTTCAAAACCCACACACACTTGAAAAGCAAACATTTTTGAAAACATAAGAGCAAGTACCTAAGAGCCCATGGATAACCATGGATAGAAAGGGTGCTAACACCTTCCCTTTCTATAAATCTACCTCCCGAACCGAGAAACATTCTCAAAGAAGGAATTTTGCTGTGCTTTTGTCCTTTCCATGTTGGAGAACATAAAAGATGGTGGCGACTCTTGCTTACCGCGACATTTCGCGAACCAACTTAAAAAACAGTCAGTTCTATTTCCACCGATCACAGAACTGGCGACTCTGCTGGGGACTAATAAGTGAGGTGTACCTTAGGATTAGACCACTCTTATGTTTTCAATTGCTTGCTTTGTTTGTTTTAAAATTGTGGGCCTGTTTTGGAGTTTCATAGATCCTAACCCGGATCTGGGGGATACCTTTTAGAAAGTAGCAATAAACAGTGAGGGAACTGTGTGGGGTATACCGACATGGTTGAAGCAGTTTGCTACGTTGATGTGGCATTTTGGTGAGTACCGGTAACCCTTGAGTCAAGTCAAGGAGAGTACGGGGCCGCCGCATGGTGTCGTGAAGCATCAACTGACCTTAGGAACCTTACTTGACCATCCTGGCCTCTTTAGGGTAGTGAGATGACTGACTTTAGTGCAGTCCGAAGTTGGTAGATACTCGATACTACACTCATTGGGGGTTGTTTTCTTGGAATATTTTGATCGCCAGTTCAGTGGATAAATCAAAACAATGAACATAGAAAACAAACCTATGATATTGAGCTCCTTAGAACCCGGTTACTTTTGATAGGACAGGTTTTTGAGCCCACCAACTTCAAGAGGGTAGTACCCCAAACTTCATGCTGGCCTAAACTCTAAGGGCTGTCTGGTGTGACTTTTGTGCCTTATCATGTTTGCTGTTTGTGAATACTTATGGTGTGTCCTTATCATAACATCATAACATCATACAACATCATATGCATCCACTAACCACTTCAAGGGTTCGAATCTCCATCTTTGTTCTTGTTTTGTAGGACATGGAAACTATCTGCAGAAAGACAATTCAGATCAACCTTGTAAGGATCCCTCCTCAGCTTAAGGAGCTTACATCCAGGATTCCCGAGAACTCTTCTTTCAGTGAAAGGCATGGTAGACTCATCAGCTTGGTTAACACCAACATTGAAGAGGATATGGTGAAAGTGTTGTTCCAGTTCTTTGACCCTCTGCACCACTGTTTTACTTTCCCAGATTATCAATTGGTGCCTACCTTGGAAGAGTTTTCCCAGCTTCTGAAGATTCCTATCCTTAGTCAACTACCCTACAACGGTACGAAAAGGGAACCAAAACTTGAAGAGGTTGCTAAAGCATTATGCCTACAACCATCTGACATCAAGGGACATTGGGAAGTTAGAAGTGGTATCAAAGGGTTCTTGGCAAAGTTCTTGTTTGAGAAGGCCCAAGAATGTTGGAATTACCTTGACCTACAAGCCTTTGAAGAAGTTGTGGCACTCCTTGTCTATGGGTTGGTGTTGTTCCCGAATCCGGATCAGCTTATAGATATCAATGCTGTCAAGATCTTCATGTCCAGGAATCCCATACCTACGTGGCTTGGGGACATCCTCCACTCATGTTACACTCGAACCATGAGAAAAAGAGGTGTTCTCATGTGCTGCACTCCTCTTCTGGCAAGGTGGTTTATTTCGCACCTTCCACAATCAGTTTTGAAGAACGAGCGGGGTTTGAGATGGTCACAACGATTAATGACTCTTACACATGATGATATACATTGGTGTTCTCGGTCCAGAGAAAATGTCACTATCATTGATCGTTGCGGAGAGTTCCCTAATGTTCCTTTACTTGGAATTAGGGGGGGGGGGGGGCATTACTTACAACCCATGTCTGGCTTTGAGACAATTTGGATATGCTCGGAGGGATGTCCCTCATGACATGTTGATTCCCGACATAGTTTTTGACTTCGACAACGATGCACAAGGACTTCGCCAGAGATTCATCAGAACTTGGAGGATGCCCAACAGAGTAGATAGTAAGACACTGGGGCACAAGAACTCCATCCCCCTTGAACCTTATCTCAAGTGGGTACGAGCCCGCTCCCAGAAGTTGGTGATGCCATGTCCTCATGTTCTCCCCATGATCAAAGAGCCAGTTTTGGAAGGAGAGGTGCCCTATACCATTCTACACCCAGACATGCCAACATCTTGGGAAGAAATGCAAAAGAGTTGGATCCAACTCAAGGAAGAACGGAATTCTCTTGAAACCAGTCTACATGCCAGTGAGAAGAAGGTCTTGGAGCTCACCCGCCTACTGCACAAGGAAAAGACTCTCAATACCTACATCACACCAAAGAGGATGCGCAGTGTCTTTTGGGATTAATTATTTTGTAATGTTTTGCCCATGAGGCATTGATGTACTGAACAAATTATTTCTTAATACAATGTGTGTTCCTTTTTTGTCTACAACGAATTTGAACTTTCGAACCCTTGAATGCATTGCATAAACAACATATCATGCATCATATGCATAACATGTACCCCCTTTCTACAGGTTGCTTAATCTTCTTCGCTGTTTATTTCAGCACTCAATCATCATGTCTTCCGAGCCTACTACTGAACAAGCTATCAAGGCCCTCCAGGCCCAAAACGCCCAGTTCCAGGAGCTGGTCATGAGCTTAGCCCAAGGGCAACAAGAGTTGAAGACTTTGCTCTTGAAGGAGAAGAAGAAGAAGAAAAAGAGGACTGTGATGTTTAACACTGGACGGAGGTTTGGGAATACACTGTAGAATGAGGCTGATCAGGCTACTTCCTCTGCAGAGAAAGACAACCCACAAGGGAGAGAGGTTCCTAGTCCTGTGGTCTCCGACAGCGAGACATATTTCAATGATGAACAGTACCCTCCTGCTGAGGACAGGTACAAACAGTTGGAGGACCGGTTAAATGCTATGGAGATTCAACGCGTTCCTGGGTTGGATTTTGGAGATCTAGGTTTATCTTCTGGGGTGGTGGTCCCACACAAGTTCAAGGCACCTGCCTTTGTGAAGTACGACGGGGCTTCCTGTCCTAAACTGCACCTCCGTTCTTATGTAAGGAAGATCCAACCTTACACTGCAGACAAGAACCTATGGATCCATTTCTTCCAGGATAGTCTTTCAGGGACTCACCTCGAATGGTTCTATCAGCTGGATGGAACCAGTATTTGAAACTGGGAGGACTTGGCTACTGTATTTTATAAGCAGTATCAGTATAATTCCGACCTCGCTCCCACGCGTACCCAACTCCAGGGTATGTCACTTGGGACAGGTGAAGGTTTTAAGGAGTACGCGCAGAAGTGGAGAGACCTGGCTGGCAGGGTGCAGCCACCGTTGACTGACCGTGAACTCGTGGACATGTTCTTGGGGACCCTGTCTGGTCCATTCTTCAACCACTTGATTGGTAATTCCTCTATAGGGTTTACAGACCTCATTCTGACTGGTGAAAGGATAGAAGCTGGTATAAAGTCGGGGAAGATACAGAAAGGTGCCTCCTCGAGTACTGAAAAGAAGCCCTTCAAGAAGGAAGCTAGTGCTGTTTATGGTCCAAGGAGACAGAACAAACCAGAACGCCACCAAGCTGTCAACGCGGTGGTAATTTCAAAGTCTGCTGCTGCTCCTCAGCAATACAACCAGCCAAGGGGTGAGAGACCTAAAAGACAGTACACTCGGCTCAGCATGACCCTGTCTCAGATATTGCTGCAACTGCTGTCAACCAATCTGGTAACTGTCAAGGAAGCTCCGAAGGTTGTAAACACAACCTCTCCAAAGTACAACCCCAACGCCCGTTGCGCTTATCACTCTGATAGCCTGGGGCATTCTACTGATGATTGTTGGGCTCTAAGGAATAAGGTTCAGGACCTTATTGATGCTAAGTAAATACAGTTCGAGGCGCCCGAAAGGCCCAATGTTGTGACTGCTCCCATGCCCCAGCATGGAGTGAATGTTGTGGAAGAAGACCCGTATGTGGCCTCTGTGGAAGATATTGTTACCCCGCTGCTGACTGTCAAAAGGAACCTGTTTCTAGCCGGTTTATTTCCGGGATGTAGTAAAGGTTGCCTTCTATGTGCTGTTTCACCTGCTGGTTGTCCTTTGCTGAAGTCAGGCGTCCGAAACCTGATGGATAGCAAAGAAATCTTGTTCAAGAAGATTGCTGTTCCTGCTGTCCGTACTGAAGAAGTGTCCATTGTCACTATTTTCAATAACCCTCATAAGGCTCCCTCAAAGAAGCCTGTCAAAATCATGTCCGTTCAGAAGATTGCTCCTATCATCATTACTGTTCCGGGGCCCATCCCCTATAAATCTGACAAAGCTGTCCTGTGGCACTATGGGGCAGATGTTTATGTTCTGGGAGTAAAACAAGAGTTTGATACTAGTACCGGTGTCAGCAACATCACCGGGCCTGCCAAGGTTACTCGCAGTGGCAGGCTCTTCTCACCGGATATTGCGCCACCTACAATTCAGAGACCTCTTGTCATCACACCTGCCAGTGTGCCTGCTTCCCTGCCTGACCAAGTTCCTGTTTCTGCCCCTGCTGCCGAGTCATCTGACGCTCGGGGCAAAGGGATTGATGCTGATGTGCCTGCCCGGACGGAGGCACCAAAGACAACCACTGTTGAGGCTTCCAAGCAACAGATGGAAGAGATCCTCAAGATTATCAAGAAGAGTGATTTCAACGTCGTTGAGCAGTTGGGGCACACCCAATCTAAGATTTCCATGCTATCACTGCTGTTGTGTTCAGAGGCCCATGCCAAGGCCCTGATTGCCTTCCTGAAGACGGCCCATGTGCCATAAGAAACGTCTGCTGATCAATTTACCGATTGTATGGCCAACTTAACTGCTGATAATGGGTTGGGTTTCTCTGACGCCGATCTGACTGCCAAGGGAAAGAACCATAACGACGCCCTGCATGTCTCCGTTGAATGCAGGGGCACTACTCTCGCCCATGTGTTGGTAGACACCAGTTCTTCGTTGAATGTATTACCCAAGAAGGCCCTAGACAGGTTGGATTGTGAGGGTTTAGAGCTCAAGCCTAGTAACATTGTTGTCCGGGCCTTTGACGGTTCGAAGAGGATGGTACATGGTGAAGTTGACATCCCAATCAGGGTTGGTTCTCAAGTTTTTGATTCTACTTTCTATGTGATAGACATCCGACCATCCTATTCTTGTTTGCTGGGTCGTCCATGGATCCACAAGGCTGGAGCGGTGACCTCCACATTACATCAGAAGCTTAAGTACCCGGTCAGAGGGAAGATCGTAACAGTTCAAGGGGAAGAAGAATATATGGTCAGCCACCTCAACTCATTCCGGTACGTAGAGATGGATGGGGAATTCATTGAAACCCCCTTTAAACACTTTGAAGAGGTGCCTCAGACATTGGCAGCAACAGAGAATGTGACTGAAGAGGGTTCTCCTTTGAAGATGGCTTCCTTAAAGGATTCCCGGGCTGTGGTTGAGAAGGGTGAGTGTGCAAACTGGGGCCGACTTCCTGATTTTACTCCGAAGACTGACAAATTTGGTTTGGGTTTCACTGCAGAAGCTCAGAGGGCTGCTCGTAAGGCAAGGATTGGAAGACCTCCTGTGTTAATCACCAACCCGGGAGTGAATGCTATTGAAGATGATGTGGAGGAATCCGAATTTGACAGCTGGATCTACTCAACGACTAACGGTGGACCAAGCAACTGGACGGCGAAAGATTTCATACCTATTACTTTTGTCACTCAGTAATGAACTCCTTTGTTTTAAATTTGTAACGAACAATAATTTGAAACTTTATGGCCCGGTGTCTTACCCGGGGCACCGTGGTTTCATTTGTGAGGGCTTTTGTGTGTCAAATTCATATATCATTAATAAAAGCATTGGACGTTTTTCACATTTCAAATCTTGCGCTCCTTTTCTATCTTTATTATATATTGCAAAACAGCTATATTTACACACACTCACCCATACAGGTTCCAATCCACTCTGGATCTCACTGGTAACGACTCTGCTACTGCCAGTTATGACTTCGAAAATCCAATCAACTTAGCCGAAGACGAAGGTGAAGATGATTGCGAAGTGCCTGGTGAGCTTGCAAGACTGCTACTCCAGGAAGAGAGGGCCATTCATCCACATGAAGAGCCGGTGGAAACGGTAAACCTGGGTACTGAGACAGACAGAAAGGAAGTCAAGATTGGTGCCAATCTAGAGCTTAGTGTGAAACAACAGTTGATTCAGATGTTGCATGATTATGTGGAAATCTTTGCCTGGTCTTACGAAGACAAGCCTGGGTTGGATACTGACATTGTGGTTCATCACCTGCCTACCAAGGAAGAATACCCTCCGGTAAAACAGAAGGTCCGCCGTATGCGTCCAGAGATGTCCGAGAAAATCAAAGCTGAGGTTATGAAACAATTTGATGCCGGGTTTCTAGCAGTGACTTCTTACCCTCAGTGGGTTGCCAACGTGGTTCCAGTGCCGAAGAAAGACAGTAAGGTCAGAATGTGTGTTGACTACAGGGATTTGAACAGGGCGAGCCCTAAGGATGATTTCCCTCTGCCTCATATCGACGTTCTGGTTGACAATACTGCTCAACATAAGGTATTCTCCTTCATGGATGGGTTCTCAGGTTATAATCAAATCAAGATGGCTCCTGAAGACATGGAGAAGACCACTTTTGTTACTCAGTGGGGCACCTTTTGCTACAAGGTCATTCCTTTTGGGTTGAAGAACGTTGGGGCAACCTACCAACGTGCCATGGTTGCTTTATTTCACGACATGATCCATCATGAGATCGAAGTATATGTCGATGATATGATTGCAAGGTCCCAAACTGAGGAGGAACACCTTGACCATCTGCAGAAACTGTTTGACCGTCTGAAGTTGTACAAACTGAGGTTGAACCCGAACAAGTGCACCTTTGGGGTGAGATCTGGAAAATTGCTAGGTTTCGTCATGAGCGATAAAGGTATTCAAGTGGACCCTGCCAAGGTGAAAGCCATACAAGAGATGCCAGTTCCCAAGACAGAGAAAGAAGTCAGAGGCTTTCTAGGACGGCTGAACTACATTGCCCGTTTCATCTCACATCTAACTGCTACCTGTGAACCAATCTTCAAGCTGCTGAAGAAAGATCAAGTGGTACGTTGGAACGATGAATGTCAGGCCGCTTTCGACAGAATCAAAGAGTATCTCCAAGAACCACCCATTCTTATGCCACCGGTTGAAGGGAGACCTCTAATATTATACTTGACAGTACTGGACAACTCAATGGGGTGTGTGATGGGGCAGCATGACGAGTCTGGCCGAAAAGAGCACGCTATTTATTACCTTAGGAAAAAGTTTACCGACTGTGAGACCCGATACTCACTGCTCGAGAAAACTTGCTGCGCTTTGGTATGGGCTGCTCGCCGGCTGAGACAGTATATGTTGACTCACACTACTCTGTTGATTTCGAAAATGGATCCGATCAAGTATATCTTCGAAAAGCCCGCTTTGTCCGGAAGAATAGCAAGATGGCAGATGATCTTGACAGAATATGACATCCAGTACACGACTCAAAAAGCAATCAAGGGAAGTGTATTGGCAGACCATTTGGCACACCAGGCAGTGGACGACTACCAGTCGATGAACTTTGAATTTCCAGACGAGGATATCATGGTAGTGAATGATTGTGAAGTACCTGGACCGGATGAAGGACCTGAGGAAGGATCCCAATGGTCTATGCACTTTGACGGAGCCTCAAACGCTTTGGGTAACGGTATTGGTGCTGTGATCATATCCCCTAAAGGCACTCATACTCCACTCACTGCCTGACTATGTTTCAACTGCACCAACAACATGGCGGAGTATGAAGCATGTATCATGGGTCTTCAAGCTGCAATTGACTTAAGGATCAAGTTTCTGAGTGTCTTCGGAGATTCCGCTCTCGTGATCAATCAGATCAAAGGCGAGTGGGATACGAAACACCCAAATCTTATTCCTTACAAAGAGTATGTGTTGACGTTGATTCCCCACTTTGAGGAGATAACTTTTGAACACTTCCCAAGAGAGGAGAATCAGTTGGCGGACGCGCTAGCTATGATGTCTTCTATGTTCAAAGTCAAATGGGACAACGAGGCTCCCCGGATCATTATTTGGAAACTGGATGAACCTGCACATTGCTGTGATCTTGAGACTGAAGAGGTAACTGAAAAGCCTTGGTATCATGAAGTGAAGAGGTACTTGGAAGCTCAAGAATACCCCGAGGGTGCATCCATCAATGACAAAAAGTTTCTGAGAAGGTTCGCGGCAAAGTTCTTCCTCAGTAACGGCATTCTGTACAAACGAAACCATGATTCAACCTTACCATGTTGTGTGGATAAGACTGAAGCAGAAAGGATCATGGCAGAGCTACATGAAGGTACCTTCGGAACGCATTCCAGTGGACATACTATGGCAAGGAAAATCCTCCGGGCAGGATATTTCTGGTCCACAATGGAAGCCGACTGTTACCAACATTCTCGGACGTGTCACAAATGCCAGATCTATACTGATAAGGTGCACGTTCCTCCAGTTCCTCTGAACGTCTTGACAACACCTTGGCCTTTTGCAATGTGGGGCATTGATATGATCGGCGAGATCAGACCTACAACATCAAACGGGCATCGTTTCATCCTGGTAGCAATTGATTACTTCACAAAGTGGGTTGAAGCAGCGTCCTATGCTACAGTAACCAAGAACGTCGTGGCACGGTGCATTCGGCATAATCTGATATGTCGATACGGTGTACCTGAGAGGATCATTACGGACAATGGTACCAATCTTAACAACAAGATGATCACTGAGCTCTGCGAGCAATTCAAGATACAGCACCACAACTCTTCTCCCTACCGGCCGAAGATGAATGGGGATGTAGAAGCAGCAAATAAGAATATCAAGAAGATTGTGCAGAAGATGACAGTGACCTACAAAAATTGGCACGAGATGTTAACGTTTGCTCTTCATGGATACCGTACCTCAGCACGGACGTCAACAGGGGCAACTCCCTTTTCCTTGGTATATGGCATGGAGGCAGTCTTGCCTATTGAAGTCCAGATACCCTCTCTCTGGATAATGAAGGATGCAGATTTGAGCGAAGATGACTGGATCCAGACTCGACTTGATCAACTGAACCTAATTGACGAAAAGAGACTTACTGCTATTTGTCATGGTCAAACGTACCAAAAACGGATGATCAGGGCATTTAATAAGAAAGTCAGACGATAAGAGTATCAAGTCTGAGACCTGGTAATCAAGCGCATCATTCTTCCTCAAAGTGATCCCAGGGGCAAATGGACTCCTACGTACGAAGGGCCATTTGTTGTTAAACATATCTTCTCAGGAGGAGCTATGATTCTAACCACCATGGATGGTGACGACCTTCCTCACCCCGCCAATGCAGACATAGTAAAAAGATACTACGCATGAATAAAAGACCCGCTAGGTTGACACACCTAGGCAAAAATAAGGGCTTCCTGGTGAACCAAAAAGGTTCGGGCAAAAATAAGGGATGAAATGAAAAAAATTTGTACACCCGGCAAGTCGAAAACCTGAAAAGGCGGCTTGGGCAAAAATGGGTATCCCGGTGGACTGAAAACCCGAAAGGGAGATCCAGGCAAAAGTTAGGGATAAAGCGTAATACTATGTCTCATTGGATCACCCTGCATCCAGAATTCGGTATCAACTATCAGGTTCAGACGGCATCGATCAATCAACTTCATCTCCAACTAAGCAGCCAAGTGATGAGACGCTTGAAGACATAACAGCGATAGCAGAGTTGGAACCCAGTGGGATTTTTCACATAGCTATTTTGTTTTCCTTTTCAAAATTGTATAAACTCTGTTGTTCGGCGGCGTTCTCTTACTAGGACGTCAATCTCTTGTACATAAACGCCTATTTACAGGCGAATTCAAAAATCAATACAAATTCACTTTTCCAGACAAATTGCCAATTGTTTTTATTTTTTCTATTTTGTTTTGCAAAGAACGTCCAATGTTCACTTTTGATATATGCATTTGACACTAATTGCTAACTCATAAATACTTGCATGCGAAACAAAGGATTAATTACAAGTGACATCAGAAACAGGGGCAATAATGAGTTGTCTACGCGATCTAGTTGCTCTGTCCACCAAGGTACCAAGGTAAGTTTGGCTGAAGAATATGACCAAGATACCTTCACTCCCCGCAGAGTAGGACAAGATTCAACAACACTCCCCCGAGCAGAGTTGGTCTACCATCAGCCCCGAAAAGGCACAATATCTCCAGCAAGTCAACAATACTCTCCCCAAGCAGAGTTAGTCTACTGTCAGCCTTAAGGAAGTTGGGTATCCCCAGAAGATCTCAATATTCCCCAGCGGAGTATACAGATATTCCTAAACAAGCATCCCCGACAGTCT
Organism: Vicia faba; assembly: GCA_948472305.1. Classification (NCBI taxonomy): domain Eukaryota; kingdom Viridiplantae; phylum Streptophyta; class Magnoliopsida; order Fabales; family Fabaceae; genus Vicia; species Vicia faba. Next base: position 1,369,662,978 of record OX451736.1, on the reverse strand, counting down.
TAGTATAAGATTGTTCCCCGGCGGAATACAGACACACCCAGTGGAGCCACTTCCCCAGTACAGTCCGAAGTTTCCCCAGGAGAGTTGAATCATCAAATTCCCCAGTAGATGCTGGAAGCTTATCCCCAGTAGATTTCTGGAAGCTTATCCCCAGTAGATTCTGGAAGCTTATCACCTGCAGAGCACATACGTCTCTCCTCGACTATATTCAAAGGTTATTCCCCACCAGAGCTTATAACTGGGTTATCCTCAGCTAATTGCCACGGAAAGATCGTCCTCGACGAAGTTCTTTCTATCCCCAGCGGAGTTCATCAAATTCTCCAACAAAGCTTCTCAACGGAAACCCCAGCGGAGTTCTCATTAAAATCTCAGCAAAGTGTCTCTTCCCACAGAGTAATTCCCCGCAGAGTAATCTCTCCAACAAGTTTATTCCCCAACGGAGTCATCTTCTCCTACCGGTTTATTCTTGCAACCTTCATCCCCAGCAGAAACGAAGAACTCTCTTCAACATCAGCCCAGGATTCAACTTCTCGGCATTCGTCAAGGATTTATTTTCCCAGACGAAATACATTCACGAACATCACATCTTCATACATTATAGCATGCATACGCATCATACCACACAAATCTCATTTATTTTTGAGAACATCTTAAAATCATGCAGTTCATGCATCATGACATTGCATACGGTTGATGTTTTGCCTTTTCAAGAAAAGGCCACTACAAAGATGATTACTACCAACTGTCGTAGTTCCAGATTTGATTCCTGTATCTAGCCAGGGCATATCTGTGAGTAACTGATTGTGGATTTGACACCTGTATCTAGCCAGGGCATATCTACATGAAGAGTTTAGAGATTCGATTCCTGTATCCAGCCAGGGCATATCTGTAAACGACCTAATTCCAGATTCGATACCTGTATCCAGCCAGGGCATGTCTGTGAGTAACTGATTGTAGATTCGACACCTGTATCCGGCCAGGGCATGTCTACATGAAGAGTTTAGAGATTCGATTCCTGTATCCAGCCAGGGCATATCTGTAAACGACCTAATTCCAGATTCGATACCTGTATCCAGCCAGGGCATGTCTGTGAGTAACTGATTGTAGATTCGACACCTGTATCCGGCCAGGGCATGTCTACATGAAGATTTTGAGATTCAATTCCTGCATCCAGCCAGGGCATATCTGTAAACGACCTAATTCCAGATTCGATACCTGTATCCAGCCAGAGCATGTCTGTGAGTAACTGATTGTAGATTCGACACCTGTATCCGGCCAGGGCATGTCTACATGAAGAGTTTAGAGATTCGATTCCTGTATCCAGCCAGGGCATATCTGTAAACGACCTAATTCCAGATTCGATACCTGTATCCAGCCAGGGCATGTCTGTGAGTAACTGATTGTAGATTCGACACCTGTATCCGGCCAGGGCATGTCTGCATGAAGAGTTTAGAGATTCGATTCCTGTATCCAGCCAGGGCATATCTGTAGACGACTAATTCCAGATTCGATTCCTGTATCTAGCCAGGGTATATCTGTGAGTAACTGATTGTAGATTCGACACCTGTATCTAGCCAGGGCATATCTACATGAAGAATTTAGAGATTTGATACCTGTATCCAGCCAGGGCACGTCTGTAAGCAACCTTTTGAAGTTCCGGATTCGATTCCTGTATCTAGCCAGGGCACATCTGTGAGTAATTGATTATAGATTCGATACCTGTATCTAGCCAGGGCATATATGCATGAAGAGTTTGAAGATCAACACCTATAACAGGCCAGGAAACCATCTTCCTTTCTCAAGTACGCAAGTTCTCGCTAAGGAATCTCTTACGCGATCGACACCTCCGGATGGCATTTATAAGCCCATCTCCACAACTATCCATCACATTTCCAAATGGCATCTATAAGCCCATTCCCGACAAGGTTCTGTCACATCTCCAGATGGCATCTATAAGCCCATCCCCCTATCCACCATCTTTCCAAATGGCATCTATAAGCCCATTCCTGCCATCACACTGCTGATACTCTACTATGCGAGTGCAAATTTCTGGGCACTCTAGTGTTCAATCATCTTCCACCTTCGGATCACGAAAGGCTCACAAGCCAATCTACATCTTCAGGTGTAAGAAGATTGAACAGGGGCAACTGTTGTACCCCAATATTTTCCCTCCCATATTCTTCAAAAATTGTCAAAGATCAATCTTCAAATGGATCAAGGATTGCACAATTCAAAGGCCTCCTAAGCCAGTCCAAATTAGGGTTTTGGTTCCTTCAGTGAATTTGAGGTTTTCAATGGCTCAAACAAGTCTCATGTGCCTATATACATTGCCAAGCATCCATATGCCAAGTTTCAAGGCTCACAGCATCAAGTTGCACAGTCAAAAGCCCTAATTGCTTCACAATCAACTACAGGGGCAAAATCATCATTTTGCAGTCAAAAGTCAGAATTTTTGGTCAACATCTTATTTTGAGCACACAATCATCATTTGATCAAGTCTTGATCATGATTCCACAAGCATGACTCAAAAATCATCAAAGATGCAAAAGTTGCTATTTTTGGACAGCTGAAAAGTCAACTGTAACTTGACCAAGGCATAACTTTTTCATGGTTCATCAGAAAAATCCCATCCAATGCTCATTTTGAAGGGGATGACATTTCCTACAACTCATCTTCACATTCCAAGTCCAAGAAATGCTCTCACAAAAAGTTATCAATTTCAACATTATAGGTCATTTTCAAAAGTCAACAAAAATGCACTTTAAGTCAAAGACCATAACTTGAGATTGGTAAATCCAAATGACATGGGACCAAAGGCATTGGTTAGAGGACTTCAAGACCTTTTCCAAAATGTCCAATAACATGTTCATATGATAAAAATTGAGCAAGATATGCATTGGAGAAGTTGGGAAAATTTTGGGAAATGGCAAAAGTCAACTATCCCTAAAACTTCAATTTTTGACAAAAGGGCCCACTTTCTTCCACTTGATTCAGCCTTGTCATGCCACCCACGTGTCCCATGATTAATTTCAAGACCAAACATTTATTTTTTCATTTTTATTTAATTTTTATGGATTTAATTCATTTTAAATCCATAATAATTCAAATAAATCTAAAAAATTAATTGAATGGCATATTTTTGGTTTGAATAGATTTTATGTATGATATGCCAGCTCACAATTTCGTGCTAAGGCTTTTTGTGCACAAAATCTTGATTTTGAACCAAATATGGAAGGTATTTAATGGTGATAAAGAAAAATCTCAAGACATCAATACAATGGATCCCAAGCCTAGCTGCTAACCTAATTGCATTTACATATACATATGCAAGCATTGCAGACCTAATTCACGATCTGAGCACTGCACAAACAGCCAAATCAAAAAAATCAAGCAAAAAGTCAAAACTGTTTTCGTACTTCCACGCCAATTCAAAGCCTTTGATTATTTCCAACACATTGCTGGGACACTCAGGAACGCATAGCAATCACAAACAAGCCTTGACACTCCAAGAACACGCCAGAACAAGTCACACGGTTTCACAAAGGCTTTCCACCATGTGCATCAAACGATCATGCGCCAAGTGGCCTCAAAGATCAATCCAAGGGCTATGAGATGCTGGATACCATGCTCCAAGTCAAAGCAATGTGCAGTCAACTCCAAAAGTCCAAGCAGGCTTGCAGCTTAGTGGGCCAAATTGCTCCTTCAAACCCTCAAATCTGGCCCAAACCCCCCATGGGTTTGCATTTTGTTTTTGTCATTTTATTTTTCATTTGCTTTATTTTATTTTTTATTCTTTTTTTTATTATTAGCTAGATAATTATTTTTTCATAATAAACCCAGAAAAAAAATAATATTTTTATTAATTAAATTTAATTAGTCATTATTTTGTAAATAAATACTCACTTAAATTAATCTAGTTTAATTAGGTTTAAATTTTAATTTTATTTTTACAATAAATAAAATTATTTAGACTTAAGTTTTTCTTTTGACACTTTTATTTCCTCTTTATTTTCATTAAAACATTAAAAAACACAAAAATATTTTTATTTTAATTAATTAATTAATTAGTAATTAGGCTTAATTTCATTTAAATACAAAAAAAGGACAAATTCAATTCTTTTCTCAAAAAGGGTCAAATCCCTCAGGACGTCCCGATTCATTCTTTCGCGCATAATTTATTTTAATTCATTATATTTATGTAACTGCTTCCGGAAATGTAATAGTTAATTAGGTTTATCTCTTTATTTGCTTTTCTCGCACTTTATTTTCCAAACAGGTTTTTGTTTTTTGGAGATGTATAGACCCGCGCCTTGTAATAGCTAGATTTACCTTTCCGCAATTTATTTTCAGCACTCTTAACTGTTAAAAATTCATGAAAGACTTGTATGATAAATAAAACCAATCCGTAGCTCACAAATAACATTTACAAGATAAACATAACATGAAAACAACACACAAGCACATGCCACTCTTAGGGTACGACTCACTGGTTGCCTCGAACGTGGTCATCAAGTATAGGGTGTCTTAGAGGTCGCCCTTCTGTCTAAAAGATCCAGTTGCCTCGAAACGGTTTCCTCGGATAAAAAGGATCTAGGACGTTAGGGTTACCACTAAGATGTCCTACCATTGCTTTGGTGACCACACATGTCCCGATAATCGAATTGACTCGAACACCTCCAACGATGGTGCTACCTACCTCTCAATGGTGGGATAGCACTATCTAAAGGACTCTTACACAGCCTAATTCCTTAGAGTAGGTAGATTTCTCAGGGGTACTTGCTCTCTCAAACAAAAAAACAACTTTTCACACTTACACTTTCAAAAGGTTTTCAAGCAAATTTTTCACACACTCTTGAGGACAGATACAAGAGTTACTTAGAAATTTTTCAAACGAAACTTTTTCAAAACCCACACACACTTGAAAAGCAAACATTTTTGAAAACATAAGAGCAAGTACCTAAGAGCCCATGGATAACCATGGATAGAAAGGGTGCTAACACCTTCCCTTTCTATAAATCTACCTCCCGAACCGAGAAACATTCTCAAAGAAGGAATTTTGCTGTGCTTTTGTCCTTTCCATGTTGGAGAACATAAAAGACGATGGCGAATCTTGCTTACCGCGACATTTTGCGAACCAGCTTAAAAAACAGTCAGTTCTATTTCCACCGATCACAGTGCATGTTACTCCTGCTGCTAGAAACGAGATTCACTATGATGCACCTCCCTCAGTGAATGTGGTCTCGTTTTCCAATGATGATGTGTATCGTCCTATTCCTCCACCAAGTGAAAGCTTTGGTTTCTATGATCGAATGGACGATTTTCAAGACCAGTATGATAAAATGAAGAAAGAGTTAAAGGCCCTCAGAAGAAAAGAGCTGTTTGGGCAGAATGTGAATGATATGTGTTTGGTGCCAAATGTGAAGATACCTGCAAAGTTTAAAGTACCAGAGTTCAAAAAGTACAAGGGCACCACTTGCCCACGTGCTCACTTGGTAATGTATATAAGAAGAATGTCTACCCATACAGATGATCATCGCCTGTTGATACATTTCTTTCAAGACAATTTAACCAGTGCAACATTGAAATGGTACATGAGCCTGGACAGTGCCAGTATTCATTCTTTTAATGACTTGGGAGAAGCATTTATCAGACATTAAAAATTCAATATGGACATGGCGCCTGACCGTGATCAACTCAGGGTCGTGTCCAGAAGGACAAGGAATCATTTAAGGAATACGCACAGAGATGGCGTGAGGTAGCCGCCGAAGTGATTCCTCCAATGGAAGAAAAAGAAATGACAAAGATTTTCTTGAAAACACTAGGTGCATTCTATTATGGGAGAATGGTGGCGAGTGCACTCGGTGATTTTGTTGAAATGGTGGGAATGGGTGTCCGTTTGGAAGAAGTTGTGAGAGAAGGTCGTCTCACAAAGAGTGAAAGTTCCAACAATGTGAAGAAGCCTCCGTATGGATTTGTTAAGAAGAAATTGGTAGAGATAAATGCTATTATTCAAGAGATAAGGGTTAATACTTCTAGAAGAAATCATCAGCACCATCAACAGGTTGCCTCGGTAACTCCAGTTGTGAACACGGATCCGACTACAGTTGCTTATCAAAGACCAGCCCCTCAGAGAAGTCAAGGGCAGAATCAGAGGAGAGATCCTTTTGACCCTATCCTTATGAGTTATGAAGAATTACTCCCAGTGTTGATCCAAAAAAAGTTGGTCCATACCAGGCCACCTCCTACTGTACCATCCCTTTTTCCTTGGTACTACAAGGCAGATTAGACGTGCACTTTTCATCAGGGTACACCAGGGCATAATGTGGAAAACTGTTATTCTGAAGTCCGAGGTACAAAAAATAGTTAGATCTGGCCTTTTGTCCTTCAAAGATGCCAGTTCGAATGTAAAATATAATCCTCTCCCAAAGCATGGAGGAACGAGTGCTGTCAACATGGTTGCTGGTTGTCCAAGGGACTTCCGCATTTATGATATTAACTTGGTCAAAGTAGATTTGGTAAAGATGCACATAGACCTTTGTGAGTTTAGTTATTATACTCATGCCATGCTGGTTGTGATATCTGTAGTAATAATATACAAGGTTACGATAAGATAAAGGCTGATTTGCAGGAGATAATGGATGAAGGCCTCATCCATATAATCAGGCCTAGGGCAGAGTATGGGGAGGAAGTAAACATGGTTTCTGGATGTCCTGGAGAGTTCATAATCTTTGATGTGGAACATATGAATGATGATCTTGTACAATTGCATGCTACTTTCTACCACATGGCTGGTCAGGTAGAGCACCATTATGGATCTTGTCGGGTTTGTTGTAGGGACTCCAGAGGATGTTTAATTGTGAGAAAAGGTATCCATTTGCTGTGGGATAATGGAACTATCAAGGTTTTAGGTCAAAGAGATGATTACCATGAGGTTAATGAGATTGAGGGTTGCTTAGATAAGGAAGAATTAGATGATGATGATGATGAATATGCTTCCGCAAATGAATTCTTTTCCTCAAATGAGGGTATGTTCTCTGGTGATGATTCTTTGATGTCAAAATTTTCTGAAGAAGATGTGAATGTGATTGTGCCTTGTTTCAGTGATTCCACCCCTGTTGAAATTGAATATTGTAGTAAACCAATTGTTTCCCCAACGGTGATTTGCTTACCAGGGCCCGTTCCTTATAAATCAGATAAAGATGTACCATACAATTATTACGCAAAAATTTTAGAGGATGGTGTGGAAATTCCCATCCAGCCTTTGTCTAATGTTGTGAATAATGATGAAACAAGTAGGGTGACCAGTAGTGTTCGTGTATTTGTGCCGTTTGTTCGAGGGAATGGTAATACTGGTAAGAAGGTTGTGGAAAGTGTTGAAGATAAGAAGACTGCAAAAGAGTCCAGTGGTGCTACCCTGGAGAAGGACATTGATGATATTTTGAAGATAATCAAGATAAGAGACTACCAAATTGTGGATCATTTATTGCAGACTCCTTCAAAAATATCTATCTTGGCTTTATTGATGAATTCTACTACTCATAGAGAATCTTTAATGCGGGTGTTAGACCAAGCCTTCGTGGAGTGTGATATGCCGTTAGACCAATTCAGTAGTGTGGTAGGTAATATTACATCATGTAATAACCTAAGTTTTTGCGATGATGAATTGCTTGACGAGGGGAGGAATCACAATTTAGCTCTCCATATATCCATGAACTGTAAAAATGATTCATTATCAAATGTGCTGATTGATAATGGATCTGCCTTGAATGTGATACCGAGAAGTACGTTGATTAAGTTGAAATATCAGGGGGCTCCTATGCACCCAAGTGGTATTATTGTCAAAGATTTTGATGGATCGAGGAAGTCGATTATTGGGGAGGTCGATCTGCCTATTCATATAGGCCCGCATCTATTCCAGATCACTTTCCAAGTCATGGATATTGTACCCGCATACAGTTGTCTACTGGGAAGACCATGGATACACGAAGCGTGGGCTGTCACTTCCACTCTGCACCAAAAGCTAAAGTTCATGCAGGAAGGTAGAGTGGTTATTATAAATGGAGTGCAAGCATTAATGATATCTCATCTATCATCTTTCAGTGTTCTTGAAGAAGATGAGGCTGCTGTGGGGACACATTTCCAGGCTCTATCTATTGATAACGTAAGAGGGAATGCGAATTCTATGGCTTCGTTCAAAGATGCTCAGCAGGCTGTGCACAATGGTCCAAGTAAAGTATGGGGATGGGTCGTTGATCTTCCAGTAAATAAGAACATGGCTGGTTTAGGATTCTCTTCCAAGAATGATGAGAATGAAAGTTTGAAGCCGAAGTCTACTATGAGCAGTTATCATGATGTTTTCCGTAGTGGAGGCTACCTCTATCCAACTGTCTCTGGAGTTAATGCTATTGAGAAGGATTAAGAAGATCAAGAAGTGTCGAATTATGTGACACCGGGAGTCAGAATCCAAAACTGGGTCACTTATGATGTTCCCTCTTGCATCCATGTCTAAAAGTAATTTTTTTCTTTTCAAAAATCTTTCATTCTGCCTAAGATGAAAGTTAATATTGTATGGGCTTATATGTTTGTTGTGATCATTAAAATCATAAATAAAAGTTATCTTTGATTCTAAAAAAATAGTGTTTTTTTTCTTCATGAAAATGGTAATCAGAGGAAACCTTTTGAATAAGATATATTTGTAAATAAATATGCATAATCATTTGATGTATGTGTTAGTTTCTAAAAGCAATCACAAATCACATGTGCATATTAATTAACAAAGCCGTTGAATACAATGACCCTGCACCCTCTCCCAACTTTGAATATCCTGTGTTTGGGACAGAAGAAGAAGAGTATGATGATATTCCAGAAGAGGTTTCACGGTTGCTCGAGCACGAGGAAAATTCCATTCATCCATATAAAGAGTCATTGGAAACAATCAATTTGGGTTCAGAAGAAGAGCCAAAAGAGGTCAGGATTGGAGCATCGTTGCGTCCTGATGTGAAAAGCAGGTTGGTTGAGCTGTTGAGGGAATATGTAGATATCTTTGCTTGGTCTTACCAAGACATGCCAGGTCAGTGGGCATATCAGGATGGAGAATCGTGTAAGGAATACTCCCTTCAGTAGTGGGTTCCACAATCACTGGTAGAACGGCCATATAGGGCATCGTAAGTTTCTGGGCGCGAGCTCGTACCCATTGGAGGTAAGGTTCCATAGGAATTGGAAGTCTTTGGCCCCAAAGCCTTGGCGCCATATATGTTTACTATGCTCCAAGCTCGTATGAACCTCTGGCGATACCCTTGAACATCATCCTCATAGTTAAATACAATGCCCTCGATAAGTAACTCATGGGGACCATCTCTTCGAGCGTAACCAAATTGTCGCAAAGATAAACAAGGATTGTAGGTTATGCCCCCTCTGATGCCAAGTAATGAGACATTAGGGTACTCCCCACAACGGTCAATAATAGCAGTGTTTTCCATAGCTCGGGAACACCAGAGAATATCCGTGTGAGCGAGTGAAATTATCCTTTACGACCAACCCAAACCTTCTTCATTCTTCAGTACGGACTTAGGGAGGTGAGAAATAAACCACCTCGACAGTAATGGCATGCAGCACATAAGAACCCCTCTTCTCTTCATTGTACGAGTATGGAGCGCGTGCAAAATATCTCTAATCAAGGTAGGCACAGGGTTACGAGAGAGGAAGATCTTGGTAGCATTCACATCTATGAATAAGTCTGGATTAGGGAATAGTACCGACCCATAGATTAGAAGGGCCAAGACCTCCTAAAAAAGCCTGAAAATCCATATCATCCCAAAAAGCTAGGCCTTGTCTATCAGGAACTTGGCTAGAAAACCTTTGATTGCCCTTCTTGTTTCCTAATTGGATACCATATCAACCCGTTTCAGATGCAAGGATGAGGCAATGACTTCTGGCTTAGGAACATCTTCCAGACTTGTGAAAGACAACTGTTCAAGAATGGATATATCCAATAACTGAGAGAACTCTTCTATGGTAGGCACCAACTGATAGTATGGAAAGGTCAAGCAGTGGTGCTTGGGATCAAAGAACTAAAAGTGTACACTCATCATCTTTTCATCAAAGTTTGAAGTAACCAGGTTGAGAATTCGACCATGTCTCTTAGTGAACGCAGAAGTTTCAGGGACCTTTGATACTAGCTCCTTGAGTTGGGAAGGTATTTTCACAAAGCTGATTCGGATAGTGTTTCTATGAGCGGAAGCCATGATCTGCAAAACATAACAAAGATAAATTCCCTTGGTCCTTGAAATGGTTAGTGCAATAAGAATGGATGCTATGTTATGATGCATGATGTCATGTTCAAGCAGGATAAATCACATATAAGCAAAACATGCAATAAACCTTAGGTTCAAAGGCTTGCATGAGGTTAAAGGTAAGTACCCTCTTGAAGTTTAGTTGGTTTCAAACTTGTCTTATAAAAGTAACCGGGTTCTAAAGATTCTCAATATCACTGATCATCCTTTATCGGGCATTGTTTCAGCTCAAGCAATCTTTTCTTGCGGCCGAAATATCTCGAAAGTCTGATCTCAATGAGTGTAGCATTGAGTATCAACCAATCTTCAGCTTTATACTGAGGCCGGCTATCTCACTACTTTCTAATGGCTAACTTTATTCAACTAAGGTTCTAAGGTCTGTTAGTGCTTCACAACACCATGCGGCAGCCACGTATTCTCCTTATTTCCATACAAAGGATACTAGTACCAACCAAAGTGTCACACCAACACAACCATCGCTTAAACCATATTGGTCTACGCTGTACAGTCTCCACGATCTATTGTTGTTTACCTAAAAAGTGTCCCCAGATCTGGGTGTAGGATCTTTAATAATACCCAAACAAAACCCTTGAATTTAAAGCAGGCAAGGCAAAACAAGAAAGCAATTTTAAAATTACCTAGATCCTAAGGTAAACCCCACTCTATATTCCCCAACAGAGTCGCCAGTCCTGTGATACGGTGGCAGAACCAACTTTTAATACTGGTTTTGCATTTTGTATTCGCAAATGTCGCGGTAAGCAAGAGTCACCACCGACTTTTATTTCATCCAACAAAGGAAAAGGAAAAAGAACAGAAAAAACCTTTTTTCGAGATATTTCTGAGTACGGGGGGTAGATTATAGAAAGGGAAGGTGTTATCACCCTTTCTATCCGTGGTTTTCCACGGGCTCTTAGGTACTTTCTCATTTTGAAATTGCTTGTGTGTGCTTACTTTGAAAAGTTTTGTTTTACTTCGCTTTAACTCTTGTTTCTATCCTCAAGAGTGTTTGGGGTGAAAAAGTTTGTTTGTTTGAGCAAGTACCTAAGAACTAATCTACTTACTCGAAAAAGGTCTATTCGTTTTCCTTTTAGACAATGCTATCCCATTATTGAGAAATATGTAGAATCGTCGTTGGAGTTTTTTTAGGGACATTTGAAGGGACAAATACGATCACAAAAGTAATGTTAGGAAATGTTAGTAATCATCCTAAAGCCTTAAAGATCTTTTTCCGAGGCAACATCCGAATGGGTCATTTTAGATCTTTCGGGGCTAGAGGACAACCACTAACAAACCCTATACTTCATGATCATTTACCGAAGGCAACCGGAGTTGAGTAAACCCTAAGAGTGAGCATGTGCATGTGCTTTATTTAAGTTATTTAATCTTTGCATAATTAAGGTGATCTACTGTTTTAATTTTTAGTTAGTCTTTCCATATAATCTTATTAACATACATCTAAGCAGTTTATAGTTTGCAAAAATTAAAATGCGGGAAAGTTTAAAGTCCTATATATTATAGGGCTTTTACAGATACATAACTATCTTGACTGAAAATAAAAAATGCAGAAGTTTAAAACCCTAATTAATCTATTACAACCTCGAAGCAGATACCATAATAGAAAAAGAATTAAAATGCACGCGGCGAATTAAATGTGAGAATTAAAGAACCCTAAAAATTTAATTGAAAAAATATTTAGGTTATTATAATTTTTTTGAGAAAAAATTAATTAGGTTAGGTACAAATTAAAACCCTAATTCTAATTGATTTAAATTATATAAAAAAACAATTAAATTATCCTAAATAATTAAACTAATTAATTAATTAAAGAAACTAAATATCTTTTTATGAAAAAAAGATTTTTTTAGGTTTTTGTGATTTTTTGATTTAATAACAAAAATGATTTTGGTTATTTTGTAAAGAGAAAATAATTGATAAATAAATAAAAAGAGATAAAAATAGAAAAGGATAGAGAATGGGCCTGTATTGAAGAAATCAGGGGGTGTATGTTGAATTATTCAGGCCCAATGATGCTCAAGCCCAGTCCTGGCGGTAGATTCCATGTGATGCTCTTCCTGATGTCCATGGTAAGCCCTGAGCGTTAGGCGTTAGATCTGGATTGATCATGAATCCATTGGTTGGATATTGTGGTGCATGGTGAGCGCTTGGAGGTGTGATGTATAGAACCTGCAATTAAATGTTAAGAAAATAGCAAAACGCTAGAACCTGGGATCGAACCCAGGTCCTCCCACTCATACCATGCGCGTTTCACCACTGGGCTACCATATTTTAGTTGTTAATATAATGACAACAATTAGTAATATATGAGACAAGGTGGATAGCTGGAAAAACAAAAACGCGCGCGTTATTATTCAAATGGACCAGTGGTGGTTGGACATGTTATCGTCTTCTTCACAGATCCGTCGTCTTAGGTCCCAAACTTTTACCTACAGTCTGTGTCTGTAACTATAACCCTGCATCTTTCCAAAATCTCAAACAAGTAAGATAAATTAATTCCAAATATACCAATCAACCATACTTGATCTCGTGAGCATGATAATACTCCTATTTAGCCCTGATTCTACCTGTATAATAAAGCCCTAAAACGGAGGATAAAACCCTAATAATTACAGTTCATCATTTACGCATCAAAGCTGGGAATTAAATATACAGAAAGATTCCATGCATTCATATGAACACAAATATGCAATCAAAACATGTTAACAATGCAAGAATTAAGAGATACAAATTTGGAAGAAGTGACAAACCGTGAGAGGATTAGGTGATAATTCCTGGAGCTTTGAAGTGTGCAAATGGTCCTTTTAGTTTCAGGAGATATCCGGGAATCTATTGGTAGTCTTAGAGTGCTTTGAATCGCCCTCTAGATTAGAAATCAGATCCACACTTTTTGTCAAAATTTTCAGTTTGGTTTTTCTGCTTGCACGACTTCAATCCTTGTTTTTATGCACTGGTTGTGTCCTATATATGTATTAGAACTGATTAGGTCAACAAAAACGCATTGTATCTTTGAACATTATGAAGATTGGATTTGATTTTGTTCTTGTATGATATGTTTCTAAAACAAACATAATCATGCCAATTTTGCTTCAATTTGCCTTGATCTGATTTGATATGATTTTCCAGCCTAATTGGATTTGATTCCTACAAAAAACCATATCAAAAATCAATCTTTTGTATTTTTTGCTATTTATTTGATTTAATTTGAATTTTAAATAATAAAAAATCAAAATAAAATAAATAATGAATCAAATAAAGTGTATATTCTGACTTGGGTCGTGGACCATGTCACAAGCAAGATACAATCATGCAAAACTAGGCACATTTGAAAAAAAATGCATTTTTGAGCACATTTGACTTTTGGCAATTTTGCAAAAATGGTCAACTTTGACAAGACATATCTCTTCCAATTATAACCCTAGAGAGGTGTTCTTGGACTTTTTAGAAATCTTAGGATGTCCTCTAAACAACATTTTTGGTCTCATCTCAATTGGGTCTTCCATGTTCATGTAAGAAGCTTTGACCCAAAAGGTGTTTTTGTTGACTTTTCAAAAGGACCTATAATGTAGAAATTCATATCTTTTGATGAATGCATATTTTGAACTTGTGGGCTGAAAATGAGTTGTAGGGAATTGCATCCTATTTTAAATGAGCCTTGGAGGGAAATTTTCTGATAAAGTATGAAGAAGTTATGCCTGGTCAAAGTTTGGTTGACTTTTCCTAAGAAACCCTAATTTAGCAACTTTTGGGTTTTGATGAATTTGGGGCATTCCTTGGGGAATCATGATCAACCATTGATAAAATGATGGATATAACTTCAAAGTGTTGATGTTGACCAAAAATATTGAAGTTTGACTGTATGTGGGCCACAATTGACTTTTGACCTAGTGAAGTTGACTTTCAGGCATCTGAGCAGTTGACTGAGCAAACTTCTTGTGCAAGGCATGAAACTTGACATATATGATATTGAGAACATATTAGGACCATGGAAGAAATTTGGGACCTTTGGAGTTCCCACACCCTGATGAAAATGGAAACCCTAGTTTGAGGTACATTGCCTTAGGAGAGAGTTTGTCTGGTCAACTCTTGGGCATCCTTGAGCAAATTGAGGACCTCAATGGGCATGTGTTGAGTAAAATGAGAGGGAAAATTTTGGGGTACAACATCAAGAATTCCAGTTCCATGAATTAATTCCACATTACTTCTTAAAGTCTCAAGAAGAAAGTTCCATAATTTTTCTTTATTTTATGGTCAAAGTGTGAAAATGGAAATAAGATGCCCTAAGGATGCAAAGGATTATAGGTCATCTCGTGACTTTTCACAAATTTTGCAAGACCATAAAATTTTCAATACTTGGTATTTTTGAATGATTCAAGTTCCACAATGCTCCTTAAGAAGTCTATTTCAAGCTAGAATCATTGATCAAGACAAAATTTTGGAAGAAGTCTTGTTTGAACTCAAAACATTATAGGTCACTTTTGAAGAAAAAATTGAAACTTTTCTAAGTACAAAAAGTCAGCTCCTTTATTCCAACTATGAATCAACACAACTCTTTGCTCAAGCATCCATTTGATTCCATTCTTTCCACATTGCAAAGCTTGCAACTTCCTCTTTCTAAATCTTCAAGAATTATGCCCTAAAGTCCCTTGAGTTGAAAATGCCATTGGTTCAAAAATGGTACCTTGGAACTGAAGTTTCTCAAACAGTCAGAATTTGATTTCCATAATACAACTTCTATTCACCAAAATTTCATGTGTTTTGCACTTAAACTTGATTAGCAAATGTGTTTGGACCATTTAGAGTATCAAAATGCATCATTTGGATGAGTTTTGAGGCACATGTGATCACACTTTCTTCATGATCACGAGTGTGCACGAATTCCCTCCAAATTTCATCATCCACCCCTCCTCTTGATCTCATTCACTTCTCCTATAAATACAGGCTCTATTCCATTCATTATTCTCAAGCTTGAACAACCAAAATCACTCTGCCAAACTCTCTCCATAGCTCAATTTTCTGCAACTTCAAAATTAGTGTTCTAGATTTCTTTAATCCATTTTCTTTATCCATTCACCTTCCTTGAACCTAACTGAAGCTAACAGAGGAAGAATTAAGCTCTAAAACTTCCTAAATCATGCTAGCCAAGTCCAGTTTCAGAGCTCTGTAACTTAAATTCAATAGGTAGATTCCTTCACCAATTCTATCAAACTTTGATACTATTGTGAAGCTCTTGTCATCCTGGTTCTAGTCGTAACACTTGCTTTTAACTGAAAACAAATTTTGACCATGAAATTTCAAATCCCTTTTCAAAACTTCTCTTCCAAATTGTTTAAGCTACAATTTACATAAATTTTTCGCGAATGTGTGGTTGTCTTCATCTCGATGAGACGAAGTGAATGGTACAGGTCTCATGTTCTAATTTTACAGTTTGAACGATCTGATTTTGAGACTGCCTGGAGGTTGAAGATGACCAACGTGTCATCCTTCAATCAATTAGACAACTCCATTTGGATTTTTTTTTTTGAATTTTTGATTTTATATTGAATCCTATGCTTTATTCATTAAAGACCATGATATGCACAGTATGCCAGATCCCTTGGATTTGATTACTAACACGTTTTGACTCTCATCCAATGGTCCACATATTTTTGACTTTATTTTTTATTTCTTATTTTTATATTTAATTGTTTTAAATTTCAAAAATTCATAGAAAATTCATTTTAACTCCAAAAGATCTGAAAAATTATGGAAAATACAGTTGATTTTTCTCTTTCTAATTTCTATTTTTTTCACAATTTTATTTTATGTTTTGATATTTTTTATAATTTTTCTATTTATTTGAAGTCTGAGGTACAAAAAATGGTTAGATCTGGCCTTTTGTCCTTCAAAGATGCCAGTCCGAATGTAAAATATAATCCTCTCCCAAAGCATGGAGGAACGAGTGCTGTCAACATGGTTGCTGGTTGTCCAACGGACTTCCACATTTATGATATTAACTTGGTCAAAGTAGATTTGGTAAAGATGCACGTAGACCTTTGTGAGTTTAGTTATTATACTCATGCCATGCTGGTTGTGATATCTGTAGTACTAATATACAAGGTTGCGATAAGATAAAGGCTGATTTGCAGGAGATAATGGATGAAGGCCTCATCCATATAATCAGGCCTAGGGCAGAGTATGGGGAGGAAGTAAACATGGTTTCTGGATGTCCTGGAGAGTTCATAATCTTTGATGTGGAACATATGAATGATGATCTTGTACAATTGCATGCTACTTTCTACCACATGGCTGGTCAGGTAGAGCACCATTATGGATCTTGTCGGGTTTGCTGTAGGGACTCCAGAGGATGTTTAATTGTGAGAAAAGGTATCCATTTGCTGTTGGATAATGGAACTATCAAGGTTTTAGGTCAAAGAGATGATTACCATGAGTTTAATGAGATTGAGGGTTGCTTAGATAAGGAAGAATTAGATGATGATGAATATGCTTCCGCAAATGAATTCTTTTCCTCAGATGAGGGTATGTTCTCTGGTGATGATTCTTTGATGTCAAAATTTTCTGAAGAAGGTGTGAATGTGATTGTGCCTTGTTTCAGTGATTCCACCCCTGTTGAAATTGAATATTGTAGTAAGCCAATTGTTTCCCCAGCGGTGATTTGCTTACCAGGGCCCATTCCTTATAAATCAGAGAAAGATGTACCATACAATTATTACGCTAAAATTTTAGAGGATGGTGCGGAAATTCCCATCCAACCTTTGTCTAATGTTGGAAATATTGATGAAATAAGTAGGGTGACCAGTAGTGGTCGTGTATTTGTGCCGTTTGTTCGAGGGAATGGTAATACTGGTAAGAAGGTTGTGGAAAGTGTTGAAGATAAGAAGACTGCAAAAGAGTCCAGTGGTGCTACCCTAGAGAAGGACATTGATGATATTTTAAAGATAATCAAGATAAGAGACTACCGAATTGTGGATCATTTATTGCAGACTCCTTCAAAAATATCTATCTTGGCTTTATTGATGAATTATGCTGCTCATAGAGAATCTTTAATGCGGGTGTTAGACCAAGCCTTCGTGGAGTGTGATATGCCGTTAGACCAATTCAGTAGTGTGGTAGGTAATATTACATCATGTAATAACCTAAGTTTTTGCGATGATGAATTGCTTGACGAGGGGAGGAATCACAATTTAGCTCTCCATATATCCATGAACTGTAAAAATGATTCATTATCAAATGTGCTGATTGATAATGGATCTGCCTTGAATGTGATACCGAGAAGTACGCTGATTAAGTTGAAATATCAGGGGGCTCCTATGCACCCAAGTGGTATTATTGTCAAAGATTTTGATGGATCGAGGAAGTCGGTTATTGGGGAGGTCGATCTGCCTATTCATATAGGCCCACATCTATTCCAGATCACTTTCCAAGTCATGGATATTGTACCCGCATACAGTTGTCTACTGGGAAGACCATGGATACACGAAGCGTGGGCTGTCACTTCCACTTTGCACCAAAAGCTAAAGTTCATGCAGGAAGGTAGAGTGGTTATTATAAATGGAGAGCAAGCATTACTGATATCTCATCTATCATCTTTCAGTGTTCTTGAAGAAGATGAGGCTGCTGTGGGGACACATTTCCAGGCTCTATTTGTTGATAACGTAAGAGGGAATGTGAATTATATGGCTTCGTTCAAAGATGCTCAGCAGGCTGTGCACAATGGTCCAAGTAAAGTATGGGGATGGGTCGTTGATCCTCCAGTAAATAAGAACATGGCTGGTTTAGGATTCTCTTCCAAGAATGATGAGAATGAAAGTTTGAAGCCAAAGTCTACTATGAGCAGTTATCATGATGTTTTCCGCAGTGGAGGCTACCTCTATCCAACTGTCTCTGGAGTTAATGCTATTGAGAAGGATTAAGAAGATCAAGAAGTGTCTAATTATGTGACACCGGGAGTCAGAATCCAAAACTGGGTCACTTATGATGTTCCCTCTTGCATCCATGTCAAAAAGTAATTTTTTTTCTTTTCAAAAATATTTCATTCTGCCTAAGATGAAAGTTAATATTGTATGGGCTTATATGTTTGTTGTGATCATTAAAATCATAAATAAAAGTTATCTTTGATTCTAAAAAAATTGTGTTTTTTTTCTTCAAGAAAATGGTAATCAGAGGAAACCTTTTGAATAAGATATATTTGTAAATAAATATGCATAATCATTTGATGTATGTGTTAGTTTATAAAAGCAATCACAAATCACATGTGCATATTAATTAACAAAGCCGTTGAATACAATGACCCTGCACCCTCTCCCAACTTTGAATATCCTGTGTTTGGGACAGAAGAAGAAGAGTATGATGATATTCCAGAAGAGGTTTCACGGTTGCTCGAGCACGAGGAAAATTCCATTCAGCCATATAAAGAGTCATTGGAAACAATCAATTTGGGTTCAGAAGAAGAGCCAAAAGAGGTCAGGATTGGAGCATCGTTGCGTCCTGATGTGAAAAGCAGGTTGGTTGAGCTGTTGAGGGAATATGTAGACATCTTTGCTTGGTCTTACCAAGACATGCCAGGTCTCGACACCAATATTATGGAGCATCATTTGCCTTTGAAGCCAGAGTGCCCGCCCGTCAAGCAGAAGTTGAGAAGAACTCACCCTGATATGGTAGTAAAAATCAAAGAATAATGATTAAAACAGATAAATACTGGTTTTCTTGTGACATCAGTGTATCCTCAATGGATATCCAACATTGTGCCTGTACCGAAAAAAGATGGAAAATTTTGCATGTGCATGGATTACAGAGATTTAGATAAATCCAATCAAAAAGATGATTTCCCATTACCGTATATTGATATGCTGGTTGATAGCACAACAAAATTTAAATTATTCTCGTTCATGGACAGATTTTACAGATATAATCTAATAAGAGTGGCTCTTGATGGCATGGAAAAAACAACGTTTATCACACCTTGGGGAACATTCTGTTACAGAGTGATGCCCTTCGGGTTGAAGAACACTGGTGCAATGTACCAGAGGGCTATGAAAACCCTATTTCATGATCTGATGCACAAGGAAATTGAGGTATATGTTGATGATATGATTTCCAAATCACAGACCAAAGAAGGGCATGTAGAAGATTTATTGAAGTTATTCCAGCGTTTGAGGAAGTACCGTCTCTGCTTGAATCCAAATAAATGCACCTTTGGTGTCCTATCAGGGAAGTTGTTTGGTTTTATTGTCAGCCAGAAAGGGATTGAAGTTAATCCAGATAAAGTCAAATCTATTCAAGAAATGCATGCGCCAAGGACTAAGAAGAAAGTTAGAGGCTTCCTTGGGCATTTGAATTATATTTCCATATTCATCTCCCACAAGACCGCAACATGTGAGCCGATATTTGAGTTGCTAAAGAAAGATCAAGTTTGTGTGTGTTCAGATGATTGCCACAGGGCATTTGAAAGTATCAAAAAATATCTTCTTGAACCTCCTATCTTGCTCCCTCCAGTTGAAGGAAGACTGTTGATCGTGTATCTAACTGTGTTGGATAGTTCTATGGGCTGTATTTTGGGACAACAAGATGAAACAAGAAAGAAAGAATATGCCATATATTATCTCAATAAGAAATTTACTGATTGTGAGTCGCGATATTCTATGTTAGAGAAGGCATGATGTGCTCTAGCCTGGGCAGCAAAGCGGTTGCGACAATACATGCTGAATAATACTACTTGGTTGATTTCCAAAATGGATCCAATTAAGTATATTTTTGAAAAGCCTGCTCTTACCAATAGAATTTCCTACTGGAAAATGTTGTTGTCCGAATATGACATTGAGTACTATACTCAAAAGTCCATAAAGAGTAGTGTGCTGACGAATTACCTTGCTCACCAATCGATAGATGACTATCAATCTGTTAAGTTTGACTTCCCTGATGAGGATGTGATGGTCTTAAAAGCAAAAGGTTATGATGAACCATTGCCTGGGGAAAGTCCAAATCCCGAATCTCATTGGGGCATGGTATTTGATGGAGCAGTGAATGCTTACGAAAAAGGAATCAGTGCAGTGATCATTACTCCACATGGATCACACATTCCTTTTACTGCAAGGATGACATTCAATTGCAGTAATAATATGGCGGAATATGAGGCTTGTATCATGGGTCTCGAGGAGGCCATTGATCTTAGAATCAAGGTTCTAGACGTATATGGTGATTCAACTTTGGTTGTTAATCAGATTAAAGGAGAATGAGATACTCGTCACCCTGGCTTGATCCCTTACAAAGATTATGCTAGAAGACTATTACCTTTATTTTACAAGGTTGAATTCCATCATATCCTGAGAGATGAAAATCAGATGGTGGAGGTTCTGGAAACTCTGGCTTCTATGTATCAAGTTAATACTTGGAATGGTGTACCTCATATTACGGTGTGGCGTTTGGATAGACCAGCTCATGTGTTTACAACAGAGGGAGTAGCAGATTAAAAACCTTGTATTTTGATATCAAACATTTCCTCCGATCCAAGGAATACCCAATTGGCGCATCAAATAAAGATAGAAAGACATTGAGAAGGCTGGCAGGTAGCTTTTTCCTTAATGAAGATGTAATGTATAAGAGAAATCATGACATGGTCTTGCTCAGATGCGTGGATAGACACGAAGCAGACATGTTAACACATGAGGTTCATGAAGGTTCATTTGGTACCCATGCCAATAGACATTCAATGGAAAGGAAGATGCTTAGGGCAGGTTATTATTATAAAATTCATGTATCTCCTAAGATGTGCAATGATCGGAATGATTGAACCAAAGGCGTCAAATATGCATCACTTCATTTTACTGGAAATTGACTACTTCATCAAATGGGTGGAGGAAGCTTCATATGCTAATGTCACTAAACAAGTGGTAGTGCGTTTTATCAAGAACAACCTCATATGTCAGTATGGTGTGCCAAGCAGGATCATCACTGACAATGGTTCAAATCTGAATAACAAGATGATGTCCGAACTTTGTGAAGAATTTAAGATTGTCCACCACAATTCATCTCTCTACAGGCCAAAGATGAATGGAGCTGTTGAAGCGGACAATAAGAACATCAAGAAGATCATCCATAAAATGGTGGTTACTTATAAAGACTGGCATGAGATGCTCCCTTTTGCTCTGCATGAGTATCGAACATCTGTACGCACTTCAACACGAGAAACCCCGTTCTCTCTTGTATATGGTATGAAAGCAGTGCTCCCCATCAAAGTTGAAATTCCCTCTTTGTGTGTAGTAATGAAAGCCAAGTTGTCGGAGGATAAATGGGTCCAGAACAAGTTTGACAAGATGAATTTAATAGAAGAGAAAAGAATGACGGCCTTGTGTCATGGCCAGTTGTACCAAAAGAGAATGAAGAAAGCTTTTGATAAAAAGGTCAAACCTCGTGAATTCAAAGAAGGTGACCTCGTGCTCAAGAAGATCGTGTCTTTTAACGCTGATTCTAGGGGCAAGTGGACTCCCAATTTTGAAGGCCCATATGTTGTCAAGAAAGCCTTCTCTGGCGGTGCACTGATTCTTGAAATAATGGATGGCAAGGAGTTCCCACGTCCTGTGAATGTTGATGCAGTCAAGAAATACTTCGCCTAGAAAAATAAAAGAATAACTCGCTAAGATGAAAACTCGAAAGGGCGGCTTAGGCAAAAAGGAGCGTCTCGATAGGCCGAAAACCTGAAAGGGTGGTCTAGGCAAAAATTAGAGACATAAACAGAATAAATTTTCCCAGTAGGTTAAAAATCCGCAAGGGAAACCTAGGAAAAGTTAGGGACTTTTTGGAAAGTAACTGCATCAGACAAGACTTGGTCAATGGAGAAACAATCTGCTTGGATCTTGCTACCTTTCAACCAAAGTTTCGGCTCAGGAATTCAAAGTTGCTAGAGAGAATAGCGGTCATTGTAATTCAATGTATCTTTTCCAATATATATTACCATGTTCCAACCTTTGTAATCATCTACAGAGTCTTTCCATTCACAAATTACCATTCTATTAATAAAGTTTGAGCCTTTTATCCAATTCTTTGCAATTCTTATTTTATTCAGCTTATAAAGATTTCCTTTATTATTGATAGTGATGATCAAAGCAAGCAGATTAAATAACAAAATTATTTTTTTGAAAAGAATTTACAAATTTCTTTAAATTTTGTGATACAAGGAGGACAAGATTACTGATTTCAGGGACGGATACACTCAAAGGTTTGTGCAATATGAGGACTCTATCCAAGTTTCCCCAGTGGAGGCTTCATTCATTTGGTAAAAGTTTTGTCTCTCCGTAGATGCTGAGATTGGACTCATTTGTGAAACATCTTCTTTCGGTAGTACTAGCATATTGTTTATTTGCTCGGCAATCAGGAAAGTGTACTGTCTTATTGAAGAAGTGTTGAATTGGTTATCAACTTTTTGGCCCCCCCCCCCCCCCCCCGCCGCCGAGTGCTAGATTGGATTTCAAATCCCCATAAGTTTTCTTGCTATAGTGTTTGAAATTCCCCAGGTGGTGTTGAGATGAGATTTTTCTCTGAAATTGTTTCCCCCGTGAAGTTTTCGTACTTCCTCCCCATAGAAGTTGGTGCAATTATCACTCTCATTATTGAGAATGTATCTTGAAGTATTCTTCGCCAATATAGTATTATCCTTACCAATGAAGTCAATATGTCATCCCCAACTGATGTCTCAATAAGGTGATATTGTTTTCCCCTAATGAAGTCAACCCTGACAGAAGTATGAACTTCAAACATTTTATTTCCACGAGGTTTGTCTGATTTCCTAGTTGAAGCCCGGAGGAAGATGTTACATCGCCATTTTGTTTGATCTTGTGCCTCCCCAGCAAAGTTAAGCTATGGAATAGGATTTTTTTCCTCGGTTGATGCTTACTATCTCATAAGATTTCCATCTTGAATGTGATTTACTTGAATATTAATTGTACCCACTTGTGGTCTTTCCTGATTACCTCCAGTGTTATGTGTCTGTTTTGTCAGCATATACATGGTAACATTCATACATTCACACATACATCTGCATGGTTGAATTTATAAAATCATCGCTCATTTGCATTCATTAATATTTTGTTGACATATTACCCTATTTTGCAGAATTGTGTTACCCCCTCGACAATAGAGTGACAACCTTAAGCAGAAAGTGTACATTCTTTCAACTTTCCAAATGAGTTATCCCTCGTGGAAAAATTTGGTTTCAATCTTCTTTTCAGCTTGTTGTCTGGATGGGATGGAAGTTCCCTCTTGAGTTTATTTCTCAAAAGGTGTATTTTGATTGAATGCTTCATTCCGATTTATTTCTGGTTGGAATGGGTACCCTCAACAATATTATTATTTGAATTTTTGCAAGCTTTGAGTCCCAGTTTGAGAATATGCATTTATTTTGCACAAGAAATTTCTATAGGAATTATATTGGCATTTCCCCAGGAAGCCATTTCTTCTTTAGGAAATCTTTATTGCAATTCCTCCGCATAGCAGCAAGTGACATGACTCTTTATTTGAGAAACCTGTACTTCCCCGGTGAATCTGATTGTTCCTAAAGAAGATTCAGATTTTGTTACTCTAATGGATGGTAGCCTTGTCATTATGGAAGGTAGTTCATTTTTGAGATTTTGTTACTCCAATGGATGGTAGCCTTGTCATTATGGAAGGTAGTTCGTTGTTGAGATTTTCTTTCCCCAATTGATGGTAGCCTTGTCATTATGGAAGGTAGTTCGTTGTTGAGATTTTCTTTCCCCAATGGATGGTAGCCTTGTCATTATGGAAGGTAGTTCGTTGCTGAGATCTTGTTATTCCAATGGATGATAGCATTGTCGTTATAGAAGGTAGTTCATTGTTGAGATTTTGTTACTCCAATTGATGGTAGCCTTGTTATTATGGAAGGTAGTTTGTTGCTGATATCTTGTTACTCCAATGGATGGTAGCCTTGTCATTATGGAAGGTAATTCTTTGTTGAGATTTTGTTACTCCAATGGATGGTAGTCTTGTCATTATGGAAGGTAGTTCGTTGTTGAGATTTTATTTCCCTAATGGATGGTAGCCTTATTGTGATACAGTGGCCAGAACCAGGACTATTTTTTAGAATTTTCTGGTTTGTGTTTTGCGTTTGTATTCGCAAAATGTCGCGGTAAGCAAGAGTCGCCACCGTATTTTATTTTATCCAACAAGGAAAGTAAAAAAGCACAGAAAAATTCCTTTTTCGAGATATTTTTAAGTACGGGGGGTAGATTATAGAAAGGGAAGGTATTAGCACCCTTTCTATCCGTAGTTATCTACGGGCTCTTAGGTACTTGCTCATCATTTTCAAAATTGCTTTCTTGTGTGTTTGTGTGATTTGAAAAGATTTTGTTTTGACTTCGATTTAACTCTTGCTTCTGTCTTCAAGAGTGTAATGAAGTGTTTTGGAAAACTTTGTTTGCAAAGGAGTGTAAGTGTGAAAAAAACAAGTTTGTTTTGATTGAGAAAGTACTTAAGAACTAATCTACGTACTTGAAAAAAGAATCGTTCTATGCTTGTTTCCTTTAGACAATGCTATCCCACTATTAGTGAGTAGGTAGCATCGTCTTTGAAGTTTAAGGGTCAATTCGAAAGGGACGTACGGTCACTAAAGCAATGTTAGGACGTCTTAGTAATAACCCTAATGTCTTAGATCAATTATCCGAGACAACAATATCCGAGGCAACCTTTTCGAGGCAACTTTGATCTTTGGACAA
Organism: Vicia faba; assembly: GCA_948472305.1. Classification (NCBI taxonomy): domain Eukaryota; kingdom Viridiplantae; phylum Streptophyta; class Magnoliopsida; order Fabales; family Fabaceae; genus Vicia; species Vicia faba. The sequence goes on along the minus strand of OX451736.1, from coordinate 1,369,637,948 downwards.
AAGGACGACCACTAAAACATCCCATACTCAATGACCGTTTACCGAAGGCAACCAAGTGGGAGTATACCCTAGGAGTGCGCATGTGCGAGTGATTCAATTTCAGATTATTTATCTTTGCACATTTTAGGGTTATCTAACTGATTTAAGATTAATCATACATTCTTGTCATGCAACCCTAATCATACATCTAACAGTTAATATTTTGCGGAATTTAAAGTGTGGAAATTAAACTACGCTATTACAAGGCTTCAGGTATTTACATAGCCAAAAACAAACCCTTGAAAATAAAGCGATAAATGAAAATAAAAAGTCCTAATTAACTATTACAACCTGTGAGCAGATACAATAATTGGGTAAAAATAATGATAAAAAATAAAATCTAAACCTAATTTGTGAAAAGTTTTATTTTTTTGGTTTTTTTGATAAAAAGAAAATAATTGATTGGTTAGTAGAATAAATAAATAAAATAAAATAAAATAAATGTAAAAAGAAAAGAAATAGAAACTTGGGCCTGATTAGTAGCTTGAGGGGGTGTGAAAAACAATTTTCTGGGCCCAGAACAAAGAGGTCCACGTTGACTTGCATGATCATGTGCTTTGTGTTGACTAGGCTTCATGATGCATCTTCAGATGATGGCCATCAGATTTGGCCATCTGGCGATCTAAGGGCTAGATCTTGAGAGTCTATGGTAGTCCCTTAACTTGTAAATGCGTTGGATCCTGAAAAGAAAAAAAACATAGAGAAATTGGGGGACCTGGGATTCAAACCCAGGTCCTGAAGCTCTTTCCACGCCCTCACTACCACTGCACCACTTGTGTTTTGTTGTACATAAGATAAATATAAAATATAATATGGAAAACAACAAAACATTAAAAACCCTGCGCGCGGAAGTTCAAATGATCCAATGGGGAGGCGCCAACTGGTCATCTTCTTCCCTTCTCCGTGGGTAAAAGTCCCAGACTTTTACCTACAGACGTTTGTCTATCGCTATAAACAGAGCTCGTTCCAAAATCTTCCATGAGCAACATAAATGACACCTAATGCCATGGATCGAACCGTCTTGTACTTCTGAACATGATGGTACCATTCATGAAGGCTAATTTTACCTGCAAGCAAAAACCCTAAAACGATATCCAAAAACCTAATAATGGCAGTTCTCGATTCAGTCTATGAAAATGCAATTGGGTATTACAGAAAGCTTGCAATTGTCATGGTGAACAAGAATCTATGATTATATTATGCTATACATGCCAGAATTTTGCAAACAAAATTCAAGAAAGAAGCCATGTCGTGATGGACTTACAACGCGATATAGGGCCTGGAAATGCTTGAGTTTGATTGCTTTTGCTTGCTGATGACCTCAGGAAACGATTGGAATGGTCCAAGGGTCTTGAATTGGCCCCTAAGTGTGAATTCGTGTTTGCACTTTTTCTTGATTTTTTTCAAGTTTGGTTTTTGATTACGCGCCTCTTTCTAACATAGTTTTGGGTCTGCACACGTTCTATATGTATCAAGGAATAGATTAGGGTTCCAAAACTGATCTCAATCTTCCTCCATCAATGGATTTGATTTTGATTTGATTCTCTTGAATATCATTCCAAAATTGGCCTAAAATCAATTTTTTTGTCCAACCCAATGCCTTTCACGATTTCAAATACTTGCCAACTGGATTTGTGACCTGAAACAAGTATAAAATCTTGAGTTTTCAATGCTTTAGATTTTCTCATGATTTATTTTGATTAAAATTGATTTAATTAAAAATAAATAAAATAAATAAATAAAAACATGATAATGACAAGTGGTAAGGGCTAGGGCTCATGGGCTATGTTGCCAACTCAAAACAAGTGAAAAAAAATTGGGCCCATTTGGCAAAATTTGAAGTTTTAGGCATAGTTGACTTTTGGCAATTTTGCAAAAAAAGGTGAACTTCACCAATGCATAACTTTATCAATTTTGACTCTTTGAAGGTGTTTTTGGACTTTTTAGAAATCTTGAGATGTCCTCTAAGCAACCCTTTTGGTCTCATATCAATTTGATATTCCATTCTCAAGTATGAAGCTTTGACAAAAAAGGTGTTTTTGTTGACTTTTCAAAATGACCTATAATGTCCAAATTGATAACTTCTTGTGAGTTCATATTTTGAACTTGGGAGATGAAGATGGATTGTAGAGAATTGCATCCTCTTAAAAATGACATTTGGATGGGTCATTTATCATAAAGTATGAGAAAGTTATGCATGGTCAAATTTGAGTTGACTTTTCCTACAAAACCCTAATTTAGCAACTTTTGATTCTTGATGAATTATGAGCAATCCTTGATGAATCATGATCAAACCTTGATCAAATGATGAAATATACTTCAAAATGAGGATGTTGACCAAAAACCTTGAAGTTTGACTGTATGTGGGCCACAATTGACTTTTGACCTATCACAGTCGATTTTCAGGCCTTTGAGCAATTGACTGAGCAAATTTCCTCTGTAGGGCTTGAAACTTGACATGGATGATCTTGAGAACATATTAGGGCATTGGTGAGAATTTGGGATCACTTGGACTCAAGTATCTTGATGCAACATGAAACCCTAATCTGAGGTAGACTGCCTTAGGAAAGAGCTTGTCTGGCCAACCCTTGGACTACCTTGAGCAACTTGAGGATCTTTTTTGAAATGTTTTGAGAAATATGGGAGGGAAAATTTTGGGGTACAACACTTGTCATTATGGAAGGTAGTTCGTTGCTGAGGTTTTGTTACTCCAATAGATGGTAGTCTTGTCATTATGGAAGGTAGTTCATTGCTGAGATTTTGTTACTCCAATGGATGGTAGCCTTGTCATTATGGAAGGTAGTTCGTTGCTGAGATTTTGTTACTCCAATGGATGGTAGCCTTGTCATTATGGAAGGTAGTTTGTTGTTGAGATTTTCTTTCCCCAATGGATGGTAGCCTTGTCATTATGGAAGGTAGTTCGTTGCTGAGATTTTGTTACTTCGATGGATGCTAGCCTTGTCATTATGGAAGGTAGTTCATTGTTGATATTTTGTTACTCCAATGGATGGTAGCCTTGTCATTATGGAAGGTAGTTCGTTGTTGAGATTTTGTTACTCCAATGGATGGTAGCCTTGTCATTATGGAAGGTAGTTTGTTGTTGAGATTTTCTTTCCCCAATGGATGGTAGCCTTGTCATTATGGAAGGTAGTCTGTTGTTGAGATCTTTTTCCGGTGAATTGTAGCCTTGTCATTATGGAAGGTAGTTCATCGTTGAGCCTCTATTTGTTCTGAAGAAATTCATTTGTTCGTAGTCATAAGAAAATTAGTACATCTTGAAATTTGCTGGTATTATCTTACCATCCATTTCCCCGGTGGGTCGATGTTACTTTTTTTTATCCCCTCATTGAATGGATAGTTTGCAGTCATCTGTCGGTCACCATTATCCTTTACTGTCTCTCCTCAATTTCTGAGTTGACAATGCTTTGGATCCTCTCTTGGGAAATACCCCAACATAGTCTTGTCTTTTCTTCACCAATGATTTATTTTCCTGGTCATGTTTTTCTTTGATTTCCTATTTTACCTTTTTACAGCCCCAGTGGTGTCTTGCGTCCCTTTAGTTTTATTCATCTTCATTCATAATCATAAGCATTACATTGTACCTTAGGGACAAATATAAGGCTTATTTTATATTTAAGTATCTTCAATCGCATCAATACGAAGATTTTAACTTTCTTATCTCTGAATAGAAGACACTTAAATAAGGGCAGCTATTGTACCCCAAATTTTCCCCCTAAGATCCCTTCATCATATCATATCAATTCAATCACAACAAGATCACACACTAGGTTTTCTTTTTCTCCCTATCTTTAACTTTGCTCTGTAGGGAAACACCAAGCACCTTGAATTGTACTTTGTGATCATCTATGTTTTGATTATCCTTTAAATAATAAAATACAATATATGTGTGTTCTAATTGTTGATTATGTAGGTGAAAGCACAATGCATTCCATAAAAGTTGGTCTTTGAACTCATAAGTTCATTCTTTGTGTCTTCCTTAATAAAGCTTCATTGAGATTCAAGCCTCATCATTAAATATGTTAGAAGTAATATCATGACAAAGCCTATTATGATTCACAACACTTCAATTTGTCAAAGATAGTTCAATTTTACACAGGTTAATTGAATAAGTTTGGCATAGTCAGACAAGTCTTTGTTTCCATTGATCACAAGTGCATATCTCCTACATTTCTCAAGATATGGAAGTGGTGTTTGTTGCTTTGACTTCTCATTTTCATCCTCAATAACTTCTATTCACATGGCAAAAGTGATTGTGCAAGAAGGTTGATCAAAATTTCAAAGTGATTCCAAAGACATCATTCTCTTCAAAGAGTTATTAAGAAATCACTTCAAAAGTTTCAAGGAGATTTTGTGTGTAAGAAACTTGATGATGAAGAAAGATTACAAGTCCTCAAGATGAACCCTCAAATTCCTTTATGTGACTTCTAATGATCATAACTTGATCAATTTTTATCACCTTGAGCCTATTATTTTTCCATAATGATCTTGAAGATGTGAACTTCAACCTTTATTTTATGGGAAAAGTGTGAAAATGGAAAGAATATGCCATAAGGATGCAAAGGATTATATGTCATCTCATGAATTTTCACAAATTTTGCAAGACCATAACTTTTTCAATACTTGGTATTTTTGAATGATTCAAGTTTCACAATGCTCCTTAAGAAGTATATTTCAAGCTAGCATCATTGATCAATACAAAATTTTGGAAGAAGGTCTTGTTTGAACTCAAAACATTATAGGTCACTTTTGAAGAAAAATTTGAAACTTTTCTAAGTACAAAAAGTCAGCTTCTTTATTCCAACTTTGACTCAACACAACTCTTTACTCATGCATCCATTTGATTCCATTCTTTGAACATGACAAATCTTGCAACTTCCTCTTTCTAAAGCTTCAAGAATCATGCCCTAAAACCCCTTGAGTTGAAAATGACATTAGTTCAAAAATGGTACCTCAGAACTGAAGTTTCTCAAACAGTCAGAATTTGATTTCCACAATACAACTTCTAATCACCAAAATTCCATGCCTTTTGCACTTAAACTTAATTATCAAACAAGTTTGGACCATTTAGAGTGTCAAAACGCATCATTTGGATGAGTTTTGATGCACATGTGATCACACTTTCTTTATGATCACAAGTGTGTACGAATTCCCTCCAAGTTGCATCATCCACCCATCCTCTTGATCCCATTCACTTCTCCTATAAACACAGGCTTTATTCCATTCATTTTTCTCAAGCTTGAACAACCAAAACCACTCTGCCAAACTCTCTCCATAGCTCAGTTTTCTGCAAATTCAAAATCAGTGTTCTAGCTTTATTTAATCCATTTTATTTATCCATTCACCTTCATTGAATCTAACTGAAGCTAACAGAGGAATAATTAAGCTTTAGAACTCCTTGAGTCGTGCTAGCTAAGTCCAGTTTCAGAGCTCTGCAACTTAACTTCAATAGGTAGATTCCTTCACCAATTCTCTCAAACTTTGATACTATTGTGAAGCTCTTGTTATCCTGGTTCTAGTTGCAACACTTGCTTTTTACTGGAAACACGTTTTGATCATGAAATTTCACATCCCTTTTCAAAACTTCTCTTCCAAATTGTTTGAGCTACAGTTTACATAAATTATTCGCGAAGGTGTGGTTGTCTTCATCTTGATCAGACGAAGCGAATGGTATTGGTCTCGTGTTCTAATTGTACAGTTTGAACGACCTGATTTTGAGACTGGCCGGAGGTTAAAGATGACCAACGTGTCATCCTTTAACCAATGAGACAGCGCCATTTGGATATTTTTTGAATTTCTGATTTTATATTGAATCTTATGATTTATTTATTAAACACCATGATATGCACAGTGCGCCAGATCCCTTTGTTTTGATTACTAACGCGGTTTGACTCTCATCCAATGGTCCACATATTTTTGACTTTATTTTTTATTTCTGATTTTTATATTTAATTGTTTTAAATTTCAAAAATTCATAGAAAATTCATTTTAACTCCAAAAAATCTGAAAAAACTATGGAAAAATACTTTTGATTTTTCTCTTTCTGATTTTAATTTTTTCATAATTTTATTTTTGTTTTGATATTTTTTTATAATTTTTCACTTTATTTGAATTGTTTTAAATGTTTAAAAATACTTTTATTCATTTTTAAATTCTAAAAAAATAGGCAAGGATCCAATGACATTGTGACAAATATTGGTGACCACATTTATTTTTTATTTTTGAATTTATTATTTTTCATCTTTTTTTGTTTATTTTACCTATTTATTTTAATTTTAAAAATAGTTCCTGACTTTAAAAAATTACCAAAAAATTTATAAAAATATTTGAGTTCATTTCTGATTTTTATATGGTCTTACTTAATTTTTCTTGATTAATTTGAATATAGTTGCTATTTTTCCTCTATTATTTTCATATTATAATCATTTTAAAATCCTTATTCTTTTATTTTTAATACAATTCTATTTTTGTATATTTTCTGACTGATCTTGGGTTGAAATTTTGATCATGAACTTTGTTAACATCATTGAATCCATGGTGTTGAGTCTAACTCCATAAAAATTGATGAATGATTTTAATAATAGTTTAATTAAAATTTTGGTTCAAATATGGTTTTTTTATTTTACCCACCCCTCTTCATCTTACCCCCTTCTTATTGTAATAAATATTATGGGATGATGATCTCTATATCATTTATCCAAACATGAAGTACATAGATTGCTATTGACCAACCTCAAAATAGGTGCGACTTATATATAAGTCTACTTACGATTGCTTAACATAATGCTAAATTTTGTCCCGATTTGAGAAAATGATAATTCGTGGCCTAAACTTATATTTGCAAGCCCAAGTATGTTAATTTGAATCCTTTGATCCAATAACCTTGAGATCCATTGTTAGGAGGCTTTGGTTTTACCAATCCTCTAATGGAACTTCATCAATTTTGGTCAAAGTGGATCACTTAAACATCATTGATCATTAAATGCTACTTTGAGATTCTTAAATGGATGATATACTTGACAAAAAGCAAATGCAACTTGTTGTTGAGAGGCTTTGGTTCTACCAATCCTCTAATGAGTTCCAAATGCATGTTTCAAGATGATCATCCAACTAACCACTAATTCCTAACAATTGACTTTATTTTATGCTTTTATTTTTTATGCTTTTATTTTATGCACCATTTACTTTAGCATTTAGATTCCATGTTATTTTTATCTTTGCTCACTTGAGCCTTTATATTCATGTTATTTTATTTTGCTCACTTGAGCTTTTCATTCCTTTTTGAGGATACCTAATAATCAACTTAAACCTTAAAAAACATTAATGTTACTTGGACTATTTGGTTATTATCCTTGGAATTATAGAGTGATGCACTTCTTAGACTTAAGAGTAGAAACCTTGACCTATGCTAGAGATCTTGTAACTTTAATTGATATTTTGTCTGGAGTTCTTGGGGTTTATCCAAAGACATTGGGTTGTTTGTTTTTTTTTGTGTGCAGGTTATTGTGATTACATACTTTGTCTGTAATCTGGAATTCATCTGTGTACAACTGTTACTCTGCCCAATTTTTGTGAAGACTTAATGCAATTGAATCTTGATGCTCTCAAAAGGTTTATTAATTGTTTTCTTGGTTTCAAATCTAAATTGTGGAATTCTTCATTGAGTCAATATGTCAAGTGTTGATTTCTCGTTGGTTAGATGGTTCTTTTCCCTAGCTTTTACTTTATGCTTTAGGATAGTCCCTCCATCTCTTCCCATCTTCTTTAATTTCAAAAATCTTCTCCCTCCTTTTGAAAAACCTTGTTTCTAAACTTGACCCACTTTCATTATAAACTTGGACTTAGGTCCATGCATTTTCAATAATATTTTCTTAATCAAACTTTAAATCAATTTAACAATACTTTAACATTTTTGTGAGAAGACTAAAAGTCAATCAATCTCATTCAAACTATTTTACCATTTTGGCTTTTATCTTTAAAAACGTTTCTCAAAATATTAGACTCTTGTCAATCCTTGCAGTGATGCAAACAACTATACTTCTACAATATGTAGTGAAGTAAGATATTTTCCACTTGGGTGTTGATTGGGGCATTGTTGATCTTAAAATCCAAGCCATATCATCCAATTTGAGATGATATAAATTCTCCTTTCTCATGATTGTGGCTAGTAAGTATATTTTTCATACGGAGAATGACGATGACGTCTTATCTCTTAAAATTAACCAACACACATGTGTTTTAAATTTTTTAAAGAGGAACTACGTGTACCATGATCCCCTATTGCACAGAAGGTGGTATGTAGACACTAATGGTTTGGAACTGCGGCGAGTGCAAAAATTATGAAAATATATTTCTTTTCTCATCACCACAATCTATTTTTCATATACAACATTTTATAACAAAAAAATATACAGATTTTACAAAGAGGTTCCTGCGGAGTACCGTAGATGTTTAGGGTGCTAATACACTCCCTTTGCATAACCAACCCCCTTACCTAGAATCTTTCCCCCTCTTTTGGGTTATTCACTCTTTTCCCATTCCTTTGGAAACAATAAAGCACGGTGGTGATTTTTATTTTGATCTGTACAAGTCTAGTCAATCCAATGGCTTAGTCTTAAACATTTCTACTGCTACAGTGTTGATACACAAAACCACTTATAATCAAACGTGATTATAAGCTTTATCAATACTATATTTAAAATAAAAAATGCTTCGGAAAATTCTTACAATTTAATTGATAACACACTGCTATGTGATAAATTGATCAATGAAAATCAAAGCAAGTAAAAGCAAAAATAAAAGAGACACACAAATTTTTTCTTCACAATTCCCCACTTCTGTCCTTGTGTGTGGGTACATCTGCGCCTAATTCTGAAGGAATTAGGATAATTCTTTCTATGAAAAATTATTTATACAAGAGAAATGTTTAAGAGCAACTCCACAAACCCCAAGCTTGTTGTAAATTGAACCCCTTCTCCTTTTTTTATCTTGAGAAAGACCAAGACACAATAGATGCAAATTGACTATCTGGATCTTGCTACTCCTTTGTGTTATTAATCTCCAAATATTTCACGCACCGTCAATTTCAAACTATTACAACACAAGACTTCAATTGTAATCCTCCGTTCTCGCGCTACTTCCTTTGCGTTCTTTATCTCTAAAGGATACCTTATGTTCTTTATCTCCAAAGGACTTTACTTGGCTGCAATTACCTCTCTAATGTCTTACACGAAAACCCCAAAATCAACCAATGATCTTTGAGGATAAACCCAATGTTTTTCTGGATGAAAACCCCTACTAAGCTCAACTAATACATAATTGGACACTATCAATCCTCGTTTAGATTGCACCCGAACAAAACATCACTACAATGTAATGTCAGTGCGTATACATAGATTAGAGGTTGAAGATGAAGAGAGAAATAAGATAATTTTATGGTTTCACCAAGTTATGAATGGTGAATGTAAGAGTATTTATAGTTTTGGAATCTTTAAGGAAAATGGGGCAAGTTCATAATAAAAAGATTTTATGAAAATTGACCAAACAAACATTATGTGTCGACCTAAGTATCATTTGTGTTGACACATATGTAATTTTTAATCTTTATGTGTCGACTAAACCAACTCAGAGGCTACTGGCTTTAAAATGATAGTAAATGTGCTGACCTGAAAAAGTTATGTGGTGACACATAAAATAAGAATTTCTACAATTTCAGAAATGCTTCAGTATGTGTCATCTTTAATGATTGCATGTGTCGACCTGTGACTTACAGAAGCTACAGGCTTTAAAATGAGTTACTTGTGTCTCCCTGAAAAGCGGATGTGTCGACACATGCAGTAAAATGTTTTGCAGAAAATTATTTTTAATGGCTTGGATCAATTTCAAAATGCTTTTTAATGATTCCTAAGACTTCTAATGTAGAGGAGTGCCATAAGACATAAGGATGCCATCCAATGTTCAGAAGTGCAAGATTTTCCTAGTTTTGACATCATTCAAAACATTTGACGATGAAGTTGGTACTCACATACTCCCCCTTTTTGATGATGGAAAAACTTGCGACGATGCATTCCTTGTATTTATTGAAGGCTCCCCCTGACTTTGTGATTCCTTACTTCGAGCCACATATGCTTCTCCCTCTTTGACAACATCATAAAGAAAGATAGAAAACCGTGAGAAGTAACATAGTTCCATAACAACACTAATACAACAATCAGAGGCTATTTTTCATTGAAGAGCAACAAACACATATCCCCATATATGTGATAATGAAAAATTTTAAATAACGAGACAACAACATTACAACAAATATAATGAATTGCATAAAGACTAAATAAGCAAGAAATGAAAATAATTTCAAGTTGTTTTTGTAGCATTATGAACAAGTAACGCTTCATAATGGGACTCTCGATGCTGCACACGCATGTGCCTAGCATAGCAACAAGAATATGTTGCTACTAAAACCAAAATGAGGATGATTTTCATGCCATGAAACCAAGACAACAAGAAACATATATTTCAAATAACGTGCACACAAATAATTCAAGCACAAGTGAAAAAAATAAACACAAGCACATGTTTGCATAATAAGAACAAACTTATAAAAATGTGAAATAATTAATACATGAAGTCATTATAAGCATATGAATCAAGAACAAACAATGGTTATTAATAAAAAAATTGGAAATGAACATTCATAGTTTTCATCCTTTGAGAGAATATCAATAATTTATGGAAGACACTAGTAACATAAGTCAAGGCAAATCTTACTTTCAAGGAGAAATTGAAACGATATTACCTCACTCTTGATTGAGATTTAAGGTGCACTCATATGATGTAAAACACTCAAACACAAAGCTAGATTGAAAGTATATAGTGCAAGCAATAAATACGAGAAAATTAAGTAACATTTGAGATATTGATTATCCTCAATTCCCTACGTATATTGACAAAAGGTTTGGTTGCGAGAGGCTTAGTTAAAATATCGACAAGTTGATTTTTACTATCAACATGATCAAACACAACACCCCCTTTTTCAACATGGTCACAAAGGAAGTGGTGATGTATCTCAATATGTTTAGTGCATGAATGTAGTAGAGGATTTTTGGTTAGATTTATGGAACTAGTATTATCACACATGATAAGAATACATAAAAGTTTAATATCAAAATCAAGTAGTTGTTGTTTAAGCCACAAAATTTGTGCACAACAACTACCCGCTGTCACGTATTCTGCCATGGCGTTTGACAAAACAATAAAACCTTACTTTTTACTATGCGAACTCACCAAGGATTTTGAAAACATGTGACAAGTTCCATTAGTACTTTTCCTATCCAATTTGCAACCGGAAAAATCGGAATCAGAATAACCAACCAAGCTACAATTTTTTCCCTTAGAATACCAAAGCCCAAACTTAGAGGTAACAATGAGGTATCTAAGAATACGCTTAACAACTTTTAATTGTGATTCCTTAGGAACAGATTGATATCGTGCACACATATAAACAATAAACATAATTTTATGCCTATATGCGGTAAGATAAAGAAGTAATCCAATTATACCTCTATACCTTTTTACCTCAACATCCTTTCCCTTCTCATCTCTATCTAGATTACCATTTGTTGCCATAGGTGTGTCAACTTCTTTAGCACTGTCTATACCGGATCTTTTGAGCAATTAAAGACAATACTTAGTTTGACATACAAATGTGCCTTCATCAAGTTGCTTAATTTGTAGTCTGAGGAAGTAGTTTAACTCTCCAATTAAACTCATTTCAAACTCTCCCTACATAAGCTTAGAGAACTCCTTGACAAAATGAATATTAGTTGAACCAAAAATGATATCATCAACATAAATTTAAACTAGTAAAATATGTTTTCCTTGACGTTTAATAAAGAGTGTAGTGTCTACTTTACCTCTAGAGTCTCCTTGTTCTAGCAAAAACTTACTAAGTCGATCATACCATGTCTTATGGGCTTGTTTAAGATCATACAATGCACATTTTAGCTTGAACACATGATTAGTAAACTCATCATTTTATGTCCATTTGATATAATTTGAAGTTCTTAGAGCAAGTATAAGCTAATAAAAGGCATATAGTCTCAAGTCAGAAAACTGAAGCATATGTCTCCTCATAATAAATTCCCTCCTCTTGATTATAATATTGAGTCACAAGAGGAGCCTTATTTCTTGTTATCACACCATGTTTATCAAGTTTATTTCTAAATACCCATCGAGTGCCTATAGTTTGATAATCTTGTGGCGAGGGATAAGGTCTCAAACGTCATTTCTTTCAAACTGATTTAATTCTTCTTGCATTTCCATAAGCCAACAATCATCAAGTAAGGCATCCTTATCATTTTTAGGTTCAACTTGTGATACATATGCATGATGATAAAAAAATTACTTATCTTAGAACGAGTAGTTACCCTTTTGGTGATAGCACCAATAATGTTATCAATTGAATGATCCTTGGAGGCTCTCAACTCCAATTGAAGACCATCATTTTCTTCATGAATTTCACCATCTTTCTTTTCTTGGTTTTCATCTTCATCCTTCTCAATTTCTACCGATTTAGGTTGATCAACTCCTTTATCAGTGTCTTTGAGTATGTCTTCTGTAGATGCACCTACACCATGAAAAGACCTACCTTTCCCAACACTATTTGGGGAAGTCTCATCAAACGTAACATGGACCGACTCCTTGAAAATAAGTAATATTTTATTATTAACTCTATATGCTTTGCTAGATTGAGAGTATCCAAAAAAAATACCTTCATTGGGTTTCGCGTAAAATTATCCAAGATTATCTTTTCCATTATTTAAAACAAAAACATTTACATCCAAAGACATGAAGATGAGATAAATTTGGTTTTCTACCTTTTAAAAGTTCATAAGGAGTTTTGTTAAGAATGGGATGAATAAACATCATATTTAAGACATAACACGTTGTGAATAGCATTGGCCCAAAAGTATTTTGGTAGACCATAATCATTGAGAATTGTTCTTGCCATTTACACTAAAACACGATTTTTACGCTCCACAACACCATTTTGTTGTGGAGTTCTAGGAGCTGAAAAATTATGTTCATTTTCAAATTTATCACAATATTCTTCAAAGAGATGATTTTCAATCTCACCTCCATGATCACTTCGAATGGCAACAATTTTTTAGTTTAATTTGTTTTTGAGCTAACTTGGCAAAATGTGTGAAAGCCGATAACATTTCATCTTTTCTACGTAAGAAAATAGTCTAATAAAATCTTGAGTAATTGTCTACAATTACAATACCATAATAATTTCCACCTATGCTTTTAGTTCGTGCGGGACCAAATAAATCCATGTGAAGGAGCTCAAGTGGTCTCGATGTTGAAACAACACTTTTTTGATTTAAAAGAGACCCTTGTTTGCTTACCCTTTTGACATGCATCACATGTATGGTCTTTTGAAAAATTCATTTTTGGTAGACAGATTATTAAATATTTTGTAACTAGTTTATTAAGTATATCAAAGTTGACGTGAGCCAAACGTCTATGTCATAGCCAAAAGTCTTCACTTAAGGTAACAAGACACTGGGCATTATTTAAAGAAATTTCTCTTAAGTAAAGCATATAGATATTACTAACTCTCACACCCTTAAACATACAATCATTCTTTTCATTATGTTCTATTATGTAACAATCTTTGGAAAAAGTTACCTTATAACCATTATCTCATAACTGATTAATACTAAGAAGATTATATATAAGGCCTTCAACTAACATAACATTTGAGATAGTAATAGTTGAGAGATTACCTATGCTACCTATTCCAAGTATTGCACCTTTGTTGTGATCACTGTAGGATATAAAACCTTTTTTCTTCTCTACAAAGTCGGAGAAGAGAGATATGTCTCTCATCACGTGTCTTGAACATCCACTATCGAGAATTCATTTTCCCGTCATAGAATCAAGACACTCATCCTACAAAAGTAAAACAAAAGTGGTAGGTACCCAATTCTCATTGGATTATTGAGAGTGAGTTAAATAATTGTTGCATTTGGACAACCATTGGAAATTACTTTTAGGAACCAAAAAGCACCTAAATTTGCATTTTTAATAGTATGACCTTTTTTGTAACAATAGTGACAAAATAACCTATGATGAGAATCACTGATGCTATTATACTTATTTTTGATCAAGTTATAACTTTTACGAGGCTTTTCAACCTTTGAACATCTAATAGCAATAGTATCAGTGGGATGATGTATTGTGTCTAATTTGGTTTCAAGATTACCCACTTCTTGTTGCCAAATTTGACATCTTTCACATCCAAATTTACAAGATTGTTCATCCTGCTTTACACAATTTGAACTATATACAATGATTTTCTTTAATGCCTCAAAATTTTCATTTGTCTCTTCAACCTTGGCCTCCAAATAAGTAAAATTCTTTTCTTGGGAGGCCAACTTTTTGTTAGCATATAAAGTCTCTTTTTGTAGGTTTTCAAATTGATTCTTCAACTCATTAAAAGATAACTTTGCAATAATAGAGTATTTAGAATGACTTACATCCTTTTTCTTGTTTTGACGATGATTTTCCAGGAAATAATAGTTTGCCTCTTCATCACTCTCGCTTGAGCTTTCATTGTTTGAGACATCACTATCACTATCCCAAGCAACATAAGCTTGTCTAGAATTTCTATAATTATTTCGTTGGCGCTTTCCTTTATTCTTACAAGAGATGGACAATCTAGTCTATAATGACCCAATTTTCTGCATTCGTAACAAATACCCTTTCCTTGTCCTTTTTGTTGTCTTCATATTTAGAGAAGGAAGATTGTCTTCTAAAATTTGCAGGATTATTATCGAAGTGTTTGAAACCATTCTTATGAATGTATAGATTATATTTCCTTACAAATAATATCATTTCTTCATCATTCGAATTCTCTTCATTAATAGAGTCACTATCATATGTGAGATCATCCATTGAGGACTTCGAACTTGAAGCTTTAAGATCTTGTTGCATGTGTCGACCTGAAAAACGGATGTGTCGACACATGCAGTAAAAAATAATACAGGAAGTTATTTTTAACGGCTTGGATCAATTTTAAAATGCTTTTTAATGATTCCTAAGACCTCTAATACAGAGGAGTCCCACAATACATAAGGATACCATCCAATGTTCAGAAGTGCAAGCTTTTCCCAGTTTTGACATCATTCAGAACATTTAATGATGAAGTTTATACTCGTAGAGTCTTCATCTAGAAAAATCGCGAGTTTGTCCTCCTAGATCATTGATAGATTTGGGGGTTTTCGTGTAAGACATTCAAGAGAGGATTGCGGTCTAGTGAAAGCCTTTGGATATAAAGAACACAAAGGATTATTTGGAGATAAAGAACACAAAGGAAGTAGCAAGAGAACGACGAGTCGAATTAAATTCTTATGTTGCAATAGGTACAATTGGTGGTACGCGAAAGCTTTAGAGATAAAATATGCAAAGGAGTAGAAAGATCTAGATAAACAATTGGTAGCTATTATGTCTTGGTCTTTCTCAAGATCAAAGAAAGAGAATGGGTTGAATCAACAACAAGCATTAGGATTTGTGGAGTTTCTCTTGAACAATTGTCTTGTGTCAACTTTTTAGATAGTATGAATTACCTAATTCCATTGGTATTAGGCGCAGACGTACCCACACGCGAGGACAAAATTAGGGAACTGTGAAGACAAATCCCCGTGTCTCTTTTCTCTTATTGCTTTGCTTGCTTTATTTTTCATACATCAATTTGGCAAATAGCATTGAGTAATCTAACACATAGGAATTTTCCGATACTTTTTTTTTGTTTTGATCTGTGTGTTGATTTTCTTATAATCACTTTTGATTATAAGTGCTTTTTCATATCAATATAACTCAAAGTAAAATTTTGAAACTTTGATTGCACAACAAGTGTTTGACAAATTGTGTAGCTTGTTTAACTTAAAGGAAAATTCTGAAAAATAAGGTGCACTCCAAGTGTTCGACAAATTGTTTAGCTTATTCTTTTGATTATTATAATTGGAAATATCATTACTAGTAACTTGCTATAAACATTAAATAAGCTGTTAATTGATTCAAGTAGATTAATTCCATTTTTCAATTTCATTACATATTCAATTTTTTATGTTTGCATATCTGACTTCCAATAACGGTTCGTTTGGACGACTTACTTTAAAAACCTTCCGCTCACATTCTTTGATAAATTAATTTTTCAAAACCATATTTTTTCTGGAACTCTAATTGGGTATCTATTCACCCCATCTAGATACGTTGTATTCGTCTAACAACATGTTTAGAAGTTTCATCAGTAAGTTCACCTTCAGAATCATTGTTATCAAACCAAGAAACAGACAAGCTCTTCTTTTGTTTCTTGAGGTACGTGGGACATTCTGGTCTAATATGGCCAAAACCGTCACATCCATGACACAGAATACCATTTCCTTGATTAGGTTTCTCCTTTGTTCTTGATTTTCTATGAAAACCACTAATGTTGCTAATGTCGAAGAACATGTTCTTGACATTTGGTCATTGTAACACCCTTCTAAACCCCACAATTAAATCACAAATAATTTAATAATAATTCAGAGAACATCACCACTCAAGAGTGTCACACTTCATAGAAAACATCACATTAACAATCCTGCTCTGTAACACGGGTTACATCATTAACATCAATATCTTTATAATTCATCACATCATTTAAATTGTTAGCTTCTCAGCGGAATTATCTTCATAAAAGAACTCCTTCATAAATAAAACTCTAAGTATTTTCATCTCATCAAAGGTTGTGATTAAAAACCACTTTAACAATCAAAAATCCTTCATAAAGTATGTCAATAAAAGGAACATAACATCAATTTCAAGTGTTCCAACCCGGTGTTACATATTAGAGCAAGACACATTCTAATTAGCGGAAAACTAAATAAAATACTCCAAAGCTCTATCCTCAATACTTCAGGAAGCTACTTTTGAGTATTTGCGTGTTATCCACGTGGAGGCAACATTCAAACAGAAAGGGTGAGTAATCACAATTCATTATAAAAGATATAAGGAAAAGATTAATATTTGAAAACATCATTATATCAACACATATAATTCATCAATACATCTTACTCGCACCATGATAAAAATTATACATCTTGCGTCATAACAACCATCATATAATCTAATAATTCTCAAATATCATCATATCACATCTCATCAATAAAACTCATACAAATGTCATATAAAATGTTAATGCAACTACACTGACTCAAATGCATGTGGTACCAAATTTTATGAAAACCTGGTTCATCACCCTCCATGATACCCACTATAGGATCGATTACCTCTTGGAGTCAGAGCACATCACAAACACACTCAATCCTTACAATGGGATTCAGGCTCGTCACTAGGGGACCACCGTCCAAAAAATTATATGAATGCATGATGCACAACAACGTCACATATAAATTCGACCAAGGCTAGTCAATTGCATCATCATTCTTATAATCATCACATATTCATCTTTACATAGCATGTATACACATTAAACATGCACATCATCAACTTTAATCATCATAACATCATCAAATACCAGAACCATGGTAACATCATTAGAATACATCAAGTTACGTCATTTCCACAAACCATCATAGTATACCAACATATAAATAATCTAATTCATTAATACATAGACCCATGAATAATACATTGAATAATTAATAAAATTCTTCCATAAGATAGCTCTATGCATTATCTTCTAAATGATTCAAATGGTGCGTCAATCGAATACCTGAAACTCGAGATATGAATTCTTAAAGTTTTCAAAAAATACAAACACCAGCATCATACCGCAACATACACTAACACCACAAAACCTAATTACACACCAATTAATTATAATTCCTTAAACTTGAAACCACTTTTACAAGAAAGTACACTATATTAGCTTTCCAAAGTTTCAAACGGCGCGACAAACGGACACCCGAAACTCAAGTTATGGATTTTTGAAGTTTTACAAAAATGCTACCAGAACTAATGGAAATCGATATCCCCTTTTAGGAAAATCAATTTCCTCCACTCTAGAAGCCATTTTTCCCAAATTTCGAACTGAAAATCAATTTCCACTACACAAATCCAATTTTTCATAAAAATGCACACTGTGAAATCAATTTCCTCATATGTGGAAATCGATTTCCACTGTAACAGAAGGAGTTTTCTGTTGTTTCAAATACGAAAATTAGTTTCCTCCAAACCCCAAAACCCTAACTTTTCCAAAACAATCGATATTCAAATTGTACAGGATCAATCCCAATATCATACAAAATTACATCATTCCTGGATGTAGTTGTTTAGGTATTGGCTTGCATTTTTGGTAAAACCCAAGTGTATGTGTGAATGTCATGACTGATGTCATAACATTCTAGTTTAGTTTGTACTGATTCATTAGGTACCTTTGCAGAAAAATATTGTCATTCAGGTACTGATGTTTATAAGTGTGTATCTGAGCATTTTGCAAAATGATCACATTTTCCTAAATCAGTAGACAGGTTCCTCAGATGTCATATTAGATGTTAAGACATCCTGTTCTGAACTAACAAGTTTGCAGGTTGGTTAATTCTGAGTTTTTTCAGGAAAATAACTCAGTCTTTCCAGAACAGAATCTTGTGTTTTCTGAGGGGTAACCTAGCTCAACCCTAACCTGGTTAATAAAGTCCTGTGACCTAGTCTTAAGGTCAAACGGAATTAACCCTAGGTTTTTGTGGAAACCCTAACTGAAGTTGCAGCTGCTATATATTCAACAGAGCTGCTGTTTTGCAAGTAATCCCTTTTTTGGTCAGAAGATCATTTGTAAACTGTATAGGTTTAATTATTGTACTCCAAGCAATTATCATTGTGATAAGTGACTTGGAATAGGTTTTAATTGTAAGGGTTGTGTAGCACTCAAATCTTTGAAGCAAGAGTGTTTGAATGTTTCTTGACTAAAGCTGTGAAGCAGAGTCAAGTTAAGTTTGTGTATCACTCAAAGCTGTGAAGCAAGAGTGGTTGTGTTGCTTGATTAAAAAGCTGTGAAGCTTAATCAAGTGTATGTTTTTGAAGAGTGTCTTCATCAATTCATTAGTCAAATTGTTTTATGTATCACTGCTGTGATTGAGGGGGAGTGAGTAGGAACTCAGGTTTAAGTTGTACTTAGATTGAAATTGCATTGGGTAGGTCTTAAGTGAAGGAGATAAACTGGTTGGTTTATTCCTGAATTAACATCTCTTATAGTGGATTTCCTCCCTGGCTTGGTAGCCCCCAGAGTAGGTGTTGTTGCACACTCAACTGGGTAAACAATTGACTGTGTTCTTTATTGCTTTTGTATTTACTGTCATATAGTAAGTCAGATACGGTGTCATAACATTGAACGTGACATTGAGTATCTGCTGCCAGAATTTCAATTGGTATCAGAGCAGGCACCCTGCCTGTATTACTGGGTGAGATCTAGGGATATCACTTTCTGGCACTATGGACAAAGAAGGAGTTTTTGGAAATAGACCACCCATTCTGGATGGAACTAATTATGACTACTGGAAACCTCGTATGGTTGCCTTCCTAAAATCTCTGGACAAAAAGGCTTGGAGAGCTGCTGACAAAGGATGGATCCATCCCACCATAACTGAGAAAGATGGGACAATCAGTCTGAAGCCTGAGGAAGATTGGAGTAAAGAAGAAGATGAGTTAGCCCTGGGAAATTCCAAAGCTTTAAATGCCTTGTTCAATGGAATTGATAGAAACATTTTCAGACTAGTACATCAATATGAACTGGCCAAGGAAGTTTGGGACACTCTCAAAACTACTCATGAGGGAACTTCCAAAGTAAAAATGTCAAGGCTTCAGATGTTGACTACCAAGTTTGAGAATCTAAAAATGATGGAAGATGAAACCATTCATGAGTTTCACATGAACATCTTGGAGATTGCCAACACCTCAGGAGCACTGGGAGAAAAGATGTCAGAAGAAAAACTGGTGAGGAAGATTCTCATATCCTTGCCTAAAAGATTTGCAATGAAGGTAACTTCCATAGAGGAAGCCCAAGACATCAGCAAGTTGAAAGTGGATGAACTTATTGGGTCTCTTCAGACTTTTGAGATGAGGATCACTGATAATGATGACAAGAAGAACAAGAGCATAGCACTTGTGTCCAACACTGATGTTGAAGAAAATATTTCAGAAGCTATAGCCATGCTTGGAAGACAGTTCAACAAACTCATCAAAAGAATAGATCCAAAGTCAAGGTCTAATGTTCATAACATTCCCTCTGATATTGACAGTTCCAGCAGAAGACCAAGGTCAGAAGAGAAGGGAAATGAAGGCAGAGGAATTCAATGCCATGGTTGTGAAGGATATGGGCATATTCGAGCTGAATGTCCTACCTTTCTTAAGAAACAAACGAAAGGAATGACAGTTACTTGGTCTGACTGTGATTCAGAAAGTAACTCTGAAGAAGAATCTGCCAAACTAGTTACTGCTTTAACTGGTATTTGTACCTCTGAAAGTAACATCAGTAATGAAGAGGTGACTTTTGAAGAACTGGCTGATACTTACAAGAAATTGTGTATCAGAAGTACTGAAGTCTGTGTGCGGAATGAGAAACAATCAAAACTCATCATAAAGCTGGAGGCTGAAAAAAGGGCAAACCTTGAAACTATAAGTCATCTAGAAGGAGAAGTTCAATTGCTGAACTCACAACTGAATCAAATGACTAAATCTGTCAAGATGCTGACAAATGGAACAGACAAATTGGAAGAGATCCTCCAGGTTGGACAAAATGTGGGAAATAAATCTGGACTAGGATTTATGGAAGCAAAGAAATCTGGTACTGATAAGCAAATGTCAAAACATATGTCTCAACACAACTCTCAACATCAGGAACAGAGACACATGAAGAAAAGGTACCAAAGATGGAGATGTCGTCATTGTGGGAGATATGGCCACATAAAGCCCTTCTGCTTCAGATTGTATGGATACCCTAATCAGAACTCAGGTGTCAAACCTAAAAAGGTACCACATGCTCCTAAATGGAAGAAAAAGGCTACTGCCCTGATAGCCCACACTTCCATAAGGGTCTCTGCAAAGGAAGACTGGTACTTTGACAGTGGATGTTCCAGACACATGACTGGAATCAAGAACCTCCTCAATAATGTTAAGCCTCACACCACCAGCTTTGTGACCTTTGGAGATGGTGCTAAAGGTGAAATCAAAGGAGTTGGTGATTTGGACTGCCCTGGAGTTCCAAGTCTGAATGAAGTACTGCTGGTAAAAGGGCTGACTGCTAATCTCATTAGTATCAGTCAATTGTGTGATCTAGGATTCAAGGTCAATTACTCAAAATATGAATGTCTTGTAATCAATGACAAACAAGAGATAGTAATGAAAGGAGTCAGATCCAAAGACAACTGTTACTTGTGGGAGCCTGAGAATACTAATTTCTCATCTGTGTGTTCCATTGCAAAAGAAGAAAAAGAGGTGAAACTGTGGCACCAAAAACTTGGCCATCTTCATCTAAGAGGTATGAAGAGGATTATCTCCTTGGAGGCAGTCAGAGGGATTCCAAGACTGCAAATTGATGAAGAAAGAGTTTGTGGTGAATGTCAGGTTGGTAAGCAGACTAGGATGTCACATCCAAAGTCAAGACATCTAACCACCTCTAAGGTTCTAGAACTTCTTCATATGGATCTGATGGGACCAATGCAAGTAGAGAGTCTTGGTGGAAAAAGATATGCCTATGTGGTTGTGGATGATTTTTCCAGATTCACCTGGATTAATTTCATTAGGGAAAAATCTGATGTATTTGAAGTTTTTAAAGAATTGTGCAAAAGAATTCAAAGAGAAAAGGAAGGGTGTATTGTCAGAATCAGAAGTGATCATGGCAAGGAATTTGAAAACAGCAAGTTTGATGATTTCTGTTCTTCAGAGGGAATTAGTCATGAGTTTTCTTCTCCTATAACACCTCAGCAAAATGGAGTTGTGGAAAGAAAAAACAGGACCATACAGGAATATGCCAGAGCAATGTTACATGCCAAAAGACTTCCTATGTATTTTTGGGCTGAAGCTATGAATACAGCCTGCTATGTTCATAACAGGGTCACCTTGAGGAAGGGAACCTCATCCACCATATATGAACTCTGGAAAGGAAGAAAACCAACTGTGAAGTACTTCCATGTGTTTGGCAGCAAATGCTATATTCTGGCTGATCGTGAACAAAGAAGAAAACTGGACCCTAAAAGTGATGAAGGCATATTTCTAGGATACTCCTCAAACAGCCGAGCTTATAGAGTATTCAACTCCAGAACCAAAACCATGATGGAATCAATAAATGTTATAATTGATGATTATCAAGAAGAAATAGATGTTCCTTGTATTGTTGAGACATTCTTTGAGACTTCAACCCAACAGAATGACCTACCCAACTCCACCACAACAGAATCTGAATCAAAGGAAGCTAGCAAGATCCCTTCCATCAGAATTCAGAAGGATCATCCAAAAGAGCTCATCATAGGAGATCCCAATAGTGGAGTCATCACAAGATCTAGAGAAATCATCTCAAACTCTTGTTTTGTGTCCAAAATGGAACCAAGAAATGTCAAGGAAGCTTTAACTGATGAATACTGGATTGGTGCAATGCAAGATGAACTGAACCAATTCAAGCAACATGAAGTTTGGGAACTGGTTCCTAGACCTGAAGGAACTAACATCATTGGGACAAAATGGATATTCAAGAACAAGTCAAATGCTGAAGGAGTTGTCACCAGAAATAAGGCAAGACTTGTTGCTCAAGGATACACCCAGGTTGAAGGGGTTGATTTTGATGAAACCTTTGCACCTGTGGCCAGGCTGGAATCAATCAGACTCCTATTGTCAATTTCTTGTCTTCTGAAGTTCAAATTATTTCAGATGGATGTGAAAAGTGCCTTTCTAAATGGGTACTTAAATGAGGAAGCTTATGTGGAACAACCTAAAGGCTTTGTGGATCCAACCCACCCTGATGATGTCTACAAATTGAGAAAAGCTCTATATGGCCTGAAACAAGCTCCTAGAGCATGGTATGACAGGTTAACAATGTTTCTCTCAGACAAAGGCTACAGAAAAGGAGGCTTGGACAAAACTCTCTTTGTCAAAACTGAAGGAGGGAAGTTGATGGTTGCCCAAATATATGTTGATGACATAGTGTTTGGAGGAATGTCAGAACATATGGTTAAACACTTTGCTAACCAGATGCAGGCTGAATTCGAAATGAGTCTCATGGGAGAACTAACTTATTTTCTTGGACTGCAAGTCTCACAGATGGAGGACTCAATCTTCTTATCTCAAAGCAAGTATGCTAAGAACATTGTAAAGAAGTTTGGTATGGAGAATGCAAGTCACAAAAGGACTCCTGCTCCTACTCATCTAAAGCTTTCCAAAGATTCAAGTGGGGTTAAGGTGGATCAAAGTCTGTACAGAAGCATGATAGGAAGCTTGTTGTACTTAACTGCCAGCAGACCTGATATTGCCTTTGCAGTTGGAGTTTGTGCAAGATACCAAGCTGATCCCAAAGTCAGTCATATCAACCAAGTGAAGAGAATTTTGAAGTATGTGAGTGGAACTTACAACTATGGGTTGATGTATTCTCATGGATGTGAACCAACTCTGACTGGCTACTGTGATGCTGATTGGGCTGGTAGTGCTGATGATAGAAAAAGCACCTCTGGAGGATGTTTCTTCTTGGGAAATAATCTGGTTTCCTGGTTCAGCAAGAAACAGAACTGTGTGTCTCTTTCTACTGCTGAAGCTGAATACATTGCAGCTGGTAGTAGCTGCTCTCAAATGATCTGGATGAAACAGATGCTCACTGAGTATAATGTCACACAAGATGTTATGACATTGTACTGTGACAATCTGAGTACAATCAACATTTCCAAGAATCCCATTCAGCATAGTAGGACCAAACATATTGACATACGACATCACTTTATCAGAGACCTTATAGAAGAGAAGACAATCAAATTGGAACATGTTGCCACTGAGATACAGCTGGCTGACATTTTTACCAAGGCACTGGATGCAAATCAATTTGAAAACTTGAGGGGTAAGTTGGGTATTTTCCAACATGAGGAATTGTAGCAATTAATTTTGCTTAAAACAAGGATTAAAGGAGTTATGCTTGCTCTAATTGGGTTAAAATTATATTTTCCCATTTCCTTCAAGAAGTTGAATAGACACTCCTTTTCTTCCTTCCCCTCTCGTCTCCTCATCAAAACCCAGTCTCTCAATCAGAATTTTCTCTTCAGTTGCTGTTGGTCCTCTAAAACTGTCAAAATGTCTCAAACACCATCATCATCCAATACGACTATTTCAACCTCTTCCTCTGATCAAGATTCTAGGACAATCTCTTCCTGTCTGGACTCTGAAGTCCTGGAGATCTCTTCTCGTAGAAAAGTGGGAACTAACCCCACCAAGGTCAAAGAGTTGAGAACAAGACATGCAGGAAAGTCCCAAGCTTCTGCCTCTGGTAATCCATCTCATCCTTCTTCTTCCGTTCCCCCCTGAAATTGCAAATAGGGAAGGGTCAGCCTATGTTAATCAAGCTATAGCAAAAATTGTTTCAAGAATTCTGAACGAGAACCACTCAGTTCCTAGCATTTATGTTCCTCTGAAACAAGAAAGTTCAAATGCTGAAACAAATCCAGATGTCTCTAAGGATGTTGAGACATCAAACAAAGAGAAGAATGCTGACATTGCTCACAAGAAAAGGAAGAAGCCCGAATCCTCTGAGTCTGATGACAGTGCTTAAAGGATGGTTGCTGTTTGGTGGTGTTGCTGGTTGGTGCTGATATCTGGTGGAGTTTGGAAGTGTGTTCAGTTTTTTTTCTGCTGCTGCTCTTATTATTTGTTTTGGATAACTGTATAATCTTTATGAACATGTATCTTTGGCCCATTTGTGGCTAAAGAGGGGGAGAATATTTTGGTACTTACTTAATTAGTACTTGCTCAATTAGACATTCTATTTTTCTGCAGTCATTTCTTTCTGCTGCTATCTATCTCTGATTGCTTAGGGTCTTTAGCCAAAAATCTGCCAAAGGGGGAGTTTGTAGTTGTTTAGGTATTGGCTTGCATTTTTGGTAAAACCCAAGTGTATGTGTGAATGTCATGACTGATGTCATAACATTCTAGTTTAGTTTGTACTGATTCATTAGGTACCTTTGCAGAAAAATATTGTCATTCAGGTACTGATGTTTATAAGTGTGTATCTGAGCATTTTGCAAAATGATCACATTTTCCTAAATCAGTAGACATGTTCCTCAGATGTCATAACAGATGTTAAAACATCCTGTTCTGAACTAACAGGTTTGCAGGTTGGTTAATTCTGAGTTTTTTCAGGAAAATAACTCAGTCTTTCCAGAACAGAATCCTGCGTTTTCTGAGGGGTAACCTAGCTCAACCCTAACCTGGTTAATAAAGTCCTGTGACCTAGTCTTAAGGTCAAACGGAATTAACCCTAGGTTTTTGTGGAAACCCTAACTGAAGTTGCAGCTGCTATATATTCAACAGAGCTGCTGTTTTGCAAGTAATCCCTTTTTTGGTCAGAAGATCATTTATAAACTGTATAGGTTTAATTATTGTACTCCAAGCAATTATCATTGTGGTAAGTGACTTGGAATAGGTTTTAATTGTAAGGGTTGTGTAGCACTCAAAGCTTTGAAGCAAGAGTGTTTGAATGTTTCTTGACTAAAGCTGTGAAGCAGAGTCAAGTTAAGTTTGTGTATCACTCAAAGCTGTGAAGCAAGAGTGGTTGTGTTGCTTGATTAAAAAGCTGTGAAGCTTAATCAAGTGTATATTTTTGAAGAGTGTCTTCATCAATTCATTAGTCAAATTGTTTTATGTATCACTGCTGTGATTGAGGGGGAGTGAGTAGGAACTCAGGTTTAAGTTGTACTTAGATTGAAATTGCATTGGGTAGGTCTTAAGTGAAGGAGATAAACTGGTTGGTTTATTCCTGAATTAACATCTCTTATAGTGGATTTCCTCCCTGGCTTGGTAGCCCCCAGAGTAGGTGTTGTTGCACACTGAACTGGGTAAACAATTGACTGTGTTCTTTATTGCTTTTGTATTTACTGTCATATAGTAAGTCAGATACGGTGTCATAACATTGAACGTGACATTGAGTATCTGCTGCCAGAATTTCACTGGATAAACACATCAATCAACACAACAGTATCATATCACCATTCATCAATTTGATTTAAACACAAAACAAATTATCACAATTATGCACAGCCACAATCCAACCATGGAAATCATAAACCCATACAATCATGATAAACCCTATTATATCCCTTACCTTGTTATCCTAACAACTTTGATATCTTCTTCTTTTTCTCTCAAAGCCCTAGCTTCTCTTCGCATTTCTCTCAATTTCCACGATCATACAAAATAAATCCATCTCTCTCTTTTTACTTGTTTAACCCTTGGACCCTTTCTATGTTATTCCCTTTATGTAATCACTTATCCCACACACACTTACCACTATGCCCTTATTTCTCCTTTTTACCTTAATATTTCCTTTAATTATTATTATAAATCTAAATAAAATAAACTAAATTATTTAAATCTAAATAATTCTAATTATCTTCTAATTCTCCTTAAAGCCCCGCCACATATCAACGTACATCACACAAATAATCACAAATAATCAATTAAATGATTAAATCTACGTTTTAAGGTGTTACGACTCTCCCCACTTAAAGAATTTTTGTCCTTGAAAATTACCTGAGGAAAATAAATCCCGGTACGACTCTCTCATATGATCCAAACGCACCTAAGTCAAACTTCCACAAGCTGGTCCACCCAAAAGTACCTTCACTAAGGCAATCTCTTTACCCTACAATTGCTTAACTTCCCAACCTTCTATCTACATGGGTGATGCTACAATTGTCAGATTATCTCTCAGTTGTACATCATCCATTTGGATCACATGTAAATGATCCAGAATGTATTTCCTCAACTGAGATACAGGAAACACGTCATGAATATTTGCAAGGGACGGAGGTAAAGTAATCTGATATGCCACTTCACCCAACTTCTTTGAAATTTGATATGGACCAATAAAACATGGCGTAAGCTTTCGCGACTTTAGAGCTCTAGCAACACCAGTCATCGTAGTAACTCTCAAGAACATGTGATCTCCCTGTTGGAACTCCAGTGATTTCCTCCTCTTATCATGATAACTCTTCAGACGACTCTATTAAGATTTCTTCCTTTCTTGGATCATCTTGATCTTATCAGTCATCTCCTGCATAATCTTCGGTCCGAGTACTGCACTCTCGCCTGACTCATAACAACATAACAACATAACAAAGTCCTACACCTCCTACCGTACAACGCTCCATATGGTACCATTCCAATACTATCATGGAAACTGTCGTGGTATGTAAACTCAATCAATGATAATTGGCTATCCCAAGCTCCTCCTTATTCTAACACACAATGTTAGAACAAGATATGGATTTGTATTAAATCTCTATGTTTCGATGATAACAATGCATATATTTTATGAAGAAAAATTTTAGTTCTAATGGTTTTATTGATTATGAATATAAGAAACTCTAATTTATTCTGTACTGTTGTCTGGAGAATCAAAAATACGCCAAGCACATCAGAAAGAATGTTCACATCCATTTCTGAAGTAACATAAGTAGTTATGAAGAATGGTGAAAGCTCTCCAGAAAGAAGATCACATGTGTATTTCTCAAAAAGATGTTGCTTCAGAAGTCACAAGTGATCAAGGAGAAAGAATTTCTAATAAGTTATTGCATTAAGATCGAGAATTAAGAGTGTACAAGAGACAAGCTTCCAACACAAAGGTCAGTAGTCAAAACTAGTTTATCAGAATAGATGCTCCTTATAATTCTGAAAACGAAGTCAAGATTCTAAACAAATATAGAGAAAGCTTCTACTTCCAAATCAGAAGTTAAGACTTGTCCATTAGAAGAGTTTCTGCTCATATTTTTGTAGACAAGTTAAGGTTCTGAAGACTCGAATAGTTTATGGAATATGCACATATCTTCTCAACATCAGAAGTTTTCCATCCGACCAAAGGATCCGGAAACATAGATCTTATGAACTCATCATCTCCAATAAACATCATAGAGTTCATCAAAAGTCAAGATCAAATAATGATATCCTCTCAAGCCAATCTACTCACCAGAAGAACTATTGTGACTGTTTCTAAAGAAACATCAACAATTCTAATGAATGTTGAATGTTCATTAGAATGGGAATTAAAAGTGTTCTCAGAAAAGTGCCACTCACAAATCAGATATCACATATGCTTCTAGAAAAAAGTATTCAACATCAGAAACCAAGATGTACCTGACATAAGCTGTTACTTTCAGCTCAATCCAAAGATTAGAATTCAAGAGATCAGAAAGAAAGAATTCAACACCAAAATCAGATGTACTTATATAAGCTTCTGCTTCAAAAATCAAATATGCAGCTTAGAAAAGTTGTCATCAAAAATCAAATATCAGATCAAGACGTAAAGATAAAAAAAACTTTCACTCAAAGAAGTTGTTCCTCATATGACTTTTTGCTTTTATATCTGAAGACAATGTACAACTATCTGAAAGACTCTGACTATACAATAATGAAGCATCTTCGGGATCATTAAATTCATTCATATCAGAATCAATTGAGCAAAGATAAAAGGAACAAAAATAAAAAAGATATCTTCCAAGCTTACTACTTCAAGCCATAAGTAAAACATCAAAAGATATAGTTTTAAAGAAACTTAGAGACGAAGTAAATAGTACAAACAATATGCTTCAAATTTCACTACATGCTTACATATTGTACTATGTTGTCTCCCATGATGAAATGCTACCATTACTGTAGCTGGCAAGTGCCAACGATGTTTCTACAACCAACAGTCTTATTCTCAAGGTCTATATAAAGAAACCTCTACATCATTTGAAAGATGACGAATTACTGTATAGAGATTAGTGGATTAAATCCCTGCTGAAGGAAAAATCATCTTGGTGGGTGGATAAGAGTAGCCTTGTTGAAGGTGAACTTGTATAAACCAAAAGAGTCATTTTATTATTTCTTTAGTCTTACTCTTTTTTAGCCAGTTTGCAAAATATTTTAAATAAAGAATCTTATTAAAAAACCCAATTCAACCTCCTCCATTTTCTTGTGTTTTTCTCACCCTTCAATTGGTACCAGAGCTCCGGATCTTCATTGATTTTCAAATCAAACACTTAATCATTTAGAGAGATGTAGTGTGAGAAAAACTTTTTACGACTTCACCTGCAAACAACAACGAAAGAGATAACTATTTTTCCAAGTCTCCCATCTTTGATTGAGAAAAATTGAAGTATTGGAAAGACAAAATAAGGAGCTTCTTTCAGGGTTATAATGCAGATCTTTGGGATCTGATTAAAGACGATTATAGGGAACCTATATCTGAGAAAGGAATTCCTATTCCCCGGAGTCAAATGAATGATAATCGGAAATGAAAAAGCAATAATCATTATAAATCTAGATTCATTCTTATCAGTGTTATCTCATATAATGAATATGAAGAAATCACCAACAGAGAAACATCTATGGAGATTTTTGATTCCTTAAGAATGAATCATGAAGGAAATACTCAAGTAAAGGAAACTAAAGCGTTAACTTTAATTCAGAAATATGAAGCATTCAAGATGAAAGAAGATGAAACTATTGAGACCATTTTCTCAAGGTTTCAAACCTTAGTAGAAGGACTCAAAGTTCTGGACAAAAGATATACAACAGCGGACCATGCTATGAAGATCGTCAGAAGTCTTCCAAAGAAGTGGAGACCTATGGTAATAGCTTTGAAACTTTCTAAGGGCTTGAACACAATCAGCCTTGAAGAGTTAATAAGCTCTCTAAGAGGTCACAAAATAGAGTATGAGGAATATGAACCTTAGAAAAAGGTTAAGTCTATCTCCCTAAGGTCTAAATCAGAAAAGGTCAAGTTAGGAAGACTCAAAGTTCTAAAATCTAAAGAGGAAGAAGATTCAGATGATGAAGATTCTGATGATGATGACGCTGATGATGAATTAGCATTACTTTCCAGAAGAGTGAAACAACTCTAGAAATTATAAAACAATTATAGAAGGATCAAAAGAGATCACTCAGATTCCTTATCAAAGGGAAGTAGAAAAATCATGTGCTACGAATGTAATGAACTAGGAAACTACAAATATGAGTGTCCAAAGTTAAAGAAAGAAGGCTTCAGAAATGAAGGTTCCAAGAACAACAACATCAAAGGCAAAAATAAAGGCCTCATGGAAACATGGTATGATTTGGAAGCACCGGGATCAGATTCTGATGAAGAGCGTGCCAACATAGCATTCACAATTATCATTTCAAAAGAAAGTTCATCAGACACAGAGTTAGACTCTGAAGAAGTATTTTCTGAAATTTCTCGAGCTAAATTAGTATTATGTTTATCAGAAGCTCAAAATAAGAAGTTTCAATTAAAGTTCAAGAACCTTCAGAAGGTTCTTGAATATGAAATAGAAGAATATGATAAGTTAGAGAAAGAAAGTTTTGAACAAAATTATGGTTTTTCTATTTCAAAAGATGAAAATATATTTCTAAGTAAAAATTGTTCAAAATCCGACAAAGCTCTTTCTAAAACTTCTCTACCTTCTGAAACTATCATGTATCAGCACAATGAAGCTCTTCAGAAATTCTTAAACTAAAATGAAGAAAGAAGCAAAATAGCTTCCATGATCTTTGGTGTTGATCATAATAAAACTGCTGAAAGAAAGAATAGAATACTAAAAGAAGTAGCCATAACTATAGTCAATAAAACTAATATGGCTGAGCACTTCTAAGCAGAAGCTATAAAAGAATTCTGTCACATTCAAAATATAATTTCTATGAAACCTATTCTTGAAAAGACTCCTTATGAGTTGTGCAGAAGAAGAAAACCCAACATCTCTTATTTTCATTATGTTGGGTGCTTCTATTTTATTCTATGTACTAAAGGTAGTCTGAACAAGTTTGATTCTAGAACACAAAAGTGTAGTATGTTGAGATGTTCAGAACACTCTAAAGGTTACAAAGTATTCAATACAGAAACACATATTATGAAAGAATCAATAAATGTTAGAATTATTGATAAGCTTGACTAAGAAAAGTCAAAGTTGTTTGAAAGTCTTACAGATATATAGATAACACCTACAGGCTCTAAAGAAAAAGTCTCTAATAAAAACCGAATCAGAAATAAAGAAACATATGATTATTCATCATTTCAGAAAAGAAAAAGGCAAAGACACACTCCTTATGATGTTTGGATTCTGAAATATAAAGCTCAAATTGTCAGAACAAAATCCAAATATGAAGAATCTAAAGAAATGCATCTGGAAACAGTATCTTTAATAAAATCAACTTCATGCGATGAAACACTTGAGAATAATTGATGGATTCTGGATATACAAGAAAAGAAAAACACATTCTCCAGAAATCATGTTTTAGGTTGAGAGTCAAAACCAAAAGAAACTCATGTTATTGCAACAAAATGGGTTATCAGAAACAAGTTTGATGAGGAATGAGATCTTATCATAGATAAAATCCATAAGGTTATAATTTACATATTCTCTAATGGATTACATATGGATACTTCTACCAGTTAGAAGATATCTCGATTAGAAACATCTTGAAATCAAGAAAAGCATGTTTCTAAAATAAAAATAAGAATATTAGTCTTGAAGTAATGTAACACCTTGAGAATAGGTTAAAATTCTTCATGATCTATCCTTATTTTGAATATGTCAAAACCTATTTTATCAAGAATTATTAAGCATGCCATACCTATTTTAGTATCTTACTTGTCGTCTTGTTTCATTTTTATCTGACACTTATCTTAAAAATGATTGCCCGCTTTGTGTCCTTCCTTTTCTACCTAACTCATTTCTACTCTGTGCATCTCCAATCTGACTGTATCTGAAATAAAATTTTTTCCTGTCATGTTTTCTCTCTTATATATTAATTCACGTACCTCATTCTTTTTCATTCTTCATCTATTATATCTTCAAACACATCCCTTGAAAATGAGGAGAACTTGGAGATTCTTTTTGAAGAACATCCAGATTTCACTGGTCTTCTCAATGGTGGTTGCAATTTGTATCCAGTTATTCAATTTCAAGGTTGGTCTGGGTATTATACTATGCTGCATGGACCCATTTATCCAAACTTGGTCAAATATTTTTGGAAAAATGCATCTGTTGGTGTTCAAGGTAGATCTATTTGTTCAAGTGTATTTGGTGTACCTTTTGTCATCACCCCTACCTCCATCTCTGAAGCTATAGGATATGTTGGAACTTGTGGGATCACAGTGGATGAGTTCAGGATAAAATATACATTTTTTGAAAAACTCATTTCCATTCATAATGTCTCATCTTCGTATGAGCCTACTAATCTGAAGCTATCGACAAAAAATGCAGAGCTGCCACCGAACATTACTTATCCCGAAGGAAGGGGAAATATCGAGAAAACCACAAGAGTATGGATAAGACGGTCTTGCGACCAAGAGAGAGGGTAAGGAAGTCAGTTATGCGAGGGGAAGGTATTAGCACCCCTCACATTCGTTGTACCCAATGAGATCCATTTTGTTTGTTTGCTTCTAAGGGTGTATTTATCTATAACTATACTTACTTAAGGGGAAAGAAATGGTTTTTTATTAGTGCGTTCGTGAGGGTCTCGAAACCCTTTTCCTACATATCCAGTGAAGGAATCAAAACACCGTAGTTCTTCTAGAAAATGTTGGTTTGTTGGTGTTTTTTAGTGAGCGACATTAACACACACATTCTAGCAATAGGCACGGTCGATATCGTGGTAGAACAGAGATAACATGCCCTTTTAGGGAGGTTTTCATTGGTTGAGTGCTTTGCGAGTTTTAAAACAAATTCGAATAATGATTAAATGTTTTTAGATTTTTGATTTGTGAATGGAAAATTTTAATTTTCGTTTAAATTTTTACAAGAGAAAAGTCTAAAGGGGAGACTAGAAAAAAAAACTAATTATTGTTCAACAAAGATGGACCTAATGTTGAGTGTAGAAGGGAAATTCTATCCTAAAGTTATCATACATAGTTTCGGCCCTAATGTGTTATCAAGAATTAACCAAGGCAATCGAACAAAACAATAATAACAAAAATACATAGCAAATGTTTTTGGGATTTTTGTCAAGTAAAGAAATATGATTAAACAAGATAACCAAAAATGTTAACTAAAATAAAAAAAAATTAAAATCCAAAAGTTACTAATATTAATTTAAAGGTTAAACTAATTAATAAAAAAATTTATCTATTAAAAAAAAGGGCATGACTATTTAATTAATTTTACTAGCTGAACTAATTAGCAAAACTAATAAAACTAAGAAAATAGAACTAAAACTAGAGCAAAAATGGCGGGTGCAAACATAATTATAATGGTGAGAAATTTCAGATTGGGCTTGAGAATTAAGATAAATAGCAAGGGCCATGGTGGTAATAGATTAAATAATTTTAAATAAAATAAATAAATAAATAAAAGAGAACTAAAAAATGGATTGGACCAAGTCAAGGTAGACCCGGATCTGATCCCAGTTCCAAACAAATCTAACTTGGGTTGAAGAAACCCTAACAAACGGATTAGCGCCTCATTCTTCCCTATGAAAAATGATGCCACCCCTTTCATATATCCAATTTCCTCCGCCATTGATACCTCACTCCCTCTATGTAAACCGTACATCCAACAATAACAAACCTTCTTCATCTCTTTTAAAACCGCCCCTTGTAAATCTCTTCCTTTGTATTCACAGTTTAAATTTCCATCGAAATTAGCAACGATACCGGAAATTATTCCATGAACATCGATCGAAAACTAAAATTGTGCCTCAATCTCTGTTTCTGTTCTATTTCGTCTAAACCAAAACCGCTATAATGAATTCCCCCAAATCGATTCTCACGATAAACCTCCCTCGAACTCACGCTCTTGTTCGCATTCAACTTAATAACAACAGATGTTCCACTCATGGCCTTCTCTTAATCGCTTGGTTTCGATCGACAATGGTGAGTTCTAGCACGACAGCGACAAGCTCAATTCGACAGAGGTTGGGACACTCTCAAGTATAGGATTCAATCCTTCTTCCCTTATTTTAATTCTGGTTATTATACTTTTAGGGTTTCTATGGTAGTTGTTCTGAACTATTGAATTTTAATAATGGATTGTTATGTTTTACAGTATGCAAAAGGCTTGTGGGGTTCGAGGCAGTGAATGGCTTAATAAAGAAAGTGACATAATGTGCATAGAAATAAGTTTAGATATGGATATTATGGAATTTGTGACTATAGAGCCATGTTACAGTGAGGTCGAAGGAGGTTTATCGTGAGAATCGATTTGGGGGACTTCATTGTAGCGGTTTTGGTTTAGAAGAAATAGAACAGAAATAGAGATTGAGGAACAATTTTAGTTTCTAATCAGTTTTCATGGAATAATTTTCGGTATCATTGTTAATATAGGTGGAAATTTAAACTGTGAATACAAAGGAAGAGATTTACAGGGAGCGGTTTCAAAAGATATGAAGAAGGTTTGTTATTGTTGGATGTACGATTTATAGAGGGGGAGTGCGGTATCAATGGCAGAGGAAATTGTACGCTCTTGTTCGCATTCAGCTTAACAGCAACAGATGTTCCACTCATGGCCTTATCTCAATCATATGGTTTCAATCGACAATGGTGAGTTCTGGCACGACAGCGACAAGCTCAAATCAATAGAGGCAGGGATACTCTCATGTATGGGATTCAATCCTTCTTCCCTTCTTTTAATTATGGTTATTATACTTTTAGGGTTGCTATGTTTGTTGTTCTGAATGATTGAATTTGAATAATGGATTGTTATGTTTTATAGTATGCAAAAGGCTTGTGGGGTTCGAGGCAGTGAATGGCTTGATAAAGATAGTGACCTAATGTGCATAGATATATAAGTTTAGAGATGGATATTGTGGAATTCGTGACTACAGGGCCATGTTGCAGTGAGGTCGAGGAAGTTAAGGTAGAACCCCTTTTTTATGAAATATCTGATTGTCACTTGCTCAAAGTTTATTTCTCTTATGGCTTTGTCCACAGTTTAACAAACTCTATTTTTCTATTATTATTTTTGACTTCTTCACAGGTTCTTGCTCCCTCGTTTCTTATAAACAACAATGACCTAATGCTCTCTCACATCTCTATTTTATGGCCTAGCAATAAATATTAACATCACCATAGCAAGGCCACAATCAATATATTTGAGGAAAGGAAAAGAAACTTACATGCTTGGAGCTAGTCCAAGGATTCTGATGCTGATGACAAAATAACAAAGAAAACCAGAGGTATGTTCCTTAGTTCCTTCCTCTTTTCTAGAAATTCTGATTTTTTTTGGCAATTTGGAATATGAGTGTTGTGCTTCTCCGGTTGCAGGTTTGTTGATTGCTTGCAGATTAATAGTGGAGTGTATGCTATTTCGGTTTGTGGAAATATGTGATGGTAGTAATGGCAGATGGTTCTTATTACGTTGGTAGGATCTCAAATGGAGGGTGATATGATTTTTGTGTAGAGGTTTTGGAGTGAGACTGAAGAGAGTTTTTGATAGGGTTTTGAGTGTGAAAATGTCTTTTCTCTTAGTTCTTTGGTTGTGTGTGTTGGTCAATGAGACAATGGTTTTTTTATAGTGAGATGAGGGTGGAAATTGGGGGGAAATATTTGAGAAATTTGAACATTTGGTATATGTCTTGTGCTTTCTTTGGTACAGTTTTTGTTGGTCATTTTGGGTAAGCTAGGAGTAGGTTTTAGAGGTTTGTGGATAGGTTATACAAGAATGTTTTGACATTGTTTTTGGACTGGTTTGGAGCAGGATTTTATGCAGGTTTGGCATAGATTTATGCAGGCTGTTTGTGTAGATCCTTTTGGACTTTTTTGTTTGTCTTGCAATGTGATGCAGGTTTTGGTTTTGACATGTTCTATTTTGGTGCAGGGATGGATAATATAGCAGCTAGTTTGCTGGTTTTGCTTAGGTGATGCCCTTCTAATCTCAAACTTTTCCTCTTTTTCTATCTATGATGTGGAACTGCTGTTCTGCTTTTCTTAATTTTTGAAGGGTTTACTAGTTTAGGAAAATGATGATACATTTAAGGTTTTGTCTACCTGATAGCTTTTTTGGTTTTGCTTGCTATTGCCATTTGGCATTTTAGTTTTCTGCTGTTTTGGGCTACTGCTGTTTTGGGTTTTCTGTTTTCCTATTGGTTGCTGTGTTATTTGGCAGTTTTACTGCTATTTGATGCTTTGCTTGCCATTTGGGTTGCTGCTGCTGTTTTGCTTGTTGAGGGTTGTTGTTTGGGAGTTTTGCTGCTTGCTGTTTTGCTTGTTGAAGGCTGTTGTTTGGCAGTTTTGCTGCTTGTTGTTTTGCTTGTTGAGGGCTGCAATTTTTGGGTTTTATATTTGGCTAATTGGGACTGTTTCTTTGACAGAAATAAGCAGGGCAGCATGCCTGACTTTTGGTAATGCTTTTGACTGGATTTGTTTTTGCAGTAAAATTGTTTGTGAATTTCTTTTCTTTTTGTGAACCAAATCTCAGACTTTGTGATTTGCAAAATAGGAGAAATAAATACATGATTGAAAACAACCCCCCTTGAATTTCTGATTCTGAATACAAACTCTAATGATGAAATGAAAAATTTTCTTTTAACAATGTGTTCTTGTTTGAAATTTTATTCAAAAATTGATGGTTTGCTAACTCTTTCCCTCTTTTTTTTTGTTTAATGAGCAATGAGGATTGGTTGGTAAAGACAAGGTTGAAATCTTGAAGAAAAATTCATGGCAAGGAGTGAGGACAAGTCACTTGAAGAAGAAGCAAAGAAACTTGAAGAACAACTATTTCTTTCTTTGTAAACAAAATATTTGTAACTTGTATTTCAATTTGTAACCCGCTTTGTAAATTGCCCAAAAAATTTAATGAATATGAAACTTGAATGATATTTCTTTGAACTCATGAATGATGAACTTGTTGTATGGAAATTAGACAATTCTTGAATCTTGGTTGAAATTTGAAATTTCCCACTTAAATGTTTGAATGATACATCTTGCTTTTGTAATTTTAACTTCAAGAAATCACGGATGACCTTTGTAACTTGTATTTCAAGTAAACCATATGCCTTTTCTTCCAACCTTAATCTTCATATCGTGTCCAAATAAAACTTGAACTCTCAATGAGAACCTTAACCTTGATGTCCAAACCAGAAGTGACTTGTAACTGAAATAACAAAAAACATGCCTTGTGTTATACCCAAAAATTTTCCCTCTCATTTCTCAAGGATTCTCTCACAAGATCTTCTATGACGTCAAGTTTGCAGCACTGATACATTAATTTAGGTTTGGATTTGGCACAAGGGCAAAATGGTCAGTTGCATACTGGAAAGTCAAACTTTGACTTTTTGGTCAACATTATATTCCAAAGATCAAATTTCATCAAGACATTCAAGAATATCAAGCTTGATCATCAAAAAGTCAAGAAAGTCAAAAGTCAACTTGAAAAGTCAAGATTTCCAAGACTTAGAAATTTTCTAAGTGTTTTTATACATAATAACTTCATCACTTCATGTCATTCTTTCACCAAGGTGCAACACGGTTAAAGGAAAACTTTCAACATGAAAGTTGTAGATCCCGATGAGATCTACAACTTTGCTTTACGGATCAAATCCTAGAAGTGCTTGGATTTTTTGTTATAAATTCATGAAGTCATGACATTTTCATTTAACACTTAGAGAAATTTTCAACAGATTTTGTTCAGGATTTTATCCCAACTTTGGAATTTTTTCACATAGTTACAAGATGATTTTGTCAAAATGGCCAACATGAAAGTTATAGAGGATGTTTAAAGCTTTCCAAAACATCAAAGAGCATGAATTTATCATACTTGAGCTAGGAGATTCAAGGGCTTGAAGTTGGGCATCCATCCTTGAATTGCAAGTCATTATAGTGAAGAACACATAATAAAACTCTCATGATTTGCTGCATAATCTTATGTTGCATGATTCTTTTCTTGCAAATCTCATCATAATTTAATGCTTACACCCACTCTTGAGCTATTACCCAAGTGTTTAAACCATTTTCCAAAATATCTTTCCGTTTATGGCATAAAGGCACCATTGTTATTCTTTAAAAGCAAGATTTTGTACAAAGTTTGCCTTGAGCCCATATCTTGCTGGTTGCTGATTTTACTCCACCATGAATCATGGGAAGTAGCTCCTCTATACCAGAAACTTTGGTACTTCATCTTGGGACTATGGAGTACTTGACATAGTTTGATCTTTGTAATCCAACCAAACCATAACATGCTGTTTTGAAAACCTAATCAGCTCATATGCATAAACCCATTGCCTATAAATAGAAGAAGCATTTGCAAGAGAAAGAGGTTAGAAAAAATAGAGAGAAAAGCCATAATTTTTGTTGTAAACTAGCTATCAAGATCCCATACTCTCCAAAAAGCCATAACTGTCCCAAAAAAAAAGATTCCACTCTTGAGTTTTAAAGTCCAAATATTTGGAACTCTCACACCTTGCAAGCTATGTCCAAACATCTAAGAACCTCACATACATCACCTAGAAATTGTTCAAACTCAAGAACAAGCTTCTACAACACCTTTGTTTTCTTTTCCAAGTTCAAGAACAGTCAAGACAATAACTCAAGCTCAGAGTATAAGATCCAGCTCCAAGGTAAGTTTCTTGACTTTAGTTCTCCATTTCAAGCATTATTAGTAAATTAATTTTTAAAGACAAAGTGTAGTAACCATTACCCTTGAAGCTAACTTTTTGTTTATCTTCCATTCTTTTCATTTTGTGTTGAGAACTAACCCATGTATGCAGCAAAACAATGTTGAAGTAAAAAATGACAGTATGAGTCGACACATAACCTTATGAGTCGATACATACTGCTATACATGCCCAAAACAGAAGGAAAAAAAGTGTATGAGTCAACATAAAGCACGTATGAGTCGACACATGCAGTGTATGAGTCGACACATACCTTTATGTATCGACTCATACTAAGTTGATTTAGCAATACAGGGGCAAGGAAAGTCATGTTTCGATGCATAGGAGCTTGTGTCGACACATAATAGTTCAAAATGCATTTTTCCTTCTTTTTACACTATTTTTACATTTCCTTCATTGTTATTTGATATGGTTGTAATATTTAAGTTCATATTTCATCCCCATTTGTAAATTGTACCCCATCCCCTAAACGATGTAATAGCGTAATTAGGAAATACAAATGCTAGTAATTAGGGTTTTGTATGGAAAGACTAAAACCAATCAATAGAAAACCCTAATCAAAGACAAAAACAATTCATGTAAATCAATACACTTGCATGCAAACACCCCTAGGGTAAATCCACTTGGTTTTCTTACAAAAATGGCCATATTACACATGTGAGGTATCTTAGAAAAGATGAGCAAAAATATAAGATCATAGCCCCTCGATGACGCTATCTATGTTGCCTTTCAAAATTATCTTAGTCCCTAAAGAAAAAATGCTAAGATTCCTTGAAATATTGCTAATCATGGTTATACGATGACCCACCCCCGTCCCTTTTACATCCAAAGATAGGATTACTTACCAAATCGATGGTAAGATAACAATGTCAAAGGAAAGAGGAAATGAATATGAAAGACTTTTGAGTAGGTAGAATATTCCTAGTTACTTGCTCAAATTCAAAACAAAAATATCCTTGCTATTTTCAAAACAAACACCAACACTTTCAAAACATCTTTCAAAACTTGAAAGCATTTTCAAAAGATCAAACACTTTGTATACATTCTTACGAACGAGAATCATTACAAAGTTTGCCTAAACAATGGCCTCTTTTTGAAAATACTTTCAAAACCACACAAAGCATAATTTCAAACAAAAAAGCAAGTGATCTAGAAAGTAACTAAGAGCCCATGGAAAACCATGGATGAAAAGGGTGCTAATACCTTCTCTTTTTATAATCTACCCCTCGAACTCAAGAAACAATATCAAAGGTCTTTCATGTGCTTTTTCACCTTTCCTTTTGGATAAAAGAAAAGTCAGTGGCGACTCTTGATAACCGCAAAATTTGCGATAAAATGCAAAACAACCAAGTCAGTTCTCCCACCGTATCACAAAACTGGCGACTCTACTGGGGATTTTTGTTAAAGTGGGTTACCTTAGGGCTAGATCACATTTACTTGCTTTCTTTGTTTGAATTGTATGCTTTACATTATGGTTCCTTGTTTGGGTTTGAATCCTCTACCCGAATTTGGGATACCTTATAGATAAGTAGTAATACATTGTAGAAACTGTGCGGGGTATACCGACATGGTCTAAGCAATAGCTACGTTAGTGTGACATATTTGTGGGTACCGATAGCCCTTGAGTAGTCAAGTAGAATATGGAGCTGCTGAGTGATGTCATGAAGCACTAATGAACTTTTAAAATCTTTACTTGACCAACTTGGCCTTTAGCACGTAGTGAGATGACCGGCTTTGGTGCAGTCCGAAGTTGGTAGATACTCGATACTATACTCATTGAGGTTTGGTTTTTTGGGATATTTTGGTCGCCATTAAAGAGGCTTGCGCTGAAACAATGCCCAAGGAAACAAATCAGTGATATTGATCTCCTTAGAACCCGATTACTATTACTAGGACAGGTTTGAGCCAACTACACTTCAAAAGGGTACTTACCTATGAGACTCCATACAAGCCTAAACCTAAGGAATTGTTTGTTTTGTTTTTATATATATACTTGTACATAACATCATAAACATCATAACATCATACTCATACTCACTAACCATTTCAAGGATTTTGGGATTTATCTTTGTTCTGTTTTGTAGGACATGGATTCTATTCGCAGGAAAACCATTCAAGTCAATCTTGTAAGGATTCCTCCTCATCTTAAAGAGCATCAAGGATTCCTGAAAACTCTCCATTTATCGAAAGACATGGTCTCCTCCTAAACTTGGTTACGTCCAACACTGATGAGGACATGATGAAGGTGCTCTTCCAGTTCTTTGATCCTTTACACCATTGCTTCACATTTCCCGATTATCAACTTGTGCCAACTTTGAAAGAATTCTCATAACTCTTAAGGATTCCCATTCTCAATCAAATAACTTTCAACGGTACAGAAAGAGATCCAAAGCCAGAAGAGATTTCTCAAGCTATATACTTGTAACCATCTGATATCACAACTAATTGGGAAACAAGGAGTGGTGTCAAAGGTTTCCTAGAAAAGTCCCTGTTTGAGAAAGCTCAAGATTGTTAGAACTCCTTGGACTTGTAAGCTTTTGAGGAAATTGTGGCCCTTCTTATTTATGCGATGGTTTTGTTCCGAAATCCAGACCAACTCGTAGATGTAAACACCGTAAAAATCATCATGTCTCGTAACCCGGTGCCTACTTTGTTAGGAGACATCCTACATTCTTTTCACACTCGCACTATGAGGAAAAGAGGTATCCTTATGTGTTGTACTCCTCTCTTTCCAAGATGGGTTATTTCGCATCTTCCCAAATCCATATTGAAGAATGAGAAAAATTAAAGGTGGTCCCATAGGTTGATGACGGTCAGACATTCAGATATTCATTGGTGTTCTCGTTCTTTGGAGAATGTTACTATCGTCGAGCGTTATGGAGAATTCCCTAGTGTCCCCTTGTTTTGAATTAGAGGAGGTATCACTTATAACCCCTTCTTAGCCTTACGACAATGTGGTTACGCCCGAAGGGATGAGCCACATGAGATGCTTATCCAAGGAGTGGTATTCGACTACGAGAATGACAATCAAGGTTACCATCAGAGGTTTATCCGAGCATGGAGGATGGTGAACAAGGTGGATAGCAAGACACTAGGACACAAGAATTCCATTCCCCTTGAGCCTTACCTTAAATGGGTACGAGCTCGTGCTCAGAAACTTGTGATGCCTTATCCCTCCATCTTACCAGTCATCGTGGAGCCTGTGGTCGAAGGAGATGTTCCCTACATTATCCTCTATCCAGACATGCCTACCTCTCTTGAAGACTTACAAAAGGGTTGGATATAGCTGAAGGAAGAAAGAGATACTTTGGAGGCTCAATTCTATGCTAATGAAAAGAGGGTCTTGGAGCTAACGAAGAAGCTACAAGAAGAGCAAAGTGTGAACACCTATCTCACACCAAAGAGGATGCGTTTAGTCTTTTTATCTTAGAAAGTTATTTTATAGGCCCAAGAGGCATTATGTAATCTTTCTTGTTTTGTCTAATGAAAATTAATGTTTGTTTATTCTTTTGTCTATACAAATTTAAATCTCATTAATCCTTGAAATCATCTGCATGTACATATTCCATGCATCATAACATGACAGGTTTTCGCACAACAGGTTTCCTTATCTTTCTGCTGTTTATTTCAGCAAGATGGGTCTAGAGAAAACTGTGAAGGATATCCAAGCCCAAAATTTTCTGTTTCAGGAAACTCTACTCACCCTAGCCATGGGGCAGCAAGATATGATGGCTTTGCTGGCTGTTAAGAAGAAGACAAAGAAGAAATCTCTACTCAACATGGGTAGAAGATTCAAGGAGACAGTACGCTAAATCCCAGTAGGAGGAGATTCATCTGAAGAGGACGAGAACCATATCGGTGAGGTCAAGAGTACTCAGGCTGACTGTGCTAATGATCAAGTATCTGATGATGATTATTTCAACGAGCAATATCCACCTGCTAATATCAAATACAAGCAGTTAGAAGACAAATTGAAAGCCATTGAAATCCAGGCCGTCCCCGGTTTAGATTTTGATGATTTGTGTTTGATCTCTGGGGTAGTCATTCCCCACAAATTCAAAATACCAATCTTTACAAAGTACGATGGGGTTTCTTGTCCAAAACTCCATTTGAAATCTTATGTGCGCAAGATACAACCGCACACTGCTGATAAGAAGCTCTAGGTTCACTTCTTCCAAGAGAACTTGGTTGGAATGCAACTTGAATGTTTTTATCAGTTATATGGTTCTCGCATAAATACTTGGGAGGATTTAGCTACTGCCTTCTACCATCAGTATCAGTACAACACCGACTTGGCGCCAATGAGGGTTCAGTTGCAAGATATGACCATGGGGAAGAATGAAGGATTTAAGGAATATGCACAAAAGTGGAGAGACCTCGCTAGTAGGGTTCAACAACCCTTGACTGATCGGGAACACATTGACATGTTCATGGGCAATTTGTCTGGTCCTTTCTTTAATCTTTTGGTTGGTTGCTCTTCTTCTGGTTTCACCGAATTGATCTTAACCGACGAAAGAGTTTAAAGTGGCATCAAAAGTGGGAAGATCTTTGTGGCGTCTATCTCGGATTCCAATCCTATCAAGAAACCTTTTGCTGCAAAAAAGGAAGTCAATGTTGTGTACGGGGAAAAAGCCTGTATCAAGAAGAATGATCATCTGTCTATAAATTTCATCTGAATCTCTAATCCAACTCCTACTCCAAGACCATCTATAAATCATCAACATTTTGAAACTCCAAGAAGACAATTTACGAGGTTAGGCATGTCATTGTCTCAAGCCTTACAACATTTTCTCAAGGTTAATTTAGTGACATTGCGCGATCCTCCCGCCAACCCTGATACCTCGTCACCAAAGTATAATCCGAACGCTAAGTGTGCTTACCATTCAAGAAGCCCCAGGCACGAGAGTGACCAGTGTTGGGCCTCGAAGAAAAAAATCCAAGATTTAATTGATAATAAAACTATTGAATTTAATCCTCCTCCAACACCGAATGTAATCACAGCTCCAATGCCGAAGAATTACAAGGGTGTTAATGCTATTGAAGATACAATATTTGTCGCCTCTATTGAAGAATTGACCACTGCGCTGAATATAATAAAAAACAATATGTTGAAAGCCGGGATTTTCCCTGGCTGCATAAAGGACTGTGTGTACTGTACAAGACAACTCAATGAATGTGAAGGGCTGAAGAAAGGCATACAACGCTTGATGGATAGCCACAAAATTCTATTCGAGAAGACCCAACTTGCCAAAAGTTTCACTAAAAAATGTGAAGACCTCTCCATTATTACCATCTCAAACAAGCCTCTTAGGATCACCTCCAGAGGTCCTATTAGGATTTCAAATGAACCCACTATTGCTCCCTTAATAATTACCAGTCCCAGACCGATTCCCTACTCTTTAAATAAGGTGGTACCATGGAATTATGGTGTTGAAGTGTTCTATCATGGGATTAAACAAGACACATGGATCGAAGAAGGAAAAGATGACGATGTCATTAAGATAGCTGGTTCAAGCAAAGTAACTAGAACTGGGAGAATATTTTCACCTAATATCTCACCACCAGTTGTTACAAGGACGCCCATCCGCATTATTGTTGCCGAGCCAAGTACTGATACAAGAGGGATGGAGAAGGTTGTTGAGCATGATGTGTTTGAAGTACCCTCTAAGGACGTAGATGATGAATAACTCTCCACTCGTGAGATGGACGAGATTTTGAAGATCATGAAAAGAAGCTACTTCAAATTGTAGAACAGTTGGGGCAAA
Organism: Vicia faba; assembly: GCA_948472305.1. Lineage (NCBI taxonomy): Eukaryota > Viridiplantae > Streptophyta > Magnoliopsida > Fabales > Fabaceae > Vicia > Vicia faba. The sequence goes on along the minus strand of OX451736.1, from coordinate 1,369,593,291 downwards.
CCCCTTCTAACATTTCAATGTTATCATTGCTGCTTTTCTCTGATGCCCATGCTCGGACATTAATCAAGTTCCTGAAAAAGGCTCATGTCCCCCATGAGACAACAATGGACCAATTTGAGAATTGCCTGGCTAGCTTGACAACTGATAATGGCTTGGGATTTTCAGATGCTGACTTAACACGTCTTGGGAAGAATCACAATAAAGCTTTACATGTTTCTGTCGAGTGCAAAGGGACTACCTTAGCACATGTGATAGTCGACACTGGTTCTTCTCTGAATTTATTACCCAAGGGGGCGTTAGACCGTCTAAACTGTGAAGGTTTAGTCTTAAATCCAAGCGATATCATTATAAGGGCATTTGACAGATCAGAGAGGACTGTTCATGGGGAGGTAGATCTTCCAATCAAAGTGGGCTCCCAAATCTTCAACTCCACCTTCAATATTATGGATATTCGTCCTGCCTATTCTTGTCTGTTAGGTCTCCCATGGATCCATAAAGCTGGTGCAATAACCTCACTCTCCATCAGAAACTCAAATATTTAGTCAAGGGAAGAATAGTCATTGTTTGTGGAGAAGAAGAGTTTATGGTAAGGCACCTTAACTCGTTCAAATACGTAAAGATGGATGGAGAATTCATTGAAACCCCATGTCAAACCTTCGAAGTCATGCCACTAATGGTTGCTGCTACTAAATGTTCTTCTGATGAGTCTAAAGCTGTTAAGGCCACACCAAAGATGGTTTCAGTCAAGGATGCCCGTGCGACAATTGAAGAAGGAAACTGTGATACTTGGGGTGAACTCCTCGATATCCAATTTAAAGCGGACAAGTTTGGTTTGGGCTTCACCGTCAAAGCTCAGAAGGAAGTTAGGCGTGCTCGTGCTGGAAAGCCACCTCTCTGCATTGGAAGCCATGAAGTCAATGCCATGGGTGATTCGGATGAAGAAGCTGCATTTGAAGATTGGGTGTATCCAACTACAACGGAGCTGAAGAATTGGCATGCAAAGGTGTGGCCATCTCCTTCATTGAGGAGTAATCTACTTGTTATTGTTTTTCTTTCAATTAAAGAACATGTTGTCTGTAATATTTTAACAATGACTTTTCAGCCATATGCCTGGCCCGAGGCACTTTGGTTCATTTGTCAAGGGTTTTATTTATGTTCATATAATCATATGATCATTCAGTACATTGGACTCTTTTGCATTCAAATATTTATTTTTATTGTTTTTCCTTTCTTGCAAATACATTTTTCAAAAAAAAAAATAGCCATGTATCTTACATGCACACACACTCTTGCAGGTCCTCATCCACTTTGGATCCTATTGCCAATGACTCTACTATTACCAACTATGACTTTGAATGTCCTATCAACCAAGTCGAAGACGAAGGCGAGGAAGATTGTGACATACCGGAAGAACTAGCCAGACTTCTATTACAAGAGGAAAAAGCTATTCAACCGCATGAAGAGTCAATTGAATTTATCAACTTGGGTACTGAGTCAGATAAGAAGGAAATCAAGATCGGCGCTAACTTGGAAAGTTGTGTCAAGAGCAATTTGGTTCAGATGTTGCATGATTATGTGGAAGTATTTGCTTGGTCTTATGAAGATATGCCTGGGTTGGATACCGATATTATACTCCATCGTCTGTCGACAAAAGAAGACTACCCTCCCATCAAACAAAAGGTTCGTCGCATGAGACCTGATATGTCTAAAAAGATCAAAGCGGAGGTGATGAAACAATTTGATGCAAGATTCTTAGTTGTGACATCCTATCCCCAATGGGTTGCCAATGTGGTACCGATTCCGAAAAAGGACGGAAAAGTTTGCATGTGCGTAAATTATAGGGATCTAAATAGGGCAAGCCCCAAGGATGACTTCCCTCTACGACACATTAACATCTTAGTTGATAATACTTCTCAACATACAGTTTTCTCTTTCATGGATGCCTTCTTAGGCTATAATCAAATAAGGATGTCTCCCGAAGATATGGAGAAGACTACTTTTGTTACGCACTGGGGAACCTTCTGCTACAAGGTCATGCCATTCAGATTAAAGAATGCAGGGGCAACATATCAAAGGGCTATGGTAGCTTTATTTCATGACATGATTCATCATGAGATAGAGGTATATGTGGATGATATGATTTCCAGATCACAAACCGAAGAAGAACATCTTGATCATCTGTACAAATTATTCGAGAGTCTGAAGAAGTACAAGCTGAGGTTAAACCATAACAAGTGCATGTTTGGAGTACACTCTGGAAAGCTTCCAGATTTTGTTGTAAACAATAAAGGCATTGAAGTTGATCCTGCCAAGGTAAAGGCCATCCAAGAAATTCCAGTCCCTCATTCTGAAAAAGAAGTCAGAGGATTCTTGGGTCATCTCAATTACATTGCTCGCTTCATATCACACTTGACTGCTACTTGTGAGCCAATCTTCAAACTCTTGAAGAAAGATCAGGTAGTCAGATGGAATGATGAGTTTCAGGTTGCCTTTGACAAAATCAAAGAATACCTACAAGAACCTCCTATTCTCATGCCTCCAGTTAAAGGAAGACCACTGATCATGTACTTGACAATATTAGAGAACTCTATGGGGGTGTGTTTTAGGCCAACATGACGAGTCTGGCCGAAAAGAGCATGCTATTTATTACCTGAGCAAAAAGTTTACCGACTGTGAAACCATATATTCACTGTTCGAGAAAACATGATGCGCTCTAGCATGGGCTTCTCGCTGGTTAAGACAGTATATGTTGATTCATACCACTCTGTTGATTTCTAAGATGGACCCAATCAAGTACATCTTCGAGAAACCTGGCCTTTCCGAACGGATAGCCAGATGGAAAATGATCTTGACTGAGTACAATATTCAATACATTATGCAAAAGGCCAGCAAAGGAAGGGTGCTAGCTAATCATTTGGCCCATCAAGCTATGGATGATTATCAGTCAATTAACTTCGACTTCCCTGATGAGAATATAATGCTGGTAACCGACTTTGCGAAACCTGAACCATATGATAGACCTGAACAAGGATCCCGATGGACTGTGGTCTTTGATGGGGCTTCCAACGCCTTAGGTAACAAAATTGGTGTTGTGATCATCTCTCCTGAAGGATGCCATACTCCTTTCACTGCCAGATTATGCTTCGATTGTACGAACAATATGGCCGAGTATGAAGCATGCATCTTAGGTCTGAAAGCTTCCATTGATTTGAGGATCAAACATTTGAATGTGTTCGGGGATTCCGCCCTAGTGATCAGCCAAGTAAAAGGAGATTGGGACACTAAACACCCTAATGTTATACCTTGCAAGGAACTTGTGCTATCCGTGATTTCCTACTTCGAAGAGATCACCTTTGAGCACTTCCCTAGGGAAGAAAACCAGCCGGATGACGCTTTGGCAACCATGTCTTCAATGTTCAAGGTCAGAAGGGATAACGAAGCCCCTATGATTACAATTGAAAGACTCGACGAATCTGCGCATTGTTGTGAGCTTGACACCGATGAAGAAAAGCCTTGGTACCATGAGGTGATGAGATATATTGAAACACAAGAGTATCCCAAAGGAGCATCCATCAATGACAGAAAATTTTTACGAAGATTTGCATCCAAATTCTTCCTAAGTAACGAGATATTGTACAAGCGCAACCATGATTCAACTCTACTCTGATGTGTGGACAAGAAGGAGGCAGAGGAAATCATAGAAGACATGCATGATGGTCTCTTCGGTACTAACTCAAGTGGACATATGATGGCTAAGAAAATCTTAAGAGCCGGTTACTATTGGTCAATAATGGAGACTGATTGCCATCAACATTCAAGAACTTGTCACAAATGCCAAATCTATGCTGACAAGGTCCACGTGCCTCCTATCCCTCTGAACATCATGACTGCTCCGTGGCCATTTGCTATGTGGGGCATTAACATGATTAGCGAGATCAAGCCCACCGCTTCCAACGGACATCGCATCATTCTTGTTGCTATAAACTATTTTACCAAATGGGTCGAAGCCGCCTCGTTTGCCTTAGTCACCAAGAATGTGGCAAAAATAAGGGCTTCCCGGCGAACCAAAAGGTTTCGGGAAAAAATAAGGGATGAAAATGAAAAATTTGTACACCCGGTAAGTCGAAAACCTGAAAAGGCGGCTTGGGAAAAAAAGGGTATCCCGGTGGACTGAAAACCCGAAAGGGCGGTCCAGGAAAAAAATAGGGATCAAAGTGTAACACTATGTCTCATTGGATCACCTTGCAACCAGACTTCGGTATCGATTATCAAGCTCGGATGGCGCCAATCAATCTGATCTACCTTCAACCAAGTAGCGAAGTGATGAGATGCTCGAGGACATAAAGGCAATAACATATTTGGAACCCAGTGGGATTATTCACATAACTATTTTTCTTTATTTTTTCATAAATTGTGTAAACTCTATTGATCGGCGGCATTCTCTTACTAGGACGTCAGCCTCTTGTACAAAAACGCCTATTTACAGGCCAAACTTCAAAATCAATACAATTCATTTTCACAAATAAATTTTTCTTTTTTTTGTTTTGTTTTGCAAAGAACGTCCAATGTTCATTTTTGATATATGCATTTGACATTAATTGCTGCTCATAAATATTTACATGCGAAACAAAAGAAGATTACTTGTAATATCAAGAACAAGGGGCAAACGAGAAATATCCAAATCGTACAGTTGCTCTGTCCACCAGGTATAGGGATAGACCTAGCTAGAGGAAACGATTGAAAGTACATTCATTCCCCGTAGAGTAAGAGAAAGATAGTGGTGTTATCTCTCCCCAGATGAGGCTCACAACTGTGAATGAATTGGTGACATTCTCCCCAAAGCAGAGTTTATCTACCATCAGCACTAAAAAATATTAATATCCCCAACGGAGTATAAACATTTTCCCCAGTGGAGTTTGAAGAATTGTCCCCAGTAGACTCTGGAAGATTATCCCCAGTAGAGTCTAAAAGGTTATTCCCCGTGAAGTCGCGACTGGAAAATCATCCCCAGCGGAGTTCTTTCCTTTCACAAACAGGAATTCAATCCCCAACAGGTCATTATCACTAGCAACTATAGTTCATCCCCAGCTGAATTCATCAGTGGAATCCTCAGCAGATCATCTCTTCCCCACAGAGTAATCTCCTCATCAGTTTACTCCCCAGCGGAGTTATCCTCTCCTGCAGGTTTATTCTCACAAACATCTCCATCCAGTATCTCCAGCAGAAACAAAGAGTTCAATTCTTTTCTCCAGCAGCAATCCGGGATTTATTTTCCCCAGCTAAAAACATCACATTTCCATACATCATGACATGCATATACACATCATACAAACACAATCTCATTTATTTCGAGAACATCATTGCTTGATACATATCATGCATTACATACAACTAACCTTTACCTTTCAGGAAAGATACAATAAAATTCTCGACAAAAATATTTCCTCAGTTGAATTACGGACGAGTTCCTAAATCTCAGCAGAGACGATTTCCTCAGTTGAATTATAGACAAGTTCCTAAATCTCAGCAGAGATGTTTCCTCGGTTGAATTACAGACGGGCTCCTAAATCTCAACAGAGATGTTTCCTTAGTTGAATTACGAACGATGTTCCTAAATCTCAGGGAAGATATTACCTCAGTTGAATTACAGACGAGTTCCTAAATCTCAGCAAAAATGTTTCCTCAATTGAATTACGGACGAGTTCCTAAATCTCAACAGAGATGTTTCCTCAGTTGAATTACGGACGAGCTCCTAAATCTCAGCAGAGATGTTTCCTCATTCGAATTACAGACGAGTTCCTAAATCTCGACAGATATGTTCCTTGGTTGAATTACGGGCGAGTTCCTAAATCTCAGCAGAGATGTTTCCTCAGTTGAATTACGGACGACGAGTTCCTAAATCTCGACAGATATGTTCCTCAGTTGAATTACGGACGAGGTCCTAAATCTCAGTAGAGATGTTTCCTCAGTTGAATTACCGACGAGATCTTAAATCTCAGCAAAGGATGTTTCCCCAGTTGAATTACGGACGAGCTCCTAAATCTCAGCAAAAATATTTCCTCAGTTGAGTACGGACGATCGAAGTTCCTAAATATCAGCAGAGATGATTCCTCCGTTGAGTACGGACGATGAAGTTCCTAAATATCAGCAGAGATGATTCCTCCGTTGAGTACGGACGATCGAAGTTCCTAAATATCAACAGAGACGACTCACCATCAGAATAACGAACGGCGAAGCTCCTAAAATTCTAATTCTCTCAACAGAGATCAGCATTCCCCAGCGGAATCTTCCCTAACAACAGGTATACAAGCTCTCGCTAAAGAATCACTTATGCGATCGACACCCCTTCAGATGGCATCTTTAAGCCCACCCCTCGTCAGAAATTTCCAAATGGCATCTGTAAGCCCATTCCCGATATCACAAGACAATTATCGCTTCATGCGAGTGCAAATTTCTGGGCACTCTAGTGTTCAATCCTCTTCCACCTTCGGATCACGAAAGGCACGAAAGCCAATCTACATCCTCAGGTTTAAGAAGATTTAACAGGGGCAGTTGTTTTACCCCAAAATTTGCCCTCCCATATTTCTCAAAATATTTCAAGAAAGATCCCCAAGTTGATCAAGGTAGGCCAAGAGTTGGTCAGACAAGCTCTCTCCTAAGGCAGTCTACCCCAAACTAGGGTTTCATGTTGCATCAAGATCCTTGAGTCCAAGTGACCCCAAGTGCTAACCAATGTCCTAATATGTTCTCAAGATCATCCATGTCAAGTTTCAAGCCTTGCAGAGGAATTTTGCTCAGTCAATTGCTCAAAGGTCCAAAAATCGACAATGCTAGGGCAAAAAGTCAACTGTGGCCCACATACAGTCAAACTTCAATATTTTTGGTCAACATCCTCATTTTGAAGTATATTTCATCATTTTATCAAGGTTTGATAATGATTCATCAAGGATTTCTCACAATTCATCAAGACTCAAAAGTTGCTAAATTAGGGTTTTGTAGGAAAAGTCAACCCAACTTTGACCAAGCATAACTTTCTCATACTTTATGATAAATGACCCATACAAAGCTCATTTTTAAGAGGATGCAATTCCGTACAATCCATATTCAGCTCCCAAGTCCAAAATATGCACTAACAAGAAGTTATGAATTTGGACATTATAGGTCATTTTGAAAAGTCAACAAAACCACCTTTTTTATCAAAGCTTCATACATGAGCATGGAATATCAAAATGAGATGAGACCAAAAGGGTTGTTTATAGGACATCTCAAGATTCCTAAAAAGTACAAGAAAACCTCCAAAGATTCAAAATTGAGGAAGTTATGCATTGTTGAAGTTGACCTTTTTTGCAAAATTGTCAAAAGTTAACTATGCCCAAAACTCCAAATTTTGCCAAATGGGCCCAATCGTTTTCACTTATTTTGAGTTGGCAACATAGCCCACGTTCTCTAGCCCTTGACACTTGTCCATATCTTATTTTTATTATTTATTTTGATTTTTATTTGAATTAATTTAAATTAAATCATAATAAATCAAATAAAATCCAAAACATTGATAACAAGGGATTTTGTGTTTGTTTCAGGCTTCATTGAACAGCTAGCATCATTCCAAATTCGCATCCATGCATAGTGTGGACCAAAAAGATTGAAAAATCCATGTTTGGAAATGTTTTAAGAAGGAAATCAAATCAAATCAAAAGGCATTGAAGAAGGAAGATTTGGACAGAATAATCAACCCTAATGCATTGTTTGATACATAAGGAGGCGAGGCAGATCAAAAGAGAGGTCGGAAATCAGGCGCAGAGCAAGAAAAGAATTTGAAAAAACAAGCAAAAAGTGTAAGATAGAATTGGTGGTTAGAGGCATCCTCAAGGCTTGGTATTTGTCCCAATCGCTTCCTGGAACTCTCAGCAAGCCAAAGCTATCAATAACAAGTCCGTTCCGGTCCCAGAACACGCTGTAAGTCGCTCACAACTTCGCCCTGTTCTTGAATTCGAATCTCATATTTTAGGAATTGTTAGATGGAATTAATCATACATTCTTGATCTATGAAGCATTTGCAAACTTTCTGTATCATTCAATTGCATTTATATGGTCTGCAACGAAATCCACCATTGTTAGGGTTTCGGACTTTGGTTTAGGGTTTTTTATTTCAGGAACAATTAGCCTTCATAATGGGTATGGTTGTAATCAGGAGGACGAGACGAGTCTAACCATGGTGTTAGATGTTATTTCCATGGCCTATGGAAGGTTTTCAGAATGCTTGGTTTGTAGCAACGGACATTTGTCCGTAGGTATAGGTGGTTCAACTTTTAGCCACGACACAAGAACATGGATGAAGACGTGGCCAGCTTTCATTGGCCTGTTTGAACGTTAGCGCGCGTTTTTTTTGTGTTTCCACTAACGTTTGTTTTATTATATTATTATTCTTGTATATTTTATGAACAAATAAAAACAAGTGCTCTAGTGGTTGCCAGATGGATGCTTAAGGCGTTAGGAGGCTGAAGGTCAGGGGTTCGATCCCTGCCTCCAGCATTTTCCATTTTCTTGTTTTATTTCAGGAGATCCAATGCACACTTGATCCTGACGTCCATTATACTCCCTCATCATCCAACGCGCCAGATGGCCAGATGGCCAAATCTGATGGCCACCATTGCAAGCACACCATTAAGCCCAATCAAACGCAATGCACAGGATTGCAAAAGTCAAAATGGATAATCTCAATGGGCCCAGGAAAATTGCTATTGGCACACCCTTATTTCAGGCCCAGCATCTCTATCCTTCTTTATATTTTATTTTGTTTCATTTATTTATTTTGTTTATTTATTTACTAACCAATAATTTAATTATTTTCTTTATCAAAGAATCATCAAAAAAATATTTTTATGTCCAATTAAATGTTAGATATTTATTTTTAGTAAAAAATTAATCAATTTTAATTAGGTTATTTATGTTAGATAACTTTAATTTATTTTGTAAATATTTAAAATTAATTAGAATCAATAGGTTTTTACTACTAACTTAATTATTTTATTTCTTTCCTAAAATAACCAAAAAAAACCAAAAAAATATGTCATTTAATTATTGTTCATTAATTTATTTAATAACCAATTAATTTTGCATTTTAATTTTAAGACTTAATTTCTTTTCTTAAAAAAATATTAAAAACACCAAAAACATTTTCTTTTAATTAAGAGGGTCAAAACCCTAGTTCTCGCATTCGATCTAATTTCCCCGCGCGTTTTATTTTTATCCAATTATTGTATCTGCTCCCAGTTTGTAATAATTAAATTAGGACATTTATTTATTTGTACCGCTTTTAAATTTCAAAGGGTTTGTTTTTGGCTATGTAAATACCCGAAGCCTTGTAATAGTTAGTTTAAATTCCGCACTTTAATTTCTGCAAATATTCAACTGCTAGATGTTTGATAATAGGGTTTGCATGACAAGAATGAATGACTAAATTTAAAAAAGTTAGATCACCCTAAACATGTGCAAAGATAAATAATCTGAAATCAACACACTCGCACATGCGCACTCCTAGGGTACATCCCACTTGGTTGCCTTTGTAAATGGTCATTGAGTATAGGTTATTTTAGAGGTCGCCCTCTTGTCTAAAAGATCATAAGTTGCCTCGGATATCGTTGCCTCGGATAAATGATCTAAGACATTAGGGTTATCACTAAGACGTCCTAACGTTGCTTTAGTGACCGTATGTCCCTCTTTCGAATTGACCCTCAAACTCTAACGATGGTGCTACCTACTCACTAATAGTGGGATAGCATTTTCTAAAGGAAACAAACATAGAACGATTCCTTTTTCGAGTAGGTAGATTAGTTCTTAGATACTTGCTCATCCAAAACAAATTTTTTTTCACACTTACACTCTTTTACAAACAAGTTTTCAAAAACACTTCATTACACTCTTGAAGACAGAAGCAAGAGTTAAATCGAAGTTAAAACAAAAACTTTTCAAAGCGCACAAACACAAATGAAACAATTTTGAAAATGATGAGCAAGTACCTAAGAGCCCGTAGATAACTACGTATAGAAAGGGTGCTAATACCTTCCATTTCTATAAATCTACCCCCCGTACTCAGAAATATCTCAAAAAAGGAATTTTTCTGTGCTTTTTTCCTTTCCTTGTTGGATAAAATAAAAGTCGGTGGCGACTCTTGCTTACCGCAACATTTTGCAAAAACAAACGCAAAACGCAAACCAGCATTCCAAAAACAGTCAGTTCTTCCACCGTATCACACAAACACTTCATGGAAACGTGCAGTGCTTTATTGTGGGATCTTCCTTCAACTGGGAGCTCACCATCATAAAAACCTAAACAATTTCCCACAACAATATTGGTTATGATCCCTTCAAACTGGGCCACAAAGATGTCTTGTGTAACATGGGTGGAACACAAAATATTTAATAACACATTGTGGTGGGTCTCTGAACACAAGAGAAGAGACAATATGGAGATCTTAGACGATGTCTGGTTGAGTTGATCCACCACTTTGTAATCACTTCGCTTAAGAATCCTCAAAAGCTGCTTCGTTTCTTGTCCTACAGAAAGTTCAGGCTGACCATCAATCACTTGCTTGCCCCTAGCCTTAGCCAGAGCATCACGATTATTATCTTTGGGAGGCGGTGGTGGGGGAGAAAATATCTTGCCACTAAAAGTCATGTTACTGGTTCCAGAAATGTTGGTAATATTCTTGTTAGTCACTGGAGGACACTTGTACTTCTTCCTAAGAATATAGACCATGTTATACTCCCACATAACTTCTTTTTAGTTGTTACAAAGAGGAGGAATAAGAGTTTGAGTTATTGCGGGGGTAGTGGGAGCCTGCATCATTAATGAGGTGGTAGGTGCCTGAATTGTCAACGGGGTACCTGGTGTTACTGAGATGCTTCTCGGATAATAAGAAATTTCCAAGACATCAATTTCTTCTTCTCGAAATATCTTCTCTACCTGTAGGACACCTTCATCCATTAGCTGTTGGATAGTCGTCTACAAACTAGTACACTCTTAAGGTTTAGAGGAACGTGTTAGGAAAAAATCACGGAGTTCCTATAACACCTCGTGCTCCAAAAAATGTTCTCTAACAGTTCCTAATGACATCTTGATCTCGTCAACCTTGGTTACCAGAGTTTGTTCACTACTTTCTTTAATAACATTGACCGTTGCCCCTGGGTGAGGAGGCATGGAATGATTCTGATTATTGGGACCAACAAGGTTGAAATTTATGGCCTTTTCATCGAGGAGGTCTTGAACTTTACATTTAAATGCTCTATAATTCTCAATCGTGTGGCCTGGGGCTCCAGAATGAAATTCACAATGAGCATTAATGTCATACCCCATGGGGAGAGGATTAGGTGGTGGACCAAGTTCACGTTGTTGAACCAACTGATTGGAAAGTAACTGAGGAAGAAGCTAAGCATAGGACATAGGAATGGGTTCAAATATTCTTTCAGGCGCTCTTTGTCTCTGTGGAGCTCTCAGACCTTGAGATTGTTGATTCTGTTGTTGATAAGTTAGAGGTGGTGCAAATTGTTGTTGTGGAAGATAATGTGGTTGAGGAGTGGAAGGATGTTGTAGGGCCATCCAGGGTGCTGGAGTTGTAGCAGCATACACTTGAGGAACATATTGATTAGGAACAGCAGAAGGTGTTGGAAAATAAGGAAACCGAGCTTGAGGATATGCAGGAGCTTTTCCTTGGTCGATGGTGACAACACTAGTCTCACCCTCTTTCTTCTTGAGGAAACTAGAAAACAACTTCCTACCAATGTCAGTATTGTTATTGGTATTGTTAGGGATACCTTGGACCATTCCATCCTTAATACAAGTTTCAACATGTTTTAGAGACAAGGACCTCGTAAAGTACCCATGAAGAAATCAATATATTCACGATCGAAGAGAGGAGGTTGGACCCTCGTAGACAGTTCACGCCACCTTTGGGCGTACTCTTTGAACGACTCTTCAGATTTCTGTATCATCCCTTGAAGCTGAGTGTGGCTAGGAGCCATGGCAGTATTATAATGGTAATGTTTCAAAAAGGCATCAACAAGTTCTCCCTAAGTACTGACATGATTTCTTTCTAGTTGTATATACTAGTCCAATGGTGCCCTAGTCAAGCTATCTTGGAAGAAGTGGATGAATAATGGTTCATTTTCAGCATAGGATGCCATCTTGCGACAGTAGGAACGGAGATGAGTCTCTGGGTAGGAGGTGCCTTTGTATTTGTCAAAATCAGGAACCTTGAACTTTGGAGGGATAACTACCCCATGCACAAGACACATTGCGGAAATATTGAATCCAGAAGTCTTGATACCCTCCATGGCTTTGAGACGCTCTTCAAGAGCATGATACATTTTTTCTGTTTCAACAACTCCAGCAGCAAGATTCATGTGGGTTTCATCAAGATCAATGACGCCGTGATGATTATCAACATCGTTCCGAGGAGCTCCAGTAGGGGTCTCAAGATTTGCATTATCATTCCTCCCATTTACAGAAGTGCAGAGGGCAGCAGTAGCAAGCTTGGCAAAACTTTGATGAAGCTCTTCTTGACCCTTGATAACAGCATGAAGGGTTTCCATAAGATGATCCATGCGAGTGCCCATGGTGTCCATATCTCAGCGGAGAGCATTCTGATTCTCTTAGGAAAGATCCATAAGTCTTCGCTGGTTGCTTCTTGTACGGTAGGGATGTGGAGAAGTCGTCTTTGCTATTCACGGAAGTCTAATGGAAAAGGGACCCCAATAAGTTTTTTATTGTGAACAATGAATACATGATAGTATGAATGAATGTTTTATCGTCATTTCCGAGGAAATCCAAAGACTCGTCTATCTTTTAAAAATTGTGTTTTCATTTTTTAAGAGCTCGACCAATGAGACTTGTCTTTGGAATTCCTTAGATATGAGATACATATACATGATGGTACGATGCCATGGTATGCCATGGCATGAGATTTCAGCTCCACATATTCTGGATAACCATTATGTAGTCGCTTGGCTAAACTGAAAGTAACAAGACCAAAAGTATGACGTCACAGACATGGAGTCAAAGTAATCACCCATAAGGTATGTACTAGGGGTTCATCACCTACCGGAAAAGGTTCTAGGGAAACCTTAAAGTCTACGCTCTTCCTTTGGATATTACCGACGTCCCAATTACTCGGTAATCAGTAATATTCGCAGGAAAAACTCGTCTGAGTGCAGCATCGCGTGACAACTATTTTTGGATTACTCTGTTATAGTCTCCGCACTACACCTAAAAAGGCTAGGATGGGTTGATGGTTATACGAATCTCAGCTTATCTGGTTCCCAGGTCGAAAGCAACAATGTCTTCCCAATTACTCGGTAAACAATGTTACTTTCAAGGGGACCTCCACTGAGTGGGGGATTTTCATGCCTCCTTCTTCGGGATTACTCCCTCAAAGTTAGCATGACTATACTGCTCGTCCTAATCCTAGGTGTAACCCAAGTCCGGGTATAGGACTTATCAAATGTAATCTCCCAACCCAACATCACAGCATATCCAGAATATGTGAGTAGCAACAATATAATGCAACATATACAAAAGAATACAATAAAGCAATAAAGAAATAAAACAGTAAAGCAAAATAAAGAAAATAAATAAACACCCAAAGAGACAAATAAATAAAACTAGGAGAGACACGCAAAAAGTCGCCAGCTGAAGCTATCGACAAAAACCACAGAGCTGCCACTGAACTTTATTTATCCCGAAGGAAGGGGAAATATCGAGAAAACCACAAGAGGATGGATAAGATGGTCTCGCAACCAAGAGAAAGGGTATGGAAGTCGGTTATGCAAGGGGAAGGTATTAGCACCCCTCACATCTGTTATACCCAACGGGATCCATTTTGTTTGTTTGCTTCTAAGGGTGTGTTTATCTATAACTATACTTGCTTAAGGGGAAAGAAATGGTTTTTTATTAGTGCGTTCGTGAGGGTCTCGCAACCCATTACCTACGTATCCAGTGAAGGAACCAGAACACCGTAGTTCTTCTAGAAAATGTTGGTTTGTTAGTGTTTTTTAGTGGGCGACATTAACACACACATTCTAGCAATAGGCACAGCAGGTATCACGGTAGAACGGAGATAACATGCCCTTTTGGGGAGGTTTTGATTGGTTGAGTGTTTTGCGAGTTTCAAAAACAAATTCAAATAATGATTAAATGTTTTTGGATTTTTTATTTGTGAATGGAAAGTTTTAATTTTTGTTTAAATTTTTACAAGAGAAAAGTCTAAAGGGGAGAATAGAAAAAAAACCTAATTATTGTTGTACAAAGATAGACCTAATGTTGAGTGTAGAAGGGAAATTCTATCCTAAAGTTATCATACATAGTTTCGACCCTAATGTCTAATTCAATATGAAACGGTCAAAAAATGATTTTAAACGCTTCATATAATTCCTAATGAGGGCGTGTTATCAAGAATTAACCAAGGCAACCGAACAAAACAACAGTAACAGAAATACATAGCAAATGTTTTTGGGATTTTTGTCAAGTAAAGAAATATGATTAAACAAGATAACTAAAAATGTTAACTAAAATAAAAAAAAATTAAAATCCACAAAGTTACTAATATTAATTTAAAGTTTAAACTAATTAATAAAAAAAAATTATCCAATAAAAAAAGGAATATTCTCTGGAGAATAAGAAATACGCCAAGCACATCAGAAAGATTGTTCACATCCATTTCTGTAGTAACATCTGTAGTTCTGAAGAATGTTGAATGTTCGATAGAAAGAAGATCACATGTGTACTTCTCAAAAAATTGTTGCTTCAGAAGTCAAAAGTAATCAAAGAGAAATAGTTTATGATAAGTTGTTGCTTTAAGATCAGGAACCATGAGTGTACAAGAAACAAGCTTCCAACGCAAAGGTCAGTAGTCAAGACTAGTTCATCAGAAAACCTGCTCCTTATAATTCTGAAGACGAAATCAAGATTCTGAACACATATAGAGAAAGCTTATAATTCTGAATCAGAAGTCAAGACTTGTTCATCAGAAGAGATGTTGGCCATATTTTCTATAGACAAGTTAAGGTTCAGAAGACTCGAATAGTTTATGGAATACGCACATATCTTCTCAACATCATAAGTATTCCATCAGAGAAAAGGATCAAGAATCATAGATCTTCTGAACTCATCATCTCCAAACAACATCATAGAGTTCATCAAAATACAAGATCAAAGGATGATATCCTTTCAAGCCAATCTACTCACCAGAAGAACTATTATGACTATTTCTAAAGAAATATCAGCAAGTCTAACAAATGTTGAATGTTTATCAAAAAGGGAATCAAAAGTGTTCTCAGAAAAATAACACTCACAGATAAGATATCACATATGCTTCTAGAAAAAATAATTCAAGATCAGAAATCAAGATGTAGCTGACATAAGTTGTTTCTTTCAGCTCAGTCCAATAATCAGAATTCAAGAGACCAGAAAGAACGAATTCAGCGCCAAAATCATATGTATTCATATAAGATTCTGCTTCAGAAATCACACATCAGATACATAACTCAGAAAAGTTATCATCAGAAATCAAATACCAAATCAAGATGTAAAGATCAGAAAATCTTTCACTCAAAGAAGTTGTTCCTCAGATGAGCTATTACTTGTATATTTGAAGACAATGTTCAACTATCTAAAAGACTTCGACTCTCAATAATGAATCATATTATGGATCATTACATTCATTCATATCAGAATCAATCCAGCAAAGAGAAAAGGAACAAAGATCAGAAAGAGATATCTTCCAAGCTTACAACTTCAAGCCAAAAGTAAAACATCAGAAGATATAGTTTTAAAGAAACTCAGCCACGATGTAAATAGTACAAACTATACACTTCAAATTCCACTACATGCTTACATATTATACTATGTTGTCTCCCATGACGAAGTGCTATCGTTACTGTAGCTGGCAAGTGACAACGATGTTTCTAGAACCAACAATCTTATTCTTAAGTTCTATATAAAGAAACCTCTATAACATTTAAAGATTGATGAATTACTATACATTATCAAGCTTGAATCAAATTACGGAACACTAAAAAACATCAAGAGAAAAGAAGAATGAAATTCATATATTCATCCATATATTCTTCTTGAGAAGTATCAAGATCACAAGAGTTGTTTCTCATTATTGTGTTAAGATATTAGGGATTAAACAGAAAGAGTTGTTGCTCATTATTTGTGTTTATCTTACAGTTCTCAATACAAAGAGTTGCTACTCATTATTTGTATTAGAGACTTTGTTCTTCATTGTTGTGTTAATCTTCTTATTAAGAAGCATACATTGTAACCACATTTGATTGAAATTTTGTTGAGAATTGATTGTTGCCTCAAGTGACTAGGTTGTTAGTCTGTAGACTTGAGAGGGCTAAGGTGTTTGTTGAGACTCTTAGACGGTTGTTATTAGTCACTGGCGGGTTGCCTGTGCATCTGTAATCTGTTAAGATTAGTGTATTAAGTCCTTGTTGAAGGAAAAATCACTTTGGCAAATGGACAAGAGTAGCCTTATTAAAGGTGAACTTGTATAAACCAAACGATACATTTTATTCTTTCTTTAGTCTTACTCTTTCTTAGCCAGTTTGCGAAATATGTTAAATATAGAAGCTTATTAGAAAACCCAATTCAAACCCCCTTTCTTGTGTTTTTCTCACCCTTCACACAAGCCCTCATCAAATCCTCTAAAGAGTAGATAGTCCTCTCTGTCTGACCGTCTGTCAACCTCAACTTAGTACTAAAAGCTTTATGTAAACCTTCACAGAACTTTGACGTAAACCTCGAATCTCTATTTGACACAATACTCGAAGTTATACCATGTAATCTCACAATCTCTTCAATATACATCTCCGAAAACTTCTGCATGGAATGATTAATCTTCTTCGGCAAGAAATGGGTCAATTTAGTTAATCTATCCACTATCACCCAAATTGAATCATTACCCTTAGCGGTCTTTGGCAAAACCGACACAAAATCCATCAAAATACTATCCCATTTCCACTTCGGAATACTCAATGGTTGCATCAGACCCACAACCTTCTAATGTTCAATCTTTGACTTTTGACAAGTCAAACAAGCATAAATAAATTCAACAACTTCCTTTTTCCTACCAGACCACCAAAACAATTTCTTCAAGTCCTGATACATTTTTGTAGCATTGGGATGAATACTTAAACCACTTTGATGTCCCTCCTCAAGAATGCTCTTCTTAAGTTCTGGCACATTCGGAACACAAATTCTATTTCTGAACCTTATTACGCCATTTTCATCAATTTGAAATTTACCTCCTTTACCTTGATTAATCATCAACAACCGGTCAACCAAACTCGGATCATGTTTTTGACTTCCTCTAATCTCTTAAAGAATACCACTAGTCAACTTCAACATCCCCAAATTCACACTGTTAGGAGTTTCTTCACACACTAAGCTCATATCTCTGAACTATTCAATCAATTCTAACTCGCACACCATAAGCATCGCCATATGCAAGGACTTCCTACTCGATAAATCATCCACAACATTTGCTTTACCCAGATGGTAGATCAAATCAAAATCATAATCTTTCAAAAGTTTGAGCCACCTCCTCTACCTCATGTTTAACTCTTTCTGATCGAACAAGTACTTCAGACTCTTATGGTCACTGAACACCTCATACTTAGATCCAAAAAGATAATGTCTCCAAATCTTCAATACAACCACCACAACTGCCAACTCTAAATCATATATAGGATAATTCCTTTCATAAACTTTTAGTTTCCTAGAAGCATAAGCAACAACTTGACCATTATGCATCAGCACACCACCAAGACCCATCTTCGACATCATAATATACATAAGGGATTCACTTGGATTAGGAAAAATCAATACCGGAGCGTTTATCAACTTCTTTTTCAACTCCTCAAAAATTTCTTCACATGCTACATGTTATTTCTATGAAATTATAATTGGCATGATTTTGGTAAAACTAACTTTGCAGCAACATGTTGAACAAGATGTTTTAACTTGCAGTTTCAACATGTCGAATGTGATGTCCGAACCAAAAGAGCATGACATCTGGTTTGTTACAATTTTGTAGTTTGGAAGATGTTTCAACTTTCTGTTGGAACATGTCGAATGTGATATCCTAACCAAAAGTATAGGACATCAGGTTTGCTACAACTGACAGTTTGGATTCAATTGTTGTGATTTTATTACTGAATATTATGGGAATATTTAGTAATCTTATATGGTGTCAAAGATTGATAAGTCAGAGATATTATGTTGGTTATTTAAGATATCCAAACTTTCTAAATATGGAAACATTTTAGGAAAATTATGATTGAAGACCTTTTTTCTTGGAGAAGATTTTACAGACTTTGTGCAGCCTCTCAACTACATTTTTGAAGCCCGAATCCAGTTGGGAAAAGGTTATAAATAGAAGTGTTAGTAACCTAGAAGGGCACGGGTCTAGGATGTAGAATCATTAGGGCTTTGTGATTGTGCCACTCTCTATAAGAGTTGGTTTGTGTGATCCACTCAGGTTGTGAGTTGGACTGCATTACAGAGTTGTAATCTTTGTTATTATTCTCCTTGGAGCTTTTAAGCTAGAGGTAGTGTTATTCTTGGAGGAATCCTTTAAGCAAAGTATTATTCTTGATCAAAGCTGTGAAGCAAGATCAAGTATGATGTTCTTAATGAATGGGTGTCTTGATTAAGGTGTTTGTTTTGTATTTGAAGTGTGATCTTCATTTAGGTGAGAGGCCCTCGACACAATACTTTGGATTAGGATTGTTAGACATTATTGCAGTGATTGGAGGTGAGACCGGATTTCTCATATCTAGGGAGGATCTAGGTAGAAGTTGCACACGGTAGTGATTAAGTGATAAGTCCTAAACTTGGGATTTGTTTAGCTTTGAATTGATACTGTCTAGTGGATTTCCTTTCTGGCTTGGTAGCCCCTGGAGTAGATGTTGGTTTGCACCGAACTAGATTAACAATTATGTGTTTTGTTTATGCTTTTCAGTACTATTTTGTTTATTATACCTTGCCTGTGTGTTTTAAGTAGGATCAAATATCCCAACATGTCATAAGATACTTTCTGGTCATGGGTAAGGAAGGAAGTATTTATTGAAAAGTTGTTTAAACTTGGATAGCTCATATTGTTGTTTGAAGGGTCCCTTGAAGTGGAGGATGGATTATTCGTGACAGGGTGTGTATTGGACCTGTCTGTTATTGTTGGGCATGCTGCTTTAGTGAGAGAGCGTCTATGTTAGGTTTGACTTATTTTTAAACCCATGTTATCCCGTTGTATGGTGTGAGTGCAAGGATATTATGTTTTTATCTGAAGGTTGTGGAGGATGTTTTTATTTGTGTTCTACTGCATCCGTTCTTCTCTTAAAATCTATCATGGGATGATAGTTTTAACAAACCTATTAAATTGGCCAAATATACTTGAGCATTATCTCAAGCCCACGCATAAAAGCTATTTTTATGTGACTTTGTTGAAAAGAGATCTGTTAGTTCTCTTGTTTTAGGATTGGCTTAATTTTGTAAAAACAAATAATAGCAGCAATAATGTAATGTAGAATAGGATGTACAAACTTGCTAAAAACAGGCACAACAAAAAGATGTCCTACTAACAAGTCAGAACATGTGTTGAACTTATTTAACAATTGGAACAACATGTTGAAGAAGATGTATTAACATCACGCCTGCTGAGCTGGATTAATGAGTTTCAGTTTATTCTTAACATAGGTAGAATATTCAGGAGAATATTATGCATCCTATGTGGCGCATATTTAAAGGTCTAGAAAATTCAATCAGAAATCAAAGAGAATGAAGACTTTCTAAATAAGGAGATTATTTAGGAAAGTAAAGATTCAAGACCTTTCTTGGAGCAGAAGTTTCTGCAGTTTGTTACAGCTAATATGTTGTGATTGAAGGCCCAAAACCAGTTGGGTAACATGTTATAAATAGAAGAGGTTGTAACCTAGAAAAGACACGGCTCAAGATGTAGAAGTCTAGGGTTTTGTCAATGTAAACCTCCCGGGTTGTGGGAAGGTTACCATGTTCACCTCGAAGCCTGTAGATAAGAGGTGTATTATTCTTGGAGGAAGATTTTAAGCAACTATAGGATGTGTTCTTAGTTAGGAGAAAATCTAAAAAATAGTGGAGTTTGTCTTGGATACTTAGCTAGGTTATCATGGAAGTGTGTCTTCCAAACTGTCTATTTGTGTGATCAGAATCTTGGTGAAGGGTCGTTGATACAGTGACTAAGGTGTTGACCGCTAGACATCATTGTGATGATTGGAAATGGGATGGGGATATTCCATATCTAGGTAGGACCTTGGTAGAAGGGTCATTTAGTAGTGATTAAGTGCGTAGATCGTCAACAGGTGTTTTGGCTGTAGTGTCTGCAAATTGATATTGCTGATAGTGAACTTCATTTCAGGCTTGGTAGCCCCCAGAGTAGGTGTTGTTGTACACTAAACTGGGTAAACAGTTATGGTGTGTTATTTATCTTTTCAGTACCGTTTTATCTTGCCTGGGTGTTTGTGTCAGATCAGATGTCTCGATATCCTTATAGGACATCTGAGTTTGTTGTACCAGAAATTCAATTGGTATCAGAGCAGACATATCATTCTGTTATGGGTGAGATCCTAGGAAGATACTTTCTGGTCATGGGCAAGGGAGAAAGTATTTACTGAAAAGAGGTATGAACTTGGAAAATTCATACTATTGTATGGATGATCTCTTGGCAAAGATAATTGGTTATATGTGAAAGGTATTGTTCCTTGTTGTTGCCGTCAGGCCTGTAGCTTAGTGGGAAGCTGCTGTATGTAAGGTTTATTTTCTCAATCCTAGAATGCCATGCTTGTACTTGGATAGTGGTGTAATGATTATGTCTGAATATTTTTGAGAAGTTTGTTATACTCCGCTGCATGGTTTCTGATATAACCCTGAAAGTATGGGAAGGATACTAGGGTTGTTACCCTCAACAGAATATATGCTGACATTTTCAACCATATTAAAAGTGTCAAAGATACTTGAGATTTTCCTCAAGTCGACTCATAAAGACATTTATCAATAAGGTTGATGAGAATCAATTGATCAATGATGCTCATATACATCTGCATATTGACCTTGAAGATTGTCAAGGATGGTGTGTTCTAAGAAGAAGGAACTCATGTTCTATGGGATGTTAGAACATTATTACAGCAGGTATGCAACTACCAGTTGAAGAACAAATGTTTTGGGTACTGAACAAAAATGTTATGAATACTTTTTGTTTGGAACCTACTCCTGATGTAGAAGAGGAGGCATCTGGTTTGTGTAGTTTGATCAGGACACGATCAACAGTTTGTCTACTCCATGTGTCAGTTTATTATGACCAAGGCTTAAGGGAGTATAGAGGTTGAGCTCCATGTTCTTGAGAAGAACTCATAAAGGAATCTCCACCAGACATTTTATGAGATGAGATCGTATATGGAAGATCCCTATGATCAAAGGAACCAGATTCATGGAATCCTATTTGTGGCCATAGAACAGATTATGTTTGAAGAGGAGTATTGTGATCCAACCACAGGGTTTGATGCTCCTGAGTATTGTTGTTATTGTCCATGAGAAAGAGAATTTGTGATTCTCTCTGTGTACCCTCAAAAGTTGTTGAAAAAAATCCCCTTGTCAAGGGTTAATATGATGTCAGACAGAATTTCGTGACATCTTTGAAGATGTTAAAGTTTGAAGGGCATTATTTCTGGAGAATCAGGTGAAACACACCTCTTTGAAAAGTCTGTATAGATACCTAATAGAGGGAATCTCCTCTATAGGTATAGACAATGGCATCCATCAACTCAAAGCTAGACAAGAGGTCTGAAGAAAAGCTTATTGAGATATGGCTCGTGCAATCCTTTGCACATGTTAAAGATTGATCAGTTGTTGCTGGAGTTGATTATAAATTACTATGGAGGTTACCCCCCAAAACCATAGTAAGAATGGATGATGTCATATATGATGTCGGGACATCATCTCTAAGTGTGTGCTTCCTCTAAAAATGAAGTTGTTGTGTAGATCATGAGGTGGGTATTGTTCTTCACTAGTGAATTTCAAAGATGGAATGTTTGATCATGATGGAGCTGAAGACCAGTCTCTGACCAAGTCTAGAATGATCCTCTTATGTTGAATGGTGAAGAAGAAGGATGTCAGTTCAAGTTCTCTAACATTTATTGAAAGGGAGTATCATCTGCAGTTGTGTGTGTAAGGAAGTTTTTCCCTTGATGACAAATACCTTCTCGGGAGCTAAGTGGCTGTATCAACTTGAATGAGTTGCAGAAGATGTAATTTTTGTGATCTTCTCCTAAAAAGAACCATCAAGCTTAATAATCTCTTTGGTTGATAAATCAAAAACTAAATTATTGGGATCTGTGAAGAAAGGTTGATATCCTAAATGATGTTGTAACATCATTTTTTTGCTATCCTTAAAGGAAGGTTTGGGATAATGATTATGGAAGATTGAGCATCAACATGGTTGTCAGAAGAAGGAGTTCTGACTCTGTGAAGATGCAAATCTTGATCCTGTATTTAGTAGTATGCTTGGTGAATGCATAACTATTATGTTGAAGACTTCACTAGTACCAGAAATTGCTAGTGAGTGTTAGAGCAGAGAAATATGAAGAAGGCGGTTTTCCTCTGTTGCAAGTATGTCAGCCTGGTGTGCTTACAACAATCTATTTGAGGGCTTATGTTTTTGTGATGTCCAAGGATGTGTTTGCGATATCTTGTCTATCCAAAGAGGTATTGAAATTTGTGTGGTTATGTAGAGCCATATATCAGACATGACCTCGTAGAAGTCTGACGACCTGGAGTTGGTATATCAGATTCAGGATGAGTTATTTTCACAAGAGTGTGGATATGGTTAAGTGAGTGCGTGAAGTCTCTTGTTTGTCTTCTGGTGTGCAAGTGTTCATTCTTAGCAGAAGCCTTGTTTGGGGGGAGCTTAGAACCTATCTATGGTTATTGTTGTAGTAGTTATGGAGCTTGTGTGTAATTCAAGCTTGTGAAGATTACAGGAAACATGTTGTGACCTGTGGCTATTAGGTATAGTTGTTTATGCCCTTATTGGGTCCTTGTGGTTCTAGTCAGGAGAAGCTAGTCTATTTTGTTTCCTCCAAGATTTGTGCTTAAGGTCAAGCCACTAACCTAACCTGGAATGTTTTGGCTGCCATGATTGGTTGTCTTGTCGAAGATTCAACAAGTATCACAGATGTGAAGAAGAAAGTTGTAAATTTTACCTTGTGTGAGAAGCTTACTGCAGAATATAGTGAGAGAATATTTATGTTGTAGGGTTAATTTCAAGATAATACCTTGTGAGATTCTTTTGTGAGAATGGGGAGTTTAGATGTAAATAAGTCCTTTGGATGGTGATTCTAGAATGAAAGTTGATATGTTCTGAAGTAAAGTTGTTAATGTCCCAAATGATGTTGTAACATCATTGTTGATGATAGTCTGTGGGAGAGACTTGGGACTGTGAATCTTAAATATTCTACCACCTCATCCAGAAGTGGCAGTTCTATCTTTGGTTTGGAATAAGAAGATTATGAGTTTGTTTAGAGAAGTATGCTCAAGTAAATTATAACTACTATCTTGGTTTTAAGACTTTACTAGTGTCAGCAAATACAAGTAATGTGTAGAAGGAAGATTAAATCAACATATTGGTTAAGGGGTATTCCTTCTGTTGGAGAGTCTGAATCTTAGTAAAGCTTTTAAGCATACTACAAAATGGTTGGAAGTTGGTTTCAGACTATGGTTTCATGACATCTTAGCCATCCAAGGAGTCATAACAATATGTGTGGAGGTGCAAGGGCATGAATTAGGTGTTATTGTACTTGGAGTTATTCCCAGTGAACTAGTGGGTGTTTAGTGTTGTGTTTTCTAAATAATGAATTTTTTAATTGTGCATGACAGGAGGAGTCAGTGGACTAATTGGTTTGTTTGGAGCTTGTGATGTTCAAGTGTATAGAGTTATTGCCCCCTATAAGGATGATGTTGGATAACATGTTGAGACATGTTTCTACAAGATATAGTTGTTTATGCCCTTATGAGTCTTTGAAGACTCTCACCAGATGTTGCTAGAGTATACCATCCTTCTCCAAGAGGATGTGCTGGTTCTGTGAGAATTTATTTTTCTCTGCAGTAGTGAATGGGATAAAAAAGACTATCGTACTAGTTGTTAGAAGATGTTGACTCTGGTTATGATGTCGAGGATGATGTCCAAGACATCTCTCCTTTGAATAAGTTTGCAAGAAAGAAACCTTCTGTCAGGGTGCCTGATGCTCCTCTTAACAACATTTCCTTCCATTCTATTCGCAATGCTGAAAATTGGAAATATGTCTTCCAAAGAAGGATTACTCTTGAAAGAGAGTTAGGAGCAGGTGCACTGAAGTGCAAAGATATTATGGAGCTGATTTCTTTTGTTAGCTTGTGCTGATCACAGAAGTAAGGAATATATGAAGGTGTTTGTTTCTCCCTTTCTATCATAAATAGTTATCTGGGCAGGTCTGAAGATGATTACTGTGAGTTGGAAGTAACTGATAATCAGGTGTGCAAAGCCACCACTACAAACCAGACTGTAAAGCATGCAGGAACCTATGCACCGACTGTATGGGAGCTTCTTAAAAGATTTCTATGCATAATAAGTCATTTAAATGATTGATCAAGAACTAATTTGATTAGGGTCTGGAGTTGATGTACCACATGATGTCTTAACATCATGATTGTCGATGCTTGTTTTGTTTAATGCTTGGGATTGTTCATGTGAAGTTGGATGTTTAAGCATTATTGTGAGAAGTGGCATTTATGACTATGTGGATTATAATATGGAGAGTCTAATCCTATCTACAGTAACATGCTTGATGAATACATGACTACTTTGTTGAAGACTCCACTAGTATCAACAACTACTAGTGGATATAAAGGAAGAAGGCTGCTGACAGATACTGAGGTCAGAGCAGATTATTTTGAAGTGGTATTTTTTTTCCTGCAAGTCACTCCAGTAAAGCTTTTAAGAAAACTAAGAGTTTTTGGAGTTTGTGAGTTACTTCATACCTTTTATGCATGACATATTGCCTATTCAAAAGGTCATGATACATAGTGTGGTTATGAAAAGACAATGATCGAATGTCTCCTTGTGTTGTGAAGAAGTTAGGGTTCTTGGAAGTATTCTCAAGGAGTGAGAATATCTAACTCTAGTTTAACTCTACTTAGGGAGTCAAGGTTCAACATATGTAGGAAGTGCTGAAGCTTTTCTTCTAATGCTCAAGCCTTCATCTTCAACTGGAGCATTAGTTACTCATGACAAAGGGAGTCATGTGGATATCTGTAAATCGTTGCTGCAATGGTACAAGTACTGTCAAGCTAGAATATTGTTCACTTTTGTAAAGGTTTTATGAGGAAATGATGTCGAAATAACATGTTGTGACATTATGAAGTTATGGATAAACTTAACAAGTCATGGTTGCTTCTAACTATGAGAAGCTCAGTGAAGATCAGAAGTTCACATATATCTTAGAAGTTTAATGGGAAGTCTGGGAGAATTTATTTTTCTCTATAGATTTCAAAAAGACACCTCGAGGGTCTACATTATGAAGGGGTGTCACATATGTGATATTTTGATACCTTAGTGTATGTCATTAAGTCTAAGTGAAAGAAGAACACTTAGAATCCGTATGAACATGTGGATAATCTGGTAAAGCATCACTGATTGGTGGGAGAAGATGTGTTGATCAATGAAATAAAAAGACAATGTCTGACTAAGTGTCAGGACATTATTCAGGTCATGTTTCTGCATGGTCAACATAGGGTGGAGTGGCCTATGTGTTCAAACAAGTGGTTGTAAATAGGGGGGGGGGGGGGGAAATTTGTCTGACTATCAATGTGTATGTATAGGAAGTAGCTATAGCATTTAAAG
Source organism: Vicia faba (assembly GCA_948472305.1). Lineage (NCBI taxonomy): Eukaryota > Viridiplantae > Streptophyta > Magnoliopsida > Fabales > Fabaceae > Vicia > Vicia faba. The sequence goes on along the minus strand of OX451736.1, from coordinate 1,369,567,322 downwards.
CTATTATGGACAACGCACATTGATATTTGAAGCTTTCTCCTCAAATATCGTTTCTTTTGACCAAGATTGGTGCTACAATCTAGGATCTTTATTTTCCAAGTAAAAATCCTAGTTATTTATAGAGAGTTCTCTGTATCTCTGTAACCCTGTGAGCTCCTTGAGTCCATAATTCTTATGGATTTTATTCGGGTTTGGGTAAGATGTGCTTGGGTCTGGTATTATGAAGGCCTTGTTTGCCAAGTTTTGGCTAAAAAGGGGGAGAAAAGTGAATTAGCTCAGTTGTTGCTGATTCCACAAGTGGTTATTATTAATGTTCACAGATATCAAAATAAGATGTTCGATCCTATTTCTATGACATATGTTTGTGACCTATGATCTGAGTTATGAACACAATTGTGACCTGTGTTCTGAGTTATCAAGGGCAGTGGTTGATTTGGTCTTAAGGAGTTATTGAGAGTTCTCTTATTCCACCATTGGTCTTCTATGTTTATAAGATGTTCCTGCATTGAAGGGGGAGTACAAAATGTCTTATGTTATCTTATTCCTCGTGTGCATTAACCAAACTTCAGGACTTTACTTCCTTTTATCCTGAAGCTGATGTTTGTTGGTGCTGATGCAATTGAGTTTTGAGTGCTACAAAGAAGATGTCGAACAAGATGTTGAGACATTATTTTCAACTAGAGACCTGTTACTAATGGTTTTTGTTGTATTGTTGTAATCTCCTAGATTATAACTGTTTTTAGGTTATTTGTTTTAGCCAAAATATGCCAAAATGGGAGATTGTTAGTACTCTTGTTTTAGGATTGGCTTAATTTTGTAAAAACAAATCATAGAAGCAATAATGTAATGTAGAATAGGATGTACAAACTTTATAAAAATAGGCACAACAAGAAGATGTCCTACTAACATGTCAGAACATGTTATGTTGAACTTATTTAACAATTGGAACAACATGTCGAAGAAGATGTCTTGACATCGTGCCTGCTGAGATGGATTAATGAGATTCATTTTATTCTTAACATAGGAAGAATATTCAGGAGAATATTATGAATCATATGTGGCGCATATTTAAAGGTCTAAAAATTAAATCAAAAATCAAAGGGAATGAATACTTTATAAATAAGGAGATTATTTAGGAAAGTAAAGATTCAAGACCTTTCTTGGAGCAGAAATTTCTGCAGTTTGTTACAGCTGATTTGCTATGATTGAAGGCCCAAAACCAGTTGAGTAACAGGTTATAAATAAAAGGGTTTGTAACCTTGAAAAGACACAGCTCAAAATGTAGAAGTCTAGGGTTTTGTCAAGGTAAACCTCTCGGGTTGTGGGAAGGTTACCATGTTCACCTTGAAGCCTGTAGGTAAGAGGTGTATTGTTCTTGGAGTATGCTTTGAAGCAACTCCATGATGTGTTCTTAGTTAGGAGAAAAGCTAATAAATAGTGGAGTTTGGCTTGGAGACTTAGCTATGTTGTCATGGAAGTGTGTCTTCCAAACTATCTATTTGTGTGATCAGAATCTTGGTGAAGGGTCATTGATGTAGTGACTAAGGTGTTGACTGCTAGATATTAGTGTGATGATTGGAAGTGCGATGGGGATATTCCATATATAAGGAAGACCTAGGTAGAAGGGTCATTGGGTAGTAATTAAGTGCGTAGATCATCAACAGGTGTGTTGACTGTAGGGTATGCAAATTGATACTGCCGATAGTGAACTTAATTCCTGGCTTGGTAGCCCCAGGAGTAGGTGTTGTTATACACTGAACTGGGTAAACAATTATGGTGTGTTATTTATCATTTCAGTATTGTTTTATCTTGCCTGAGTGTTTGTGTCAGATCAGATGTCTCGACATCCTTACAGGACATATGAGTCTGTTGTACCAGAATTTCAAGATCGGAATAAATTTAGAAGCAAATTATTTTTGCTTCCAACCATAAAAGGCCTATCTCCAACCTTTAATAAAGGATCTTTTGGTGTGTTCCTTAGAAAGATGTTCTACCAAATGTTGGAACATCTCATCAATAGGGTGTGCAGATTCCCGTTGCTTAGAAGATGTGCTGGTGATCAACAAATAGGTGTTGATCACATATGTTTATAACATACTCCTTATTTGGAAGAGGAGGCATTTGGGCTTTGTATCTAAGATGTTTTATCCAGGAAACATGTCTTAGATAATTGTGCAGATCTAGATGGATGACCAACATATTATTTTCTCCTTGGATTGATTTATTTATGATCTTAGTATATAGGAGTACAGAGGCTGAGTTGTTTTTGGAGATTTGTTATGCCAACCAGACTCTATATAGAGGTTAATCTCAAATGTCAAGGACCTTTTCTTTGTCATCTGGAAGATCCTTTTGATCAAAGGAGCCAGATTATATGGAATCTTATTTGTGGCCATGGAACAAATTCTATTTGAGGGGGAGTCCCTGCTTCTCTAGAGTTGGAAGACCTTAAAGATATGTCAGATCTAATATGTTGACATCTTAGTGCTGAGAATTATTTTTCTCAGCATGTCTGGTTGGTGTTTCTCTTAAACAGGATGAAGGTTGTTTACTCTAACTTGATATTATCAAGTCTACGAGAGCACGGAACTCTTGTTCTATTGTTGTGGAAGAGAACTTCTATGGATTGTTAGAATTGGAGATGTATCAACCTTAGCTAAGCGGTTGATTGATGTCTTCACTTTTGAAGTGTCATCCAAACCATATTGGATGAGCATTACAGAATTTATCTGCAATAAGGAGGAGTTGACATTTTTTTGGACCAAAGGATTACGGTTCTATGTTTTTATTTCCATGCTATCGTTATAGAAAGGTTCACCTTGAGATATGGTTCAGTTATGTGGTGGTCTCACATGATGGAATAATTGTGTTTGCAAGTATTGAAGGGAATCCTCGTGTCTTAAAGATTTGGGAGAAGCATGCTTAATAAACAGTATGTTTGTGGTATACCTTGATTATTGTTAGATGGAATATCCTCTTTAGATGCATAAAGATGGCATCAAACACCTCAAAGTCAGATAGGAGGCATGCACATTGTGCTTATGTGAAGAGGCCTCTTGAGGTGTGTAATATGCATGCTACTGCATGCTTCTATGGTATGATCTTGAAGGTTGATCCTCTTGTGTCCCTTGCAAGAGTTGTATATGGATTTCTATGGATGTTGTCTCTAAATCCATAGTAAATGTTTAAATCCATACAATTTATACTGATGTTAGAACATCATTATAGGGCTTTGCTTCCTCAACTAAGGAAGTTTGTTATATCTGGAGTGGAGTATAAGGTTAAGCCACTGACCTAATTTGAAGTAGTATGTGGTGTAAATTGTTATCATGATTGTGTGTCATGAAGATGAATCAACTGGCACCAGATGTGTGCAGAAGAAAGAGGTCAAACCAAATGTACTACTTTGTGTGAGAAGGTGTGAGAGTTTGTTGCTGACGAGAGATAAGTATGTATCTGATGTGAGTATATAAATCTTTAATCTGAACTCTTTGCTTCAGAGAAGGTGTGAGAGTTTGTTGCTCACCATGATATTCAAAAGTGACATGTTTTCATTATGGCAGAGTGTATAGTTGAGTCACTGACCAAATCTCCTGTTGTCTGTGGTATGGATATCTTTCATGCTTGCCTGTTATGATGAAGGATCCACTTGTGCTTTTGTTACTTAACCATTTGTGAGAAGGGAGTTCTATCTACAGCATATACCACCAAAGGAGGGGTTGAATGAAGGAATGTAAGGAAATTTTTCCTTTGATGAGTTAGTGCATGTGATTGATTACAAATACCTTGACAGGAGCTGGGTATTTGTCTGATGTGTTGCAGCAGAATTGAAGTCTGGACAAAGGTTGCATGGTCTCATACAACTTATGCTAGTCTTCCTCTGATGATTTTATGGTGACAAGAAAAAATGTCTTCACATTGTGTTCAGTTCATTTTCTGAACCGGGCTGAAGGTAGTTGGCTTAGAATTCACTGGAAAGCGTTGGGTTTTGGAGAATTGTAATTCTACCTCTGTTATATGTTCTACAGTGTGTCAGACTTTCCCTTGTGTCTTGGGAATTTCCTGAGAAATTGTGCTGGTTTTTTCTGAGAGAATTTATTTTTCTCTCAATAAGTTGTAGAGATTAAGAGGGATTTCTATTGTTGGATGATGGCCAAAGTGATAAATTTCTGTGATAAGAAGTTGATGTCCTACATGATGTTGTAACATCATGCTTGTTGATGGATATCATTGGAAGAGCCCTTGAATGTATATCTATGAGGACTTATAGCAATCACATATATTGTTTTTATTGTCAATAAATTCTTTATCATACATCTACATTATGGTATTTTATTGACTATTGTTAAGAAATAGGAATCTCCTTCTCTTTGCATTACTATTTTTTTGGAGGGAAACATGTTCTAAACATTGTTGTGACTTCATCCCAGGTGAAGACTCTGCTGACTAGGGTAAGGATGTTGCTAATCCTATTGCATCAGATACTGAATATGCTTTGTGTTGATGCTGATAAAGAAACAAAAGGGTGTTAGATAGTGTAATATGATCATAATGCTTATTAGGAAGGTGGAGTCTTCTACTACAAGAAGAGTTTCTGTGAATCTGGATCTTGTGGAGCAAGCTATCTGAATATAATTATTTGGGAGTACGTGAGAAACTTCAAAACAAGTGTGCATGACTTCTTCCTATGCAAAGAGTCATGATATTTTGTGTGTATCCTCAAGGAGTCAGAGTATCCAGCATTGTGTCTTCATGGTATGATTGTGATCAACATGGAAGTAAATTACTTGTTTATGGATTTTGCTGCAGTGGTGCAAATTCTATATGATGTCAGACATTATGACATTAGGCTACTGGATGTAGCTATTGGTGCTCTTGACAAGGCATGGTTGGTTCTAGCCATCAGAAGCTGGATGATTAAATCAAGTGTACACATGCCTTTAAGGTGTACTCTAAGAGAAAATGTATGTGAATGGGAGAAGTAAGACTAAATGGATGTCTTGGCAGATGAATAAGGAGAAAAGTAGGAAGCTGATGATGTTGATGATGTTGATGCATGAATGTTGCATTTGTGTTCTTTTTGGTTTTGCATTAATATTAAATTAATGTGCTAATGTGGTTTATTTTTAGTTAGTTGCTTCATTTGTCATATTATGGCTTAAAAGGGGGGAGAAGTGTGTGTTGACTAACAACTGTGATTGTTGTTGTAATTGCTGGCCTCTATTAAAGGGGTGAGTTTCTAATTCTCTATTGTGCTAGCAGGTGCTGAGGGGGAGTTCCTATTGTTCTGGACTGAAGGGCTTTGAAGAGATGTTGGACATGATGTCTTCACATTGGTGTTGAGAATTTAGTTTTTATATTTTCTGTAACTATGTTTAGTAGACTGACTAACTACTAACCGTTTCTATGTTTTTGTTGTTTCTCATAACTCTGTTGTTATGTTTTTTGTTGTTGTGCCTCTGATGTATGTGTTTAATTTATTTTCAAACATGATTATGGTGTTTTCTTATGCGAGGGTTATTTGATTGTTTTAGCCAAAATTTACCAAAGGGGAAGATTGTTATTTCTCTGAAATTAAGATTGGCATGAATTTTAGTAAAATTAACTTTGCAGCAACATGTTGAACAAGATGTTTTAACTTGCAGTTTCAACATTTCGAATGTGATTCCCTAACCAGAAGACCATGATATATGGTCTGTTACAATTTTGCAGATTGGAAGATGTTTCAAATTGCTGTTGGAACATGTTGAATGGGATGTCCTAACCATAAGTATAGGACATCAGGTCTGCTACAACTGACAGTTTGGATTCAATTGTTGTGATTTAATTACTAAATATTATAGGAATATTTAGTAATCCTATGTGGCATCCAAGATTGATAAATAAGAGATATTATGTTGGTTTTTCTAGATATTCAGACTTTCTAAATATGGAGACATTTTAGGAAACTTATGATTGAAGACCTATTTTATTGGAGAAGATTTTGCAGACTTTGTGCAGCCTCTTTGCTGCATTTTTTGAAGCCCAAATCCAGTTGGGAAAATGTTATAAATAGAAGTGTTTGTAACCTAGAAGTGTATGGGACAAGAATGTAGAATCATAAGGGCTTTGTCATTGTGCCACTCTCTACGAGAGTTGGTTTGTGTGATCCACTCGGGTTGGGAGTTGCATGGTGTTAGAGTTGTAATATTTGTTATTGTTCTCCTCAAAGCTTTTAAGCAAGAGGTAACTGGGACTGGGACTATTAGTCATCATTGTGGTGATTGAAGGTGAGATGAGATTTCTCATATCTAGGGAGGACTTAGGTAGATGTTGCACAGGGTAGTGATTAAGTGATAAGTTATAAACTTAGGATTACTTAAGCTTTAAATTGATACCGTCTAGTGGATTTCCTTCCTGGCTTGGTAGCTGTAACACCCCAATTTTACCCAATAATTATATAAGATCAGAGTTATAAAATTCCGACAACCGAATCAGGATGCTACAATTTCAACTTAAAACAACAGCATTCATCACAGGTACATAACACTTTAAACTCGGATGACCCAACAACAACATAAATTAATCCTTTAAAACCAACAACTTTCATAACTACGCAGCAGAGTCAAATATTCGACTTAAAAGAATGTAACATCTTTATCCAACTGAAACAACTCCAAATAACAAGTATTTAACAAAAACAGCCTAAAATTCAGCACCAAAAGAAAAATCAACAATAAAGCATCAAACATTCATCCTCCCGAGTGTTTCGTATCAGAGCAATGACACTGACTCGAACTACTGAAGCTAAACCGCCTTCACTCTGGATTACCTGCATGTTACCAACTCAGAGGTAACATTAAAACAGAAGGTGTGAGATACCAAACAATATAATCGTATGTATGATAAATAATACATTAGAATTAGTTCATAAAAATCATCTCTTCACAGCTCTTTAACAACATTAACATAATCAAATCATCCACACAACAAATCAGAATACAATATGGAACACGGTCATTACAGTACAGGCCATGAAAATCAAATTAAATAATGCAGAATTGTTAGAATTTGAACGTTAAGCATGATGGTGCAAGTAAATTGGCAAAAAGATGCAAGAAAAATGATTTACGATGCCATGTTCAGAGCCATATTCAAGGATACTTACAGCATGTTTCAGATGGTCTCAAGGCCTGGTTTTGGTTGCTTTTGCTTCACAGGGTGTCAGGCAAGGGAGTAGTGTTGAGATCTTGCTTTGAAAACGCCTCTAAACAAGAATTCGATCTCCACTTTTTTCAAGGTTTTTTCAATTCTGAGTTGGCCGTTTTTGCAGTCCTTAGGGCGTGTTCTTGCTATGCTTGGCTTGTGTGTACATAAAGGAATGTATTTAGGTCAAAACTTGGGCCTTAGTCCATATGCATTGAAGATGGAAGATTTGATTTTGATCACCATTATCAAGTTTCCAAATATAGGCCAAATTTGATTTTTTATGCATGAAAAGCCTTGATACGAATTTGATTTGATGAATCATGATAATTGAAAGCTACAATGATCAAAAAGATATCATTCCATTCATTTTTAGATTTTATTTGATTTAATATTGATTAAAAATGAATTAAATCAATAAAATAGAAAAATAAATGATTGGTCATGAAATTAAGGATGGGACACGTGTGTGGCATGACAAGATCAAATCAAGTGGAAAAAGGTGGGCCCTTTTGTCAAAAATTGGAGTTTTGAGGATAGTTGACTTTTCATAATTTTGGAAAAATTCCCAACTTCAACAATGCATAAATTATTCAATTTTGAACTTTTGGAGGTGTTCTTGGACTTTTTAGAAACCTTGAGATGTACTCTAACCAAACTTTTTGGTATAATATCATTTTGATATTCCATGCGCAAGTTATAAGCTTTGGCAAAAAAGGTGTTTTTTGTTGACTTTCAAAAATGACCTATAATGTCCAAATTTGTAACTTCTTGTGAGAGCATTTCTTGGACTTGGGGTGTGAAGATGGATTGTAGGAAATTGCATCCTCTTCAAAATGAGATTTGGATGGGTCATTCTCATAAAGTATTAGAAAGTTATGCTTGGTCAAAGTTGAGTTGACTTTTCCTACAAAACCCTAATTTAGCAACTTTTGAATCTTGATGAATCTTGATGAATCTTGAGCAATCCTTGATGAATCATGATCAACCCTTGATAAAATGATGAATTATCCTTAAAAATGAGAATATTGACAAAAAAATATTGAGGTTTGACTGTATTTGGGACACAGTTGACTTTTGCCCTAGCACAATCAATTTTTGGACTTCTTGAGCAATTGACTGACCAAACTTTCTCTGCAAGGCTTGAAATTTGACATGGATGAACTTGAGAACATATTAGTACATTGGGGAGCACTTGGGGTCATTTGGATGTGAGGACCTTGATGCAACACAAAACCCTAATTTTGAATTGACTGCCTTAGGAGGTGATTTGACTGTCCAACTCTTGAACAATCTTGGAGATGATTCTTGGAGCTTATTCTTGACATGTCTTGAGAAATATGGGAGGGTAAATTTTGGGGTACAACAGTTGCCCCTGTTCAATCTTCTTAAACCTCAGGATATAGACTGGCGTTCGGGCCTTTCGTGATCCGAAGGTGGAAGATGATTGAACACTAGAGTGCCCAGAAATTTGCACTCGCATGAAGTAGTATTTGTCTTGTGATGTCGGGAATGGGCTTACAGATTCCATTTGGAGATTGATGATGGGAGATGGGCTTAAAGATGCCATCCGATGGAGCGTCGATCGCGTAAGAGATTCCTTAGCGAGAGCTTGTATACCTGTTATTAGGGGAGATTCCGCTGGGGAACGCTGTCCTTTGTCTTAGGAGAAATAGAATTTTAGGAGCTTCGGTCGTCCGTTATTCTACTGGGGAATCATATCTTTTGAAGAGCTGAGAGTGAACTACTATCTGGTTGCAACTCAGGCTTCATAGTGATAAGACCGACTGCTATCTAGTCGTAATCCAGGCTTTACAGTGACTTACTGAGGAGATGAGATTAAACTTGCTATCCAGTCGTAATCCAGGCTTTGCAATACTTCACTTCTTATCTGGTTGAAATCCAGGCTTCAGAACAGATCAAGTGGTTATCCGGTCGCATCCGAGCTTCCTTTTGACTGTTGGGTTTACTAGTATCCGGTCGAATTCGGGCTTCATAGTAACTGGCTGGGTAAACTGTTATCTGGTCGTAATCCAAGCTTCACAGTGTCCCTTAATGCTATCTGGTCATAATCCAGTCTTCACAATGTATCATACCACTATCTGGTCGAAATCCAGGCTTCGTAGTACTCTTGGTTGCTATCTGGTCGTAATCCAGTCTTCACAATGTATCATACCACTATCTGGTCGAAATCCAAGTTTCGTAGTACTCTTGGTTGCTATCTGGTCGTAATCCAGTCTTCACAACATCTTCTATCATTATCTGGTCGTAATCCAGGCTTCACGATGTATCATACCACTATCTGGTCGAAATCCAGGCTTCGTAGTACTCTTGATTGCTATTTGGTCGTAATCCAGTCTTCACAACATCTTCTATCATCATATGGTCGTAATCCAGGCTTCACGATGTATCATACCACTATCTGGTCAAACTCCAGTCTTAATAGTACTCTTGGTTGCTATCTGGTCGTAATCCAGTCTTCACAACATCTTCTATCATTATTCGGTTGTAATCCAGGCTTCATGGTCTTGTATTGCTTTATGTTCGTAATCCAGTCTTCACAATAACTTGTTGAGCTGTTATCCGGTCGTAATCCGGTCTTCACGGTTCACTGGGGAATAAGCTACTATCCGGTTTTTCTTCGGGCTTCATAGCTTGCTTCTGAGTGATGTCACTATATGGTCGTAATCCAGGCTTCGCGGTAGTCTGATATTGTTATTCGGTTGTAATTCGGGCTTCACAATATGCTGTAGAAATCAAGATACTATCTTGTTGTACCCGGGCTTCATAACTTGAATTTTGATTGTATTTTTCTTGAAATGGAAAGGTTAGCTGTATGTAATGCATGATATGTATCAGGCAATGATGTTCTCAAAATAAATGAGATTGTATGGTATGATGCGTATATGCATGTATCATGATGTATGGATATGTAATGTCTTAGCTGGGGAAAATAAATCCCGAAGCTGCTGGGGAATAGAGTTGAATTCTTCGTTTCCGCTGGGGATGGTGAACGAAGGTGATTGTGAGGAGAAACCTGCAGGAGAAAAGAACTCCGTTGGGGAATAAACTGATGAAGAGATTACTCCGAGGGGAATTACTCTATGGGGAAAAGATGTTCTGCTGAAGATTTTAACGATAACTCCGCTGGGGATTCTGTTGATAAGCTCTGTTGGGGATTTTAATGATGAACTCCGCTGGGGATGGATTACCGTTGCTGGTGATATAGAATCGGTTGAGGATTGAACTCCTGTTTGGGGAAAGAAAGCATTTCGCTGGGGATGATCTTTCAGTTGCAACTTGGTGAGGATAACCCAGTTAGACTCTTGTGGGGATAACCCTCTGAATTTGGCTGGGGAGATTTTTTTTTGCGCTCTGCAGGGGATAAGCTTCCAGAATCTACTGGGGAAGATGGTTCAACTCTGTTGGGAAAGCTTTTTTAGACTGCACTGGGGAAATGACTCCACTGTAGATATCTTGGATTCCTCCAGGGAACATTCTTATACTCGGTTGAGGAATATTAAGACTGTCGGGGGTACTCTTATGCTTGCTGGGGAATCTTCTTATACTCCGTTGGGGAATATTAAGACCTTCTGGGGATACCAAACCTTTTTATGGCTGATGGTAGACTAACTCTGCTTGGGGGAGAGTATTGCTGATTCGTTCAACTGCAAGTCTTAGATGGGAGAGCTACCATTACTGTATTGCTCTGCGGGGAGTGACGGTATCTCAGCCATCTTCTTCAGCTAAACCTACCTTGGTACCTTGGTGGACAGAGTAACTACATAGTTTGGACATTTCTTATGCCCCTGTTTCTGATATTACTAGTAATTCATATTTTGTTTCGTATGTAAATATTTATGATCAGCAATTAATGTCAAATGCATATATCAAAAATGAACATTGGACGTTCTTTGCAAAACAAAACAGACAAAGGAAAAAAACAGTTTGAAATTTCTGAGAATGAATTTGTATTGATTTTGAAGCTTGGCCTGTAAATAGGCGTTTTTGTACAAGAGGTTGACGTCCTAGTAAGAGAACATCTCCGAATAAATAGACTTTATACAATTTATGAAAAAGAAACAAAACAACTATGTGAATAATCCCACTGGGTTCCAACTCTGTTATTGCCTTTATATCTTCAAGCATCTCATCACTTTGCTGCTTAGTTGAAGATGAATCTGATTGATTGGTTTTGTCCGAGCTCGATGGTCGATACCGAAGTCTAGATGCGAGGTGATCCAACGAGACATAGTGTTACGCTTTAATCCCTAACTTTTGCCTGGACCGCCCTTTCGGGTTTTCGGTCCACCGGGATACCCATTTTTGCCCAAGCCGCCTTTTCAGGTTTTCAACTTGTCGGGTGTACAAATTTTTTCATTTTCATCCCTTATTTTTGCTCGAACCCTTTTGGTTCGCCGGGAAGCCCTTATTTTTGCCTAGGCCAGTCAACCTAGCGGGTCTTTGATTATGCGTAGTATTTTTCACTATGTCTGCATTGACGGGGTGAGGAAGGTCGTCACCATCCATGGTGGTTAGAATCATAGCTCCTCTTGAGAAGATGTTCTTAACCACAAATGGCCCTTCGTAAGTAGGGGTCCATTTTCCCCTGGGATCACCTTGAGGTAGAATAATGCATTTGATTACCAGGTCCCCAACTTGATACTCTTGTGGTCTGACTTTCTTGTTAAATGCCTTGATCATCCGTTTTTGGTACGTCTGACCATGACAAATAATAGTAATTCTCTTTTCGTCAATTAGGTTTAATTGATCAAGCCGGGTCTGAATCCAGTCATCTTCTCTCAAACCCGCATCCTTCATGATCCGAAGAGAGGGTATCTGAACTTCAATAGGAAAGACTGCCTCCATGCCATAAACCAAGGAATATGGTGTTACCCCTGTTGACGTCCGTGTTGACGTGCGGTACCCATGAAGAGAAAATGGTAACATCTCGTGCCAGTCTTTGTACGTCACTGTCATCTTCTGCACAATCTTCTTAATATTCTTATTTGCAGCTTCGACAGCCCCATTCATCTTCGGCCGGTAGGGAGAAGAGTTATGATGATGTATCTTGAATTGCTTACAGAGCTCAATGATCATTTTGTTGTTGAGATTGGTACCATTGTCCGTGATGATCCTCTCTGGTATGCTGTATCGACAGATCAGGTTGTGCCGAATGAACCGAGCCACGACGTTCTTGGTTACGGTAGCAAAGGAAGCTGCTTCAACCCACTTCATAAAGTAATCAATAGCTACCAGGATGAAATGATGCCCATTGGATGTCGTAGGTCTGATCTCGCCGATCATATCAATGCCCCACATTGCAAAAGGCCAAGGTGCTGTCAGGACGTTCAGAGGAACCTGAGGTATATGCACCTTATCAGCATAGACCTGACACTTGTGACATGTCCGAGAATGCTGATAACAGTCAGCTTCCATTGTGGACCAATAATATCCTGCCCGAAGGATTTTCTTTGCCATGGTATGTCCACTGGAATGGGTTCCAAAGGTACCTTCATGTGAATCTGCCATGATCCTTTCTGCTTCAATCTTATCCACACAACGCAGTAAGGTCGAATCATGGTTATGCTTGTAAAGAATGCCATTGCTGATGAAGAACTTCGCCGCGAACCTCCTCAGAAACTTCTTATCATTAACAGATGCACCCTTGGGGTATTCTTGAGCCTCAAGGTACCTTTTTACTTTGTGAAACCAGGGATTTTCTGTTACCTCTTCAGTCTCAAGATCACAGCAATGCGCAGGTTCGTCCAATCTTTCAATAATGATCCGGGGAGCCACATTGTCCCAATTGACTATGAACATAGAAGACATCGTAGCTAGCACGTCCGCCAACTGATTCTCCTCTCTAGGGAAGTGTTCAAAGGTGATCTCCTCAAAATGGGGAAGCAATGTCAACACATACTCCTTATAAGGGATAAGATTCGGGTGTTTCGTATCCCACTCGCCTTTGATATGACTGATCACGAGAGCGGAATCTTCGAAGACACTCAAGAACTTAATCCTTAGGTCAATTGCAGCTCGAAGACCCATGATGCACGCTTCATACTCCGCCATGTTGTTGGTGCAGTTGAAACATAGTCGGGCGGTAAACGGAGTATGAGAGCCTTTAAGAGATATGATCATAGCGCCAATGCCATTACCCAAAGCGTTTGAAGCTCCATCAAAGTACATAGACCATCGGGATCCTTCCTCAGGTCCTTCATCCGGTCCAGGTGTCTCACAATCAGTTATCAACGTGATATTCTCGTCCGGGAATTCAAAGTTTATAGACTGGTAATCATCCACTGCCTGGTGTGCCAAATGGTCTGCCAATACACTTCCCTTAATTGTCTCTTAGGTCGTGTACTGGATGTCATACTCAGTCAAGATCATCTGCCATCTTACTATTCTTCCGGACAAGGCAGGCTTTTCGAAGATATACTTGATCGGATCCATCTTTGAAATCAACAGAGTAGTGTGAGTCAGCATATACTGTCTCAGCCGGCGAGTAGCCCATGCTAAAGCGCAACAAGTTTTCTCAAGCAGTGAGTATCAGGTCTCACAGTCGGTAAACTTTTTGCTAAGGTAATAAATAGCATGCTCTTTTCGGCCAGACTCGTCATGCTGCCCCAACACACACCCCATTGAGTTGTCAAGTACTGTTAAGTATAAGATCAGAGGTCTCCCTTCAACTGGTGGCATTAGGATGGGTGGCTCCTGGAGATACTCTTTGATCCTTTCGAAAGCGGCCTGGCATTCATCGTTCCAACGTACCACTTGATCTTTCTTCAGCAGCTTGAAGATTGGCTCACAAGTAGCAGTTAGGTGCAAGATGAATCGGGCAATGTAGTTCAGTCGTCCCAGAAAGCCTCTGACCTCTTTCTTTGTCTTGGGAGCGGGCATCTCTTGTATGGCTTTCACTTTGGCAGGGTCCACTTGAATACCTTTTTCGCTCACGACAAAACCCAGTAGCTTACCAGATCTCACCCCGAAGGTGCACTTGTTCGGGTTCAACCTCAGCTTGTACAACTTTAACCTGTCAAACAGCTTCTGCAGATGGCCAAGGTGTTCCTCCTCAGTCTGGAACCTTGCAATCATATCGTCGACGTATACTTCAATCTCATGATGGATCATGTCATGAAACAAAGCAACCATGGCACGCTGATATGTTGCCCCAGCATTCTTCAGTCCAAAAGGCATAACCTTGTAGCAAAAGGTGCCCCACTAAGTAACAAAAGTGGTCTTCTCCATGTCTCTGGGAGCCATTTTGATCTGATTATATCCAGAGAACCCATCCATAAAGGAGAATACCTTATGCTGAGCGGTGTTGTCAACCAGAACGTCGATAAGAGGTAGAGGGAAGTCATCCTTAGGGCTCGCCCTGTTCAAATCCATGTAGTCAACACACATTCGAACCTTACCATCCTTCTTCGGTACCGGAACCACATTGGTGACCCACTGAGGGTAAGAAGTTACTGCTAGAAAACCGGCGTCAAACTGTTTCATCACTTCAGCCTTGATTTTCTCAGACATCTCTGGGCGCATTCGGCGGACCTTCTGTTTCACTGGAGGACATTCTTCCTTGGTAGGCAGGCGATGAACCACAATGTCAGTATCCAACCCAGGCATATCTTCGTAAGACCAGGCAAAGATCTCAACATAGTCATGTAGCATCTGAATCAACCGCTGTTTCACACTAAGCTCCAGATTTGCACCGATATTAACTTCCTTCTTGTCTGTCTCGGTACCCAGATTCACTATTTCCACTGGCTCTTCATGTGGATGAATGACCCTCTCTTCCTGGAGTAGAAGTCTTGCAAGTTCACCAGGCACTTCGCAATCATCTTCACCTTCGTCTTCGGCTAAGTTGATCGGATTTTCAAAGTCATAACTGGCAGTAGCAGGATCGTTACCAGTGAGATCCAGAGTGGATGTGGACCTGTATATGTGAGTGTGTGTAAATAGCTGTTTCGCAATATATAATAAAGAAAGACAAGGAGAACAAGATTTGAAATGCAAGACCGTCCAATGTTTTTATTAATGATATATGAAAAATGACACACAAAATCCCTCACAAATGAAGCCACAGTGCCCCGGGTAAGACACCGGGCCATAAAGTTCCAAAACATTGTCTGTTACAAATTCAAAACAAAGAGTTCATTACTGGGTAACAAAAGTAATAGGGATGAAGTCCTTTGCAGTCCAGTTGCTTGGTCCACCGTTGGTAGTAGGATAGATCCAGTTGTCGAATTCAGACTCTTCTACATCCTCTTCAATGGCATTCACTCCCGAGTTGCTAATGAACACAGGAGGTCTTCCAAT
Organism: Vicia faba; assembly: GCA_948472305.1. NCBI lineage: Eukaryota > Viridiplantae > Streptophyta > Magnoliopsida > Fabales > Fabaceae > Vicia > Vicia faba. Next base: position 1,369,551,815 of record OX451736.1, on the reverse strand, counting down.
CCTTGCACTTCGAACAGCCCTTTGAGCTTCTACAATGAAACCCAAACCAAACTTGTTAGTCTTCTGTGTAAAATCAGGGAGTCGGCCCCAATTTGCACACTCACCCTTCTCAATAACAGCCTGGGCATCCCTTAAGGAAGCCATCTTCACATGAGAATCTTCAACCACAGTCTCAGCTGATGCCAATGTCTGGGGGACCTCTTCAAAGTGCTGAAATGGGGTCTCAATGAACTCCCCATCCATCTCTACGTATCTGAACGAGTTGAGGTGGCTGACCATGTACTCTTCCTCCCCTTGTACTGTCACAATCTTCCCTCTGATCGGGTACTTCAGCTTCTGGTGGAGCGTTGGGGTTACGGCCCCAACTTTATGGATCCATGGTCGACCCAGCAAACAAGAGTAGGATGGCCGAATGTCCATCACATAGGACGTAGAATTGAAGACCTGAGAACCAAATTTAATTGGAATCTCAACTTCACGGTGCACCATCCTTTTAGACCCATCAAAGGCCCTGACAACAATGTTAATTGGTTTTAGCTCTAACCCTTTGCAATCCAACCGGTCTAGAGCTTTTTTGGGAAAGACGTTCAATGAGGAACCAGTATCAACCAATACATGTGCAAGAGTAGTGCTCCTGCATTCAATGGAGACATGCAGAGCATCGTTATGATTTTTCCCCTTTGCAGTCAAATCGGCGTCGGAGAAACCCAAACCATTATCAGCAGTTAAATTGGCCACACAATCGGTAAACTGATCAACTGACGTCTCTTGTGGCACATGGGCAGTATTCAGAAAGGTAATCAGAGCCTTGGCATGGGCCTCTGAGCACAGCAATAGTGAAAACATAGAGATCTTGGATGGGGTTTGCCCCAGTTGCTCAACTACGTTGTAATCACTCTTCTTAATAATCTTAAGAATCTCTTCCATCTCCTGTTTGGAAGCTTCAACAGTAATTGTCTTTGGTGCCTCCGTCTGGGCAGGCACATCAGTGATGATCCCTTTGCCCTGAGCGTCAGATGACTCGGCGACAGGGGTAAGAATAGGAACTTGATCACGAATGGAAGTAGGTGCACTTACAGGTGTAATGACAATAGGTCTTCGGACAGTTGGTGGAACAATATCAGGTGAGAAAAGTCTACCGATGCGGGTGACTTTAGCAGGTCCAGTAATGTTGCTGATGTCAGTATCAACATCCAACTCTTGCTTAACTCCAAGAACATAAACATCAACCCCATAGTGCCAGGGGACAACTTTGTTAGATGTGTAGGGGATGGGCCCCAGAATGGTGATAATCACAGGTGTGATCTTCGGAACAGATGTAATTCTAACAGGCTTCCTCGAGGGAGCCTTGGAAGAATTGTCGAAAATGGTAATAATGGCAACTTCTTCAGAATGAATGGAAGGAACAACAATCTTCTCAAACAGGATCTCCTTATTATCCATCAGGCTTTGGATACCTGACTTCAGGAATGGGCAACCAGTAGGTAAAATAGAACACATATGGCAACCTTCGCCACAACCCGGAAATAAACCGGCTAGCAACAGGTTCTTCTTGACAGTCATCAGAGGGGTAACAACGTCATCCACAGAAACTACAAACAATTCTTCCTCTACAGCATTTACTCCATGTTTGGGCATGCGAGCAGTCACAACATTAGGCTTCTCGTGCGCCTCGAACTAAATCTCTTTTGCATCAATTAAGTCTTGTATCTTGTTCTTTAATGCCCAACAATCATCTATATTATGCCCCGGGCTATCGGAGTGATAAGCGCAGCGGGCGTTAGGGTTATACCTTAGTGACGTTGTATTTGCATTCTTTGGGGGTTCCCTTATAGTCACTAGGTTAGTCTTCAGCAACTGTGGCAGAATTTGAGATAAGGTCATGCTGAGACGAGTGAATTGCCTCTTAGGTCTCTCATCCTTTTGTTGATTGTTGTACTGAAGAGTACCAGCAGGTTTTGAAATAACAACCGCGTTGACAGCTTGGTGGTGTTCAGGTCTATTCTGTCTTCTTGCACTATAGACATCACTGGACTCTTTCTTAAACGGCTTCTTCTCGGTGCTCGATGAGGCACCCTTCTGTATCTTCCCAACCTTAATACCAGCTTCAATCCTCTCACCAGTCAAAATAAGATCTGTAAACCCAGCTGAAGAGCTTCCAATCAGATGGTTAAAGAATGGACCAGACAGGGTCCCCAGAAACATGTCAACAAGCTCACGATCAGCCAAAGGTGGTTGCACCCTTCCGGCAAGGTCTCTCCACTTCTGCGCATACTCTTTAAATCCTTCACTCGTTCCTATTGACATACCCTGGAGTTGGGTACGCGTAGGATGCAGTAGCCAAATCTTCCCAACTGCGGATACTGGCTCCGTCCAACTGATAGAACCACTCAAGCTGAGTCCCTGAGAGACTGTCTTGAAATAAATGGATCCATAGGTTTTTATCAGCGGTATACGGCTGAATCTTCCTCACATATGACCGGAGGTGCAGCTTCGGACAAGAAACTCCGTCATACTTAGCAAAGGCTGGTGCCTTGAATTTATGGGGAATCACCACCCCAGATGATAGACCTAGATCTCCGAAGTCCAGCCCGGGCACCTTCTGAATTTCCATGGCGCTCAAACGGTCTTCCAGCTGTTTGTACTTATCCTCAGCAGGAGGATACTGTTCTTCATCGTAGTCTGTCTCGTTGTCGGAGACCATAGGGCCAGGAGCCCTCCTTTCTTGTGGACTATCTTTCCCTTCAGATGAGGTGGTCAGATCAACTTCATTCTGTAGCCCGTTTCCAAACCTGTGTCCAGTATTGAACAGGATGGTCCTCTTCTTCTTCTTCTTTTCTTTCAGAATCAAAGTCTTCAGGTCCTGCTGACCCTTAGCTAGATTCATGAACAGCTCTTGAAACTGGGCATTCTGGGACTGGAGGGCCTTGATAGCTTGCTCAGTTGAAGGTTCAGTAGACATGATGATCGCTGAAATAAACAGCGAAGAAGATAAGAGACCTGTAAAGGGTACCTGTTTATAAAGTGCATGGGATGAAATGCGTATGATTTATGATTTCAAAGACAATCGGGATTCAAATTTGTAAACAAGAAAGGAAACACACTTTATTAGATTTAAACTTCAAATTTTAAATTGTTCAACAAACTTCCCTTAGGCGTTACAAGAATGGAAATACTGAAAAGTAAATAAAAATAGTAAAAGAAATCATCAAAGGTCCATCAATGCTCCCATGGTCTCTTCTTCTCAGTGCGGACATAATCATTCAGGATCCGCTCATTCTCTAGTTTCCTAGTCAGCTTCTGGATCTTCTGCTCTTGTTCATTGAACTTCTCTCGGTAGGAATCCCGTTCATCCCTCAACTGCATCCAAGACCTCTTCAGTGCCCCAATATCAGTGGGCATATAAGGATGGAGAATGGTTGGAAGAACCCCTTCTTCATTAGCAACTTCAAGAGTGACAGGCCGGACAGCTTCATATGGCATACCTAGCTTCTGGGCACGGATGCGGACCCATCTGAGATATGGCTCCATTGGCAGAGAAGTCTTTGGACCCAACTCATGTGGATCAGATTGGTGAACTATGTCCCAAGCCCTTATGAATCTACGACGCAACTCGTCGCTATCTCCCTGAAAATCAAAGATGATATGAGGCATTAACATCTCATGAGGCCCTTCTCTTCTGGCTCTTCCAAACTGACAGAGAGCTAAGCATGGGTTGTAAGAAATCCCTCCATGGGTTCCGATCAATGGAATATTAGGATACTCTCCACAACGATCAATGACAGTCACCTCATCCATACCTTTAAGAGTCCAGATAATGTCATTATTAGAAAGAGACATCACCCTATAAGCCCAGCTCATTCCTTCTTTGTTCTTCAGCACAGACTTAGGGAGGTACGAAATAAACCACCTCGACAATAAAGGAGCACGGCATATCAAAGTTCCCCGTTTTCGGGTAGTACGAGCATAGAGCTGATGAAGGATGTCACCCAAGAGAGTGGGTACAGGGTTCTGAGAGATGAAGATCTTTATGGCATTAATATCAACAAAAGTATCAGGATTCGGAAACAATACCAGGCCATAAATCAGAAGAGCCAAAGTTTCCTCAAAGGCCTTAAAGTCTAGGCTATCCCAGAAGTAGTTAGCCTTGCTCACCAAGAACTTAGTCAGAAAAGCCTTAGTTCCACTTATAGTCTCCCAATTAGCCATTACTTCCTCTTTAGTCAAATGAAGGGCTGCAGCAATCTCTTCGGGCCTAAGAGTCTTTTCCCAACCAGTGAACGGAGTCTGCTCCAAAACAGAGATACCGAGCAACTCAGAAAACTCTTCTAGGGTAGGAACTAGCTGATAGTCTTGAAAAGTGAAGCAATGGTACAGCGGATCATAAAACTGGACCAGGACACTCATCATTTGTTCGTCCAATTTGGAGGTGAACACACTGAGAAGAGAACCATACCTCCTGATGAAGGAAGTAGTGTCTGGTATTCTGACAACCAACTCTTTAAGCAGGGCAGGTACTTGGACAAAGTTGATCCAGATAGTATTCTTACGCATGGGCATCATAATGACCTACAAAACAGAGCGAAGATGAAACCCTCTTGTCTTTGAAATAGGTTAGTCCTTATGCAAGATGTATGCAATGTTATGATGTCATGATGTCATGATAAAGGCACACCACAAGTATCCACAAAAATCAAACATGGCAAAGGCACACAAGTCACACTGAGAGCCCTTAGATTTCAGGCTGACATGGAGCTTAGGTACTACCCTCTTTCAGTTCAGTCGGTTTAAACCTGTCCTAAAAATAGTAACTAGGTTCTAGAGGATCTCAATATCACTGACTACCCTCAATTGGTCATAATTCCAGTTCAGCAACCTTTTCTTGCGGTCGGAATCATCGCGAGAGTTTAGTCTCAATGAGTGTAGCATACTGCTACTCTTCTATGGCCAAGTTGGTCAATTTAAGGTTCTAAGGTCAATTGGTGCTTAATGACCCCTTAGAAGACCCATATTCTCCTCGTTCCAACACAAGGGATATCGGTACAGACTAAAGTTCCACACCAACGTAGCTATTGCTTCATCCGTATCGGTCTACACCGTACAGATCCCTCACAGTTTATTGCTACTTACCTAAAGGGTATCCCCAGATTCGGGTTAGGATCTATAGAACTCCGATACAAGCCCACAAATATAAATCATACAAAGCATACAATTGAAAACACAATGATCTAATCCTAAGTTACACCCCACTTATATATCTAGTCCCCAGCAGAGTCGCCAGTTCTGTGATCGGTGGGAATGAGAACTGACTGTTTTGGAATGCTGGTTCGCGTTTGCGTTTGTTTTCGCAAAATGTCGCGGTAAGCAAGAGTCACCACCTTCTTTTATTTTATCCAACAAGGAAAGGACAAAAGCACGGAAAAATTCCTTTTTGAGATAACTCTCGAGTTCGGGAGGTATATTATAGAAAGGGAAGATGTTAGCACCCTTTCTATCTGTGGTTATCCACGGGCTCTTAGGTACTTGCTCATTGTGTTTTCAAAAGTTTGCTTTTCTTTGTGTTTGTGGGTTTGAAAAGGGTTCTTGTTCTGAAAGGAATGTAAGTGCGAAAAGTTTTGTTTTGTTTTAAAAGGAGCAAGTACTTAAGAACCATCTACGTACTCAAAAAGGAATTAATCTGTACAAGTGTCCTTTAGACAATGCTATCCCACTATTGAGGAGTAGGTAGCACCGTCGTTGGAGTTTTCGGGTCAATTCGATTAAGGGACGTGTGGTCACTAAAGCAATGTTAGGACGCCTTAGAGGTAACCCTAATATCCTAGATCATTTTTCTGAGGCAACCGTTTCGAGGCAACTATGATCTTTGGACAAGAGGGTGACCTCTAAAACTTCCTATACTCAATGACCACGTTCGAGGCAACCAAGTGAGGTGTACCCTAAGAGTGGCATGTGCAAGTGTGTTATTTCAGTTATATTATCTTTGTGCATGTTATGGTGAGCTACTATTGATTTTAAGTTAAAAATTGATCTTGTCATGCATTGCCTATTTATCAAACATCTAGCAGTCAATATTGTGCGGAAATTAAATTGCGGAAAATTGAATCTAAGCTATTACAAGGCGTCGGGTATTTACATCGCCAAAAACAAACCCTTTAAAATTAAATTGCGGAAAGTAAATAAAAGCGATAAATAAATAAAATCCTAATTTAAAAACTATTACATTCCCGAAGCAATTACATTATTGGACAAAATAATACGCGTGCGAGAAAATTAAATCGGAGTGTTTTTAGGGTTTTGACCCTTTTTTATTAAAGAAAACATTTTTTTTTTATTTTTTTGAATTAAAAATTAAGTCTAAATTAATAATTGAATTAATTAATTAAATGAAAATATTTTTGTATTTTTTATAATTAAGGAAATAAAATAATAATGGTTAAAAATATTAAAAACCTAATATTCTAATTTGATTTTAATTTATTTCAAAATATTGAAATTATACCTAATTAGAAACTAAATTAATTAAATTATTTATTTACAAAATAAAATAGTGAAATTAATAAAGATATTATTTTTTTGGTTTTTTCTGATTTTATGAAAAAAAAGGTTAATTGGTTAAATTTTTAAATAATAATAATAATAATACTTAATAAAATAAATAAATAAATAGATAAAAAGATATAGAAATTAAAAGAAATACTCAAGGGGGTATGGGCCTGATCTGGGTGTATGATCAACAATTTTTAGACCTATTTTCGTCCAGCCCTTTTTTGACCTTTGGAATCCAATGCGTGTCTTTGACCAGGGAGTATGATGAGCGTGTAATCTGGGCCACTGGATTTGATTTGTAAGCCATCTGGAAGGTGGATCTTTGAGGCACATGATGCACTTCACTCTAGGCGCTGCATATGAGTACCTGAAGAAAAATCAAATAAAGTTTTGGGGGACCTGGGATTCGAACCCAAGTCCCAAGGGGTTTTGCCATGCCTCTCTCACCAATCCAACTATGTTGCATTATTGTTAATGGGAGAAGAAATAAATACAATATGTGAAAACAACTAATTATGCTGGAATAAAAAAAACGCGCTAAACACATTTGAATAGGCCAATGACGCAGGGACACATGATCATCTTCTCCAAATAACCCTGGTTATTTACCTGCGGATTTTTATCTGCAGGAAAGTTCGTAGCTTGCTTCCAAAATTCACCCTAGGCCATGGAAACGAAATCTAAGAGCACCAACACGTTCGTCTCTTCCTCCTGGTTATCCCTATAACCACCATTAGCATTGATTTGGCCTGTATCGAAAAGGCCTAAAAAACAAGAACAAGAACCCTAGGCTCGGGCATTACAGTACAGGCCATGAAAATCAAATTAAATAATGCAGAATTGTTAGAATTTGAACGTTAAGCATGATGGTGCAAGTAAATTGGCAAAAAGATGCAAGAAAAATGATTTACGATGCCATGTTCAGAGCCATATTCAAGGATACTTACAGCGTGTTTCAGATGGTCTCAAGGCCTGGTTTTGGTTGCTTTTGCTTCACAGGGTGTCAGGCAAGGGAGTAGTGTTGAGATCTTGCTTTGAAAACGCCTCCAAACAAGAATTCGATCTCCACTTTTTTCAAGGTTTTTTCAATTCTGAGTTGGCCGTTTTTGCAGTCCTTAGGGCGTGTTCTTGCTATGCTTGGCTTGTGTGTACATAAAGGAATGTATTTAGGTCAAAACTTGGGCCTTAGTCCATATGCATTTAAGATGGAAGATTTGATTTTGATCACCATTATCAAGTTTCTAAATATAGGCCAAATCTGATTTTTTATGCATGAAAAGTCTTGATACGAATTTGATTTGATGAATCATGATAATTGAAAGCTACAATCAAAAAGATATCATTCCATTCATTTTTAGATTTTATTTGATTTAATATTGATTAAAAATGAATTAAATAAATAAAAATTAAATAAAATAGAAAAATAAATGATTGGTCATGAAATTAAGGATGGGACACGTGTGTGGCATGACAAGATCAAATCAAGTGGAAAAAGGTGGGCCCTTTTGTCAAAAATTGGAGTTTTGAGGATAATTGACTTTTGACAATTTTGGAAAAATGCCCAACTTCAACAATGCATTACTTCTTCAATTTTGATTATTTGGATGTGTTATTGGACGTTTTAGAAACCTTGAGATGTCCTCTAACCAACCTTTTTGGTCTCATCTCAATTTGATATTCCATGCTCAAGATATAAGCTTTGGAAAAAAAGGTGTTTTTTGTTGACTTTCAAAAATGACCTATAATGTCCAAATTTGTAACTTCTTGTGAGAGCATTTCTTGGTCTTGGGGTTTGAATATGGATTGTAGGAAATTTCATCCTCTTCAAAATGAGTTTTGGATGGGTCATTTCTCCAAAAGTATGAGAAAGTTATGCTTGGTCAAAGTTGAGTTGACTTTTCCTGCAAAACCCTAATTTAGCAACTTTTGAATCTTGATGAATCTTGAGCAATCCTTGATGAATCATGATCAACCCTTGATCAAATGATGAATTATCCTTCAAAATGAGAATATTGACAAAACATATTGAGGTTTGACTGTATTTGGGACACAATTGACATTTGCCCTAGCACAGTCGATTTTTGGACTTCTTGAGCAATTGACTGACCAAACTTTCTCTGCAAGGCTTGAAATTTGACATGGATGAACTTGAGAACATATTAGGACATTGGGGAGCACTTGGGGTCATTTGGATGTGAGGACCTTGATGCAACACAAAACCCTAATTTTTAATTGACTACCTTAGGAGGTGATTTGACTGTCCAACTCTTGAACAATCTTGGAGATGATTCTTGGAGCTTATTCTTGACATGCCTTGAGAAATATGGGAGGGAAAATTTTGGGGTACAACACACATGCATGTAGTACCAATGGAGCAAAAATCCTAACTTAATAATATGCCAATAAATAAAGGAATCAACAAGGCATAAACCTTCAACTTAATATTTTTCCAATCCAGACCAACTTAACGAGCATCAGCTCTAACTTGATATGCGATGTACGCGACACAACATGAATGTAGAAACAACAACAACCAACAACAACTCATCATAAATCAACGTTGGCCATAAGCCTATAACATCAACAACAATTCAACATCAACTCAACATAATTAAACTTTAGCCATAAGCCTACAACATAATATCTGCCAAAATTAGAGGCATCTCAACATAATTCATCAACCTGCGGATTCTCAATTAAGCATAAATTACACAGCACACCGTAACGACCAAATCAACACGCACGGGAAATAGGACTAGGGAAACTAAGTACCCCTCGACATGCACAGCTACCAAGACATAATAATAACTAACTTATGTTCCTTGGAACGACCTTGTAACCTAATGTCGCTCGACAATCCAACACACATATTCCCAACACACCTTGCAGCATAAATGTCGCTCGGCACTGTTGTACCCCAAAATTTTCCCTCTCATTTCATCAACATTTTCTCATCACAAGACCCTTGGAGCTCAAGATCAAGTTAGGGTTTACTCTGCTCAAGACTCCTCCTTGCACTGCTGACTCAAATTAGGGTTTGAATTTGCACAAAGATATTTTGACCTAAAATTCCCAAAATGACTTTCATGCTTCATGTTGGACTCACAAGTTTATCCATACCAAGTTTCAAGCCTTGATTCCAATCTTTGCCCAGTCAATTGGACAGTTGACCTAGAAATCAGTTGTATTGGGGAAAAAGTCAATTGTGGTCAATTGACAGTCAAACCTCATGATTTTTGACCCACATCAACATTATGAACTCATATGGAGCATTTGATCAAGTTTGGATCACAATTCCACAAGAAATTTGATCAGATCACCAAAAGGGCAAAATGGTCATTTTTAGGGTTTTGACTACACAAAGGCAATTTTTGACTGTTTGACCTGGCCAATGGCAAACCAAGCTCACACATGGACTCAAGGATTCAATGGCATGGTCTTGACACATTCAACAAGTTCAAAAGATCCCAAATGCACAAGATTGACAGATGAATTTTCCAGTCAACTGATCCAAATTTGATTGTATACCGAAAAGTCAAACTTTGACTTTTTGGTCAAAATCAAGTGCCAAGATTTATTTTTCATCAAGACATGTCAAATTATGAAACTTGTTCATCAAGAAACCAAAAATTACAAATTAGGGTTTAAAATGAAGAAATTTCATAACTTAGAAATTTTCTAAGTTATGAAATTCCCTTATTTTTTCCTAACTTTGTCCCATCTTTTCATCAAGATATATTTGGATTCAAACAAAACTCAAAACATGAAAGTTGTAGTCCATTGCAAAATCTACAACTTTGATTCACAAAGTTTTCTCAAAAGAATCTTGTAGCTCAAGTTATGATTTTTGGAATAGGGGTGCAAAACATTCTTAACTTAGAAATTTTTTAACCTATTTTAGGCAGGATTTTTGCCCAACTTCATGGCCACTTTTCACATGCTTACACTTGGAATTTCAACTTGCATTACAAAGATGGATTGTATTACACATTCCAAGCTTTCCAAATTGTCAAAGAACTTCTCAAACACCCTTGTGGTTAGGGAGAATCGAATTTGTAAAGATGGGCAAAAGTCACTTTGTTCATGGCCAAATACATGTTCATAACACTTTGCCTTTTCAAGTCAGCTTGCACAAGCTAGGTTACAGGCCTTTTATCTCATCCACACTCAATAATTTAATGTCAATCCTTTGTGTTCAAGCCTTATTTTGTGTGTTTAACCATTACTTGCAAGATTAAGCCATATTTGGAAAAAGCATTTTAGCCATTTTTGAAAAGATCAACTTTATGTCAAAATCCATATCTTTGAAGTACAAGGAAATCTTTGAGGCACAAGTTCATGAACAAATTCCACTGATCTAGGAGAGAAGGTGCAGCATGCTTGAGGGGCCTGTATGAGCCTATAATCTAACTTGACAACTTTTGCTTAAAGGAGAAGAAAAGCTTGCATTTTGTATAATAACACACATTCCTGCAAGAACCAACTCAAGCAAACTTTGTGAACACATTTTGATATTCCCTAACTGACCTAGAACACGGGCCCTTGACCCTCAATACCTCCTCATCCATAAAAGCACATTTTTCTGCAAAACAGAGTCCCTGTTGCAGATTGACTTGGCCAGCATCATTCCGTCGTGCGTTCTCATCCAAACCAGTTCAAATACATTCCCTACCATCCATTGAAGCTGTCCCAAGCCTTAGATACAAGCTGTAACAGCCATAGCCAAGTGTGCCATTTTCACTTTTCTCTCTTGCAGGTTGACTTTCATAGCTTGATTCAGAAGGATTCAAGGCACACCAAGCATAGAGGAAGTATCCTTGGACCTCAGGCAAGCTGTACAAATCCTCAAATTCCATTGAAAGCACCTCCATTGTTGTGCACGACTCAAGCTGAACAGGTAAAAGTTTGAACTTCTATCTTTCAATCCAGGCATATCTAGGCTTAGGTTTGTAAAGAAATTATGTCCTACTCATGGCCCTGAAGCTACCTATATCCTCACTTTTCATTTATGTTGTGTGTGCTGAGAGAATTTTGAACCTGAACATTGAACAAAAGTTAGGTCAGGAATTGGGGGAGGAGAAATTCTCTCTCATTTCTGAGAGTTAGATCAAGTTCTTGATATGTATGAATTCGTGATTTGATGCTTTACATTTTTGGTGTTATAAGTTTATGCTGAAAATCCAAGAATCGGGATGTTTGAATCAAGCATGAGAAGCGCGCGTTTTTGACAGAATGTTGCTAGAGGTTGAAGACAACTCCCCTTGGGCTGGGCCTGACTTGTTTTTTCTATTTGCATCTCATTTTTCCACTTACACCCCCTTGGCCCATTGTGTGTTTTTTTAATTATTTTTGACTTTTTATTTTTTCTTCTGACTTATTATTTTTTGTCAAAACATTAAAAATATTAAAAATATTTTTTCAACCATTTTTGCATTTTATTTGGATTTTATTTGCTTTATTTAAACTTATACATTATAAATAAGCATAATACCTTTTATTTAAAATACTAAAAAATAATACAAAATATATTTATTTTCAGTTATTATTTTATTTTATCCTTTGAAAACATTTTCTTAAAATATACTTTTTTTTTATAAATAATAAATATTTTAATTTTTGTATATATTTAATATATTTAATACATAATATAAATACCTATATATTTATTAGAATATTTAGGATAAAAATATAAAAATAATATATTTTTATTTTTATTAATATTTGACCTCAAAAATTACTTTTTTACAATATACTTCTCTTTTATTTATTTTTTGTATATAATTAATAAATATTGTATATAAATAATAAATACTATTTATTTACAAAATTAGGGTTTTGCCCTAAAACATGAAAATATCCAAAAAATTAACTTTTTTTATTTTTTATTTATATGTCACATGAAAAATACTTTTACATACATATAAAACCATTTTTGTGCATTTTGCATATTTATTGTATTTAGTTAATTATTGTATAATTAAATAACTTGTATATTCAATTTGGATCGTAATAGTTTAGATTTAAATTTCTTGCTAAATATCCCCATTTGAACATTTGTGCCCCCATCCCCATAATTATGTTGTAATAATTTAGGACTTTAAATTCCGCATTTTAAAGCTTTCTAAATATGCCATGATAGACTTAGGGTTTGTATGCGAAAATCAAATAACAAATAGCTTGACCTAATTCAAAGACAACAAAGCATGAAAATGGACAACACCAATCACACTTGCACCCCTAGGGTTACTCCACTTGTTGCCTTCAATAATGGGCCATGTTGCATGTTGGGTGTCTTTGGCAAAACAAAACAAATCAAATGATCATAGTCCCTCGATGACGCTTTTGAAAGTTGCCTAAAAATGATCAAGTCCCTTAAAGGAAAAGTTGCCAAAGACACTTGGCACTATTGTATTCATGGTCCAAACGATGACCCGCGCCTGTCCCGTTAACATCCTAACACAAGATTGTCCACCAAATATAATGGTGGAACAATACTGTTAAAAGGGTTAAAACATAGGAAAGATCTTTGAGAAATTTATAGTAGATAGCTCTTGGTTACTTGACCAATCTTGCAAAACAAATCCTTGCCATTTTTCAAAACACACCTCACAACACACTTTCAAAACAACTTTCAAAAACATTTCAAAAGACAAATACACCTTTGTATACATTCAAACATGGATCATTACAAAGGTTGCCACAACAATGGCCTCTTTTCAAAACATTTTCAAATCCACACACAAAACACCATTTCAAACAATCGAAAGCACCATTTCAAACAATTGAAAATGCAAGGCAAGTGATCTAAGCAAGTAACTAAGAGCCCATGGATAACCATGGATAGAAAGGGTGCTAGTACCTTCCCTTTCTATAATCTACTCCCCGAACCCAAGAAAACATCTCAAAGGTTTTTGCTGTGCTTTTTAATCTTTCCTTAGGATAAAATAAAAAGTCGGTGGCGACTCTTGCTAAACCGAAACATTTGCGAAAACAAATGCAAAACCCAAGTCAGTTCTCCCACCGTATCACAGGCACCTAGCACTTCAGTGACCTCCTCGACCACTAATTTGGCCAACAGCACAGAACAATACAACATCTGAAGGACCACATCACTACAATCCATAATTTTCGACTAATTACTCGGAATACGCATCAGCTTAACAACTATATCAACATAATCCCTAATTTCGTTCCAACCGCTCAGAATACCACAACAACCATTGATAAACTACCCTAACCTATCCATCAATTATATTGGGAATTCATACAGACAACTCATGACGCGTACAACACGACAAACTGCCAACTTCAATAACAGGTTCACTAATCATGCAAGACAGACATACAATAACTCCCTAAATGACCACAACATAGAAAACGAGCAACTTCAATAACAGATCCAGAAATATTAATGCACAACAGTCATACAAACGACCAATTCCCACATAAAACACATCATAAATCCTAATATAAGGTTAGAACCACACCCTTACCTAGATTGAAGGTCTCTCTACCAACACTTCCAGCCGACAACCTTGCTTTGCTCTGCTCGACAACCGTCAACTTGCTCCTCTCTCCGTGCAACTTTCACGGTCAATGCACAAAACTCTAAATATCCAACTAAATCAAATCCTTGTGTTAGGTTAACCTTATTACATCAATTCTATTGGGTCTAACCTACACATCCTCACTTTACTACTTCCAACCAATAACATAAGCCCAACACAATAATTCCATTAATTCTAACATTATTATTATTATTTATCAACTAATTAATTAATAATAATATAACAACTTATACTAACAATTCTCAACATTTCACAACTTTTCAACAAATAATTTGAAAATAATTTAATTAAATAAATAATTAAATTAACGGACTTTACAACTCTACCCCACTTAGAATATTTTCGTCCTCAAAAGTTTTACCTTATTCAAACAACTCAGGATAGGATTCCCGCATCCTACTCTCCAACTCCCACATCATGCTTTCTCCGGCAGCTTCTAACCAGACTACTTTCACCAAAGAAATCTCCTTGCTTCTTAGAGTCTTCATTTCACAATCTGTGATTCTTACAGGCATCGTCTCCACAGTAAGATTATCCCGTACTTGCACATCATCCATATGAATCATATGAGATGGATCTGAAATATACTTCCAGAGTTGTGATACATGAACCACATTATGCAAATTCAAAAGATTAGGCGGTAAAGCCACTCTATAAGCAACATTTCCAACTCTATCCAAAATCTGATACGGACCAATAAAACAAAGAGTGAGCTTCTTAGACTTCAATGCTCACCTAACACCAGTCACATGTGTAACTCTTAGAAACACATGGTCACCTGCTTGAAATTCTAAATCTTTCCTTTGTTCGTAATGATAACTCTTTTGTCTCCTTTGGGAAGCTTTCATCTTTTCTCAAATTAACTTCACCTTCTCAGTAGTCTCTCGAACAATTTCAGGCCCAAGCACTACACTTTCTCTAGAGTCATGCCAACATAAAGGAGTTCTACATCTTCGACCATACAACACTTCAAAAGGTGCAATTCCAATACTAGAATGGTAATTGTTATTATAAGTGAAGTCTATGAATGAAAGATAAGTATCCCAAGAACCTCCATGCTCAAGAACACATGCTCTGAACAAATCTTCTAACGATTGAATAGTCCCCTCAGTTTGACCATCCGTCTGAGGGTGATATGCGGAACTCAACCTTAACTTAGAACCCAACGCCTCTTGCAGACTCTTCCAAAATTCATAAGTAACCCTCGGATCTTTGTCTAACAGAGTGCACAAAGGAACACCATGCAACTTTACAATTACACTAGTTTAAATTTCTGCCAACTTTTATACTGGAAAATTGATGTTAATAGGAATAAAATGAGCCGACTTTGAAAGCCTATCAACAATCACACAAATTGAATCATGTCCTCTTGAAGTATTAGATAACCCCGTTACAAAGTCCATCTAAATTCTATCACATTTCCATTCTGGAACTTCTAACAGTTGCATCAACCCTACAGGCTTCTGATGTTCAACTTTCGACTTCTGAAAAGTCAAACATGCACACACAAACCGAGCCACATCACTCTTCATTCCAGGCCACCAAAACAAATTCTTCAAATCCGGATACATTTTTGTAGCTCCCGGGTGAATTCTTAACTTGCTTCTATGACTTTCCTCGAGAATCACTTTCTTCATCTCTGCATCATCAGGAATACAAATTCGATTATGAAATCTCAACACACCTTGTGCATCTAACTTAAAATCACTATTCTCGGACAGATCGATCCCAACCATCGAATCTACCAATTTTACGTCCAACTTTTGAGCTTCTTTGATATTATCCAGAAAATCATTGTTAATCTTCAACATCCCTAACATAACACTTTGCGGTGTCACCTTGCAAACTAAGCTCATGTCTCTGAACTGTTAAATTAATTCCAACTCTTTAACCATCATTGCCTACATATGAAAAGTCTTTTGACTTAACGCATCAACCACCACATTCGCTTTTCCTAGATGATAGTTCAAACCGAAATCGTAATCCTTTATCAACTCCAACCATCTTCGTTGTCTCATATTCAATTCCTTCTGATCAAACAAATACTTTAAACTCTTACGTCTCTAAATACTTTGAATCTAGAACCATAAAGATAATGCCTCCAAATCTTCAACACAAAAACAACTGCATCAAGCTCTAAATCATGTGAAGGATAATTCTTCTCATGAGTCCTCAACTGCCTTGACGCATAACCAACTACCTTTTCATTCTGCATAAGCACACCTCCTAAATCCATCTTAGAAGCATCACAATATACTACAAAAGGTTCTCCTGGATTAGGTAATGTCAAAATTGGAGCCGACGTCAATCTCTTCTTCAATTTCGTAAAATATTCTTCACATCGAACATCCCACACAAAAGCTCTACCTTTACAAGTCAACTTAGTTAACAAAAGTTCCAACTTAGAAAAACCTTAAATAAACCTTCTATAATAACCATCTAATCCCAAAAAGCTTCTAATCTCGGTAGCCAACTTTGGAGTTTCCCATTGCAATACAACATCTACTTTAGATGGATCTACAGCAATACCACTACCTGAGATAACATGTCCAAGAAAACTAATCTCCTTTAACCAAAATTCACACTTAGACATATTTGCATACAACTTCTTCTCTTTCAAGACTTGCAATACTATTCTTAAGTGTTTTGCATGATCTTCTTCCGATTTAGAGTAAATCAAAATGTCATCAATGAATACCACTACAAACTGATCCAAATAAGTATAAAAGATACGGTTCATGAACTCCATGAATACTCTCGGCGCATTAGTAACACCGAAAGGCATAACTGAATACTCATAATATCCATAACACATTCTGAAATCCGTCTTCTAGATATCTTTATCCTTCACTTTAATCTGATGATAACCCGAACTCAAATTAATCTTGCTAAAGACACGAGCACCCACCAATTGATCCATCAAGTCGTCTATTCTCGGAAGTGGATACTTGTTCTTAATCGTCACTTTATTCAATTGTCTATAATCAACACAAAGCCTCATACTTCCATCTTTCTTCTTTACTAGCAACACTGGATCTCCCCACGGTGATACACTTGGTCTTACACACTTCTTTTCAAGTAACTCCTCCAATTGCTTCTTTAATTCTAATAATTCAGATGCAAACATCCTATATGGTGCCATAGAAACAAGTTTGGTACCAGGTAAAAGGTCAATAGTAAATTTGACTTCTCTTGATGGCGGTACATCAGAAATTTCATTAGGGAAAACTTCAGGAAATTCACGCACCACTTGCAATTCCTCAATTATAAATCCTAATATAAGGTCAGATCCCCACCCTTACCTAGATTAAAGGTCGCTCTACCAAAACTTCCAGCCGACAACCTTGCTTTGCTCTACTCGACAACCGTGTAACTTTCTCCTCTCTCCGCACAACTTTCACGGTCAACTCACAAAACTCTTAATCTCCAACTAAATCAAATCCTTGTGTCAGCTTAACCTCATAACATCGATTATATTGGGCCTAACCTACGCACCGCCACTTTACTACTTCCAACCAATAATATAATCCCAACACAATTATTCCATTAATTCTAACATTATTATTATTATTAATCAACTCATTAATTAATTAATAATAATATAACAACTTATACCAACAATTCTCAATATTTCACAACTTTTCAACAAATAATCTGAAAATAATTTAATTAAATAATTAATTAAATTAATAGGAGTTATAGCAGCCCCCAGAGTAGGTGTTGGTTTGCACCAAACTGGGTTAACAATTTTGTGTGTTGTTTATGCTTTTCAGTACTGTTTTGTTTATTATACCTTGCCTATGTGTTTTAAGTCGGATCAGATGTCCGAATATGTCATAGGACATCTGAAGTCTTATATACCATAATTTCACTACATCCCACACATAAGATTTCCCTTTTCGAGTCAACTGAGTCAATGATAATGCCAACTTCGAGAACCCCTTGATAAACCTGCGATAACAATCGGCCAAACCAAGAAAACTTTGAATCTCAGTCGCAAACTTCAGAGTTTCCCATTCCAATACAACATCAACTTTAGAAGGATCCAAATAAATTCCACCATTAGAAATTACATGGCCAAGGAAACTTACTTCCTTCAACCATAACTCACATTTTGACAGTTTTGCATACAACTTTTTCTCTTTCAATACTTGCAACACAATTTGCAAATGTGCAACATGTTCTTCTTCTGATTTAGAATAGATAATAATATCATCAATGAAGACCACCACAAACTTATCTAAATACTTATGAAATATTATATTCATATACTCCATGAAAATGTCTGGTGCATTCGACACCCCAAATGGCATCATAATGTACTCATAGACACCATACCTCCTCTTGAATGGAATCTTCGGAATTACATTTGGTTTAATACGAATCTGATGGTAGCCAGACCTTAAATCAATCTTACTGAACACTCAAGCACCTACCAACTGATCCATCAAATCATCGATTCTTGAAAGTGGATACTTATTCTTGATAGTAACTTTATTTAACTTCCTATAGTCCACACACAACCTCATACTACCATCCTTATTCTTAACCAATAACACAGGAGCACCCCACGGAGAAACACTCGGTCGAACAAACTTCTTCTCAAGCAATTATTTGAATTGTTTCACCAACTCACCTAACTCTGAAGCTGACATCTTATAAGGATCCATTGTTATCGGATTCGTACCTTGTATCAATTCCACAACAAACTCTACTTCACGCTCTAGAGGCAAATCACTTATATCGTCTGGAAATACATTTGGAAATTCATAGAAAACAGGTAATTCAACACTTGCAGCTTCACGATCAACTTGCAAGAATGAAAACATTGGAAGCATCAAAGATTCATCTTCAAAGTGTTCTTCCACTTGCTTAGCTAATAAAAACATTAATGTTTCACTTCGTCGAATTTAGATTCAAGCTCTAGAGGCATGTCACAGATATCTTTAAGAAAAATTTCAGGAAATACATACCACTGACGTACTACTAGCCATCATATTACTCTGCACTCTCAGAGAAGTAAACATAAAAAATACTTGATTGTTCTCCCTCAAAGACATCTCAACTTGACCGGCAGATAAGAACCTCGACTCCATGCCCTCTTCGAGTTCGAGAAATAATACAACTTCAACATCACTGGAACTATTGCCATCAGCTTCACAATGAACCAACATTCCACACCTGAAAACATCTCAAATAAGCAGAAGTTTCTCCCCCACTTGTTTTAAACCAACTCCTACAGAAAAATGGTTAGAAAAATAAGCAAGCCTTGACAGTGTTTCACACACATGTCGTGTACTAAGAAACTAATAACATTAGACAACCTGGTCGGATAGACGGACATGCTATGATACCTATAATGTAACACCCTTCTAAACCCCACAATTAAATCACAAATAATTTAAGAATAATTCAATTAACATCACCGCTCAAGGGTGTCACACTTCATAGAAAATACCACATTAACAATCCTGCTCCGTAACATGAGTTACATCATTAACATAATATATTTATAATACAACACATCATTTAAATTTTTAACATCTCCGCGGAATCATCGTTATAAAAGAACTGCTTCAAAAATCAAAACTCTTAGTATTTTCGTCTCATCAAAGGTTGTAATTAAAAACTACTTTAACAATAAAAAAGCCTTCATAAAGTATGTCAACAAAAGGAACATAACATCAAATTCAAGCGTTCTTAACTTGATGTTACATATAGGAGCAAGACACCTTATAATTAATAGAAAACTAAATAAAATACTCCAAAGCTCTATCCTCGATACTTCAGCAAGCTACTCCTGAGTATATGCGCGTTACCCACGTGGAGGCAACATTCAAACAGAAAGGGTGAATAATCACAATTCATTATAAAAGATATAAGGAAAATATTAATAGTTGCAAACATTATTATATCAATGCATATCATTCATCAATACATCTTACTCGCACCATGATAATAATTATAAATCTTGCATCATAAAAATCATCATATAATCTCTTAATTCTCAAATATCATCATATCATATCTCATCAACAAAACTCATACAAATGTCATATAAAATGTTAATGCAATAACACTTACTCAAATGTATGTAGTACCGAATTTTATGAACACCTAGTTCATCACCCTCCATGATCCCCACCATAGGATCGATTCCCTCTTAGAATCAGAACACATCACAAATGCACTCAACCCGTGCAATGGGTTGAGGATTGTCATAAGCGGACCACCGTTGAGAAATAATATGAATGCATGATGCACAACAACATCACATATAAACTTGAGCACGACTTGTCAATTGTATCAGCATTCACATAATCATCATATAATCATCTTCATATAGCATGTATACACATTAAAAATGCACATCATCAACTTCAATCATCATAACATCATCAAATACCAACACCATGGTAACATCATTAGAATACATCATGTTACATCATTTCAACAAACCATCATAGTATACCAACATATAAATAATACAATTCATAAACATATAGACACATGAATAATACATGTAATACTTCATACAATTCTTCCATAAGATAGTTTTGTGTGTTAGCTTCTCAACACTTTAAACGGTGCATCAATCAGACACCCGAAACTCAAGATATGAATTCTTAAAGTTTTTAGAAAATACAAACACTAGCATCATGCTGCAACATACACTGACACCACAAAACCTCATTATGCACCAATTAATTTTAATTCCAGTAAATTAAAACCATTTTTACAAGAAAGTATACTGTATTAGCTTTCCACATGTTCAAACGATGTGTCAAACGAACACCCGAAACTCAAGTTATGAATTTTTGAAGTTTAAAAAAATGCTTCCAGAATTGATGGAAATCAATTTCCTCCACTCCAGAAGTCAATTTTCCCAATTTTCGAGCAGGAAATCAATTGCCACTACCCAAAATTCAAATTTTCACAAAAATGCACCATGAAATCGATTTCCTCGTCGTGGAAATTGATTTCCATTGTGACAGAAGGATTTTTCTGTTATTTCAAAGTTTGAAAATTAGTTTCCTCCCAACCCGAAAACCCCAACTTTTCTAAAATAGTCGGTATTCAAATTGTATAGGTTCAATCCCAATATCATACAGAATCACATCATTCATCATCAAACACATCAATCAATACAACAAAACAATATCACCATTCATCAATTTGATTCAAACACAAAAGAGATTATCACAATTATGCACAGACACAATCCAACCATGGAAATCATAACCCCATATCAATCATAATAAACCCAATTACAAATCTTACCTTGTTATCCTAGCAACTTTGAACTCTTCTTCTTTTTCTCTCTGGGCCCTAGCTTCTCTTCGCGTTATTCCCCTTATTTCTCATTTTTACCTTAATATTCCATTTAATTATTATAAATCTAAATAACATTAACTAAATTATTTAAATCTGAATAATTAGAATTATCCTTTATTTCTCCTCAAATCCCTAGCACATATCAAAACACATCACACAAATAATCACAAATAATCGATTAAATAATTAAATCTAAGTTTTGGGGTGTTACAGTCTTGGCTTCCTATCCATTATTTTTAGCACCTTGTTGAATCGCCTCCAAAGAAGCATAATAGCATTATAAATTCCTTCATTAGTCTCCATGTTACATTGAACCTCTTCATCATTAGTGTTAGAGATAAAAGCTATGCTCTTGTTCTTCTTTTGAGATCTATCATTGATAGCCAATTTAAAAGTTTGAAGTGACCCAACAAGCTCATCCAATTTTATGTTGAACTTTCTTGGGCTTTTTCAATAGTTGTGACCTTCATGTCAAACTTCTTAGGCAACAACCTAAGGATTTTCCTAACCAACTTCTCCCCTGAACGATATACAAGTTCAAGTTCATTTTTCCTTTAGCAACCATCCTTTAGCCTTTCTTTAACTTCCATTCATTTACCAGAAAAGAATTATCATATCCTTCATTATCTAACTTCCAATGAATAATATATTGAATTGAAGTTCCACAATGTGTTTCACACTTTTGAGAACAAGAGTAGTATGATTTCTAGTTTCAACACAAATATCTTATATTCCGATGACATTAGTTTTTCCCTTATTTCCCATACAAACAACCCCAAAGTCACTGGTCTCGTAAATTGAAAAAATATCACACCTTAAGGTAGCGTGAATAGAAGCACCGCTATCAACCACCCAATCCATCTCTTCACAATATAAATTGACATTCTCTACACAACTATCACAAACAACAAAGAAATCATCAACAATAGCAACATCTTCATTATTGTTACCTTGTTTTTTGTTGTTGTTGTTGTATATCTTCTTCTTGTTTTCCCTTTTCAACTTATGATAATACCTCTTTATGTGTCCCTTTTCCCCATAATGGTGACACTCAATATGATAGAATCTATTAGAGCCTCCTTATGATTTACCACGTGAAGTCCCACGATCAATTGAACTCCTACTTTGATGTCTCCCCCTTGATTCAGTAACCAACACCTCAGAATGTGAAGTAGAACCTTATGACTTATGCCCCAACTCCTCATTCAACATACTAATTTTAGACAAGTTCATTGAGATGATACCATTAGGAGTAGATTTAGACAAGGATGTCCTAAAAGTCTCCCTAGAATTAGGCAAAGCACCAAGAAGCCTCAAACCTTGAATTTCATCACCAAAAGTAAGATTCGTCGCTTACAATTGATTTAGAATCAATTGTAAAGTGTTCAAGTGATTGGTCATTGGTGAACCGTCACTATACCTCAGTGATATCAATTGCTTGAATAAGTACAAATTACTATTCCATGTCTTTCTTGCATACAACTCCTCAAAGTTGGTCCAAAGAGAGAAAGCATGAGTCACTGAACTCACATGATTCAAAACATTATCATCCACCCATTGAAGAATATAACCACAAACTTGTATATGCAACAAAGTCCATTCTTCATCACTCTTTCCATCAGGTTTTTCATTAGAGAAAACATGCAAGTGAAAATCTTTCACATAAAGAAAATCTTCCATTTTTCCTTTCCAAACATTATAATTGGAACCATTCAAACTCACCATCCTAGATGTGTTCCTCTCCATGGTTACACAAATCAAACCATGAATATAGATACCACTTTTTGGGAGGAAATCCACAAACGCAATGAAATAATTCAACAATTCAATCTCTCCCGAATACCAAATGCAACGACAATCAACAAAACACAAAAAATAACACAACATAATTTTAGACTGAAAAAATCTCCATTAACTAGGAGTAAAAAACCATGGGACCCGTTAGCCACTAAATATCTCCACTATAATCAATAACGGGTACAAACAAGGTTCTCTATAACACTAGTTAGAGGCATACATAAACATCATCAAGATCTACAATCAATCTTAGAATACAACAAGAATCAAGAGAAATAAAACAACCAAAAAATACCAAGAAAATCGTACCTCGAATATTGACTTCAGAGACGGGCTTAGAAATCTCATAATCCAATCCCTACCTTTCATAATTTTCTTCTATGAGTCGTGAACTCTATGATAACATTTCAGGACATTCCGACAGTTTGATTGTTTGCAAGCTCTGATTTCATGGAACTTCTCTGTGCTGAAATGGGACTGCAGGATTTCACCATTCTCTCTAATTTTTCTTATTATCTCTCACATATGAAACCATATTCCTCTTTATTTAATAATAACAAAGGTTTACACATACATGGACCATTAATCCACATTCATTCGGGCCACTCCAAATATGAGAGATAGCCCAACAATACTACTCTAGTATACAAACATTATAAACAATGCAAGAAAATTAATGCTTAAGTAAAGTAAACAAAAACAATGAATACAAAAATATTAAACAAATATGAAGTGTACTAAAAAAGCTTTTCGAAAAGATTTAATAGCAAGAATTAAAATTAAAATTCTAAAACTAACAAACTATGAGTATTGTATGCTATAGCCTATATTATGATAGATTGTGATAGATACTGATACAAATGTTGAAATATTCTAATAATTTTATATTGAAAAGGCGACAAATGAAACAATAATATTGATGTTAATTCCTTAAGTAATTTTAAGAAAAATGTTATAGAAGATGAAGGGGAACACAAGTTCATTGCCCCCAACCCGAGCTGGTTGTTTCGTGTAGGAGTGAGGGTATATGTTCTGAATTTTAGGATTCTTTATATTTTTGTGCACCGATGACATGGTCATGTTTTCATACATGACTAGGATGTGTTTCTCATTAATCATTTCCATTATTCTAGCTTTTCTTGCTATGTTTTACTCATAACACTTTGTAGTTTGGCTTGAGCTTGTTAGTGCGTGAGACACTTTTAGTGAGGAGAGAAAGAGAAAAAATAAGGAAATAAGGATTGATATTATTGAATTGTACAAATTGAATTACCAACTATGTATATATACATCTATCAGTTGTACACTAAGTAACTAAAAAACCCTAATTAACTTGGGCTTGGGCTTGGATTACTTAACTTGGATTATATCACAATATACCCCTTATAATCCAAGTTGTCAAACATACGCTAATCATAGTCGATCTGAACTATTTCTAATTTCTTTCTTAAATTCAGGATTTTGTAGATCTTCAATACTTTGGTGAAAATGTCGGTCAACTGTGCATCACTTGAGTGATGCCTTACTTCAATTTCACCTTGATTTAACTTCTCTCTTAAAAAGTGAAATCTAGCTTCGATGTGCTAACTCATTCCATGTAAAACTGGATTCTTTTCCAGATTAATGGTTGACTTGGTGTCGATCTGCAGCACTAGAGGTATATTCACTTTGACCTTGATCTCTTCCATCACATATCTGATCCAAATTATTTGGCACAAAGTATAGGATCCTACTATATATTCAGCTTCACACGATGACAATGCCACCACATATTGTTTTCTCTAGCCCCATGAGATTGGGGCACCAAAGACTTGAAAGAAATAATAAATTGTGCTTCTTCGACCTTCCTTATCTTCACATCAATCAACATCTGAATAAAAATTAGTCACAACTTCTTTGCTTTCATATTCTCATTGAAATAGAATTCCATAGTTTATCGATCCTTTTAAGTATCCCAGGATTCTTCTTGTAGCCTTCATTTTGGTCCACTCATGTATCTGCTCACTAATTCGACTGTGAAACCTATATTAGGTCCACAGTTGCACATATATCTCAAAGACCCCATAATTTGTTTGAACAAAGTAGCATCGACCATGTCCTCTTCTCCATGTTTCTTCGGTTTCAAATTTGATTTGACAGCTGAGGATGCAGGATTCGACCCATCCCTTATGAATCTCTTGAGTATCTCTTTGGCATAATTCTTCGATGTAGAACCATAACTTGCTTCAAAATTTTAAATTCCATGCCTAGGAAATATAATAAGTTTCCTAGATCTGAAATTTCAAATTCCCTTATCATCAGCTCTTTAAACTTCGACAAGTTCTCCAAGCTATTTCCAATTACCAGTAAGTCATAAACATATAAGAAAATTATTATTATATCTTGTGCCACAACCTAAACATAGACACCATACTCAGACTTGCATTTGACGAATCTCAATTCTACTAAGTATGATTCAGACTTCTTGTTCCATGCCCCAGGTTCCTGCTTGAGACCATAGAGAACTTTGTGCAACTTATATACTTTCCTTTCTTCCTCGTGAATCACAAAACCAGAAGGTTGTGTGACATACATATCTTCATCTAAATGACATTCAAAAATGATGATTTCACATCTAAGTTATATGTCAACCATCCTTGCTTGCATGCCAAGGCTATAACCAATCTGACAATCTCAATCCTCTCTACTGGTTCATATACTTTAGAGTATTCGACTCTTGCTCTCTGAAGAAATCCTTAAGCTACTAATTTTTCCTTATGTCTTAATATCAACCCATCAAAATTATGCTTCAACTTGAACACCCACTTCACTTTGATAGCTTTTGTGTGTGGTAGAAATTCAACTAGATTCGATGTATTGTTTCTTTCGATCTCCTGTAACTCTTCAACCATATCAGACTTCCACTATTTAATCTTTAAATCCTTGCTATAGTTGATTGGTTCAACACCTGTAAGTAAACAAAATGAACGAATTCTTCATTAGGTGTGAGTTTATCATCACCAACAACTCTATAGTCTTGAAACCTTATTAGAGGAAATCTAGTTCTTTGAGGTCTTTGGGTTGTGCTAGACACGCCCTGTTGATCATTTACTTCGACTTCGACTAGAATATCGATAATTTCTTCGACTTCAACCTCATTATTTGCTTCGTCTAAGCCATAGCTCATCAATGGCTTATCAATTACATCATTATAATTCTAATCCTAGGTAGAATTCTCATCAATCACGATATCTTGACTCATCACAATCTTATCATTGATTGGATTGAATAACTTATATGCACCAGTTTTATGATATCCTACCAAAATCATAGGTTCACTCTTGTCATCAAGCTTCCTTCTTCTTCCATCAGGAACATGCTTGTAAAAAATAGAGCCAAACACCTTCAAATGAATCAATAATGGTCTTTTTCCACTCCACACTTCTCTAGGATCCTTGTTCTTTAATTTCTTGGTAGGGCACCTGTTCTGAATATAAACAGAAGTGGAAACAGCTTCACCCCATAATGATTTTGGAAAATTCTTTTGCTTCAACGTGAATCTCGCCATATCCAATATGGCCTAGTTTCTTCTTTTTGCTATTCCATTATGTTAAGGAGTATAAGGAGAAGTCACATCATGATCGACACCATGTTCTGCACAGAATTCTTCAAACATCTTGGATGTCTATTCACTCTCTCCACCTTTTCGCAGAACTTTGATCTTCTTCTCACTATAGTTTTTAATAAGCATCTTGAATCTCTTAAAGATTTTGAGTACTTCATCCTTTCTCTTGATCACATAGATACAAAGATTTTAACTATACTCATCAATAAATAAGACGAAATACATGTTTCCACCAATGGCATGCTCCTCAAAAGGGTCACAACATCTGAATGTACAACTTCGAGTATGCAGAAGGGTCTCATTGGCATAGTCGAAACAAAAGACTTTCTGGATTTCTTCCCTACTAAGCAACCCTCATAGAGTTTGTTGGGCATCACAAGACTTGGTATACCTATTACCATATCTTGAGTGATCAGTTGATTAAGTGACCTAAAATTCAAATGGCCAAACATCAAATGCCACAACCAACTATTCTTGTGGTCGACAACTATTTTAAGACATTGTAGCTTATTCGAACGTCTCATGGTATTAAATGTCCTATTCTTAGATATAGGATATTTCAAGACCAAATTATTTAGAGTATTGAATAGTTTTAAGGCTGCGTATTTCATAACCACTGAGAAACATTTTTTGGCTAATTGTCCAACACTTAGCAAATTTCACTTTATTCCAAGTACAAAGCGTACATCTTTGATCATAGCTTTTGATTTATTTCTCCTTTGAATAACAATGTTGCCAAAACCTTCTGCTTGCAATGAGCTATTATCTGCAAGTCTGGCCTTTCTCTTCTTTGACTCATCAAAATCTGCCAAACACACCTTTCGACCAGGCATGTGATTTGATCAGCCAGAGTCGAGGAACCAGATCTCAGATTTAACATGGTTATCTGTAACTACAGCCATAACTACCATATCTTAAAAATCATCTGAATTTTGGCATGCAAGGTTTTCTCTTTCATCCTTGCCTTTTATTGACCTCCTATCTTTCATGTACCAACCATTATTAGCCAAGTGACCCTGCTTTTCACGGTTATAGCACTGCACACATTGTTAGATCCATGATTTTAGGATTGGCAGCAATTTCACTAAAACTTAGTTCATAGCAGATGTTGAGCAAGATGTCACAACATCTTGACCAACTGTCATAACAGTTTCTGCTGTCATGTATTTCAGATAGATGTTGAGCCAAATTTCTTGACATCATTGAAGGTAGAGAAAACACAAGAAATAGGGGTTTGAATTATGTTTATAGAAACATTCCCCTTTAGAAATTCCGGTTACTCAAACGATTAAAGAGATAAGAACATTGAAGAGTAAAGGACACAAAAGATTTATCCAGGTTCACCTTAACAAGGTTAATCCTGTCCACCCCCTCAAGGATGATTTCGCCTTCAATAAGGACTTAATCCACTATAGCAAAATTGATTACACTTCCAGTGGCAACCGTCGGTGACTAGTAAACAATGACATATTCAGTGATCCAATTTATCGAATATAATTTTCATTGACCTAATAGATTCTGATCACTTAAGATCTCCTATCATGGTTTCCTACAATGAATGCAGCCACTGTCTTCTTGAGTTCATACCTTCACAAGTCACTTAAGGAACCTTTCAATGATATATTAGTGATCCGATTTAATAGATATAACAACCATTGACTCAACAGAATCTGATCACTTAACATCCCCTATTAGGATTTCCTATAATGACCGTAACCACTATCTTCTTGAGATCAGACCTTCACAAGGTCACATAAGGAATCAATCAATAGCAATTGATAGGATCTTGTGTTTACATGATTTCTTCTTTAAAGAAGATTATACAAGTGTTTTAAGAACATATTTTTTAACATATTTTCGAGAAATAACTCTAGTGTTAAAACAATTTACATAAAGAGATTAGAACTAAGACACAATACGAGAAGCAACTCTTGTGTACATTACAATGTTCTACAAAGATGTATGTGATTAGAAGTTGGGTAGCATCCTGTAGTGTTCTTCTTCTTCATCTTCTTGTTAAGAAAATTACGAGCAACAACTCCTTGCTTCTTCTGATTTCTATAAAGATGTATATGATGAAATTTGATTAGCATCTTGTAGAATCTTCTTCTTCATTGAGCAAGCTACGAACAACAAATCCTTACTTCTTCTGTTTCATACAAGATGTATATGATGAATAGTTGAATAACATCTTGTTGAAATATCCGTCTTCTTCTTTCTTTCTTTTCTCTCTTTTGTAGTGGTCTTCAGAATGTGTAGCATTGCAACTTTAACATCTTCAGCATCCACTTCTTTTAAGCTTGATGTCCAGAGGCAGCTTTCTTCAAATCTTCGATCTTCTTTTATAGTCTTTAGAGAGAGAGAGATTGTGAGGATATAAAAGTATTTTTCTGCATCGGCGGTTTGTTCTTCAATGGATATCATAAGGTGTAAGAGTTTAGACAATATAAAATAATATTTTATGTATCCTGTCACTTTTCAATAATAGCTTTCCACCTTTTCTCTGAATAATGTTTTTCTAATAAGATTATAAATAGAGATCCATTAAGTAAAGAAAGATAGATGGAAATCTAGCCGTTTGTTCCCGACGGTCACAATGAGAGTGGTTGGCAATACATTACTAAATGACTGTCCTTATGCCACTCTAGAAGAGTAGAGGTCACAGATATTTATGTACCTTTTGTACACCATTACACGTTAACCATTTTGAACTTCTTCTTTTCTTCAGAGACTTTAGATGATTTAAATGTTGAAGCTTGTTGTAGAAGAATCAATCTTAAGTCTTAGAACCTAAGTCTTGGAGTCTTTAGAACTTTTCCTATCAGAACCTCGTGTTCAGAGTCTTCAGCACTTGATTGTAAGAACTTGCTTTTCTTCAGATCATCAGAACTTGTTCAGCAGAACCTTGTCTTCATAATCTACAGAACTTGT
This sequence comes from Vicia faba, assembly GCA_948472305.1. NCBI lineage: Eukaryota > Viridiplantae > Streptophyta > Magnoliopsida > Fabales > Fabaceae > Vicia > Vicia faba. Next base: position 1,369,522,034 of record OX451736.1, on the reverse strand, counting down.
AACACACAAAAGTAAAGCTTTAGAAGGCCTTCACAGCTTATACACAAAGTCACGATCATAACCTCTTGTACAAATATTCCTTAGACATGTTGCATAAGAAGTATTCAGAATCTTGACTTCGACTGTAACATGTAACCACATGTTTTCTTCCAGAGTGTTTATACTCAGAACCTGATGACGTCACACGCCTTGTACTAGAGTTAGAACATTATAGAGGCAACTAAACACTAAAACGAAATCATTTGAGTATACAATTGTTTTCTATGATATCAAGTAATGTTATCATCAAAATCCTAAGTCCAGATGTAGAAACAGTTCATTTTTACAATCTCCCCCTTTCGTTTATGCTTGTTCGGAGTCTCTCCCTGAGCCCAAGACTCACAAAATAAATTTTGAATTTTCAGAATATAGAATTAGAGAAGTAGCACTTCCCTACAACAACTCATAAGATTCTTACTAGAACACCTGGTCTTCATCTCAGAACCTGGGGGGAAAACTATATTTTTTGCTTACACCATCCATAATAACATTTTTAGATAAGTCTAATATGTTTATATTTGAATGGCTGATTACACCCATCGATTTAAATTATTGAATCATAAAAACAACAACACAATATATAATTTTAAGTATACAAACACAAACAACATAAAATACATGATTGTAATCAAACAAACAAAATTTATATTTACCTCAATCACTTCCCTGGTAAGTCTCCCTCACATCATGAGTCAAACTCTCCAGGACATCCATCTACTCATTTTCTAATCTTTCTTCTATCTTTCCATGCATTCTCTCCTTCAGTCACTTCTTTAAATTCTCCTCCAGCCTCTGATCAACTAGCTCCTTAATCTGTTTTAGGTGCATTTAGTCACTCATTGTTGATGATCTGAAAAATAACTTTAGGTTGATGCCTTGTCCAACACCACATACACGCCCACCATGCTCCTTTAATCCTATTGCTTATACCAATATGACACAGTGTTATTGTGGAACAATAAAAAGTTTCTACATTTTACATAGTAAAATTAGCATTAAAGAAAAAAATAAATAGTCACATATACTTGTAAAATAAATCATAAAAGTTAAAATAAATATTGTAACATCGGTCCATATTGAAACCACCGGCTGAAAATCATCGAACAATAAAGTCACCATCGAACATCTTTTATCCCACCGAAAGGGAAACGTAAACATCGAGAAAACCTGAAAAGGGAGAAATCACGGTCTTTCGACCGAGAGATCGGCTAAGGGAGTCTGTTATGCGAGGGGAAGGTGTTAGCACCCCACACGCCCGTAGTACTCTATGGTATCCACTCTTGTTGTCTAATCTAAATGGGTGTGGTCAAATCCTATGTCTAGGGCTTAAAAGTGAAAAGGGAATGCATGCAAAAAGAAGAAGAAAATAATGTAGGGAAAATAAAAGTTGTGCTCGGTTGGGCCCTACCCCAATGCCTACGTATCCCTTTTAAGGTATCAGAGCAGCCGTAGTTCGGCTTAAGTGTTTTGGTTGATTTGTGTACTTTAATTAAGACAAGCAAAGATAGTCAAGATGGCAAAACATCGAGAGAAATAACGAACAAATGAGGTGATCAAACATCGACCAAATAATTACAATGTAACATGTCAAAGATGGCAAGACATCAAATGGTAAGATAACACACCTAACAGTGACATTGTGGGTCAAAGTAGTATAATCAAACATGTGCGATGGCGAAACATCGACTTCAAACAAATGTGCGATGGTGAAACATCGGCTAAGAGATAACAAAGATATCATGGCAAAGATGACAAAACAATCACACCTGACAATGATATTGAGAGTCAAAGTAGGATAACAAGCATGTGCGATGGCGAAACATCGGCTTCAAACAAATGTGCAATGGCGAAACATCGACTAAAAGATAACAAAGTCATAGAAAAGATGGTGAGACATCGATAGAACAGATGACAAAACATCACACCTAACAATGATATTAAGAATCAATGTAGGATAACAAACGTGTGCGATGGAGAAACATCGACTTCAAGATAATAAGGTATCATGGCAAAGATGACGAAACATCAATAAAACAGATGAAAAAACATCACACCTATCAATGATATTGAGAATCAATGTAGGATAACAACACATGTGCGATGGCGAAACATCGACTTCAAGATAACACAGACAAAGTAAGATTGGTTTGTATCTTTTACTTTGAAGAAGAGTTTGGGTTCATTAGAAATGTCTTATGATTTGCCAAGGAAACAGGTTTTTGTTTTAAGATGCAAAATGCAAAGAAAGGAAAAACAACTAAGGGGAACTAGCCTAGCACTATCCCTAGTGTTATCATACAATGGTTGACCCTAAGGTTGTGGATAAAGGAAAATCCTATCCTATGTTAGCATACAGGGATTCCTATCTTAATCAACATGCCAAAGAGAGCTTAACAAAACTATCCTATAGGGAACATGCAATGAGAGCGAAGTCGTGATCTCAATGTCTAAATTGAGTGACTCATCGATCAACAATTAAAGAGGAAAAGCAATAAACATCCTATAGGGAACATGCAATGAGAGCGAAGTCGTGATCTCAATATCTAAATTGAGTGACTCATCGATCAACAATCAAAGAGAAAAGGCAATAAACATCCTATATGGAACATGCAATGAGAGCGAAGTTGTGATCTCAATGTCTAAATTGAGTGACTCATCAATCAACAACAAACAAAATACATGCAATCAGACAAAAATCAGAGGGCCTCTTGACACATATCAGTAACAGAGGTCCCATCATGCAATCAAAGAATTATGCAAAATGAAAGTGGGAGAAAGGAGGTAGTACAATACTAAACAGATAACTATCTGTAACAATCAAGCAAAAATAAAAGAAACCCAGAGAAACTTCAAGCAAGCTGGCATCAGTAGACAAATGGAGTCAGCAATTGCACCATCAAGATGTAAGCAAATTATCAGATATGAACAAATCCCATGAGCAATGTATGGCATTCACAATCATAGATATGTGTATCCTGCATAAACCATCAAGCATGCCAAACACAAAAATAATGCCAATATAATAAACTGTGTTCCACAAATAAAGTGGAACACAAAAGCCTCAAGCAAAAAGTGGCAACTTTCTCAGAGTACCTCGCATATTCAACAACCAAGTTAGTATTCCAAAAGGTGAATAAGTGGAAATAACATGATGGCAATTACCAAATTTTAGACATCATAAGCAAGAGAAGACAATCATATGCACATATTAGGTCAAAAAAAACAAAGGAATGTTGCTCTTTCCTATCACCATGTTGAATTGACAATTGAGTGTCAATCAAGGATCATAAGAGCTTGAGAATTATATGAACAAGAACCATGAAGGTCAGTAGCAAACATATTTTAATCATGCATGGCTAATTCAATCACAACTTCATGAACACAAAAGGAAATGACACCTTCATAATGCATTAGATGGTTCAAAATATTCAAACATGAGGCTTCTAAGTGAAATAGCTTGAGCTAACATGGACAAGTCAGAACCAACATGATCATTAGGTTCCCAATTATAGGCCTCACTCAAGTTCATTGGCCATCAAAAAAATTGCAACAAGACATGCAAACATAATTGGGTACCTTCACTTCAAAATTACATCAAAAATAGAAAAAAGGATCCATAAATCAAACAAAAAATATATTAACATCTTGGAAGTGTTTAGAAGTCAGAATGCAAGCCCTAAGTTCAAGAATGTTTGAGGAAGAGGTCAAATGAAATTCAAAATTCAAGAGTAGTTGGCAAAACTACCAAACTAGACAAGTTTTCAAAATTATTTGTGGAAAAAATTCCAAACCAAGTCAAGTAATTCAAGAAAAATAGTTTTCAAATTCCCAACACATTCATGAACCAAGATCAAGACCTGAAATCCAATAAAAGTCCAAGGCACTAGGGTTTTGAACATGAAACTTGCACCATAAGCAACAAAACCCTAGATTTTGACTTTTAATCCCAAATATTAATTACATAGGATCAAAACCCAAACAAACCAAACCAAGGTCATGCCAAAATATCAAGAAACCCTAAATGTCAGAAAATGCATTTTTTTTTCTTCATATTTTTTAAATTAGGAAAATACAAAGAATGGAATTAAATTCAAACAATTAGGTAATTAACAAAATTCCACATATCAAAATGATATTTAAATCAAAAAGTCAGGAGAATGGCCAACCAAAATTATATTCAAATATTAGGGCTAAAAACATACATCCCTGAATTTATTGTGAATTTTTGGATAAGAGGAAAATATTAAAAATAAGAAATCAAACAATTAATAATTAAATTATTATTTAAAGGCAAGAAAATACAAATCATAACCAAAAATCACCAAAAATGCAAAACAAAAATATGATCAGATTCTATGATTAAAAACAAGATTACATGATTTTTTTTTGGAATTTTTGAATTAATAGAAGTATTAAAAATAAAATAAAAAAACAAACAAATATTACAAATATCCTTTTGAAATTAAATTTTTGAACCAATGAAAATATTTTCAAAAAAATATACAAAGTCAGAAATATTATTTTGAATTTATGACAATTTTTTCAGAATTTTCTAATCATTTTTGAGCAAGAAAATAAATCATGGAAATCAAATTATAAAACAAAAATTCAAATGATCCAAAAATTTCAAACGGACCAATCATGATGTGCCAACACATCATCTTCAACCTCCGGATCTTCAAAAAGCGTGCGCACCACACATTCTTAGGGCTCACTTTCAGATCAACACAACATGCTCAATTTTGCATCATTTTTGATGAAATCAAAGGCAAATCAAAGCTAGCATGGCAAGGAATACATAGCAATTCGAATCAAATGAAATCATCAACCACATTATCCACAATCAAGTCATGAACATGAACAAAAACCTTCTACATCGCGAGTTTCAGAACATTCAAACATGCATAATTCATCAAATTAAATGCTATAAAGCTTCAGAATCATTCCATATACATCAAACAACATGATTATGAACTTAAATCACACGAGGCATGGCTAGAAATCAGAATTCAAAGTTGAGAATTCAAACCTTTGAGAAAAAATGGATCTATTGTCTCCTTCACTCCAGTTGCAATCCAAGGGTGCTAGCTTGATATACTTGCTTTGATGAAGCAGATTCCACAAAAAAATTGAAGAAAACACCAAGGAATTAAGAGAATCGAAGCAAGTTGCAGAAGATGGAAGAAAATTTCAGATCTGGAATTCTTGCAAATGGCGCGTCCTCCTCCTCTCTCTTTGCTTGCTTTCACTTATATAGAGTTTGTAGAGAAGGATAGAAGTGGAAGTTTGTCCTTAAATCCGTTGGAGGGCAAGATTGGGAAATTTGGCCAAAAATGAGGTGGATACGGAATCAGCTCTTTTGCCCGTGCGTTCCCTTTCTTGTTACGCGTTGTGAGAGCCAACTGAAGTTAGAAATGCATGCTTAAAAGGCCAGCCCATGATCATTTGAAATAAGAGAGTGTTGGTGAATTGGCCTTTTTAAGCAATTTTGTCATTTTTCAATGCAGCATGTGCAATACCATATGGGGCACGAAATAGCAAGTGTAATGGGCCTCAGCATGTCACAAATTACCAATGGGCTTGATTAGAAGCATGAGGAATGGCTAAAACTTGAGTTTGCAAGAAATGACCATTTTGCATATTTGCCAAATTTCACTAAAATGCCACAAAATTCCAAAACTCGTAACTTGCTCATACTTTTGAATTTTGGCACAAATAAGCATAATTTGGAAAGGTCTTAAAAATATCTACAATACCCTAGTTTTGAGTTTTTGCAAATTAATCCATTAAGGCTCCCTAAATCTAGCTTGAAATTCACTAATTTTGAAAAATGACCTATAATTTTGTAACTTCAAAAGACCATAACTCTTGATTCCTTGCCACTGTGGACATGAGACCAAAAGGATGTGAAAGATCATTCTCTTAGCTTTCCAAGCATATTTCATTTGCATCTTCTTGATCAAGGATGAATAAAATATGATTTTTTGAAATTAAGTCCTCATTTTCCAAAATTAGTAACTTCTAGGGTTTCTTCAAGAACAAGTTTCAATCAAACTTCAATATTTTTAATCCAATGTCCAAAATGGACTTGAAATATGAAAAGCACATTCCTTGAATTGATGGTTGGCCAAAAATTCACTTGGTCAACCTTGACTTTTATTGATTTTGACCAAAATGACCATTTTGCCCCTCTGAATCAATTGATCCACTTCTCTTCAAAACTGATGATTACAACTTCAAACATATGATCTTCCAAACATATAAAGGCCATGTGCAAAGCTTCACTTCAAAATTCTCAAGAAATCTTGATGAAAACTAAAACCCTAATTTTGGTCCACCCATTAGGAGACTGATGAATTATCTTCAAAACCTCAAATCCTCTGGGTATCTTAACCAATTTCTTGTACAAAGATATTTCAAATGTCAAAGAAATGTTATTGTTTCAAAATCAAGACTTTTGCCTTGGCCAATAGCCTTAATCAAGCAAACCCTAATTTGGCTGATGAATCCAAAGAGATGGATAAAATATCTTGAGATATGCCATAACCTTTGAGCTCAAAAGATTCAGAGATTTGGATGGTAAGATATTTCTTGAGCAACTTGTCCATGTAATCAACCTTCAGAGTTTTGAGGAAAACTTGGTAACCAAAGTACTTTGATCCTATCACAATGTATGAATGCAATGCACTATGATGTTCATGATGAAACATAAGCTTAAATCATGAGCGTAAATTTTGGGGTGCAACAGCTGCCCCTATTTAAATATCTTCAACATGATAAGTGAGAAAAGTGATAACTTTCGAGTGTTCAGGCTTGACGATGTTTGAATACGAAAGAACCCGAAAATTTACACTCTTGAAAGAAACAGAAACAAAACCCCCAAGACATGCGTCGGAATGAAGCTGTAACGCAGGTTGAGACAGAACGAAAACAAAGAAGAGTAGGCGCAACTAAACTTCCGGACAAACGTGCCAGGACAAAACTAGGCTTTAGAAAAGGAAGGGGTGAGACAAAACTCAACCAACAGAGTATAGACGAAACTAAACTCCATAACATAAAATGTACGCGGGTGAGGAGACGAAACTCTGAGCTCGACCCAAAGCAAAGTGGCTAGAGTGCGTGATTCTAGGAACACTTGCCAATCTCAACTAAGATAGACAGTATGAAGGAACTGAAAGAATCTCAGAAATTAGGAACAAAAGCAAGACGAAACTCGACTCAACGACTAGTCAGACGAAACTAAACTAGATGAGTACCAGGACGAAACTGGATTTCACACACGGGTAACGACGCGAAACTCGACCCAAAGCGAAGTGATGAGAGTGCATGTTTCTCAGAGCACCTGCTAGTCTCAGATCGATGGATAAACAATGACGAAAACTGATAGAAGCATCCAAGGAACAAAGGAGACTGATCTCAAGCCAGGGACGCAGTACGATCACTGCACTTGGTAAACGATCACCGTCAAAAGGTCCAAGATATGAAAACAAAGACGAGACAAAACTCAAATCAAAAACTAGTTAGGATACACTAAACTAGATGAGTACAAGGATGAAACTGGATTTCACGCACAAGGTGAGGAGACGAAAATCTAGGCTCAACCCCAAAGCAAGTTGATTAGGGCGTTCACCTAAAAAACCTACTGAAAGCAAAAATCAGGGCGAAACTGGTATTCAAAAGGTGCATCAATAGACACTGGAATAAACCAGAGAGGGTAGTAAAGACTAAATCCGATAAAACCGAGCCAGGACGAAACTGAACTACAGTCAAGAGTAGACACTCAAACAAAAGATTGATGTCAGAAGGATATTGGTATGGGGGGATAACGAGGACGAAGACCTCGCTGGGGATGATATCTGAAGTATTTGCAAATCACTGGGGATGACAGAAATAATAATGGCTTATGTTTTGATGAATGTTTGAATTCTTTTTTATAGCGCAATGCTCCATATAATGGAAATGCTACGCGTTTTGGTAGATGCAAATGTAATGATGCATGTTTAAAAGTTCCACTGGGGAATGGCCAACTTTACTGGGGAAACGAAACTTCACGGGGGATAAGCAAAGTCCTAAACAAACAAGGGCTTTGCCAAAACAGAAGAAAGCCGAACACTCCCTTCTTGACAATTATTAAGCTCTTTACAGATATTCAACGTGTAAACTTTTTTTTGATGTCAAATAGCTATTTTGAATACAGAAAAATGTTTATTGAGAATGATAGACTTGATGCGATGATTATTTAAGCCTTGAAGTTGAAAACTTTAACAAGATGTCGCATCTCTGTTGTGAACGAATCACTGGCTAGAGTGCAAAAAAGTTTTAAAACTTTTCTTTCCCCTTTTTTAAAAACGAGTTAAAATGCGAGCGATAAGATACCAACACGGTTATGCAACACACATTTGGGGCATTTAGGAAATGTTATCCTGTCGCAATATGCTTTCGTGTTAAACCCCTGTTTCAGTTAGGACTTTTAGAGGTTGTAACGTGGCCTGGTTTAAGGTTCTTTTGAAAAATGTTTTCCTAGGCTCAAGTTATTTGGTGCCCACCCCCCTTCGTGATATTCTCTTGTCCTAGGTTCAGCTGATTTATCAAAAACATTCATCTTTCAAAATATTTATGATGGTTGAGTGATCATGACAAATCCTCCAACATGATCGTCACTTAACTTCTACTGCTTTTGTTTGTCTCTTTTTGACATTATTGTTCTTCTTTTGATGAAAATATTATTGAATATATTTTTGGCCTTTTAGGCTCTCTTTTCCCTAATTTCTGCCTGGACAAAATCTCTTGAATTTCCATTTTTGGGAGTCCAGCGGGATGCTCTAACTTTTGCCTAAGCGACTTGTTTTCAAGTTTCGACTTAGCGGGGCTTTTTGTTTCTTTTTTATTCATGCTTTCCATTTTGAACAAGTCAATGTGACTTTAAGTCTTTAAACTTTTTCTTTCTTTCTCTTTTTTGAAGAACACAAATGCCCCATTCCTTGGTTGGCGAGGGATAGCCATTATCGTATCGATTCGATCTAGATCTCAGGATTTTGTTGAGGAAAATGAAAATCATGGTTTAAACATTTTTTGATCTCATGACATGAAAGATAAAATGCAGTGATCCTCAGATGGGACATTCCTTCTAAAATATGAATGCTTGGGCAAATCAACTGAACATCTACCTTGCCCCTGGTTAAAAAAGGTTTATTTTTCTTTGAATGGAAAAGAAACTCCTGCTTCGAAGGGTCAGAAGGGTTAATGAGGGTCTAACTCCCTTATATCTCCGGTGTTTGGGAATTGAAACAATGCTTGTACATCATCAACAGGATTCTACTCAAAAGCATACCACTACAGTCATCGTTTTCAGCTAAGCTCCTTCCTCCGAACTGTTGGCTAAGAAAAAGAATTGGCACAGTTGGTATCAAAATGCCCGAAAAAAATGATTAAAGAGTGATTTTGTATGAAAAAATAAAAAAAAATTAGGCAAAAAAATTCAGCGCATCAAGAATGACATTCAGCTATAAACAGAATCCTATATGCAGACAATGCTTAAAACAATCAATCAAGATGACACATGAGAGCACGACAAAGAAACGTAATAAAAGCCATTGTGGGGAAGAAGTATCTCAAACCAGGTTCACCGGTCCCACGGACTTGCCGTAACCTTGATATTATCCTGACCCATGATCGTTAACAACGGCCCGGAGCTGTGAAACAAAACTGCAAGGCAAAAATTCCTAAAAGAGTGAAAGAGAAGTCCACCAAACAGAGAAACAAACATGCCCCTTGCACAACGGCAGTGGTGTTTGTTATCCTCATTTCAAGCGATCGACCAACCATGACTTGTATTACCGTTTTCGTGTAAGGTCCACGAAGTTTATACGCACATGCTTATCAAAAATATTGGACGTTTTTGCAAACAAAATAAAAAAAGAAAAGAAAAGCATACGTATACTTGAAAGAAGATATTCTATTGATTTTTAGAAATTTGCCTGTGAAAAGGCATTTACATTGGGAAGCAAGATATTGCAAAATTAAACAAACAAGTGTTTTCAAATAGCAATGTGAATGTGAATATCCATCAAGTCCCGACTCTGCTATGACTCTGATGACTCTCATCTTCCTGCCTTCAGACAAAACATTCTTGGATTTGGTCCGAGCTTATGCCAGGTGACGGAATGAGGGAAAGCAACAAAGGGCTCATGCTGAACGTAGTCATTTGCTTTAAGTCCCTAATTTTTGCCTGAATCTCCCTTTCGGGTTTTCGATTCACCAAGACACCCTCTTTTTGCCTAAACTTCCCTTTCTGGTTTTCAGTTTAGCGGGGTTTTATTTTTTTTATGCAAAGTATTTTTTAACTATGTCAACATTTACAGGGAGAGGGAAGTACTCTCTATCCATAGTCGTGAGCATCATCGCCCCTCCAGAGAAAACTTTTCTGACCACGAAAGGACCTTCATAAGTCAGAACCCACTTGCCCCTGGGATCTCCCTGGGGAAGAATTATCCTCTTGAGCACAAGGTCGCCTGGCTTGTAACAATGAGGCCGTACTCTCTTATCAAAAGCTTTTCTCATCCTTTGCTGATATACCTGACCATGACATACGGCCGTCAATATCTTTTCATCAATAAGTTCCAACTGATCCAGCCGATTATGTACCCATTCACTTTCATCCAGCTCAACATATCTCATGACCCTAAGAGAAGGAATCTCGAATTCTACCGGCAATACTGCCTCCATGCCGTAAACCAATGAAAATGGGGTTGCCCCAGTCGAAGTATGCACTGTGGTGCGATAACCATGCAAAGCGAAAGGCAGCATCTCATGCCAGTCTTTATAGGTTACCAACATCTTCTGCACGATTTTCTTGATATTCTTATTGGCCGCTTCCACAGCGCCATTCATCTTTGGTCTATATGGAGAAGAGTTATGATGCTTGATTTTGAACGACTCACAAAGCTCCTTCATCATCTTGTTGTTCAGATTAGAACCATTATCAGTAATGATCTTCTCAGGCACTCCGTAGCGACAGATAATATTGTGCTTAATGAACTGAGTTACCACATGCTTGGTGTCATTGGCATAGGATACAGCTTCGACCCATTTCGTAAAATAATCGATGGCAACCAGAATGAAACGGTGCCCATTGGACGCAGTCGGTTCAATCTTGCCGATCATATCAATTCCCCACATTGCAAACTGCCAAGGGGAGGTCAAGACATTCAGAGGTACTGGCGGCACATGCACCTTGTCAGCATAGACTTGACACTTGTGGCAAACCCGTGCATGATTGTAACAGTCAGTCTCCATGGTGGACCAATAATAACCTGCTCGCAAGATCTTTTTATCCATGGTGTGCTCGTTGGAATGGGTCCCGAAATCACCTTCATGTATCTCTTTAATGATTATAGCTGCTTCTTTCTTGTCAACACATCTGAGCAGTAGACCATCATGATGCCTTATGTACAACACACCACCACTGAGAAAGAACTTAGCTGAAAATCTTCTCAAGAACTTCTTATTTGTGACGGATGCCTCTTCCAGGTACTCCTGTGTTTCCAAATACCACTTAACGTCATAAAACCATTGGTTACCATCTGGTTCCAAACTAGCCTCAAAGCAGAAAGCTGGCTCACTCAAACTCCTGATAGTAATGGAAGGTGCCTCATTAGCCCACTTATGCGCAAGTCGATCGCCGTTCAATGCCATAAATGCAAGCCTCATATTCGGCCATGTTGTTAGTGAAATCAAAACAAATGCGAGCCGTGAAAGGAATGTGATATCCCTCAGGGGAAGTGATAACAGCTCTGACGCTGTTGCCCATGGCATTGGAGGCACCGTCAAAAACAAGCGTCCAACGTGATCCCGATTTGGGTCCTTCGTCTGGGTCTGGTATGTTATAATCCCGAATATACACAATTTCCTCATCTGGAAAATCAAACTTCATCGGTTCATAATCGTTCATTGGCTGATGAGCAAGATGGTCGGCCAGTACACTACCCTTAATTGCTTTTTGAGTAGTGTATTGGATATCATATTCAGTGAGTATCATTTTCCAGCGAGCTACCCTGCCTGTAAGAGCTGGCTTCTCAAAAATATACTTGATTCGATCCATTTTGGATATCAAGTAGGTGGTGTGAGTTAACATGTATTGCCTCAGACGTTTGGCGGCCCAGGTAAGCGCACAACAAGTCTTTTCCAATAATGAGTACCTCGACTCGCATTCCGTAAACTTCTTACTCAAGTAGTAAATAGCCTACTCTTTCTTCCCTGTCTCGTCGTGCTGACCGAGGACACAACCCATTGAGGTCTCCAACACAGTTAGGTACATGATTAGTGGCCTTCCTTCCACCGGCGGCATGAGTATCGGAGGTTCCTGCAAATACTCCTTTATTTTGTCAAAGGCCTTCTGACAATCCTCATTCCATTTCACTGTCTGACTTTTCTTCAACAACTTGAACATAGGTTCACAGGTGGCTGTGAGATGAGAAATAAATCTGGAAATATAGTATAACCTCCCTAAGAAGCCATGTACTTCCTTCTTTTTCCTTGGCTCAGGCATTTCCGGTATCGCTTTGACTTTGGCCGGGTCCACCTCGATACCCTTTTCACTTACAACAAAACCCAACAGCTTGCCGGATCTCACCCTGAAGGTGCACTTATTCGGATTCAACCTTAGCAAGAACTGCCTCAGCCTCTCGAATAATTTTTCCATATGAACAAGATGTTCCTCCTCTGTTTCAGACTTAGCAATCATATCTTCTACATATACCTCAATCTCTTTGTGAATCAAGTCATGAAAGAGAGTGACCATGGCACGCTGATATGTTTCCCTGGCATTTTTCAAGCCAAACAACATCACTTTATAGAAAAAAGTACCCCAAGGCGTGATGAATGTCGTCTTCTCCATATCCTCCGGGGCCATCTTAATTTGATTGTAACCCGAAAAGCCATCCATGAATGAGAATACCTTGGAATGAGCAGTATTATTAACCAACACATCAATATGCGGAAGAGGGAAATCGTCTTTAGGGATGGCCCTGTTCAAATCCCTATAATCCATGCACATCCTAACTTTACCATCTTTCTTGGGCACAGGCACAATATTTGCAATCCATGGCGAATAATTGACAACCTTTAAGAAATTCGCGTCCAACTGCTTCTGGACCTCCTCCTTGATATTCTTGGACATCTAGGGATGAATTCTTCGGAGCTTTTGCTTGATTGGAGAACAACCTTCTTTGAGCGGTAGTCGATGCACCACTATATATGTATCCAACCCAGGAATATCCTCATAAGACCATGCGAAGATATCAGAATACTCACGGAGTAGCTCAATCAATCTGGCTTTTACACTTTCTTTGAGATCGGCCCCTATCTTGACTTCTCTTCTTACCTCTTCTGTACCAATATTCACCACCTCAATTGAATCCTGATTCGGCTGGATAACCTTCTCTTCTTGTTTTAACAATCTATCTAATTCCTCGGGAAGATCACACTCCTCATATGCTTCTTCTTCAGCTTGATAAATAGGAGTATCAAAGTCATAATGAGCCATAACAGAGTCGTTATTGATAGAATCGGTGATGGAAGTGCATCTGCATGAATGACATTTTTGCGATTTTTAGTAACAGTGTGTGGAAAGAGAAACACTGCCATTTAAAAAGAAAAAGAAAAAGAAACAAGATTTTGAATGCAAAAACGTCCTTTATTTCATGATAAACTTGCAAAATAAACATGGTGGCCCTACACAAATGATCCACTACGCCTTGGGCAGAGCATAGGAATTATGATATGATAATAAAAGAAACAAGAAAATTACTCCTCAGCGCTTGAAACTTGGATAACGTCAACAGAAGTCCAATTGTTCAGCGTCTGGCCTTAAATACTCAGAAGGATCCAATCCGCAATATTGTAACCATCAATCCTATCATCGCCAACTGCATTGACGTGTCCTTCTTGAGTAGCACAAGTACGGGAAAACTTTACGGGAGTAGATAAACTGGATGCTCTGGGAGCTACACTCTGCTGACCGGGGCTAAAACCAAGACCAAATTTATCAAACTTCAGAGTAACGTCCAGCACCTGACCCCAACCTTCAGGGTTACTACCTTCCACCACAGCTTTTGCATCTTTGAGAGAAGACATAACAGATTTCGATTTCTTTTTCTGCTCTGGAGGAGGAAAGTTAACAGCGTGAACCATCTCAAATGCCTGAAATGGAGTTTTGTGAATCTCGCCTTCAACTTCAACATAGCGGAATGATGTCAAATGACTTACAATGTACTCCTCCTCTCTGCACACAGTTATCACCTTTCCTTCTGCGGGGTACTTGAGCTTCTGGTGAAGAGTAGAAGTGATTGCCCCTGCTCTATCAATCCACGGCCTCCCCAACAAGCAACAGTACATTGGCTGTATATCCATCACAAAAAACGTACCCGTAAAGGTGTGAGGACCAACTTTGATTGGTAGTTCCACTTCCCCAAATACTAACCTTTGAGACCCATCAAACGCCTTCACCATCAAATCGCTAGGGTGCAACTCTAGTCCAGAATAATCAATCTTCATCAATGCTGACTTCGGTAGTATATTTAAAGACGATCCTGTGTCTACCAAAACCCGGGATAAAGTAGTGCCCATGCACTCCATTGAAATATGAAACACTTTTTTATGGTCTGGTCCCTCTGGAGGAAGATCAAAATCGGTGAAGCCCAAACCATTCCCGGCAGATATATTAGCACAGACATTTTCGAACTGATTGACTGTTATCTCATGTGGCACGAACGCATTCTTTAACAAATTCATCAAAGCATTTCTGTGAGGTTCTGAATAAATCAACAGAGACAGGATAGACATCTTGGAAGGAGTATGACTCAGATGATCAATTATGATATAATCACTTTTCCTGATGATTTGCATCAACAATTCAACCTCATCGGGAACTGAAGTAGCCTCTGGTATCGGAATTGATTGAGTCACATTGGCTGGCGTAACCCTTGGATTACCAATCATTACCTGTTGTTTTCCTTTTTCTTTTGCAGAAGCATCTGCCGCATCCTGAACATTGGAAGGACCAAATACTCTCCCACTTCTAGTCATTCAACCCACACCAGAAAAGTTATGGACTTCCTCTTCATCACCTTCAGCATGTTCTTTATCAGACAAACGATCATTTACCTCCTGCTTTACCCCATGGTAATAAACATCGGAATCGTAATGCCACGGGACAGCCTTCTCACTGGTATACGACATGGGACCAGGTACCCTTGATGGGGCAGGAATGCGTGCAGGCGTGTAAGGAATAGATATCACAACAATATCTTCTTCGATAACATTGTGGTAGCTTGGTTTTCTATCAAATTGCAGGGAGCCTTCATTCATCAACAACTAGAGGCCTGCTTTCAAATCATCACAGCCCTTCGGTTGCTCTCTACACTTGACACACTTTGAAGTACAACCTGGGAAAATAGAATTATCAAGCAAATACCTCTTAACACAGCCCAACAGAGTAGTTACTTGTTCCACATCCATGATTAAATTCAACATTTCACCATTATCATCAATCATGTTGACAACTCCCCCTCCATGCCTAGGCATTGGGTTCTAAGTAACATTCGGACCAGTTACCGGAGTAAACTCAATTGCCTTAGCATCCAACAAGTCTTGTACCTTGCACTTTAATGCAAAACATTTGTCAGTAGAATGACCAACTCCACCCGAATGGAATTCACACCTTGCATTAGCATCATAGTTAACAGGGAGTCTTGCGGGTGGTGGTGACATATTTCTCAAACTGATCAATTTCAAATCAAGCAGATGGTGGAGTGCTTTAGTAAGGGTCACTGGCAAGGGATCAAATTTCCTTGGCTGTCTCTGTTGCTGATTATTATACTGATGGGGAGCATCTTGCTGCCTTTACTATTGAGGCATTGTATTTGGTCTCTGCTGCGGAGGAGCATTAACAGGAATAGAAACATCATTGATCTGCTTGTGCTGACGATCCTTTCTTTTTCCTCTATGAGAGTAAAACGCGCTTGCGTCACCTTCCCTTTTCTTAGGGTAATTTTTGAAAGGTTTCTTACTGCCCCATGATGAGCTACTAGAACCTCCAATCTGAATCTTTCCCAATTTCAAACCCACTTCAATTCTTTCACCAGCCATAACCAAGTCTGCAAACCCCGCCGAAGTACTTCCTATCATGTGCTCATAGAACGGCCCTTGCAGGGTACTCATAAACATATCAATGAGCTCTCTCTCCATGAGTGGAGGTTGAACCCTCGCAGCCAACTCACGCCACTTCTGAGCGTATTCCTTGAAAGATTCTTTTGGTCCTTGCGACATATTCTGTAACTGAGTGTGATTGGGTGCCATATCCACATTGTACTGATAATGTTTGACAAAAGCCCGAGCAAGATCATTCCAGCAACGAATATGAGTTTTCTCCAACTTCATGTACCATTCCAGGGATGCCCCAGATAGGCTATCCTGGAAAAAGTGAATCAACATTCCTTGATCCTCCGTATGTATTGACATCTTCCGGAAATAAGCAGTTGCATGGGTAATAGGACACGACGTTCTGTTGTATTTCACAAATGTAGGAGGCTTGAACTTTGGAGGAACCTTCACCCCGGACACCAACCCAAGATCATTAGCATCCATACCAAGGACTCCTTGCCCTTCCACAGCCTTCAGACGCTCTTCCAACAAACGATACTCATATCCTCAATCTGAACCCCCGGCTCTGAACGCCGTACAAAAAACTGATCTTCATCTTGGTCAAAGTCAAAATCCTGCTCCTGATAATTCCTGACACCGCCCTGATTAACTCTCCCGTTCCCCACAAGACGAGGTCCAGGAGACGGAGGAAACTGCCCTACATTGCACACAAAAGGGTTTCTCGGTATCCCGTGAAAATTTGCAGGAGGATGATCTTGTACATCCCCCAAACCTACAGAGATATCCTGATAGAGCCCTTGATTTCCACCATCCCCTGGATGGTGGCGCTGGTTATTGACAATAGCAGCTAGCTCTTCCTGTCGGTGATTCACGATGGTGATGACCTCCATGAACTGAGTCATCTGAGTAGCCATCTGGGCCCTCATTTCGGCGAGTTCAGCTTGAACATGTTCCATCTGTCTCGGTAAGTTATTCCTGGTGGAATACCGATGAGTAGTCGTCTTGAATTCTGGATAAGAAAAGCAGCAAAATAAGAAAACCGTCTTGAGATAACCTGCAATTTTATGAAATGCATGATGTGCATGATATGTTTGTCATTACCATGTATCCAAGAGTTCTGTTGTTCATCAGTCACAGCTTGCAACCATACAATCAAAAGAGAAAAGATAATAGGATGAACACCTCAATTATTTATAATCAAAGGAAACGATGTCTAAGTGACTTCGGACAATTAAGAGAAAAATGATAAACAACTAAATACATGTCTTAATAACAAGTAACAAGAACTGAACAATAACAACAATCAGTTGGTCCCATCCAATAATTCTGGGGGTGACCAAATACACCAAAAGCAAATAACAGAACTAAATCTCCAGAACTAAACATGCTTCAAGATGTTGACAGTACTCCTCAAGTCTGGCTTTCTCCTTCAAAAGTTGAGATGCGACCATTTTACTTTCTTTGAACCGATCTTCTGCGACACGCTTCTGGACCGCTTCCTTCTCAAGCCGAGCATCCTTGTCTTTGAGCTGTTTTTCTAAGTTCTGAATCTTCTTCCTGTAACCATTTGTTATGGCCCGAAGCTTCCGACACTCTTGCTGAGTCTTACTCAATTCTTCTTCCATTTCAGCATAAGACCTCTTCCTAAAACTAGTTGCATCAGAAGTTTCCCCTTGAGCTTCCTTGAGTTTGCGAGCTAAGTCGGCCCTTTCTTGATCTGCCCAATAAAGTTTCATCCCCGCCTCACGGTCTTTTGCACGAAGCTGAATGTTCTCAACATGAATCTGGGTAAACATCTCGGTAGGCACCGTGTTACTCGAAACAGCAGGAGGTTGCTCGTATAGAGGAGCTGACCTTGCAAATGGTAACCGTAAGATCTTAACCCTGGCTCTAACCCACTCCATGTAAGGAATTCCAGCAACAGGAACCTTCTTGCGCAGATTACTTCTATCCTTCCTGTGAATGCCTTTCCAAGCACTTGTCACTCTCTTCAACATCTTAGGATCATTTCCTCTAGCGAAATACATTGATTCAGACACCTCCTCAACCATTGGCGGTCCATCCATTGCATATCCCAATTGTCGATAAGCAAGCACAGGATTATAGTTGATGCACCCCTTAGTTCCTATGAGGGGAACATTAGGTAAATCTCCGCAACTAGTGACAACACTTTGCACTTCCCCCATATCATAATTCCACCGGATATCGAAATAAGTAAGGTTGACGAGCCTTGATGACCATCAGAGAGAATGCCTGGTATCCACGAAAGGACCACTTACTGGTAGGTGAAACATAAGACATTGATACAACATCGAATGACATGAACCTATATTACCACCTTTTCCATGCCTGGAATGGATGGTATAGAGAGTATCTGCCAAGAGTGTCAGTATCGGGTTCCTGTTTCTAAAAACACAGATAGCCGCCAAATCCACAAAATTTATCTTGTGAGCGAAGAGGAAGATCCCGTATATCATAAGAGCAAACAGAGAATTGAAGTCACTCCAATTGCCTTTCTCTGCCCAACCTTCAGCTTTATTCACCAAGAAATCCAAATAAAACCCTGCAATACCCTCACTGGACTTCCAATCATCTTTCACCTCTTTCCAACTCAAATGGAGAATTTTAGCAATAACTTCGAACTTTGGCTTCTCCGGTACTTGGACAAAAGGAACTTCATCGGTCAATCTGATATTAAGCAGGTACGCATACTCTTCTAGGGTAGGAACCAGTTGATAATCTTGGAAAGTAAAGCACCGTAATTCTTTGTCATAGAACTGGAAGAGAGTGATCAAAGCCATCGAAAATTAAACAAACAAGTGTTTTCAAATGGCAATGTGAATGTGAATATCCATCAAGTCCCGACTCTGTTATGACTCTGATGACTCTCATATTCCTGCCTTCAGACAAAACATTCTTGGATTAGCTCCGAGCTTATGCCAGGTGACAGAATGAGGGAAAGCAACAAAGGGTTCATGCTGAACATAGTCATTTGCTTTAAGTCCCTAATATTTTCCCGAATCTCCCTTTCAGGTTTTCGATTCACCAGGACACCCTCTTTTTGCCTAAACTTCCCTTTCTGGTTTTCAGTTTAGCGGGTTTTTATTTTTTTTATGCAAATTATTTTTTAACTACGTCAACATTTACAGGGAGAGGGAAGTACTCTCTATCCATAGTCGTGAGCATCATCTCCCCTCCGGAGAAAACTTTTCTGACCACGAAAGGACCTTCATAAGTCGGAACCCACTTGCCCCTGGGATCTCCCTGGGGAAGAATTATCCTCTTGAGCACAAGGTCGCCTGGCTTGTAACACTGAGGCCGTACCCTCTTATCAAAAGCTTTTCTCATCCTTTGCTGATATACCTGACCATGACATACGGCCGTCAATCTCTTTTCATCAATAAGTTCCAACTGATCCAGCCGATTTTGTACCCATTCACTTTCATCCAGCTCAACATATCTCATGACCCTAAGAGAAGGAATCTCGACTTCTACCGGCAATACTGCCTCCATGCCGTAAACCAATGAAAATGGGGTTGCCCCAGTCGAAGTATGCACTGTGGTGAGATAACCATGCAAAGTGAAAGGCAGCATCTCATGCCAGTCTTTATAGGTTACCAACATCTTCTGCACGATTTTCTTGATATTCTTATTGGCCGCTTCCACAACACCATTCATCTTTGGTCTATATGGAGAAGAGTTATGATGCTTGATTTTGAAGGACTCACAAAGCTCCTTCATAATCTTGTTGTTCAGATTAGAACCATTATCAGTAATGATCTTCTCAGGCACTCCGTAGCGACAGATAATATTGTGCTTAATTAACCGAGTTACCACTTGCTTGGTGACATTGGCATAGGATATAGCTTCGACCCATTTCGTAAAATAATCGATGGCAACCAGAATGAAACGGTCCCTGTTGGACGCAGTCGGTTCAATATTGCCGATCATATCAATTCCCCATATTGCAAACGGCCAAGGGGAGGTCAAGACATTCAGAGGTACTGGCGGCACATGCACCTTGTCAGCATAGATTTGACATTTGTGGCAAACTCGTGCATGATTGTAACAGTCAGTCTCCATGGTGGACCAATAATAACCTGCTCGCAAGATCTTTTTAGCCATGGTGTGCTCGTTGGAATGGGTCCCGAAATCACCTTCATGTATATCTTTAATGATTCTAGCTGCTTCTTTCTTGTCAACACATCTGAGCAGTAGACCATCATGATGCCTTCCGTGCAACACACCACCACTGAGAAAGAACTTAGCTGAAAATCTTCTCAAGAACTTCTTATATGTGATGGATGCCTCTTCCAGGTACTCCTGTGTTTCCAAATACCTCTTAACATCATAAAACCATGGGTTACCATCTGGTTCCAAACTAGCCTCGAAGCAGAAAGCTGGCTCACTCAAACTCCTGATAGTAATGGAAGGTGCCTCATTATCCCACTTAACCTTGAACATGGAGGACAAAGTTGCCAGTGCATCGACTAGATTGTTTTCTTCTATGGGAATGTGCTCAAACGTGATCTCTTCAAAGTACGGTATCAGCTTCATAACATGCTCCCGATACTGAATTAGGTTATGATGGCGAGTCTCCCAATCTCCATTAATCTGGCTGATAACAAAATTGGAATCCCCGTAAACTTTCAAAAATTTTATGCGCAAGTCGATCGCCGCTATAATGCCATAAATGCAAGCCTCATATTCGGCCATGTTGTTAGTGCAATCGAAACAAATGCGAGTCGTGAAAGGAATGTGATATCCCTCAGGGGAAGTGATAACAACTCTGACGCCGTTGCCAATGGCATTGGAGGCACCGTAAAAAACAAGCGTTCAACGTGATCCCGATTCGGGTCCTTCGTCTGGGTCTGGTATGTTACAATCCCGAATATACACAATTTCCTCATCTGGAAAATCAAACTTCATCGGTTCATAATAGTTCATGGGCTGATGAGCAAGATGGTCGGCCAGTACACTACCCTTAATTGTTTTTTGAGTAGTGTATTGGATATCATATTCAGTGAGTATCATCTGCCAGCGAGCTACCTTGCCTGTAAGAGCTGGCTTCTCAAAAATATACTTGATTGGATCCATTTTGGATATCAAGTAGGTGGTGTGAGTTAACATGTATTGCCTCAGACGTTTGGTGGCCCAGGTAAGCGCACAACAAGTCTTTTCCAATAATGAGTACCTCGACTCGCATTCCGTAAACTTTTTACTCAAGTAGTAAATAGCCTGCTCTTTCTTCCCTATCTCGTCGTGCTGACCGAGGACACAATCCATTGAGGTCTCCAACACAGTTAGGTACATGATTAGTGGCCTTCCTTCCACCGGCGGCATGAGTATCAGAGGTTCCTGCAAATACTCCTTTATTTTGTCAAAGGCCTTCTGACAATCCTCATTCCATTTCATTGTCTGACTTTTCTTCAACAACTTGAACATAGGTTCACAGGTGGCTGTGAGATGAGAAATAAATCTGGAAATATAGTTTAACCTCCCTAAGAAGCCACATATTTCCTTCTCTGTCCTTGGCTCAGGCATTTCCTGTATCGCTTTGACTTTGGTCGGGTCCACCTCGATACCCTTTTAACTTACAACAAAACCCAACAACTTGTCGGATCTCACCCCGAAGGTGCACTTACTTCGGATTCAACCTTAACAAGAACTGCCTCAGCCTCTAGAATAATTTTTCCATATGAACAAGATGTTCCTCCTCCGTGTCAGACTTAGCAATCATATCGTCTACATATACCTTAGTCTCTTTGTGAATCAAGTCATGAAAGAGAGTGACCATGGCACGCTGATATGTTTCCCTGGAATTTTTCAAGCCAAACGACATCACTTTATAGCAAAAAGTTCCCCAAGGCGTGATGAATGTCGTCTTCTCCATATCCTCCGGGGCCATCTTAATTTGATTGTAACCCGAAAAGCCATCCATGAACAAGAATACCTTGGAATGAGCAGTATTATTAACCAACACATCAATATGCGGAAGAGGGAAATCGTCTTTAGGGCTGGCCCTGTTCAAATCCCTATAATCCATGCACGTCCTGACTTTATTATCTTTCTTGGGCACAGGCACAATATTCGCAATCCATGGCGAATAATTGACAACCTTTAAGAAATTCGCGTCAAACTACTTCTGGACCTCCTCCTTGATCTTCTTGGATATCTCAAGATGAGTTCTTCGGAGCTTTTGCTTGACAGGAGAACAACCTTCTTTGAGCGGTAGTCGATGCACCACTATATATGTATCCAACCCAGGAATATCCTCATAAGACCATTAGAAGATATCAGAATACTCACGGAGTAGCTCAATCAATCTGGCTTTTACACTTTCTTCGAGATCGGCCCCTATCTTGACTTCTCTTCTTACCTCTTCTGTACCAATATTCACCACCTCAATTGAATCCTGATTCGGCTGGATAACCTTCTCTTCTTGTTTTAACAATCTTTCTAATTCCTCAGGAAGATCACACTTCTCATATGCTTCTTCTTCAGCTTGATAAATAGGAGTATCAAAGTCATAATGAGCCATAACAGAGTCGTTATTGATAGAATCGGTGATGGAAGTGCATTTGCATGAATGACATTTTTGCGTTTTTTAGTAACAGTGTGTGGAAAGAGAAACATTGCCATTTAAAAAGAAAAAGAAAAAGAAACAAGATTTTGAATGCAAAAACGTCCTTTATTTCATGATAAACTTGCAAAATAAACATGGTGGCCCTACACAAATGATCCACTACGCCTTAGGCAGAGCGTAGGAATTATGATATGATAATAAAAGAAACAAGAAAATTACTCCTCAACGCTTGAAACTTGGATAACGTCCACAGAAGTCCAATTGTTCATCATCTGGCCTGGAATACTCAGACGGGTCCAATCCGTAATATTGTAACCATCAATCCTATCATCGCCAACTGCATTGACGCGTCCTTCTTGAGTAGCACAAGGACGGGAAAACTTTACGGGAGCAGATAAACTAGATGCGCTGGGAGCTACACTCTGCTGACCGGGGCTAAAACCAAGACCAAATTTATCAAACTTCAGAGTAACGTCCAACACCTGACCCCAACCTTCAGGGTTACTACCTTCCACCACAGCTTTTGCATCTTTGAGAGAAGACATAACATTTTCCGATTTATTTTTCTGCTCTGGAGGAGGAAAGTTAACAGCGTGAACCGTCTCAAATGCCTGAATAGGAGTTTCGTGAATCTCGCCTTCAACTTCAACATAGCGGAATGATGTCAAATGACTTACAATGTACTCCTCCTCTCCGCACACAGTTATCACCTTTCCTTCTGCGGGGTACTTGAGCTTCTGGTGAAGAGTAGAAGTGATTGCCCCTGCTCTATGAATCCACGGCCTCCACAATAAGAAACAGTGCATTGGTTGTATATCCATCACAAAAAACGTAGCCGTAAAGGTGCGAGGACCAACTTTGATTGGTAGTTCCACTTCCCCAAATACTGACCTTCGAGACCCATCAAACACCTTCACCATCAAATCGCTAGGGCGCAACTCTAGTCCAGAATAATCAATCTTCATCAATGCTGACTTCGGTAGTACATTTAAAGACGATCATGTGTCTACCAAAACCCGGGATAAAGTAGTGCCCATGCACTCTATTGAAATATGCAACACTTTTTTATGGTCTAGTCCCTCTGGAGGAAGATCAAAATCGATGAAGCCCAAACCATTCCCGACAGATATATTAGCACAGACATTTTCGAACTGATTGACTGTTATCTCATGTGGCACGAACACATTCTTTAACAACTTCATCAAAGCATTTTTGTGAGGTTCTGAATAAATCAACAGAGACATGATAGACATCTTGGAAGGAGTATGACTCAGATGATCAATTATGCTATAATCACTTTTCCTGATGATTCACATCAACTCTTCAACCTCATCGAGAACTGAAGTAGCCTCTGGTATCAGAATTGATTGAGTCACATTGGCTGGCGTAACCCTTGGATTACCAATCATTACATGTTGTTTTCCTTTTTCTTTTGCAGAAGCATCTGCCGCACCCTGCACATTGGAAGGACCAAATACTCTCCCGCTTCTAGTCATTCGACCCACACTAGAAAATTTATGGACTTCCTCTTCATCACCTTCAGCATGTTCTTTCTCAGACAAACGATCATTTACCTCCTGCTTTACCCCATGGTAATAAACATTGGAACCGTAATGCCACAGGACAGCCTTCTCACCGGTATACGGCATGGGACTAGGTACCATAATCATCAGAGGGGGTGCCCTTGATGGGGAAGGAATGCGTGCAGGGGTGTAAGGAATAGATATCACAGCAATATCTTCTTCGATAACATTGTGGTAGCTTGGTTTTCTATCAAACTGCAGGGAACCTTCATTCATCAACAACTGGAGGCCTGCTTTCAAATCATCACAGCCCTTAGGTTGCTCTCTACACTTGGCACACTCTGAAGTACAACCTGGGATAATAGAATTATCAAGCAAATACCTCTTAACACAGCCCAACAGAGTAGTTACTTGTTCCACATCCATGATTAAATTCAACATTTCACCATTATCATCAATCATGTTGATAACGCCCCCTCCATGCCTAGGCATTGGGTTCTAAGTAACATTCGGACCAGTTACCGGAGTAAACTCAATTGCCTGAGCATCCAACAAGTCTTGTACCTTGCACTTCAATGCAAAACATTTGCCAGTAGAATGACCAACTCCGCCCGAATGGAATTCACACCTTGCATTAGCATCATAGTTAACAGGGAGTCTTGCGGGTGGTGGTGGCATATTTCTCAAACTGATCAATTTCAAATCAAGCAGATGGTGGGATGCTTCAGTAAGGGTCACTGGCAAGGGATCAAATTTCCTTGGCTTTCTCTGTTGCTGATTATTATACTGACGGGGAGCATATTGCTGCCTTTACTATTGAGGCATTGTATTTGGTCTCTACTGCGGAGGAGCATTAACAGGAATTGAAACAACATTGATCTGCTTGTGCTGACGATCCTTTCTTCTTCCTCTATGAGAGTAAACCGCGCTTACGTCGCCTTCCATTTTCTTAGGGTAATTGTTGAATGGTTTCTTACTGCCCCCTGATGAGCTACTAGAACCTTCAATCTGAATCTTTCCCAATTTCAAACCCACTTCAATTCTTTCACCAGCCATAACCAAGTCGGCAAACCCTACCGAAGTACTTCCTATCATGTGCTTATAGACCGTCCCTTGCAGGGTACTCATAAACATATCAATGAGTTCTCTCTCCATGAGTGGAGGTTGAACCCTCGCAGCCAACTCACGCCACTTCTGAGCGTATTCCTTGAAAGATTCTTTTGGTCCTTGCGACATATTCTGTAACTTAGTGTGATTGGGTGCCATATCCACATTGTACTGATAATGTTTGACAAAAGCCCGAGCAAGATCATTCCAGCAACGAATATGAGTTTTCTCCAACTTCATGTACCATTCCAGGGATGCCCCAGATAGGCTATCCTGGAAAAAGTGAATCAACATCCCTTGATCCTCCGTATGTACTGAAATCTTCCGGAAATAAGCAGTTGCATGGGTAAAAGGACACGACGTTCCGTTGTATTTCTCAAATGTAGGAGGCTTGAACTTTGGAGGAACCTTCACCCCGGACACCAACCCAAGATCATTAGCATCCATACCAAGGACTCCTTGCCCTTCCACAGCCTTCAGACGCTCTTCCAACAAACGATACTTCATATCCTCAATCTGAACCCCTTGCTCTGAACACCGTACAGAAAACTGATCTTCATCTTGGTCAAAGTCAAAATCCTGCTCCTGATAATTCTTGACACCGCCCTGATTAACTCTCTTGTTCCCCAAAAGACGAGGTCCAGGAGACGAAGGAAACTGCCCTACGTTGCACACAAAAGGGTTTCCCGGTATCCCGTGAAAATTTGCAGCAGGATGATCTTGTACATCCCCCAAACCTACAGAGATGTCCTGATAGAGCCCTTGATTTCCACCATCCCCTGGATGGCGGCGCTGGTTATTGAAAATAGCAGCTAGCTCTTCCTGTCGGAGAGTTTCACGATGGTGATGACCTCCATGAACTGAGTCATCTGAGTAGCCATCTGGGCCCTCATTTCGGCGAGTTCAGCTTGAACCTGTTCCATCTGTCTCGGTAAGTTATTCCTGGTGGAATACCGATGAGTAGTCATCTTGAATTCTGGACAAGAAAAGCAGCAAAATAAGAAAACCGTCTTGAGATAACCTGCAATTTTACGAAATGCATGATGTGCATGATATGTTTGTCATTTCCAGGTATCCAAGAGTTCTTTTGTTCATCAGTCCCGGTGCGCAACCATACAATCAAAAGAGAAAAGATAATAGGATGAACACCTCAATTACTTATAATCAAAGGAAACGATGTCTAAGTGACTTCGGACAATTAAGAGATAAATGATAAACAACTAAATACATGTCTTAATAACAAGTAACAAGAACTGAACAGTGACAACAATCAATTGGTCCCTTCCAACAATTCTGGGGGTGACCAAATACACCAAAAGCAAATAACATAACTAAATCTCCGGAACTAAACATGCTTCAAGATGTTGACAGTACTCCTCAAGTCTGGCTTTCTCCTTCAAAAGTTGAGATGCGACCATTTTACTTTCTTGGAACCGATCTTCTGCGACACGCTTCTGGGACGCTTCCTTCTCAAGCTGAGCATCCTTGTCTTTGAGTTGTTTTTCTAAGTTCTGAATCTTCTTCCTGTAACCATTTTCAGTGGCCCGAAGCTTCCGACACTCTTGCTGAGTCTTACTCAATTCTTCTTCCATTTCAGCATAAGACCTCTTCCTAAAACTAGTTGCATCAGAAGTTTCCCCTTGAGCTTCCTTGAGTTTGCGAGGTAAGTCGGCCCTTTCTTGATCTGCCCAATAAAGTTTCATCCCCACCTCACGGTCTTTTGCACAAAGTTGAATGTTCTCAACATGAATCTGGGTAAACATATCGGTAGGCAGCTTGTTACTCGAAACAGCAGGAGGTTTCTCGTATAGAGGAGCTGACCTTGCAAATGGTAACCGTAAGATCTTAACCCTGGCTCTAACCCACTCCATGTAAGGAATTCTAGCAACAGGAACCTTCTTGCCCAGAGTAGTTCTATCCTTCCTGTGAATGCCTTTCCAAGCACTTGTCACTCTCTTCAACATCTTAGGATCATTTCCTCTAGCTAAATACACTGATTCAGACACCTCCTCAACCTTTGGCGGTCCATCCATTGCATATCCAAATTGTCGATAAGCAAGCACAGGATTATAGTTGATGCACCCCTTAGTTCCTATGAGGGGAACATTAGGGAAATCTCCGCAACTAGTGACAACACTTCGCACTTCCCCCATATCATAATTCCATCGGATATCGAAAGAAGTAAGGTTGACGAGCCTTGATGACCATCGGAGAGAATGCCTGGTATCCACGAAAGGACCACTTACTGGTAGGTGCAACATAAGCCATTGATACAACATCGAATGACATGAACCTATATTACCACCTTTTCCATGCCTGGAATGGATGGTATAGAGAGTATCTGCCAAGAGTGTCAATATCGGGTTCCTGTTTCTAAAAACACAGATAGCGGCCAAATCCACAAAATTTATCTTGTGAGCGAAGAGGATGATCCCGTATATCATAAGAACAAACAGAGAACTGAAGTCACTCCAATTTCCTTTCTCAGCCCAACCTTCAGCTTTCTTCACCAAGAAATCCAAATAAAACCCTGCAATACCCTCACTGGACTTCCAATTATCTTTCACCTCTTTCCAACTCAAATGGAGAATTTCAGCATTAACTTCGAACTTTGGCTTCTCCGATACTTGGACAAAAGGAACTTCATCGGTCAATTTGATATTAAGCAGGTACGCATACTCTTCTAGGGTAGGAACCAGTTGATAATCCTGGAAAGTAAAGCACCGTAATTCTTTTTCATAGAACTGGAAGAGAGTGATCAAAGCCATTGAGTCAACTGGAGTATTAAGGACCAGTAATAAGTTGCCATAAGTTTTGTTGAAGCTGTTCAGAACATCACCCTTCAAATAAGAACTCAACCTCTTCAACTCGGCCATATCAATGGTAGGAATCTGATAAGAGAAAGTATGTCTGGCGAGCTCTTTAACACGAACTGAATCAGACTTAACCAGAGGGGGACTAGCCATTTCTGATGGAAAGAAGACTCTTGAATGTCCCTGGAAAATGACATGCGCATGCTAGTTTTTTTTTACATCATTTTTTAGAAATAAATATGCTATGATGCAATATGACAGCATCAAAGTTCACACTGGATCGTGGCTGGACCATTACAGAACAACACCACTCAAGATCAAAAGAATCTCGAGGCTTCAAAACTATCATGGGAACCTGAGTCACCTTCGCAACACAAAGTCACCAACAGTACCTGTACCTGTAAGAAAAGTTTCCCCGCCCCTCTCATGGGTGTAGTCCAGGTCAAGGTAAGGTTAAAAGCCAAATCAAAGTACGAGAGCTCGAATGTCGATATTATCATACGATAACACCTATCCAAACTACCTCTGAAGTCATGGGTCTCATGGGCAGGTCTACAAAGCATCCGCCTCATAGTTGCCATGGCCACTCTATTCCTAGTTCCTATGGAATTCACTCATAGCCTAGGTACGAGGCCTTTTACCTCATGGAACAACCCACCCACTAAGAAAATCCAGAAACCAAATAGTCCAGCCAAATCCAGTATGCAGAAAATAAAGCGCACATAGGATGCAATGCAAATAGATAAGTATGCAAAGTGGTAAAATAAACACCCAAAAAGAAAACAAACAAGAGCTAGGATCGACTCCGGGATAGACCAGCAAAAGGTCAATCTGTCCTCAGTGAAGTCGCCAGCTGAAACCACCGGCTGAAAATCGTCGAACAATGAAGTTGCCATCGAACGTCTTTTATCCCATCGAAAGGGAAAGGTAAACATCGAGAAAACCTGAAAAGGGAGAAATCACGGTCTTTCGACCGAGAGATCAGGTAAGGGAGTCTGTTACGCGAGGGGAAGGTGTTAGCACCCCACACGCCCGTAGTACTCTACGGTATCCACTCTTGTTGTCTAATCTAAATGGGTGTGGTCAAATCCTATGCCTATGGCTTAAAAATGAAAAGGGAATGCATGCAAAAAGAAGAAGAAAATAATGTAGGGAAAATAAAAGTTATGCTCGGTTGGGCCTTACCCCAATGCCTACGTATCCCTTTTAAGGAATCAGAGCAACTGTAGTTCGGCTTAAGTGTTTTGGTTGATTTGTGTTTTTTAATTAAGACAAGCAAAGATAGTCAAGATGGCAAAACATCGAGAGAAATAACGAACAAATGAGGTGATCAAACATCGACCAAATAATAACAACATAACATGTCAAAGATGGCAAGACATCAAATGGTAAGGTAACACACCTAACAGTGACATTGTGGGTCAAAGTAGGATAATCAAACATGTGCAATGGTGAAACATCGGCTTTAAATAAATGTGCGATGGAGAAACATCGGCTAAGAGATAACAAAGATATCATGGCAAAGATGACAAAACAATCACACCTGACAATGATATTGAGAGTCAAAGTAGGATAATAAGCATGTGCGATGGCGAAACATCGCCTTCAAACAAATGTGCGATGGCGAAACATCGGCTAAAAGATAACAAAGTCATAGCAAAGATGGTGAGACATCAATAGAACAGATGACAAAACATCACACCTAACAATGATATTGAGAATCAATGTAGGATAATAAACGTGTACGGTGGTGAAACATCGGCTTCAAGATAATAAGGTATCATGGAAAAGATGACGAAACGTCAATAAAACATATGACAAAACATCACACATATCAATGATATTTAGAATCAATGTAGGATAACAAAATATGTGCGATGGCGAAACATCGGCTTCAAGATAACACAGACAAAGTAAGATTGGTTTGTATCTTTTACTTTGAAGAAGAGTTTGGGTTCATTAGAAATGTCTTATGATTTGCCAAGGAAATAGGTTTTTGTTTTAAGATGCAAAATGCAAAGAAAGGAAAAACAACTAAGGGGAACTAGCCTAGAACTATCCCTAGTGTTATCATACAATGGTTGACCCTAAGGTTGAGGATAAAGGAAAATCCTATCCTATGTTAACATACAGGGATTCCTATCTTAATCAAAATGCCAAAGGGAGCTTAACAAAACTATCCTATAGGGAACATGCAATGAGAGCGAAGTCGTGATCTCAATGTCTAAATTGAGTGACTCATCGATCAACAACAAACAAAATACATGCAATCAGACAAAAACCAGAGGTCCTCCTGACACATATTAGCAACAGTGGTCCCATCATGCAATCAGAGAATTATGCAAAATGAAAGTGGGAGAAAGGAGGTAGTACAATACCAAACAGATAACTATATGTAGCAATCAAGCAAAAATAAAAGAAACCCAGAGAAACTTCAAGCAAGCTGGCATCAGTGGATAAATGGAGTCAGCAATTGCACCATCAAGATGTAAGCAAATTATCAGATATGAACAAATCCCATGAGAAATGTATGGCATTCACAATCATAGATATGTGTATCCTGCATAAACCATCAAGCATGCCAAACACAAAAATAATGCCAATATAATAAACTGTGTTCCATAAATAAAGTGGAACACAAAAGCCTCAAGCCAAAAGTGGCATCTTTCTCAGAGTACCTCTCATATTTAACAACCAAGTTAGTATTCCAAAAGGTGAAGAAGTGGGAATAACATGATGGCAATTACCAAATATTAGACATCATAAGCAAGAGAAGACCAACATATGCACATATTAGGTCAAAAGAAACAAAGGAATGTTGCTCTTTCCTATCACCATGTTGAATTGACAATTGAGTGTCAATCAAGGATCATAAGAGCTTGAGAATAATATGAACAAGAACCATGAAGGTCAGTAGCAAACATATTTTAATCATGCATGGCTAATTCAATCACAACTTCATGAACACAAAAGGAAATGACACCTTCATAATGAATTAGATGGTTCAAAATATTCAAACATGAGGCTTCTAAGTGAAATAGCTTGAGCTAACATGGAAAAGTCAGAACTAACATGATCATTAGGTTCCCAATTATAGGCCTCACTCAAGTTAATTGGCCATCAAACAAATTGCAACAAGACATACAAACATAATTGGGTACCTTCACTTCAAAATTACATCAAAAATAGAAACAAGGATCCATAAATAAAACCAAAAATATCTTAACATCTTGGAAGTGTTTAGAAGTCAGAATGCAAGCCCTAAGTTCATGAATGTTTGAGGAAGAGGTCAAATGAAATTCAAAATTAAAGACTAGTTGGCAAAACTACCAAACTAGACAAGTTTTCAAAATTATTTGTGGAAAAAATGCCAAACCAAGTCAAGTAATTCAAGAAAAATAGTTTTCAAATTCCCAACACATTCATGAACCAAGATCAAGACCTGAAATCCAATAAAAGTCCAAGGCACTAGGGTTTTGAACATGAAACTTGCACCATAAGCAACAAAACCCTAGATTTTGACTTTTAATCCAAAATATTAATTAAATAGGATCAAAACCCAAACAAACCAAACCAAGGTCATGCCAAAATATCAAGAAACCCTAAATATCAGAAAATACATTTTTTTCATATTTTTTGAATTAGGAAAATACAAAGAATGGAATTAAATTCAAACAATTAGGTAATTAACAAATATCCACATATCAAAATGGTATTTAAATCAAAAAGTCAGGAGAATGGCCAACCAAAATTATATTCAAATATTAGGGATAAAAACATACATCCCTGAATTTATTGTGAATTTTTGGATAAGAGGAAAATATTAAAAATAAGAAATCAAACAATTAATAATTGAATTATTATTTAAAGGAAAGAAAATACAAATCATAACCAAAAATCACAAAAAAATGCAAAACAAAAATATGATCCGATTCTATGATTAAAAACAAGATTACATGATTTTTTTTGGAATTTTTGAATTAATAGAAGTATTAAAAATAAAATAAAATAACAAACAAAAATTACAAATATACTTTTGAAATTAAATTTTTAATCAAAAATAAGAAAAATAATGAACTAAAGTCAGAATCAATTTTCACATTATTTTGGGAATCTCAAATAATTTTTGTTGATTTTTTAGGTCAAAGGAACTATTAAAATAAAAATTATCTTTGATCAATTAATTAATTAAACCTAACAATTTTTGAACCAATCAAAATATTTTCAAAAAATATCAAAAAAATACACAAAGTCAGAAATATTATTTTGAATTTATGACAATTTTTTCAGAATTTTCCAATCATTTTTTAGCAAGAAAATAAATCATGGAAATCAAATTATAAAACAAAAATTCAAATGATCCAAAAATTTCAAACGGACCAATCATGATTTGCCAACATATCATCTTCAACCTCCGGATCTTCAAAAAGCGCGCGCATCACACTTTCTTAGGGCTCACTTTCAGATCAACACAACATGCTCAATTTTGCATCATTTTTGATGAAATCAAAGGCAAATCAAAGCTAGCATGGCAAGGAATACATAACAATTCGAATCAAATGAAATCATCAACCACATTATCCATAATGAAGTCATGAACATGAACAAAAACCTTATGCATCGCGAGTTTCAGAACATTCAAACATGCATAATTCATTCCATATACATCAAACAACATGATTATGAACTTAAATCACACGAGGCATGGCTAAAAATCAGAATTCAAAGTTGAGAATTCAAACCTTTGAGAAAAAATGGATCTACTGTCTCCTTCACTCCAGTTGCAATCCAAGGGTGCTAGCTTGATCTACTTGCTTTGATGAAGCAGAATCCACAAAAAAATTGAAGAAAACACCAAGGAATTGAGAGAATCGAAGCAAGTTGCAGAAGATGGAAGAAAATTTCAGATCTAGAATTCTTGCAAATGGCGCGTCCTCCTCCTCTCTCTTTGCTTGCTTTCACTTATATAGAGTTTGTAGAGAAGGATAGAAGTGGAAGTTTGTCCTTAAATCCGTTGGAGGGCAGGTTTGGGAAATTTGGCCAAAAATGAGGTGCATACTGAATCAGCTCTTTTGCCCGTGCGTTCCCTTGCTTGTTACGCGTTTTGTGAGCCAACTGAAGTCAGCAATGCATGCTTAAAAGGCCATCCCATGATCATTTGAAATGAGAGAGTGTTGTTGAATGGGCCATTTTGAGCAATTTTGTCATTTTTCAATGCAACATGTGCAATACCATATAGGGCACGAAATAGCAAGTGTAATGGGCCTAAGCATATCACAAATTACCAATGGGCTTGATTAGAAGCATTAGGAATGTCTAAAACTTGAGTTTGCAAGAAATGGCCATTTTGCATATTTGCCAAATTTCACTAAAATGCCACAAAATTCCAAAACTCATAACTTGCTCATACTTTTGAATTTTGGCACAAATGAGCACAACTCTTGATTCCTTACCACTATGGACATGAGACCAAAAGGAGGTGAAAGATCATTCTCTTAGCTTTCCAAGCATATTTCATTTGCATCTTCTTGATCAAGGATGAATAAAATATGATTTTTTGAAATTAAGTCCTCATTTTCCAAAATTAGTAACTTCTAGGGTTTCTTCAAGAACAAGTTTCAATCCAAACTTCAATATCTTTAATCCAATGACCAAAATGGACTTGAAATATTAAAATTACATTCCTTGAATTGATGGTTGGCCAAAAATTCACTTGGTCAACCTTGACTTTGACTGATTTTGACCAAAATGACCATTTTGCCCCTCTGAATCAATTGATCCACTTCTCTTCAAAACTGATGATTACAACTTCAAACATGTGATCTTCCAAACATATAAAGGCCATGTGCAAAGCTTCACTTCAAAATTCTCAAGAAATCTTGATGAAAACTAAAACCCTAATTTTGGTCCACCCATTAGGAGACTGATGAATTATCTTCAAAACCTCAAATCCTCTGGGTATCTTAACCAATTTCTTGTACAAAGATCTTTCAAATGTCAAAGAAATGTTGTTGTTTCAAAATTAAGACTTGTTCCTTGGCCAATAGCCTTAATCAAGCAAACCCTAATTTGGCTGATGAATCCAAAGAGATGGATAAAATATCTAGAGATATGCCATAACCTTTGAGCTCAAAAGATCCAGAGATTTGGATGGTAAGATATTTCTTGAGCAACTTGTACATGTAATCAACCTTCAAAGTTTTGAGGAAAACTTGGTAACCAAAGTACTTTGATCCTATCACAATGTATGAATGCAATGCACTATGATGTTCATGATGAAACATAAGCCTAAATCAAGAGGGTAAATTTTGGAGTGCAACACATATACTTTTTTTCACTTCACTAGTAACTTGCCTCCAACCGTATAACGAAATACTCGATTTTCTTCTTCCATATAATTTCATGTAACTCTTAAAAGTCGTAGCATATTTACCATAACACTTACCATTTTTTAAACAAAAAATAGACCGCCATCCTGACACCGATTTTATACACTTTTGTCAACTTGGCCATCACTATAGCACCTCTAGAATATCTTATAATTTTATTCATTATAGTGGAATCCTCATTTGTAGGAGAAGTGGTTGTAAGAGAAGTGGGGGTTGAATCTCTCATCTTTGTTTAAACAATAATAATGATAATAAATATTATAATTAGTAAAAATCAACAAAGCCACCTAATGCGAGTTAACACAACGTCAACACTTCCAAAGAGAACTTCATAAGTATAG
Organism: Vicia faba; assembly: GCA_948472305.1. Lineage (NCBI taxonomy): Eukaryota > Viridiplantae > Streptophyta > Magnoliopsida > Fabales > Fabaceae > Vicia > Vicia faba. The sequence goes on along the minus strand of OX451736.1, from coordinate 1,369,487,075 downwards.
CCTCACAATCATTTTATTTCACAAACCATCAACAAATGAACCTAAGAGCATAACCTAAGATCATAGCCTAAAAAATGTAGCTAATGTTAGATTCATGGTACATATGGTGTATTTTACTTAACACGATATCAACAAAATCAATATTAAAAAGGAAAAAAAAACTCATTTTACTTAACTCATGGTACATATGGACTTAATTAAATCATGGTACATATGGACTTTTGTCATCAACAACACAAAAAAAGGAAAAATCTATTTTTATTTTTATTAACGTGATTAGAATAACATAAATAGTAACATAAAACAAATATTTCTAAGTAATATATAAGTAATAAGAAATCTAAAACAACAAAAACTAACATTTCTAAGTTACATGCATGGATAACGTGAGTTACCTACCAAAAATATGATAAAGAAGATATGACAATGCTAAGGGAAGCTTCACTCAAGCTAGGTTGTCTTTTCTTTGTTTCAAGATTCATTTGTGTTTCAAGAGCGTTAATAGCGTTCAAAGGGAGAAAATGTATGTGTGTTGTAAGAGTTGATGTTCAAACATGTACGTGCGGTAAAAGATGAAGATGAGGACGAAAAACGACGATGTAATCTGAGTTTAGATGTTACGGCATTTAGATTGAGAAGATGATGATGAAAATCGCCTAGGATATGTTTTTCTTAAGAGACCGTTTAGTTTAATAGGAGAATGAAAGAAGAAATGACTTTTGAAAAGTAAATGAAAAGTTAGAGTCTAGTTATAGATAATACATGTAAAATAGATTTTCTCTCAGTTGGACAATCCAACCAGAGGATAGATAAATAAAAAATAAATAAAAAAGAGAAAAGCTCCATGTGAAATTGATAGTTTATATTTTCTCTCGGTTGAAAGTTCCAATTGAAAGAATACATAAATTATAATTTTTTATAAAAAAAACTTATTAAAAAAATTTCAAAAAATTAGTTTTGAGGTTTGGTCCGTGAGACACATTTCCTTTAGATTGAAAGTTCCACCGAAAGAAATAGATAAATTATAAATTAAAAAAAAAAACATTAACTAAAGAAAAAGTAAAAATGTAAAGGTTGGTTTTGAAGCTTGATCCATAGATCACATTTCCTCTCCGTTGAAAATCCCAATAAAAAGAATAAATTATATTTATTTTTTTGAAAATTTTAAAATGTGATGCCCCCAAAAATTATATCTGGAATGTATGTCAGCTAATGAGAAAGTTTTGTTAAAAATCACATTATTTATATTAATGATGTGTCTTCCTAAATACACTTTATACTAGTTCCATCAATAATAATATTAAAAACCTTATTTATTTTAATTCTAACTTTGTGTTAAAGTTTATTAAAAGATAAGAGAATTTGGTAGCTCATATTCTAGCACGGCCGACCAATTCTTGGCCTTGTCACAATTTTTTTTTTTGAGAATTATTAATTCCATCTTAAGAGGTGAAAATACACCATATAGAAATTTAAAAATCTCTATCATATTTTGGAGATGTATTTTGAGACATAGGGATGGATCTACTTGCATCACATTGGGGACAGCCTTTTGGACGCAGCCTTTATCTCATTGAGTATCGCTCTAAATGAGTGTCATCCTATATTATTTCAAAATTTTATTTTGGAGAAACATCTATGGGACAGTTTAATAAATTTATTGATATTTAGTTGTAGTGGCTTTTTTCGGAAATGTATTTCTGCAGTTTTGAAGCGAGAATTTGAAAACCTGCCACGTTTGCATGTCAGTCATTTCCGAAGATGTATTTTTGAAAATATGAAACATGATTTTTAATAAAACAACTCCCTGTATGATAAGACCTCATACCCTTTTTTGCCCAAAACCCTTTCAACAAACCCTTCCATTCTCAATCAAGATTTTCACTATAAAATTTTATTCTTGTATTTCATTACATCAAAAGGAGCAAAAGAAGTCGAAATTGGAGGTAAAGATCCTTTATTTCATTCCTCATTGCTCATATTAGTCTTATTTTGTAGCTAAAAAAAGCATATGTTGCATCCGAAAATACATTTTTCAGATGTAGTATGAATTCCTCTAGAAATGCATTTCTAGAGTCTGTATGTATTCAATTTCACGTATTTTTAAATATTATATTCTATTGTTTGCATTATATATTGTGCACCCGATGTTTTCCCCAAATCTATTTGTTGGAACAAGTTTGGTTCTACAACTAATCCTTGAATTTTGATGATAACAAAGTATAAAATCTATGAAGAACAATTTTATACTCTAACGGATTATTAATTGCACAAATTCTGATCTATACTTAGGACTCTGGGTTAGCAAGTTGTGGAGTATGGACAAGTAAGGTTCTGGACTCTGAACAAGCAACTCTGAACTCAGGACATCGAATGCACTCTAAAATCGTGTAGAATACAAATATGTGTTTACAACTAAAATTTGCATCTTAAAGCATCAAGTCAACTCTTAAAAGAATCTTATCTAGAACGAATCTAATAAAGACTCTGAAGTTTAAATGTTCTCAAAGCTCTGAAGACCTACTCTAAACTCTAGTCAAACTTCATCATAACTTATCAGAAGCCTATGACTCAAGAAGTTAACTATATAAAGAGATAAAGACTCTAAACTCTGATCAAGCTTAACCATAACTTATCAGAAGCCTCTAACTCAAGAAGTTAGCTATGAAAAGAGATAGTATGGGAATATTAAAATAGAACAGATTCAAAATATCATTTCCACTACCCTGCAAAACAGGATAAATGATTGTACGTCATTACCAACTTATTAAACATGTCCCATCATTTCTCCCACTATGCTGCAAGCACCACTCTACTATTGTACAAACGTCTTCATGCAAGCCGTGGTTTATGAAATTCCAACTTCACCCTCCAACGAATCTATTATTCATTTATATTAAGGTGTTTTGAAGTAATGGAAAATAACTATGTAAAAAGAAACAAGAGAGAAACATTGAGAAAAAAAGTTTGTAGAACTACACAAAGAAGAAATTGTTATTATCTTGAAAGCTTTATACCTTTCATTCTTTGTAAGAAATCTTGTTGTATTGAAATTGTGTGTATCAGTTTTTTAGAAGCACTTTGTAAACACAAACTTGTAATCTTAATCAGTTATTTGATTTCCTTGAGGGAATAGGGTATAGTCGGAATCCTTGAGAAGTATTTAAATAGCCTGTCATTGAGGTTGTAATCAAAGTTTTTTATTAGTAGATTAAGTCCTTGTTGAGAAAGCAAAATCACCTTAGCAGGTGAACTGGAAGTAACCTTCTTAATGGTGAACCTGGATAAAATTACTTGAGTTCCTCATCATTGTCATTATTGTGTTGTTTGTGTTTTGGTTAACGAAAAAGTTTTAATATTAAAGCCCAATTTAACCCCCCATTTCTTGTGTTTCTTCGAAACATGTTGATATGAAAGAGGTAGATGTTTGTAACTAATTTACAAGTGGAGAAGAGTTTGAATTTTTTATCACATGCTTCAAGGGATTCGTACTGAGGCATCAAATTAGGGTTTGGTTTTGTAATTGGAAAGTTTGATAATAGTTCAAATAGAAGATTAGAATTTATGACAATGACATACAAAATAAGTGGGAAGTATATAACTCCTCTCCGTAAATTCAAATGAGATTACATCAGTTTAAGAAATGTGAGTGTCCCTTTAAGTAACATGATTATCCTTAGTCAAATAAGAAATGGAGATATAATGTGATATATGTATTACATAACCATGACATGAAAATTTAGCCGGACATCCAATTGCATGTCCCCTCATGCAAGAGGAGAAGAAAATTGTTTCAGACTTGACATTAAATATGGTGCAACTGAAAAAAAATATTTTCAACTTTGAAACCTAAAAGATCAAGACATATCTCAAATACTAGGCAAGTCTACAATATTTGGGCCCATAATAACAAGGCGTTGAGGGGGGATAGAACTGAAATGCCACAACTCTTGAAACTTCTGGATGATAAAAATTATGTATCTTGGTACCGAATGTGCGAGGATGGAGTAATCGTTAGAGATGTATTTTAGACTCGTCTTGATTCCACCAAGTTGTTCAACATGTTTCCTAATATGTTCATCATTGATTCAACGTATAAGAACAACAAGTACATGCTTCCAATATTGGAAATTGTTACCGTTACCTCTACTGAGAAGACTTATTCTACTGGCTTTGAATTTCTAAAAAGTGAAGAGAAGGAGTATGTTACTTGGGCTTTAGAGGTGTGTCAAGAAATGTTGAAGTACAAAGAAGACATGTCAAAACTAATAAAGGCCGAAGACAAGAAAATGGTCATGGTGGGTGTGATAAGGGAAAGAATAATGGATGCGTGAAATGCTATAACAAATTCTTCTAAAAAGAGTTATGTGCCGATTTTGTTATACATTTCATGAAGGTGTGTGAGAAATATCCAGCTTTGTTGAAACATGTTGAAAGTACAACTTTGGACCAGGTGATGGAGAAGATAATATATGATTGTACCGGTCACCTTCGAAACCTTTGAAATACAACAAAAGACTCAATTACGTCTTCCCATGCTACACTGAAGAATTGGTGGGGAAATTGTAAGAGATACATACATCATTTCACCATAGCATCACAGTGTTGGAACACGGATTTAAATACAAAAATATTTATTCTCAGTTGGTCGATAACTTATCTCAAGCAAGACAAAATTATATTTTTCACGAAGCCAAACAAGCTGAGAATGTAGGTTCTGATAACTCCAAATATGGTTGCACACTTTATGAATACCTATGGTCTCCCATGTGATTGTCATATATCTAAGAAGGTAAAAATTGATAGCCCAATATGAATGGATGAAATTTTCCCTCATTGGGAAAGGACCAAGTTTGATCATGATGGTGTCATGAGAAACAGTAAATTGAATATCTCTATCTTAGTCGAATGAGAAGTGATACAAGAGAGATTTTTAAAAGCTGATGAAAATATGAAACTCCACATCAAAGAGAAATTGAGGAATATTGCTTATCCGGAAAGCACATACTTGAAACTACCGGTAAAAATAAAAGGTACTCCTAAGAAGGTCAAACCTACACAGAGTGATAATTCAATGATGTTGTCTCCTTCATATTTTGAATATGTTGAAAACATTTTCTTGATTCCAAAATCTCAAAAAAAAAAAAAAGTTTTCAAAGGAACTCGCATTAGAAAACCATCTCCTTCACTGCTTCCACCAAATATTACATTCATTGTATGCTAGTTTTTATGCATAAATACATTGAACAGATCATCAATTTTGAGGGAGATAGTAGCTGCAGTTTTCAAGCTATCTCTACTTTACTCGGTAAAGGATAAGAGGATCACACACTTGTCCGCCATAAACTTATCCAAGAGTTGAGGGGTCATAAAGAATCATACACACTACTATGTGGGAAATTTTTTTTTTGATGCAATTTATTAATCTCTTGCTCCTTGCATAAGTGAACCTGCACTGAAGGAAAATGGATGTGCTTCTCTGAAAAGGAAAGTGAACCTGCAATTTATTAAATTCATATGAAAGAGTGTGTATTGATCTTATAAGATACGTTTTTTCGGAAACATTTTTTCTATTACGCATTTCCCCACCTCAAAATCCAAATGATTGTATCATGTGTGTTGCGTGGATTTCAAATATGCGATGCTTTGTTCAATTTTATTTAAAATCTGGACGCCCAATACCACTGACATCACTGGAGTGAACATCTCATTCAATATCAAAATTCGAGACTTGGCCAGACCATTTTGTGGAAAGAATTCAAGAGTTCGCCAAATTGAGCAACATTGAAAGAGAATCAAATAAACAAAAGTCAAAATGGGTACCACTAATAGATATAGGTTTAGTCTGCAACACATGTTTCAATTCATTTTGTCTTTATTCAACAATCTATGGGATGTAATCTTGTATTAACACATATTTAGCTGGTGACACATGTTCCAGTTCATTTTAGTTTTTATTCAACAATACATTTTTAAGTTTTCCAAAAAATTATTCCTTTGACACATATTATGTTTCTGCCTAGAACATAATTTCATTCTGTTTTGAGTGGTTTTGGAAATACATCTTTAGAATAGCATAATAAGGTGGTATGAGAGATACATTTCCGAAACATCCATTGGTATAAGATAGAATTTCTTAGGTCTATATTTATCTACAATTACTACAAGTATGGGCTTATGTCTCATGTTTCATACCAAAACACATTACACCAGAATGAACATCAACTAGAATTTCACAAATGTCTACTTTAATAGCGTGAAACCCTCAATTGAATTTAAGGTTAATGAGTATAATCCTATTGCAGATATGAAATACATACTACAAAATTTCCTACTGTAACACCCCAATTTTATTTATTAATAATATTAGCTATTTTTAATTAATTATTATATAATATAGTAATTAATTAGTTGTGTGATTTTATGAATATATGTGTGCTGTACCCCAAAATTTGCCCTCCCATTTCTCAAAGGATCATTCAGGACTCTCAGGTTTGCTTCTGTCAAGTTCCAAGTCTTGAATCATCACTTTTCCAAGAGAATCGTTCACAAAGGCAAAATGGTCATTTACACACCAAAGGAGTCAAACTATGACTTTTGAATCAAAAATCAAGTTCCAAGAATCATATTTCATTAAGGCATGAAATTGGTTCATCAAAAATCAAAAGTCAGAAGTTACTTTGAAAATCAAATTTTCTAAATATTTAGAAAATTTTCTAAGTGTCTAGATAATATGACACTTCAGAACTTCTGAGCCAACCTCTATGTAAGTGCAATCAGAAGCTGCAAACATGGTTTAGAACATGACGCTTCAATCAGAACATCCAGAAGGGATGCTCTTTGGTCAGAACATGATTCTTCAGCATATGGAGGCTATGTTCAACGCTCTGGTCAGAAGATGCCCCTTCATGATTTGGTGGTTAAGTTCATGATCTTCTGCAATCAGAACATCACCAAATCCCAAGACCTCGTTTAAACAACCTGCTACACTGCTAAAGTACAGTAATGTAACCAGCAGTTAATCCAGTCCACGCATGCATTTTTCCAAATCTTGTGTTTGCACCAAATACAAAAAGTTGTGATCAAAAAGCAATGGAACAGTGTTCCAAAAGTTCAAATATCATCTGTTTTTCCCCCCAAAACCACAACAAATTCATCTATAAATAAGTGGCTCCATCACACTTGCAAGGGGCTGGCTTTTGGAGAGAGAGAAATTGTCAAAAGAGAGAAAAGAAATTTGTGGAATCCCTCCATAAAAATCCAGAATTCCAAAACAGAAAACCAAACCTTTCTTCTTTCTTTTGAATCAAAGAACTTAGCATTTTCTCTTCCATTGCTCTTGCTGATTCCAGAACATCTGAAGGCAGCGGTTCAAGCCCCTAACCACACACTCCAGACTCAAGGTATGTCTCCCTGACTCTGCATCTTTTCATTCAGAACATCATTAAACATGTAAATATCATAGTATTGATGTTGCCCATATCACTGCATAAGTAGAAAAACTGTGGATCCGAACTTCTTAATTAGGGCTAGACTCAGATTTAGGATTATAACTTCTGTAAACTGTTGTACTATTATCCTTCTGATTTGTTGTTTAATAAGAACTGAATAAATTGTTGATGTGCTAATTAAGAGTTAAAATATGGCATAGAACTTCTGATGTACACTCACAGCTTTAGCACAACACAAAACTTCTGAGTTCTCCTCACTGTTTAAACACACTGAACTTTTGATGTTCACTCACTGTTTTAACACTTAGAACTTCTTATTTTTATACGTCGATAACATGTTGAACTGTTGATTGTTCACTCACTGTTTTAACACTTAGAACTTTAGATTTTCATGCGTTGATAACACGTTGAACTGCTGATTATTTATTCCCTGTCTTAGCACCATACATAACTTCTGAGTTCTTCCTACTATTTTGACACGCACAGAACTTCTAAGGTTTTCTCACTGTTCTAACATTCAGAAGTTCAGCACATAGCCATCTAGAGCTTCTGTGTTTTCCCTCTAACGTGTCTTGCAGGACCTCAGAGTGTACCAATCCAGAACTTCTGATTCCAGTGATGTTCCTTTCTGAGTCATCACGCGCCTGGCTTCAGAACTTATGTTCCTTGTTTATTTTGCTTACAGTAGCACGCTGTTTCTGCCTTTCATTTATTTCCCTTTTCATCATTTTAAATATTAACATAAAAAGACATAAAAATATTTTCTTTCACTTAAGTAATTTATCTTTTTTTTATTAAGACAAAAACATCTTCTAAACAAGTCCATTTTACATCTTTTGTACATTCTTATACATTTCAATATGGTTGTAATAGTAACTTAGGATTTAATTTTATTTGCAACCCCCATTCATAAATATGTACCCCCCATCCCTAAAATATTGTAATAGCGTAGGACTTTACATTTCTGCAATTTATCGCTTTCAAATGTAGATGCTAGTAATTAGGGTGTGTATGGCAAGATATGAAATCAACAAATAGATCACCCTAAGCAAGACTAAATGCATGCAATTAAACATACTTTACACACATGCACCCTTAGGGTAATCTCACTTGTTGCCTATCAGAAATTAGTCATGTCCCTCAAACATGGGCGTTTTAGAAAAAGACCCTCGATAAAAGATCGTAGTCCCTCGATGACCCTCGATGTTGCCTCCGGTAAACGATCTAGTCCCTAAAATGATATTTCTAAAACGGCTCATAAGTTACCTTCTATGACTATTCAAATTGGTTCATCAAAAATCAAAAGTCAGAAGTTACTTTGAAAATCAAATTTTCTAAATATTTAGAAAATTTTCTAAGTGTCTAGAGAATATGACACTTCAGAACTTCTGAGCCAGCCTCTATGTAAGTGTAGTCAGAAGTTGCAAACATGGTTCAGAACATGACGCCTCAATCAGAACATGCAGAAGCGACGCTCTTCGGTCATAACATGATGCTTCAGTCAGAAGAGCTGAGAACCATTACCAACAAACTTCATCAAGATGGATACAACCATATGAAGCAAGCAACCGAGGTTGGGGACCAAGTCATTGATCAACCTCCGAGAAGACAAGAGTTTGGTTTGGTGAAGAGTGGACATTTCCAAATTGCTACTACCTCACGGGTCCAACAACAACCTCACCAAAAACAACGGGTTAATCAGAGTAACCTGGATATATCCAAAAGGCAGTTTACCAAACTCAACATGTCGTTGTCTCAAGCTTTGCAACACCTGTTAAGGATGAATATAATTACGTTGATAGGACCTCATCCAAATCCCAAGACTTATTCCCCTAACTACATTCCTGATGTAAGGTGTGCATACCACTCCAACAGCCCGGGGCATGATACTGACGACTGTTGGAGGTTGAAATATGAAGTTCAAAACTTGATTGATGAAGGGGTGTTGGAGTTTACACAAGATGGTCAGGCTGAGTTCTTCTACCGTCCCTCAAAGACACACCATTTGAAGTGACAAATTCAAGCAAAGAGGCTTTTGTTCATTAGAATTTTCAATTTGTAATTTTCTTTTAATTGTTCGAACATCTATTCATGTCAAACTCTGTTACTTTATCAATGCATTGCATATGTCTATTTTGAATCAATTCATTCGTATTCACTATATTTAAATTGCTTCCCTTTTTGTGATATTCAACTCTCGATTAAAAGCTCTAAGCCTTTAGAGAGAGGATGACGAAAATGATACCATAATCTCTACAGTATGCTTTTGAACAGACCTTGCTGATGATGTACAGGCGTTGTTTCAAATCCCAAACAGTAGAGTTATAAGAAAGATAATCCCTAGTCAACCCCTTTGAGCCAAAGAAGTAGGAGTTTTTATTTCACACAAATTAAAACCCTTAATCAAAACCTGGGGCAGGGTAGTTTTCTCAGTCAATTCAGACGCGCATTCAGTCGCAATCTTCCGATTCGTACACAATGAATGGCATCAAAGACGTCCTTCCAAATCAAAAGACGCTGATGGTTCCGCATGATTGTCAAGACAAGCAGTCATTATCTCTCCAAATAAAAGCCCGCTAAGTCAAAACCTATGAAGGAGACCTAAGAAAAAAAATGGGGGCTTCCCGCTGACTGTAATAAAAAAGAAACAGTTCAAGCAAAAGACAGGGATAGTAAAATAAAAAAGAAAGAGGTCATACAAATCCTCGACAAAAGATGTCTGCCTATTAAAAATAAACTGTCCGTATCTGAACCATCACTGGAACATCAAGGACAATATTCCAGAACTCAACTGGGATTCTAAACGTGCAATTAACTGAGCATAGGACTGAAGAATATCACGAAGAGCGGGTGGGTAAAAATAAATTTTGAGCCTTTATCCTTTGTTTCTTGAACCGTGTACCAGGCCACATTATAACCCTTAAAGTTCCTAGTTGAAGCATGGGTTAGTTCGAAAGCATATTTTTACAAAAGGTATCCTGACTTCTGTAGGGTTTGTTATAAATCCCGAGTTGATATCACACTTTTACAAAATTTGTTTGTTCTACTAAAAAATAAATTTTCAAACTTCAAGACAGACACAGGCTTTGCATTCTTTAAATGACATTGTTTGCATATGACTAGTTGTTTGACAACAGAGAAATCCGCACAATGGATATTTAATGAATAGACATCCTCTCAATGGACAGAATCACCTCAGCAGGAAAGACACTTCCAACAACAGGTCTTCCATAAGCAAGGGGTATGACATGATGTCTAACACAACTGGGGCAGTCTCTCCAAAAGTTCCAAATAACCAGTGGCAGATCTCCATCTGAATCACTTGGGGTATTATGCATGCATTCCAGCACTGAATCATGTGCCATCAAGAAAACATCTTGACAGTACTGCAACACAACACTATGGACGGTGACAACGCCCTACATCCTGAGAACATGGAAATAGTCGGAAAAGACCATGCATGAAAAAGACCCGCTAGATCGACTGGCCTAGGAAAAAATAAGGGCATCCCGGCGAACCAAAAAAGTTCAAGAAAAATTTAGGGATAAAAACCAAAAAAAAATCTTTACACCCGGCAAGTCGAAAACCTGAAAAGGTGGCTTGGGCAAAAAAGGGGTATCCCGGTGGACTGAAAACCCTAAAGGGCGGTCCAGGAAAAGGTTAGGGATCAAAGTGTACGACTATGTCCCGTCATCTTGTCACTTGCCTATCAGTAGAAAACTTATCATTCTGATCAGCAGTTACCAAGCACCTCTTGAGTTGGGATAACACTCAATCTACAAAGCCTCCATAGGCACTTTCTTCAGTAGGTACAGGGACAGAAAAGTCCTGATGCAGAGTCATTGTCATTTCCTCAGAATGCGACCCAGTGACGTCTATGCCTCCCCATATAGTAGGGGCAACCAAAGCTTTGACATCGGCTTCCCCAAACAGGAGTTACTTTCCCTAGCCAAGTTCCTTCAGAGAACCGACATCTATGTTCCCCAACAAAATTTTATAATCGCAAGCGATTCATATAGTTTTATCCTGAGCAGAGTTTATTTCTCTGGATAAAGGAGCTCAATCCCCGACAGAGCTCATTACTTTAGTTTTTGGAAATTCACCTTCCAAATTGTTCCTCGACAGAGCTCATTACTTCAGTTTTTGGAAATTCACCTTCCAAATTATTCCCCGCAGAGTTATTCTCAAACAAAATCCCCCCCTGACAAAAGTACAGTCACGTCCATTCATCATCCCCAACGGAAGTAGAAGATCCATATTTCTCTACAATAGTCAGGAATTCTATTTTCTCCAACAGCGGTCAGGGATTTATTTTCCCGGACTCAGATCTGTCACGACCAAAATCCCATGCTCATATACCATGACATGAACACACATATCACATACAGCATAATCTCATTTATTTTGAGAACATCATTTCATCCTGCATTTCACGCATTGCATATAACTAACCCTGATAACTTTTCAGGAAAACGAAATTAGATTCAATGAATCCAGCAGTTATGGTGATCACATCTACAGACGACTAATGGAAACTCGGTTCCCGAAATCAAACGGTCCAACTAATCACCTTCATTTCGAAGAAACCGTACTACCTAGGTTCCTTCATAAAGCCCTACTATCCAGCCTTTCATCTCGAAGTAACTGTACTACCCAGGTTCCTTCATCAAGCCTTACTATCCAGGCTTTCATCTCGAAGTAACCCTACTACCCAGGTTCCTTCACCAAGCCCTACTATCCAGGCTTTCATCTCGAAGTAACCCTACTACCCAGGTTTCTTCATCAAGCCCTATTATCCAGGCTTTCATCTCTAAGTAACCCTACAACCCATGTTCCTTCATCAAGCCCTACTATCCAGGATTTCATCTCGAAGTAACCCTACTACCAAGGTTCCTTCATCAAGCCCTACTATCCAGGCTTTCATCTCGAAGTAACCCTACTACCCAGGTTCCTTCATAAAGCTCTACTATCCAGGCTTTTAACTCGAAGTAACCCTACTACCCAGGTTCCTTCACCAAGCCCTACTATCCATGCTTTCATCTCGAAGTAACCCTACTATCCAGGTTCCTTCCTACAAGCCCTACTACCCAGGATTTCATCTCGAAGTAACCCTATTATCCAAGTTCCTCCCCACAAGCCCTCCTATCCAGGCTTTCATCTCGAAGTAACCCTACTATCCAGGTTCCTTCCCACAAGCCCTACTATCCAAGCTTTCATCTCAAAGTAACCCTACTATCCAGGTTCCTTCCCACAAGCCCTATTATCCAGGCTTTCATCTCGAAGTAACCCTACTATCCAGGTTCCTTCCCACAATCCCTACTATCCAGGCTTTCATCTCGAAGTAACCCTACTATCCAGGTTCCTTCCCACAAGCCCTACTATCCATGCTTTCATCTCGAAGTAACCTTACTATCCAGGTTCCTTCCCACAAGCCCTACTATCCAGGCTTTCATCTCGAAGTAACCATACTATCCAGGTTCCTTCCCACAAGCCCTACTATCCAGGCTTTCATCTCGAAGTAACCCTACTATCCAGGTTCCTTACCACAAGCCCTAATATCCAGGATTTCATCTCGAAGTAACCCTACTATCCAGGTTCCTTCTCACAGCCCTACTATCCAGGTTCCTTCTCCCTTATCTCTAGACAACAGTTTATAACACTGTAAGGCCTGGACCCGACCAGAAACGGTCGATTTCATATTTTCCCAGCAAATCACTGTACAACCTGGACCCTAATCAGGTATACGTTCTACATTCACCTCCTCAGTCAGGAGATAATTCCCCAGTAGAGTAATAGATAATCGAATCTCCTAGACTTTACTCCCCAGTGCATAAGTCAACATTCCCCGACAAAGTTTCCCCCTCGATAGAAGGTACATGAATTCTCACCCAGAAATCCCTTATGTAACCAATCTTTTCTGGATGGCATCTTTAAGCCCATCTTCTATGATTTCTCGTCGCCTTCCAAATGGAATCTGTAAGCCCATTTTCAATTTCACTAATCAGCAATCCTGCATGCGAGTGCAACTCTGGGCACTCTAGTGTTCAATCATCTTGCATGTTTAGATCACAAAAGGCAGACCAGCCAATCTACATCCTCAGGTTTAAGAAGATTAAACAGGGGCAACTATTGTACCCCAAAATTTTCCCTCCCATTTCTCAAAGGATCATCCTGGACTCTCAGGTTTGCTTCCGTCAAGTTCCAAGTCTTGAATCATCACTTTTCCAAGAGAATCATTCACAAGGGAAAAATGGTCATTTACACACCAAAGGAGTCAAACTGTGACTTTTGAATAAAAAATCAAGTTCCAAGAATCATATTTCATTAAGGCATGAAATTGGTTCATCAAAAATCAAAAGTCAGAAGTTACTTTGAAAATCAAATTTTCTAAATATTTAGAAAATTTTCTAAGTGTCTAGAGAATATGACACTTCAGAACTTCTGAGCCAGCCTCTATGTAAGTGTAGTCAGAAGTTTCAAACATGGTTCAGAACATGATGCCTCAATCAGAACATGCAGAAGCGACGCTCTTCGGTCATAACATGATGCTTCAGTCAGAATATGATTCTTCAGCATATGGAGGCTATGTTCAACGCTCTAGTCAGAAGATGGCACTTCAGCATTTGGAGGTTACGTTTCTGATCTTCTGCAATCAGAACATCACCAAATCACAAGACCTCGTTTAAACAATCTGCTACACTGCTATAGTACAGTACTCTAACCAGCAGTTAATCTAGTCCATGTCTGCATTTTTCCAAATCTTGTGTTTGCACCAAATACAAAACGCTGTGATCAAAAAGCAATGGAACAGTGTGCCAAAAGTTCAAATCCCATCTGTTTTCCCCCAAAAACCACAACAAATTCATCTATAAATAAGTGGCTCCATCACACTTGCAAGGGGTTGGCTTTTGGAGAGAGAGAAATTGTCAAAAGAGAGAAAAGAAATATGTGGAATCCCTCCATAAAACTCCAGAATTCCCAAACAGAAAACCAAACCTTTGTTCTTCCTTTTGAATCAAAGAACTATGCATTTTCTCTTCCGTTGCTCTTGCTAATTCCAAAACATCTGAAGGCAGCAGTTCATGCCCCTAAGCACACGCTCCAAATTCAAGGTAAATCTCCATGTCTCTGCATCTTTTCATTTAGAACATCATTAAACATGTAAATATCATAGTATTGATGTTGCCCATATCACTGCATAAGTAGAAAAAGGGTGGATCAGAACTTCTTGATTAGGGCTAGACTCAGATTTAGGATTAGAACTTCTATAAACTGTTGTGCTATTATCCTTCTGATTTGCTGTTTATTAAGAACTGAATAAATTGCTGATGTGCTAATTAAGAGTTGAAATATGGCATAGAACTTCTGATGTACACTCATAGCTTTAGCACAACACAGAACTTATGAGTTCTCCTTACTGTTTAAACACACTGAACCTCTGATGTTCACTCACTGTTTTAACACTTAGAACTTCTGATTTTTATACGCTGATAACATGTTGAACTGCTGATTGTTCACTCAATGTTTTAACACTTAGAACTTCCGATTTTCATGCTCTGATAACACGTTGAACTGCTGATTGTTCGTTCACTGTCTTAGCACCATACAGAACTTCTGAGTTCTTCCTACTGTTTTGACATGCACAGAACTTCTAAGGTTTTCTCATTGTTCTAACATTCAGAAGTTCAGCACATAGCAATCCAGAGCTTCTGTGTTTTCCCTCTAACGTGTCTTGCAGGACCTCAGAGTGTACCAATCTAGAACTTCTGATTCCATTGACGTTCCTTTCTGAGTCATCACGCGCCTGGCTTCAGAACTTCTGATCCTTGTTTATTTTTGTTTAAAGTAGCACGCTGTTTCTGCCATTCATTTATTTCCCTTTTCATTATTTTTAATATTAACATAAAAGACATAAAAATGTTTTCTTTCACTTAAGTAATTTATCTTTTTTTATTAAGACAAAAACATCTTCTAAACAAGTCCATTTTACATCTTTTGTACATTCTTATACATTTCAATATGGTTGTAATAGTAACTTAGGATTTAATTTTATTTGAAACCCCCATTCATAAATATGTACCCCCATCCCAAAAATATTGTAATAGCGTAGGACTTTATATTTCTGCAATTTATCGCTTTCAAATGTAGATGCTAGTAATTAGGGTGTGTATGGCAAGATATGAAATCAACAAATAGATCACCCTAAGCAAGACTAAATGCATGCAATCAAACACACTTTGCACACACGCACCTTTAGGGTAATCCCACTTGTTGCCTATCGGAAATTAGTCATGTCCCTCGAACATGGGCGTTTTAGCAAAAGACCCTCGATAAAAGATCATAGTCCCTCGATGACCCTCGATGTTACCTCCAGTAAACAATCTAGTCCCTAAAACGACATTGCTAAAATGACTCATAAGTTGTCTTCTATGACTATTCAAACGTCCCAACGCTCGTCCCTTCACATCCAACGACGAGGCTTCTTACCAAAACAATAGTAAGATAGCAACATCTAAAGGAGGAGGAAAAGCACATATAAGACCTTTTGAGTAGGTAGATTCGCTCCTATTTGCTTGCTTGCTCACAACAAAAACATTTTATACACCAACACTCTCACTTTGAAACATTTTTAAAAGACAACACTTTGTACGCGTTCTTATAGAGACGAGAGCCATTACAAAGAAAACCCTTTTCAAAATCACTTTCAAAAACACATTTCACAAACATCTTTTTGAACTATTTTCAAAACAACACTTTGTACGCATTCTTATAAAGACGAGAATCATTACAAAGTCACATTTTTAAAATACTTTCAAAAAACCACATCACAAGCACACATTCAAACAAAAAGCAAGTGATCTAGCAAGCAACTAAGAGCCCATGGAAAACCATGGATGAAAAGGGTGCTAATACCTTCCCTTTTAATAATCTACCCCCCGAACTCAAGAAAACATCTCTAAAGGTCTTTCCTGTGCTTTTTCACCTTTCCTTATTGTATAAAAGAAAAGTTGGTGGCGACTCTTGCTAAACCGCAACATTTGCAAACAAAAATGCAAAACTTCAAGTCAGTTCTCTCACCGCATCACAATGTGTTGTATGTGTATTGGGTTAATAAGTATGAGAATAACATTATTAATTAGATGGGCCTTGGTATGATATGTTAGTGTGAGAATGATACATTAAACCCATTAGTGAAACATAGGTTTTGATAAAACAAGGAAAAATAGAGTTAGTAAGAGAGAAGTTACCAAAACAAGAGAAAAGGAGAAAAGGGAGAAAAGAGAAGAGAAGAAGATAGAACCCTGGATGAGGATCTACATCCAAGGTAAGTGTGGGGTTTCATTTGATTATGTGGGTATATGATGTATGTAATATGTAGTTACATGATTTAGGGATTTTGTTCTTCAATTTCTAGATTTTAACATGTTAGGGTTTTGAGTAGAATCCATGAATTTGATGTTTGAATCATGTTTATATGTTCTAAATAGAAACTACATGTTAGGTATGTATATTAATGCCATAAATCATAGAAATTTAGGTGATAAAATGGGGTTTTGGAGTTAAAACTCATATTGGTATAATGATTTCTTTGCAAAATTCATTTTGCAGAAATCGTAGAGCGCGCTTAGCGTGAATTTCCGTGCTTAGCAAGAAAGCTACTTACTTGAGGGCGTTTAGCGCCAAAGAGCACCCTTAGCACGACCTGCAATGTGAAACTTTATAATTTTGTTAAAGTGATTGGCATCTTGTATGCTTATGATTTATAAGGGATTTCCATGAATTTTAATAATTTATAAATGTGTATTAGATGGGTTATGGGTGACTTTTGACGAAACCATATCACTTGAATTTTGTGTATATGTATGTTGTGAATTGATGATGAATGAGAATAACATGTTTTTGGCATTGTTGGTATGTGTTATCATGGTGCGTGGAGTTGATTAATGCTATGGGAATGTATTATATGTGATTGATAACATGAAATATGTATGTTTGGGCAATGGTGAGATAATTCAAATATGATTAATTATGTGATATATACTTGTATAACTAAGATTGAAAGATGGTCTTAATTTCATATGATTGTTGAGATTGCAGATGCATCATTTGTTGTCAAGAGGCAATGTTTGTTAGTTTCGTGGAGGCTAGTGACTTGTCCCAAACCAAGAGGACTGGTTTAAAGCTTAGAGGATAGGCTTTTTGGTGGTTATCTGTTTGAGAGATGGACGTGGTTTAAACGTAAAAATTATAAAGGATAACAATTGGTACCACATACATCTTGCATCATATTGAGTTGCATGTGAGTCACATGTGTCGATGTGAAATGTTAAATTGGTGTTCAATATGTGATATTGATGTGAATGTTACGTTGGTGGTATCTGTGATTGATTATCTTTGAATCTTTAATTATTGAGCAATGTTGTATATGTAAACATGTGAATTTGGATTGGATAATGTTTAATATATGATTATGTGAAGTGTGATGAATTTAATTGATTTATGTATGTGATGCATTACTTATTATTGTATATTTCTATAATAATGTGAATTCTCACTCCTTTTGTTGGAATGATATTTTATACGACATCGCTCAGGTACCAAAGAAAGTGGTGCTTCTGGAAAGGATTATTCGGAGGAGCCAGTTCTTTATTTATCCGTATTTAAGTAGTGAGTCATGCTCGGGTTATGTAACATGGGGAAACGTTTGAACTCATGTTTTATTTTTGAAAGATGTTTGTTATACTCTCTTTTGAAAGATTATGTGATGATTGACCTTTAGTGCCTATTCTTTTAATGCATGAATCCTATGACGAGATTCAATTATTGGTATCATTTTGAAAAGAGAATTATTATGGTTTGAGATGCATATGTGTTAGTGTATGGAACATGATTTTAAATGCGTGTTATGAGTATGACCGGTATATTTTGTGTTGGTTTTGAAATAAACGTGACACCCTCTTTTGATATACATTCTAATTTACTATGATTATGCTATATATTTGTGTGGGGGTTTAGAGGGTGTTACACCTACCAGACTCCGACAATTGAAATCTTTTGATTCTTGAGCACTAATCACCGTCAATTAACAATAAAGTAAAGATTGAGTTCGACAACTTTGAGATGAAAATGAGAGCAGATTTTAGGGCTAGTAACAGGAAATTATATCGTATATTTGACTTGACTCGCGTGGATTTTTACTTTATTTATGCCTTGTTATGCCGGTATTTTTGTCCTATTTCAGGTATATCGAACAAGTTGGAGATTCGAGTAAAAAGAAGAAAAGAAATAAAAAATTGTAAGAAAGGTGGTAAAAGAGAAAAGAGGGGATGTGTGATACAGTGGGAGAACTGACTTGGGATGTTTTGCGTTTTATCGTAAATGTTACGGTTAGCAAGAGTCGCCACTGACTTTTCTTTTATCCAAAAGGAAAGGCTGAAAAGAACAGGAAAGACCTTTGAGATTGTTTCTTGAGTTCGGGGGGTAGATTATGAAAAGGGAACATGTTAGCACCATTTTCATCCATAGTTATCTATGGGCTCTAGTTGCTTGCTAGATCACTTGCTTTTGTTTGAAAATGTGATTTGTGTGGTTTTTGAAAGTATTTTGAAAAGGCGCCATCGTTTAGGCAAGCTTTGTAATAGTTCTCTTTCATAAGAGCGTATACAAAGTGTTGAGCTTTTGAAAATGTTTCAAGTATGCAAAATGTTTTGAAAGTGTTTTTGAAAGTGTTGGTATTTGTTTTGAAAATAAGCAAGAGTGCTTGATTTGAAATTGAGCAAGCAACTAGGAACAATCTACCTACTCAAAAGTCCTAGTTCATTTCTTCCTTTCCTTTGATATTGCTATCTTACCATTGATTTGGTAAGAAGCCATATCGTTTGATGTAAAGGGACGAGCATGGGTCATTGTATAAACATGATAGCAATATTGTGAAATATCTTAGCGATTCTCTTTGAAGGACTAAGATAATTTTTGAAAGGTAACTTTGATATCGTCATTGAGGGACTATCATCTTGTATTTTGATTGCTTTTGCTAAGATACCCCACATGCATAACATGGCCATTTTGGTAAGGCAACAAAGTGGAATTACCCTAAGGGTGCAAGTGTGAAAATGTGTTGATTTACATGCATTATTTTATCTTGAATTAGGGTTTGCTAACTTGTTGATTTTATTCTTTCCATATAAATCCTAGTTTACTAGCATTTACATAAAGCGATAAACTGGGGAAATTAAAATTACTAAGCTATTATATCATTAGGAGAGATAAATTAAACGTAATTAACTATTACAACCATATTGGATAAATGTACAACAATTGAATAAATAATGTACAAATGCAAATGGAAAAAAAAACATGATTTTTGTTTGGATTTTTATGAAAGGGGTTTTAATCTAAAGCTAATTAAAAAAATATTAGTTAAAAATTAAATAAAACTAATTAAGAAAGAATTTAAATTAAAAAGTATTTTTTAGAGTTTTTTATGAAAAAGTTTTTAATTAAGGAAAATAATATGGAAATTGATTAATTAAAATAAACCTAAGTTCTAAATTAATTTTAAAAGAAAGAAAATAAAATAATATAATAATTAAACCTAATTATCTAAATATTAATTATTCAAGAAATTAATTTTTTTTTAAGAAAAATGTTTTTGGTCTTTTTGTTTTATAAGAAAATAAAAATAAGTAAGTATAAATAATAAATAAAATATTTTTGGATTTTTATTAATAAAAAATGATAATAATAATAATAATAATAATAATAATAATATAAATAATAAATAAATATAAAATTCCAATAGAAATAATAAATGAAATAAATAAAATAAATAAAAGTTGGGTCAGGGGTGTATGAGCAAGCAGAGAGTCAGTAAAAGAAAAAAAGGAAAAGCCCAACTATTTTAGGGGCCCAACGCCTGTTTCAAACAAAAAGAAGGAAAGAAAATGTGAAAAATAGGCAAAAGGGGTACCACTGGGGCTCGAACCCAGGTCCCTCAGGTGACAGGCACATGCTTTAACAACTGGGTGGTGATACATCTGTTAACTTAAACAAAACAACAAATATATAATATAAGTCTTGCCCTGAATGTACTTCATCTTCAACCTCCAGCCAAAGGATCTGTAACTTATTAATTTCTCACCCATTCACAAGACTTCCAACATCAAACTTGTTATAAAGTTTCTCACGATTCTGAATATGTAAATAACTTAAGCTAATTCTCAAAGATGAGCATGAATTTCTAACAGTACCAAATTCTGACCTAAATATTTTCAGATATTCAAACTCAAAATTCTCCCTACTCAACCAACATAAATGAAATCTATGGACATGTATAGTTTCAGGGCAATGATGTCTATATTTTATCTTCACAAATGCAAGCCTAACAATGCCTAAATATGAAGATAGAAGTTCAAGAAAAATACCTCAAAACTGGAAATAGGGAAATGAGTTTGAGCTTGTTTCAAGTGATGGTGATGATCAGGTTAGCTTCCTTGAGTCTCTAGGAAGCTAATGCAATGCTTAGCTTGAGTTGAGAGTGGCTGGAATGGCCTGTTGAAGTCCAACTGCAATGCTCTATTTTTGGTTATGGAGGATGATGGAAATGGAGTTCCAATAGTGTAACAGGGACAGGGATGATTTGTATTTGATGTGAGGAAGCTTTTGAAACTAAAAGGCCAAGAAACGCACGAGGGAAATGGAAGTTTGAAGTTTAAAGTCAGAAATGACATAAAAATGGAGGTTTTGTGCAATCTGAATTTTCAGGGATTTTGGGAGTGCTTGTAATCGTGTGTTAGCTTGGAAATAACTTGTATAGTTATATGAAAAATGTTAGAGGGCTTTAGGTTGACAGAAGTGCAAGATATATAGTTATGGCTATGTTACTTGATTTTGAAGAAAAGTGGGAAAACAAGTTTCAACGTGTTTTAGTACAAGCATGTCCTGAGTTTATGGGAGGCTCTAGATATGTTTCTTTTTCCTTTGACATTGCTTGTGTTCAGATGGAATAAGTTAGGAGCTCTATGCATTGACTTTGTGATTAAAGTCACTTTTCCAAAATGGAAGTGTGAACTTTCTTCCATTAATGGAATAATCACTTGGACAATGACTCTAGCACTTAGATCATATCTCAAATAGTTGTGTAATCTTCTGATTATGGATAGATTTAGAGTTTAGAAGCCTGCAAAGTAATATTTATGCAACATGGGCTTGAGATATGAATTCTTGTTCATCATGGAAATGACCTATAATTCAAGAATGAATGTCCAACTTCTTGTCTTCGATTATCTTTGCTCAAACATGATCTCAATGAGTTCTTATACATTTTGGAAAGCTTGTAACATCCTCTACAACCTATATGTTGGAAATTTTTTAAAATTCCTCTTGGAACTATGTGAAAAATTGCCATGAAGTTAGGTCAAAATCCTGCCTAAACTAGGGCAAAATTTCACCAACTTTCCAAGTTTCATGAACATGTATTCACAAAATCATAACTTGAAATCCATGCATGTATAGGAGAAGTTGTTTTCTATAATTTTTTATATATCATTGAGATCTACAACTTTCAGGTTGGAAGTTTCCTTTGAATCATCTTAAATCATGGTGGAAAATTGGCTTAATGTTGTGAAAAAATATGAAGTTTCCAACACTTAGAAAAATTTCAAAGTTTAGAAATTTTGACTTTTAAAAATGAAATCCTGAATTTTTGATTTCTTGATGAATACGTTTCATATTTTTACATGTTTTGATGAATTGTGATCTTTGACACTTGATTTTGACTAAAAAGTCAAAGTTTGACTTTTTAGTGTACAGTTGACTTTTCATCAGTTGACTGAAAATTCATCTGTCAATCAATTGATCTTGAGCAATGTTTTGAGCCATGCCATTAGGTCAAAATGAATTATTTGAACCCTTGAGAACATGTCTCATACGAATCAATCATTTTCTAGGTTAAAAATCAGAAATTGCATCTTCTCAGTCAAAACCCTATTTTTGACCATTTTGCCCTTTTAATGATCTGATCAAATTTCTTGAGGAATTGTGATCCAAACTTGATCAAATAACATATGTGAGTTCATATTGTTGATATGGACCAAAAATTATGAAGTTTGACTGAAAATTAACCACAATTAACTTTTTTTCAATATAGCTGATTTTAGGTGAATTGATCAATTGACTGGGCAAAATGTGATCCAAGACTTGAAACTTGACATGAGAAATCTTGAGGGTCCAAAATGATCCAAGAAAGTCATATGGGGAATTAAAAGTCCAATCGTTCTTGTACAAATTCAAACCCTAATTTTCAGTCATCAATCCTAGAGGAGGTGTCTTGAGCTGATCAACCCTTGTGCAGTCTTGAACAAAAGGAGATCTTGTGAGATATTACATGAGAAATGAGGGGGGAAATTTTGGGGTACAACAGCTGCCCCTGTTCAATATTCTTAAACCTGAAGAGTTAGATTGGCGGATCCGCCATTCGTGACTTGAAGGTGGAAGATGATTGAACACTAGAGTGCCGAGAAATTTGCACTTTAAGATGGATTGTGAATGGGCTTATAGATGCCATTTGGAGGAATCTTGGTAAACACTGGAAGAAGTATCAGCATAAATCTTTGGTCGATATATACTAAAACTTGATGTTTCACTTGTGAGAAAAAGTGTTAGTAAAATGCAGATGTATGCATGATGTTCACCAGATGTGGTATTATTCTAAATTCATTTTTTTATGTATATGTCATGATGTATGAATATGAGATGCATGTTTTTGTCTGGGAAAATAAATCCCTGATTGCTGCTGAGGAGTTTTGGGAAGTTGACTCCCGAATTTCCGTTGGGGATGAAAAGTATACATATCTTCAAACTTTGTTGAAAGGATGCTTCCACTGGGGAATATCTCTTGAATGTTAGCTGTTATCTGGTCGGATCCAGGCTTCATAAATTTTCGAGGATGAGGAAGTCAATTGTTATCTGGTCGGGTTCTAGGCTTAACAGTAACTTACTGGGGAATGATAGATTGCCTGATATCTGGTCAGATTCCAGGCTTTGTAGAAGATTTCTTGAAGTTGAATTGATATCTAGTTGGATCCAGGCTTAACAATAACTTTCTAGGGATAAGGAAGTTAACTATTGTCTGGTCGGATTCCAGGCTTTGCAGTAATTTTTTGAAGTTGAACAAATATCTGGTCGGGTCCAGGCTTCACAATAACTTGCAATGGTAACTACTATGTGGTCGGGTCTAGGCTTCATTGTTTTGGAAAGTTGTACTATTATCTGGTCGGGTCCAGGCTTCATGGTGTCTCTCTGGGGATCGTAGTTAGTTGTTATCTGGCCAGGTCCAGGTTTCACAATAACTTGCTTGAAAACTGACATCTGGTCGGATCCAGGCTTTGCAGATTTCTGAGGTTGGTGAGGTTAATTGTTATTTGGTCGGGTCCAGGCTTCACAATAAAATGCTCGGGGATTTAGTCATTATCTGGTCGGATTCCAGGTTTCACAATGAATTTGAGGGTAATTGCTATCTGGTCAGATCCAGGCTTCACAATAACTTGTTAGGATAGAGGCAAGCTCTACTGGGGAAAAGAAGTTAAATCCTGGTTTGGTTGAGTCCAGGTTCTTCTATATCTTGAAGAGTTAAACTATTATTTGGTCGGGTCCAAGTTTCGTAAATTTTTTTTTTGAAATTATGCTATTATCTGGCCGGGTCCAGGCTTCATAGTTTTTGAGGAGTTGACTATTATCTGGTCGGGTCCAGGTTTCATAGTAGCTTTTGGAGATAGTAAAGGTTTGGTTGACGACTTTACTGGGGATTAAGGGTTGTGGCCCTATGATTTGCAATAGTCTGAAAGGAAAACTCATGCTAGAGAGTGTAGACTAAGTCGGGGAGGACAAACTCAACTTGGGGAGGATACACTCAATTGAGGATTACAGGCTCAGCTAGGGAAGATAAACTTAGCTGGGGAATTTTGTACCTAGCTGGGGAGTTATGCTACTCGTTGTTTGTTGGGGAAATAAACCCTATTGATGAATATCAGATGAACTGCTATCGAGGCGAGTTCTTTGAGGAAGAGGTTCACAAGGCTCCTACTTGTAGGATCGACTTAGCTGAGGAGAGAGCTGCCAAGAGATTGAGAATCTGGTTGGAGATTCTCCTATGCAAAGAGACTTTGTGAATAACTTTGTTGAGGATGATGTTGATGAAATAACTCTGGAAATATTCCATATACATTAAAGAGATGCATGTTACTGCTTAGGTCATATGTGCCAAACAGTTTTAATTATGTTCATATGCATATGTTCGTTCAATTTTAGTCATTGGACAAATTTTCATTCAAAACAAAGACAAAAAGTTTGCACTTCAAAGTATATTTGTATTGATATGTTGCCTATAAATATGCGTTTTTGTACAAAGAGACGGAGATCCTAGTAAGAGGAAATCATCAAAAGGAAAACAAAAACAAATAGCCATGTGAAATGATCTCATTGCATCCCAACTCTACTATTTCCACAATGTCTTTGAATTCCTCTTGCCGTTGACAGGACTTGATTGGATTGATCTTGGACCATTTGAACTCGGACCTTGGTGATAAAGTTTTCTGTGATGATTCCACGGGACATAGTCATATGCTTTCAATCCTTAACTTTTGCCTGGACTGCCCTTTCGGGTTTTTAGCCCACCAGGATACCCATTTTTTCCAAAATCGCCCTTTCGGGTTTTCAACTTGCCGGGTGTACAATCTTTTGCACATATCCCTAATTTTTTCCCAAACCTTTTGGTTTGACGAGATGCCCTTATTTTGCCTAGGTGTGTCAACCTAGCGGGTCTCTTATGCATAGTATTTTTTAACTATGTCCGCATTTATAGGATGTGGGAAGTCTTCACCATCCATGGTAGTCAGCATCATAGCACCTCCAGAGAACACTCTCTTGATAACAAATGGCCCTTCGTAGGTGGGAGTCCATTTTCCTCTGGGGTCTCCTTGTGGAAAAATGATACGCTTTATCACCAAGTTTCCAGCTTGATATACTCGAGGCTTGATCTTTTTATTGAAAGCCTTGATCATACGTTTTTGGTACGTCTGACCATGACAAACAACAACCAGTCGCTTTTCGTCGATCAAGTTAAGCTGACCCAATCTCGTTTGAATCCACTCGTCTTTGTTTAGGCCTACTTCGTTCATAATCCTTAGTGAGGGAATCTGAACTTCCACTGGTAAGACAACTTCCATGCCATAGACTAAGGAAATGGGAGTTTCCCCAGTTGATGTTCTAGCTGAAGTACGGTAGCCATGTAGAGTAAATGGTAACATCTCATTCTAGTCCTTATAGGTTACTACCATCTTCTGCACAATTTTCTTAATGTTTTTGTTGGCTGCTTCGACTTCACCATTCATTTTAGGTCTATAAGGTGAAGAATTGTGATGCCTGATCTTTAACTGAGTGCAAAGCTCAGTAATCATAGCATTGTTGAGGTTATTCCCATTGTCAGTGATGATCCTTTCGTCTATACCATAAAGGCAGATGAGGTTGTGTTTGATGAATTTGGATACCATATTCTTGGTGACTGAAGCAAAAAAGGCGGCTTCGACCCATTTGGTTAAGTAGTCGATAGCGATAAGAATGAAGCGATGTCCATTGGAAGCGGTGGGCTTGATTTCTCCAATCATGTGAATGCCCCGCATTGTAAATGGCCACGAATCGGTCATGACGTTCAAATGGATAGGAGGTACATGGACCTTGTCGGCATAGATTTGGCATTTGTGACAAGTTCTTCAATGTTGATGGAAATCAGTCTCCATTGTTGACCAATAGTAGCCAGCTCTTAAGATTTTCTTGGCCATAGTATGTCCGCTTGAGTGAGTCTCAAAGATACCATCATGCATGTCTTCCATAATTTCCTCTTCCTCCTTCTTATCCACACATCAGAGTAGAGTAGAGTCATGGTTGCGCTTGTACAACATACTGTTACTTAGGAAGAATTTAGCTGAAAATCTTCTTAAGAACTTTTTATCATTGATCGATGATCCCTCAGGATACTCTTGTGCTTCAAGATATCTCATCACCTCCTGGTACCATGGATTTTCTTCGTCAGTGTCAAGCTCACAGCAGTGCGCATATTTGTCAAATCTCTCAATCCTAATCATAGGGGCTTCATTGTCCCATCTGACCTTGAACATTGAAGACATGGTTGCCAAGGCGTCAACCAATTGATTTTCTTCCCTAGGGAAGTGCTCAAAAGTGATCTCTTCGAAGTAGGGAATCAGGGATATCACGAGTTCCTTATAAGGGATGAGATTAGGGTGTTTAGTGTCCCAATCTCCTTTTACTTGGCTGATCCCTAGAGCGGAATCCCCAAACACATTCAAATGCTTGATCCTCAAGTCAATGGAAGCTTTCAGACCCAAAACGCATGCTTCGTACTCAACCATATTATTCGTGCAATCGAAGCATAGTCTGGAAGTGATAGGAGTGTGACAACCTTCATGAGAGATGATCACAACACCAATTCCGTTACCTAAGGAGTCGGAAGCCCCATCAAAGACCATAGTCCATCGGGATCCTTGTTCAGGTTCGTCATACGGTCCAGGTTTCGCGCAATCGGTTACCAACATGATGTTCTCATCAAGGAAGTTCAAGTTCATTGACTGATAATCATCCACAACTTGATGGGTCAAATGATCAGCTAGTACGCTTCCTTTGATGGCTTACCGTGCTATGTATTGAATGTCATACTCAGTCAATATCATTTTCCATCTGGAAGTCCATTCGGAGAGGGCAGGTTTCTCGAAGATGTACTTGATTGGATCCATCTTAGAAATCAACAAAGTGGTATGAGTCAACATATACTATCTTAGCCGGAGAGCAGCCCATTCCAGAGCGTAGAAAGTTTTCTCGAGCAGTGAATATCTGGTTTCACAGTTGGTAAAATTTTTGCTCAGGTAATAAATAACATGCTCTTTTCGGCCAGACTCGTCATGTTGGCCCAAAACACACCCCATAGATTTCTCTAGAACTGTCAAGTACATGATCAAGGGACTTCCTTCAACTAGAGGCATGAGAATAGGAGGCTCTTGCAGATATTCTTTGATTTTGTTGAAGGCAGCTTGGCATTCATCATTCCACCTGACTACCTAATCTTTGTTCAAGAGTTTGAAGATTGGTTCACAAGTAGCAGTCAAGTGAGATATGAAGCGGGTGATGTAATTGAGACGACCCAAGAATCCTCTAACTTCCTTTTCAGAATGAGGGACTGACATTTCTTGGATGGCCTTTACCTTGGCAAGATCAACTTCAATTCCTTTATTGCTAACAACAAAACCTAGAAGTATTCCAGATCATACTCCAAATGTGCACTTGTTATGGTTTAACCTCAACTTGTACTTTTTCAGTCTTTCGAATAACTTATATAGGTGATCGAGATGTTCCTCTTCAGTTTGTGATCTGGCAATCATATCATCCACATATACCTCTATCTCATGATGAATCATGTCATGAAACAAAGCTACCATAGCTCTTTGATAGGTTTCCCCTGAATTCTTCAATCCAAAAGGCATGACCTTGTAGCAAAAGGTGCCCCATTGCGTGATTAAAGTTATCTTCTCCATGTCTTTGGGAGCCATCCTTATTTGATTATAGCCAGAGAAACTGTCCATGAAAGAGAAGACTTTATGCTGAGCAGTATTATCGACCAAGACGTCAATGTGTGGTAGAGGGAAGTCATCTTTGGGGCTTGCCCTATTCAGATCCCTATAGTCTACGCACATGCGAACTTTTCCGTTTTTCTTTGG
Source organism: Vicia faba (assembly GCA_948472305.1). Lineage (NCBI taxonomy): Eukaryota > Viridiplantae > Streptophyta > Magnoliopsida > Fabales > Fabaceae > Vicia > Vicia faba. Next base: position 1,369,458,841 of record OX451736.1, on the reverse strand, counting down.
CACTAGTACCACATTTGCAATCCATTGGGGATAAGATGTTACAGCTAAGAATCTGGCATCAAATTGTTTCAACACTTCAGCTTTTATTTTTTTAGACATGTCATGCCTCATGCGACGAACCTTTTGTTTGACAGGAGGACAATCTTCCTTTATCGGCAGACAATGAACTACAATATCGGTATCCAACCCTGGAATATCTTCATACGACCAAGAAAACACTTCCACATAATCATGCAACATCTGAACCAACCTGCTCTTGACACTTCTCTCCATGTTAATGCCGATCTTGATTTCCTTCTTATCTGACTCAGTACCCGATTGATGACTTCAACTGACTCTTTGTGTGATTGAATAACTTTTTCCTCTTGTAATAGAAGTTTGGCTAGTTCTCTTAATATTTCACAATCTTCCTCAACTTCGTCTTCGGCTTGGTTGATTGGACATTTGAAGTCATAGTCGGCAATAGTAGAGTCATTAGAAATAAGATCCAGAGGGGATAAGGACCTGCAAGAATGTGTGTGTGTGTGTGTGTGTGTGTGCATGTAAGATATATGGCTATTTTGAAAAATGTATTTGAAAAAAAAGAAAGACAATGAACATAAAGATTTGAATGCAAAAGAGTCTAATGATTTGTATTGAATGATCATATGATTAGATGAACATAAATAAAACCCTTGACATGGACCAAAGTTCCCCGGGCAAGGCACATGGCTTAAAAGTCATTGTTAAATATTGCAGACAAAATATTCTTGAATTGAAAGAAAAGCAATAACAAGTAGATTACTCCTCAAGAAAGGATATGGGAACAAAGTCCTTTGCATGCTATTTCTTCAGCTCCGTTGTGGTAGGATACACCCAGTCTACAAATGCAGCTTCTTCATCTGAATCACCCACAACATTAACTTCATGTCTTTCAATGAGGAGAGGTGGCTTTCCTGTACGTGCACGCCTTACCTCCTTTTGAGCTTTGACGGTGAAGCCCAAACCAAAATTGTATGCTTTGAATGGGATATCAAGGAGTTTCCCCCAAGTATCACAACTTCCTTCTTCAATTGCCGCACGAGCATCTTTGGCTGAAACCATCTTCGACACGACTTTAACAACTTTGGATTCATCAGAGGAACATTTTGTAGCAGCAACCATTGGTGGTACGACTTCAAAGGCTTGACATGGGGTCTCAATGAATTCTCCATCCATCTCTATGTATTTGAACGAGTTAAGGTGGCTTACCATAAACTTTTCCTCTCTATAGACAGTGACTATTCTTCCCTTGACAGGGTACTTAAGCTTTTGATGGATAGTTGAGATTACTGCCCCAACTTTATGGATCCACGGGAGACCCAACAGACAAGAATAGGCAGGACGAATATCCATAATATAGAAGGTGGAGTTGAAGATTTGGGATCCCACCTTGATTGGAAGAACTACTTCCTCATGAACAGTCCTTTTTGATCCATCAAACGCCCTTACAATGATATCACTTGGCTTCAAGACTAAACCTTCACATTATAGACGATCTAACGCCCCCTTGGGTAATACATTCAGAGAAGAACCATTGTCGACTATAAAATGTGCTAGGGTGGTCCCCTTGCACTCGACTGAAACATGTAGAGCTTTATTGTGGTTCTTCCCAAGCGGTGTTAGGTCAGCATCTGAAAATCCCAAGCCATTATCAGCCGTCGGGCTAGCCACACAATTCTCAAAATGGTTCGTTGTTGTCTCATAGGGGACATGAGCCTTTTTCAGGAATTTGATTAGTGTCCGAGCATGGGCATCAGAGCAAAGCAGCAATGACAATATTGAAATCTTAGAAGGGGTTTGCCCTAACTGTTCCACAATCTTGAAGTCACTTCTTTTTATTATTTTCAAAATTTCGTCCATCTCACGGGCGGAAGGTTCTCCATCAGAAACATCCTTTGCAGGTATTTATGTCACGACCAGATCAACAACCTTCTCCTTCTCCCTTGTATTAGTATTTGGCTTGGCAGTAGTGATGCGGATGAGTACCTTTGTAACAACTGGTGGTGAGATATTGGGTGAAAATATTCTATCAGTTCTGGTTACTTTGCTTGAGCCAGTTATGTTACTGACATCATCAGCTTTGTCTTCTTCGATCCAAGCGTCTTGTTTTATGTCGTGATAAAACACCTCGGCACCATAGTTCCATGGTACTGCCTTATTTGAAGAATAGGGAATTTGTCCGAGATTAGTAATTATTAAGGGAACAACAGTGGGTTCATTTGAAATCCTAATAGGACCTTTGGAAGTGATCCTAAGAGGCTTGTTTGAGATGGTGATAATGGAGAGATTTTCACATTTGTTAGTCAAACTTTTGGTAAATGGGGTCTTCTCAAATAGAATTTCGTGGCTATTCCATTAGGCGTTGTATGCCTTCCTTCAACCCTTCCATCCATTGAGTTGCTGGGTACAACAAACACAATCTTTCACACAGACAGGGAAAATCCCGGCTTTCAATAGATTCTTTTTGATGATATTCAAAGGAGTAGTCAAGTCTCCAACAGTGGCAATGAAAATTATATCTTCAACAACATTAACACCCTTGTCATGCTTCGGCATAGGCGCGGTGATTAAATTCGGAGTTGGAGGAGGATTGAACTCAATAGTCTTGTTATCAATCAAATCCTGAATTTTATTCTTCAAGGCCCAACACTGGCCAGTCTCGTGCCTGAGGCTACTTGAGTGGTAAGTACATTTAGCGTTCAGATTATACTTTGATGAAGAGGTATCAGGGTTGGTAGGAGGATCGCGTAATGTCACCAAATTAGCCTTCAGCAAATGTTGTAAGGCTTGAGACAATGACATGCCTAACCTCGTAAATTGTCTTCTTGGAGTTTCAAAATGTTGATGATTTGTAGATGGTCTTGGAGTAGGAGTTAGATTCGAGATTCAGACAACATTAACAGATGAATGATCATTCTTCTTGGTACGGACCCTTGCCCCGTACACATCATTAATTTCCTTCTTTGCAACAAAAGGTTTCTTGATAGGATTCGAAGTGGAGGCAGATGCCACAAAGATCTTCCCACTTTTGATGTTGATTTCAACTCTTTCACCGATTAAGATTAGCTCGGTGAAACTAGAAGAAGAGCAACCTACCAACAGATTAAAGAAAGGACCAGATAAAGTGCCCATGTACATGTCAATGTGCTCCCTATCAGTCAAGGGTTGTTGAACCCTACTGGCGAGGTCTCTCTACTTTTGTGCGTATTTTTTAAATCCTTCGTTCTTTCCCATGGTCATATCTTGAATCTGAACCCTCGTTGGCGCCAAGTCGGTGTTATACTGATACTGATGGTAGAATGCGGTAGCTAAATCCTCCCAAGTATTAATACGGGAACCATCTAACTGATAAAACCATTCAAGTTGCGTTCCGACCAAGCTCTCTTGGAAAAAGTGAACCCAAAGTTTCTTATCAGTAGTGTGCGGCTATATCTTGTGCACATAAGATTTCAGGTGAAGTTTTGGACAAGAAACTCCATCGTAATTTGCAAAGACTGGTATTTTGAATTTGTGGGTAATGACTACCCCAGAGATCAAACCCAAATCATCAAAATCTAAACCAGGGACGGCTTGGATTTCAACATCTTTCAATCTGTCTTCTAACTACTTGTATTTGACATTGGCGGGTGGATACTACTCATCAAAATAATCATATCAGACGCTTGATCGTTAACATGGTCAACCTGGGTACTCTTAACCTCACCAATATGATTCTCTTCTTCTTTAGATTAGTCTTCCACTACCGGGATCTGACAAACATGCTCTTTGAACCTTCTTCCCATGTTGACCAGGGCTCTCTTCTTGGGTTTCTTCTTAACTGCTAGCAATGACATCATGTCTTGCTGCCCCTTGCCTAAGGCTAGTAGCGTCTCTTGGAATTGAGATTTTTGTGCCTGGAGATCCTTCATAATTTTCTCTAGATCCATCTTGCTGAAATAAACAACAGAAAGATAAGGAAACCTGTTATGCAAAAACCTGTCATGTTATGATGCATGGAAGATGTATATGCAAATGTTTTCAAGGATTAATGAGATTTAAATTTGTATAGACAAAAGAAATGAAAAAACATCAATTTTAATTAATTAGTTTGAAAAGATTACAACATGCCTCTTGGGATTACAAAATAACTCTCTAAGATGAAAAGACTGAATGCATCCTCTTTGGCGCAAGGTAAGCGTTCACACTTCTCTCTTCTTGTAGTTTCTTCGTAAGCTCCAAGACCCTCTTCTCACTAGCATATAATTGAGCTTCGAAAGTATCTCATTCTTCCTTAAGGTGAATCCAACCTTTTTGCAAGTCTTCGAGAGAAGTGGGCATGTCTGGATGGAGGACAATGTATGGGACATCTCCTTCAACCACAGGTTCCATGATGACTGGTAAGATAGGGGGATAAGGCATCACAAGTTTTCTGAGCACGAGCTCATACCCACTTAAGGTAAGGCTCGAGGGGAATGGAATTCTTGCGTCCTAGCGTCTTACTATCCACCTTACTTACCATCCTCCAAGCTCGGATAAACCTTTGGCGATAGCTTTGATCATCGCTCTCATAGTCGAATACCACTTCTTGGATAAGCATCTCATATGGACCATCCCTTCGGGCATAACCAAAATGTCGTAAAGCTAAGCAGGGGTTGTAAGTGATACCTCCCATAATGCCAAGCAAGGGGACATTAGGGAATTCTCCACAATGGTCGATGATAGTAACATTCTCCAAGGATCGGGAACACCAATGAACATCTGAATGTCTGAGCGTCATCAACCTATGGGACCACCTTGAACCTTGCTTATTCTTCAACATAGATCAGGGAAGATGCGAAATAAACCATCTTGCCAAGAGAGGAGTGCAACACATGGGGATCCCCCTCTTCCTCATAGTGGGAGAGTGAAAAGAATGTAGGATATCTCCCAACAAAGTAGGCACCGGGTTACGAGACATGAAGATTTTGACAGCGTTCACATCTATGAGTTGGTCAGGGTTTGGAAACAAAACCATCCCATAGATGAGAAGGGCAAATATTTCTTCAAAAGCTTATAAGTCCAAAGAGTTCCAACAATCTTGAGCTTTCCCAAATAAGAACTTGGCTAAGAAACCTTTGACACCACTCCTTGTTTCCTAATTAGTTGTGATATCAGAATGTTGCAAGTGTAGTGCTTGGGAAATCTCCTCAGGTTTTGGATCTCTTTCCATACCTTTGAAGGGTAGTTGATTGAGAATGGGAATCCTCAAGAGTTGTGAGAATTCTTCTAGATTAGGCACAAGTTGATAATCGAGAAAAGTGAAGAAATGGTGTAGAGGATAAAAGAATTGGAAGAGCACCTTCATCATATCTTCATCAGTGTTAGAGGTAACCAAGCTTAAGATGCAACCATGTCTTTCGATGAATGGAGAATTCTCAACAACCCTTAATGCTAACTCTTTGAGTTGGGGAGGAATCCTTACGAGATTGACTTGGATAATATTCCTGCAGATAGAAGCCATGTCCTACAAAATAGAACAAAGATAAATCCCAATAATCCTTGAAATGGTTAGCATTAGCATGATGTTATGATGTTTATGATGTTATGATATTTATGATGTTATGTACAAGTTAATATATACAAACAAGGAAAACAAGTCCTTAGATTTAGGCTTGCATGGAGTCTCATAGGTAAGTATCCTATTGAGATTTAGTTGGCTTAAACTTGTCCTATAAATAGTAACCGAGTTCTAAGGGATCTCAATATCACTGATTTGTCTTCTCGGGCATTGTTTCATCGCAAGCCTCTTTCACGGTGACCGAAATATCCCAAAAATAAAACCTTAATGAGTGTAGTATCGAGTATCTACCAACTTCGGACTGCACCAAGGCTGGTCATCTCACTACGTCCTAATGGCCAAGTTGGTCAAGTAAAGGTTCTAAAAGTTAATTAGTGCTTCATGACATCACTCAGCGGCCCGGTATTCTCCTTGACTACTCAAGGTCTACCGGTACCCACAAATATGTCATACTAACGTAGCTATTGCTTAGACCATGTCGGTATACCCCCGCACAATTTCAACAATGTATTACTACTTACCTATAAGGTATCCCCAAATTCGGGTAGAGGATTAGAACAAGCCCAAACAAGGAACCAGAATGTAATGCAAACAAATCAAACAATGAAAGCAAGTAAAGGTGATCTAGCCCTAAGGTAACCCCACTTTTAAGTTTTCCCCAACAAAGTCGCCAGTTCTGTGATACGGTGGGAGAACTGACTTGGGATGTTTTGCGTTTTATCGGAAATGTGGTGGTTAGCAAGAGTCACCACCGACTTTTCTTTTTATGCAAAAGGAAAGGCTGAAAATAACATGAAAGACCTTTGAGACTGTTTCTTGAGTTCGGTGGGTAGATTATGAAAAGGGAAGGTGTTAGAATCCTTTTCATCCATAGTTATCTATGGGATCTTAGTTGCTTTCTAGATCACTTGCTTTTGTTTGAAAATGTGCTTTGTGTGGTTTTTGAAAGTATTTTGAAAAGGTGTCATCGTTTAGGTAAACTTTGTAATAGTTCTTGTTCGTAAGAGCGTACACAAAGTTTTGAGCTTTTGAAAATGTTTCAAGTTTGTAAAATGTTTTGAAAGTGTTTTTGAAAGTGTTGGTGTTTGTTTTGAAAATAAGCAACAGTGTTTGATTTGAAATTGAGCAAGCAACTAGGTACAATCTACCTACTCAAAAGTCTTAGTTTATTTCTTCCTTTCCTTTGATATTGCTATCTTACCATTGATTTGGTAAGAAGCCCTATCTTTGGATGTAAAGGGACGAGCGTGGGTCATCGTATAGTCATGATAGCAATGTTGTGAAATATCTTAGCAATTCTATTTGAGGGACTAAGATCATTTTTGAAAGACAACTTTAATATCGTCATCGAGGGACTATGATCTTGTATTTTGATTGCTTTTGGTAAGATACCCCACATGCATAACATGGCCATTTTGGTAAGGCAACAAAGTGGAATTACCCTAAGGGTGCAAGTGTTCAAATGTGTTAATTTACATGCATTGTTTTGTCTTGAATTAGGGTTTGCTAACTTGTTAATTTTATTCTTTCCATACAAACCCTAGTTTACTAGCATTTATATAAAGAGATAAATTGCGGAAATTAAAATTACTAAGCTATTACATCATTAGGGGAGGGGATATAAAAATTTACAAATGGGGATTTTGCAAGAAAATTAGACCTAATTAACTATTACAACCATATTGGATAAATGTACAATAATTGAATAAATAATGTACAAATGCAAATAGAAAAAAACATGATTTTTGTTTGGATTTTTATGAAAGGAGTTTTAATCTAAACCTAATTAAAAAAATATTAGTTAAAAATTAAATAAAACTAATTAATAAATAATTTAAATTAAAAAGTATTTTTTAGGGTTTTTTATGAAAAAGATTTAAATTAAGTAAAATAATATGGAAATTGATTAATTAAAATAAACCTAAGTTCTAAATTAATTTTCAAAGAAAGAAAATAAAATAACAAAATAATTAAACCTAATTATCTAAATATTAATTATTCAAGAAATTAATTTGTTTTTTTTAAGAAAAATGTTTTTGGTCTTTTTGTTTTATAAGAAAATAAAAATAAGTAAGTATAAATAATGAGATGGACGGAGAATTCATTGAAACCCCATGTCAAGCCTTTGAGGTTGTACCACCGATGATTGCTTCTACTAAATGCTTTTCTGATGAGTCTAAAGCCGTTAAGGCCGTGCCAAAGATGGTTTCATTCGAGGATGCCCGTGTGGAAATAGAAGAAGGAAAATGTGATACTTGGGAGAAACTCCTCGATATCCCATTTAAAGTAGACAAGTTTGGTTTGGGATTCACCGTCAAAGCTCAGAAGGAAATGAGGCGTGCTCATGCTGGAAAGCCACCTTTCCGCATTGGAAGCCATGGAGTCAACGACGTGGGTGATTCTGAAGAAGAGACTGCATTTGAGGAGTGGGTGTATCCAATTACTATGGAGCTGAAGAATTGCCATACAAAGGACTTTGTAACAATCTCCTTCGTTGAGGAGTAATCTACTTGTTTCTTCTTTTCTTTCAATTCAAGTACTTGTTATATGTAATATTCAAACAATGACTTTTAAGCCATGTGCCTGGCTTGGGGCATTATGGTCCATTTGTCAAGGGTTTTATTTATGTTCATCTAATCATATGATCATTCAGTACATTGGACTCTTTTGCATTCAAATATTTATGTTCATATCTTTCCTTTCTTTCAAATAGATTTTTCAAAAAAATATAGCCATGTATCTTACATGCACACACATACACACACTCTTGCAGGTCCACATCCACTCTGGATCCTATTTCCAATGACTCTACTATTGCCGACTATTACTTTTAATGTCCTATCAACCAAGCTGAAGACGAAGGCGAGGAAGATTGTGACATATCGGGAGAACTAGCCAGACTTCTATTACAAGAGGAAAAAGCTATTCAACCGCACGAGGAGTCAGTTGAAGTTATCAACCTGGGTACTGAGGCAGATAAGAAAGAAATCAAGATCGGCGCTAACCTGAAAAGCAGTGTCAAGAACAGGTTGGTTCAGATGTTGCATGTTTATGTGGAAGTATTTTCTTGGTCTTATGAAGATATGCCTGGGTTGGATACCGACATCGTAGTTCGTCGTCTACCAACTAAAGAAGACTGCCCTCCTGTTAAACAAAAGTTTCGTCGCATGAGGCCTGATATATATGAAAAGATCAAAGCCGAGTTGATGAAACAATTTGATGCGGGGTTCCTAGCTGTGACATCTATCCTTAATGGGTTGCCAATGTGGTGCCAATGCCAAATAAAGACGGGAAAGTTTGCATGTGCGTAGACTATAGGGATCTGAATAGGGCAAGCCCCAAGGATGATTTCCCTCTACCATACATTGACGTCTTAGTTGATAATACCACTCAGCATAAAGTCTTCTCATTCATGGATGGCTTCTCAGGCTATAATCAAATAAGGATGGCTCCCTAAGATATGGAAAAAACTACTTTCGTTACGCAATGGGGAACCTTCTGCTACAAGGTCATGCCGTTCGAATTAAAGAATGCAGGGGCAACATATCAAAGGGCTATGGTAGCTTTATTTCATGACATGATTCATCATGAGATAGAGTTATATGTAGATGATATGATTTCCATATCACAAACCGAAGAAGAACATCTCGATCACCTGCACAAGTTATTCGAGAGGCTGAAAAAGTACAAACTGAGGTTAAACCCTAATAAGTGCACGTTTGGAGTATGATCTGGAAAGCTTCTAGGTTTTGTCGTCAGCAATAAAGGCATTGAAGTTGATCCAGCCAAGATAAAGGCCATCCAAGAATTTCCAGTCCCTCATTCTGAAAAAGAAGTCAGAGGATTCTTGGGTCATCTCAATTACATTTCCCGTTTCATATCTCACTTGACTGGTACTTGCGAGCCACTCTTCAAACTCTTGAAGAAAGATCGGGTAGTCAGATGGAACGATGATTTCCAGATTGCCTTTGACAAAATCAAAGAATACCTACAAGAACCTCCTTTTATCATGCCTCCAGTCGAAGGAAGACCCTTGGTCATGTACTTGACGGTATTAGAGAATTCTATGGGGTGTGTTCTGGGCCAACATGACGAGTCTGGCCGAAAAGAGCATGTTATTTATTACCTGAGAAAAAATTTACTGACTATGAAACCAGATATTCATTGCTCGATAAAACTTGTTGCACTCTAGCATGGGTTGCTCGCCGGATAAGACAGTATATGTTGACGTATACCACTCTGTTGATTTCTAAGATGGACCCAATCAAATACATCTTCGAGAAACCTGCCCTTTCCGGATGGATAGCCAGATGGAAAATGATCTTGACTGAGTACGAAATTCAATACACGACTCAAAAAGCCATCAAAGGAAGTGTACTAGCAGATCATTTGGCCCATCAAGCCATGGATGATTATCAGTCAATGAACTTCGACTTCCCTGATGAGAACATCATGCTGGTAACCAACTGCGCAAAATCTGGACCATATGACGGACCTGAACCAGGATCCCGATGGACTATGGTATTAGATGGGGCTTATAATGCCTTAGGTAACAAAATTGGTGTTGTTATCATCTCTCCTGAAGGTTGCCACACTCCTTTCACTTCCAGACTATGTTTCGATTGCACAAACAATATGGACGAGTATGAAGCATGCATCTTAGGTCTGAAAGCTGCTATTGATTTAAGGATCAAGCATTTGAATATGTTCGGAGATTCCTCCCTAGTGATCAGCCAAGTAAAAGGAGATTGGGACACTAAACACTCTAATCTCATCCCTTACAAGGAACTTGTGATGTCCCTAATTCCTCACTTCGAAGAGATCACTTTTGAGCACTTCCCTAGGGAAGAAAACCAGTTGGCTGACGCTTTGGCAACCATGTCATGGATGTTCAAGGTCATATGGGATAACGAAGCCCCTATGATAGAAATTGAAAGATTCGATGAACCTGCACATTGCTAAGAGCTTGACACCAATGCGGAAAAGCCATGGTACCATGAGGTGATGAGATACCTTGAAGCACAAGAATATCCAGAGGGTGCGTCTATCAATGATAGAAAGTTCTTACGAAGATTTGCAGCCAAATTCTTCCTAAGTAACGGCATATTGTACAAGCACAACCATGATTCAACTCTACTCCGATGTATGGACAAGAAGGAGGCAGAGGAAATTATGGAAGACATGCACGATGGTCTCTTTGGTACTCACTCAAGCGGACATAGGATGGCTAAGAAAATCTTAAGAGCCAGTTACTATTAGTCAATGATGGAGACCGATTGCAATCAACATTCAAGGACTTGTCACAAATGTTAAATCTATGCTGACAAGGTCCATGTGCCTCCTATCCCTCTGAATGTCATGACCGCTCCGTGTCTATTTGCAATGTGGGGCATTGACATGATCGAAGAGATCAAGCCTACAACTTCTAACGGACATCGCTTCATTCTTGTTGTTATCGACTATTTTACCAAATGGGTCAAAGCCGTTTCATTTGCCTCAGTCACCAAGAATGTGGTAGCCAGATTCATCAGACACAATCTCATCTGCCGTTATGGTATCCCTGAAAGGATTATCACCGATAATGGGACTAACCTTAACAATGCTATGATCACTGAGTTGTGAACTCAGTTTAAGATCAAGCATCATAATTCCTCTCCGTATATACCGAAAATGAATGGCGCAGTCGAAGCGGCTAACAAAAATATCAAGAAAATTATGCAGAAAATGGTAGTAACCTATAAAGATTGGCATGAGATGTTGTCGTTTGCTCTACATGGCTACCGCACTTCAGCTAGAACATCAACGGGGGAAACTCCCTTTTCCTTAATCTATGGCATGGAAGTTGTTCTTCCAGTGGAAGTTCATATTCCCTCGCTGAGGATTATGATTGAGGCAGGCTTAGGCGAAGACGAGTGGATTCAAACGAGATTGGATCAGCTGAACTTGATCGATGAAAAACAATTAGCTGCTATTTTCCATGGTCAGACGTATCAAAAACGGATGATCAAGACTTTCAACAAAATGGTCAAGCCTCGAGTATATCAAGTTGGCAACTTGGTGATAAAACGCATCATTTTACCACAAGGCGACCCCAGAGGCAAATGGACTCCCACCTATGAAGGGCCATTTGTTCTCAAGAGAGATTTCTCTGGAGGTTCCATGATGCTGACTACCATGGATGGTGAAGATTTCCCACATCCTATAAACGCGGACATAGTTAAAAAATACTACGCATAAGAGACCCGCTAGGTTGACACACCTAGGAAAAATAAGGGTATCCCAGAAAACCAAAAGGTTTGGGCAAAAATTAGGGATATATGCAAAAGATTGTACACCCGGCAAGTTGAAAACCCGAAAGGGCGACTTGGGCAAAAAAGGGTATCCTGGTGGGCTGAAAACCCGAAAGGGCGGTCCAGGCAAAATTTAAGGATTAAAAGCATGTAACTATGTCCCGTGGAATCAACACAGTCAATTCTATCACCAAGGTCCAAGTTCAAACGGTACAAGATCAATCCAATCAACTTCTATTAACGGAAAGGGACATTCAAAGGCATTGGGGCAATAGTAGAATTGGAAGGCGATAAGATCTTTTCACATGGCTATTTGTTGTCATTATTAATTTTGTTTCCCTTTCGACGATTTCCTCTTACTAGGATCTTCGTCTCTCTATACAAAAACGCCTATTAATGGGCAAAATATCAATACAAATTTACTTTGAAGTGCAAAATTTCTGTCTTTCTTTTGATTGCAAATTTTTCCAATGACTAAAATTGAATGAACATATGCATATGAATATAATTAAAACTGTTTGACACGTGTGTCCTGCTAAGCAGCAACAAGCATCTCTTTAATATATATGAAATATCCCCACAGAATTGTCATTATCATTATCCCCACAAGGACAGATACGATAAACCTTTCCCCAATGGAGTTGCCCATAAAGTCTCTTTTCATAGGATAATCCCTGACCAGAGTCTCAATCTCCTGGTCGCTTTCTCTCCAGCTAAGTCAATTTTTACAAGTTGAAGCCTCGTGCGTCTCTTCCTAAAGGAAAGCCACCTCCTCAACAAGGTTTATTTCCCCAACATGGTTATTTCCCCAGCCGAGTTCAAATTTCCTTAACATACAACAATCAAGACACCACGAATTTCCCACCTGAGCTTGTCTTCCCCAGCTGAGTGTATTTTCCCAACTGAGTATATCTTCCCCGGCCAAGGCTATTATCCCCAAATAGAGTCTATCATCCTCAATTGAGCGTATCCTCCTCAAGTTGAGTCTGTCCAACCCGATTGAGTCTACACTCTCCATTTTGAATTCTCTTTCGAATTATTGCAGAATCATAGAGTCACAACCCCTGATCCCCAGTAAAGTCGTCAGTAAAGCCTTTACTATTTCCAAAAAAAGATACTATGAAGTCAGGATCCAACCAGATATTAGTATAATTTTCAAGTTATTACTAAAACCTGGACCCGACCAAATAATAGTTGGACTTCTTCAATCACTGAAACCTGGATCCGACCAGATGATAATTTGAGTATCTGGAACCTGGACCCGACCAGATAACAGTTAATCTCAATTTCAAAATGCTAAGAAACTCGCACCCAACCAGATAGTAGTCTAACTCCTCAAAGATATAGAAGAACCCAGACTCAACCCGACCAAAGTTTAGCTTCTTTTCCCCAATAGAGTTTGCCTTCGTATCCCCAACAAATTGCTGAGAAACCTGGACCCAACCAAATATCAGTTTTCAATTACATCTTTTCAAGGAAATTGTTGTGAAGCCTGGATCCGACCCGATAGGAATCACCCTCAGAGATTCGTTGTGAAACCTGGAAACCTACCAGATAACAACTATATCTTCAAACAGTTTATTGTGAAACCTGGAGCCCGACCAAATAACAATTAAATATGATCCTTAGAGAGACACTATAAAGCCTGGACCCGAGCAGATAATAGCACAACTTTCCAAAAAACCATGAAACCTAGACCGACCAGATAGTAGTTATCACTTTAAGTTTACTGCGAAGCCTGGATCCGACCAGATAACAGTTAACTTTTGTATCCCCATCTAATTATGGTGAAGCCTGGATCCGACCAGATGACTATTCAATTTCAAGAAATTTTCTACAAAGCCTGGAATCCGACCAGATAACGGTTATTTCGTCTCTTCCTCCAGTAAGTTACCGTGAAGCCTGGATCCGACCAGATAGTAGTCAACTACTTCATCCTCAGCAACTGTAAAGCCTGGATCTGACCAGATAACAGCTGACATTCGAGCGATATTACCCAGTGAAAGCATCCTTTCAATAAATTGAAGATATGCATATTTTTCATCTCCAATGGCAATCATGGATTCAATCTCCTAGAATTTCCTCAGCAGTAGTCACGGATTTATTTTCTCGGACAGAAACATACATCTCACATTCATACATCATAGCATGTACATACCATATACATTTAACATAATACCATATCTAGTGAACATCATGCAAGCATCTGCATTTTACTAATTCCTTTTCTCACAAGTAAAACATCAATTTTAGTATAAATCAACAAGAAATATGTGCTGATACTTCTTCCAGTAATTATCCATCATATCTCCAAATGGCATCTTTAAGCTCATTTCCTACATAATCAACTAACACATCTTCGAGTGCAAATTTTTGTACACTCTAGTGTTCAACCATCTTCCATCCTCAAGTCACGAATGGCAAATCCGCCAATCTAACTCGTCATGTTTAAGAAGATTGAACAGGGGCAGCTGTTGTACCCCAAAATTTTACCTCTCATTTCTCAAAGGATCACCCTGGATCCTCAGGTTTGCTGCCATCCAATTTCAAGACTTGATTTACAAATTTCCCAAGAAATTCATTCACGAGGGTAAAATGGTCATTTGCGCATTGAAAAGTCAAACTTTGACTTTTGATCAAAATCAAGTTTCAAGAGTCATATTTCATCAAGACATGTTGAGATATGAAGTTTGTTTCATCTAAAAATTCAAAATTCAAAAGTTACTTTGGAAAAATCAAATTTTTAAATACTTAGAATTCTTCTAAGTGTTCAAGAAATATGACAAGCTCAGAACTTCTGATCTGATTATCACCATGATGCAAGCTAATTCTGGAATAATTTCTAACTCAAGAGTTTTACATTTCAATAAGATCTAAAACATTACAGAACAGAACTTCTCTTGGAAATGCTGGAGTTTCAAGTTATAGATATTCAAAGACACGTCCATGAAACTAAAGCACTCAGCAAATTCTGGACACTTTTAAGACAGAGTTTTGTCAGAACTTCTGGGTCGGTTTTCACAAAGGTTCGGTCAGAGTTTGCAAGGGTAATTCAAAGAACGTTACAAAGTGTGCTGCAAGCTTCCTGGAACATCTGTGAGCTCCTTCAGAACATACTGGAACAAGGAGATACAAAGATCAGAAATTAGATGTCTATTCTAAGTCATTCTGAAGCTGAACTTCTGATCCAGAACTAAGCAATGATGCATAATATCACGTTGCAGGATTTCTGGTTTGATCAATCTCATCATCATTTAATGCTCACAACCACTTCTGGGTCTTTCTTCAAAGGATTTCTCCATGTGTGGCATAGAAGTACCTTTACTGTCTTGGAAAACAAACTCTTGTACAAAAGTGTGTTATGCCCATGCGTTGCTTTTGCTTTTGAAGTTACCTTTCCTTAATTCCTGCTTACAATTCCAGCTTAGGCGCTTCTAAGGCTACTAACCACCATACTTGCTTCAACAGCAAGGCAGCACCCTAGCATGTGATGGTTGTACTCTCCAAGCTACAAGATATTTGCCTATAAATTGAAAGCCATTGGCAACTGTAAAAGGGTCGGAAAATTGAGAAAGAAAACCCTGAACCCCTGCTAAAATTCCAAGAGTCCAAAAACTGCAAACAAAAAATACAAAACCTGTTAGCTTTTGATTCTTGCATTCAAATTCCATTTTTCCTCAAGTGTTTCTCGACCAAAACCACCCATACAGTTTTTGATATACATTCAAAAGACACCCTAACTTCTGTAGTCAAACTGTAACACACTAACCATCAATATCCACCTCAAAGAAGTCAGAACTTTGCTCCTTGGCTGTTCCAGAATATTCTACTCACTCACAACCCAAGTTGAAAGTTTCCAGCCTGCTGAACACGAGAGGAAGTTGTTCAGAACATCACAAGCGGTCAGAGCCAGACTCCAGCTTACAGAACATTTTTCAGCTGCAAGGTAAGCTTCTGCTGACTCTCATCATATTACTTAGGCATTATCAGTAAACTTTGTTCAAAAATACAATGTAGACATCCTGATTCTGATGCTGTACACATTATGAGGTTTCATATATTTGCCTGCCTAAGTAGAGAGAATTTCAATTCAGAACTTCTTGAAGAAATTAGAACTCAGAATTAGGATTATCAAATTCATGTTTGCTTCTGATTTATAGTTATGATATCTCTTGTTTCTGAAACATTGTGAAACCGGCCATAACTGTTATATGCGCATCTTCTGTTTTGTTGAGAAATGACCAAGTTTCAGATGCTCTAACTAGCATGGAGAGGGAGACGAAGTTCTTCCAGTGGCATCAGAACTTCTGAAATCTTCTTAGTTCTCAGCGGACCCAGAACTTCTGACCTTCCCTGTTTCTACTAACGTTTATTTGAATTTGTGCAGCACGCCAGAGTTAGAACTTATGACCTCTTTTATTTCAGCATAGTGTTGATTCTGTTTTCCTTTCTCCTTATTATTCTTGCCATCATTTTTTTATTAATAAAAAACACATAAAAAAATATTTCATATTCACATATCTTATTTTACTTCTTTTAACATAAAAGATCAAAATATTTTCTTAAACCAAACTTATTTCTTTTTTTAAAACAAAACAAGTCCATTTTACATTTCTTGTACATTCTTATCCATTCAATGTAGTTGTAATAGTAACTTAGGACTTAATTTGAAATCCCCATTTGTGAATTTGTACACCCATCCCCCTAATGTTTGTAATAGCTTAGGACTTTACTTTTCTGCATTTTTATTGCTTTCATGTATTGTTAGTAATTAGGGTGTGCATGATGAGATAAAAACAACGAATAGACAACCCATATTCAAGACAACAACAAAGCATGAAAACAAAGCATTTACACACAAGCACCCCTAGGGATATTCCACTTGGTTGCCTTATACAAAATGTCCATATTACGCATATAAGGTATCTTAGCAAAAACAAGAAAATACAAGATCATAGTCCCTCGATGACGCTATCTAAGTTGCCTTACAAATGATCTTAGTCCCTAAAAAAGAATGTTAAGATACCTTGTAACATTTCTAATCATGGTTATACGATGAACCTCGCTCGTCCTGTTTACATCCAAAGATAGGGTTACTTACCAAATCAATGGTCAAATAACAATGTCAAAGGAAAGAGGAAATGAACATGAAAAACTTTTGAGTAGGTAGAGTGTTCCTAGTTACTTGCTCAATTTCAAAAAACAAAACATCCTTGCTATTTTCAAAAATAATTACCTACACTTTCAAAAACACCTTTCAAATTTGAAAACATTTTCAAAAGATCAACACTTTGTATACATTCTTACGAACGAGAATCACTACAAAGTTTTCCTAAACGATGGCGCCTTTTCAAAATACTTTCAAAAAACCACACAAAGAACAATTTCAAACAAAATCAAGTGATCTAGCAAGTAACTAAGAGCCCATGGAAAACCATGGATGAAAAGGGTGCTAATACCTTCCCTTTTCATAATCTACCCCCCGAACTCAAGAAACAATCTTAAAGGTCTTTCCTGTGCTTTTTCACCTTTCCTTTTGGATAAAAGAATATTCAGTGGCGACTCTTGCTAACCGCAACATTTATGATCAAATGCAAAACACCCAAGTCAGTTCTCCTACCATACTACATAACTGGCGACTCTACTGGGGAGGATATTTAATAAGTGGGGTTACCTTAGGGCTAGCCCAGATTTAATAAGTGGGGAGGATATTACATAACATGCTTTAAAGTTTTGGTTCTTTATTTGGGTTTAAATCCTATACCCAGATTTGGGATACCTTATAGGTAAGTAGCAATACATTGCGGAAAATGTGTGGGGTATACCGACAAGGTCTAAGCAATAGCTATGTTAGTGCGACATATTTGTGGGTACCGGTAGCCCTTGAGTAGTCAAGGAGAATACGGGGCCGCTGAGTGATGTCATAAAGCACTAATGAACTTTTAGAACCTTTACTTGACCAACTTGGCCTTTAGGACGTAGTGAGATGACCGACTTTGGTATAGTCCGAAGTTGGTAGATACTCGATACTACACTCATTAAGGTTTGGTTTTTTGGGATATTTCGGTCACCATTAAAGAGGCTTGCGCTGAAACAATGCCCGAGAAAACAAACCAGTGATATTGAGCTCCTTAGAACCCGGTTACTATTTCTATGACAGGTTTGAGCCAACTAAACTTCAAGAGGGTACTTACCTATGAGACTCCATGCAAGCCTGAACCTAAGGATTTTCTTGCCTTATTTGTATATATTTACTTGTACATAACATCATAAACATCATGAACATCATAACATCATACACTAACCATTTCAAGGATCTAGGGATTTATCTTTGTTCTGTTTTGTAGGACATGGATTCTCTTCGCAGGAAAACTATTCAAGTCAACCTTGTAAGGATCCCTCCTCAACTTAAGGAACTAGCTTCAAGGATTCCTGAAATTTCTCCATTCACCGAGAGACATGGTCGCCTACTAAACTTTGTTACCTCCAACACTGATGAAGACATGATGAAGGTGCTCTTTCAATTCTTTGATCCTTTACACCATTGCTTCACATTTCCCGATTACCAACTTGTGCCAACTTTGGAAGAATTCTCCGGACTCTTAAGGATTCTTATTCTCAATCAACTACCTTCTAACGGTACGGAAAGAGACCTAAAGCCAGAAGAGATTGCTCAAGCTCTAAACTTGCAACCCTATGATATCACAACTAATTGGGAAACAAGGAGTGGTGTCAGAGGTTTCCTAGCAAAGTTCTTGTTTGAGAAAACCCAAAACTGTTGGAACTCTTTGGATTTGCAAGCCTTTGAGGAAATTTTGGCTCTCCTCATCTATGGGATGGTTTTGTTTCCAAATCCTGACCAGCTCATATATGTGAACGCTGTCAAAATCTTCATGTCTCATAACCCGGTGCCTACTTTGCTACGGGATATTTTACATTCCTTTCACACTCGCACTACGAGAAAAAGGGGTATCCTTATGTGTTGTACTCCTCTTTTGGCAAGATGGTTTATTTCGCATCTTCCCCAATCTGTGTTGAAGAAAAGCAAGGTTCAAGGTGGTCACAGAGATTGATGGCACTCAGACATTCACATATTCATTGGTGTTCCCGCTCTTTGGAGAATGTTACCATCGTTGATCATTGTGGAGAATTCCCTAATGTCCCTTTACTTGGCATTAGAGGGGGTATCACTTACAACCCTTGCTTATCCTTAAGACAGTCTGGTTACGCCCGGAGGGATGGTCCCCAAGAGATGCTTATCCAAGGATTGGTATTCGACTACGAGATTGACGATCAAGGTTACCGTCAGAGATTTATCCGAGCTTGGAGGATGTTGAACAAGGTGGATAGCAAGATGTTAGGACACAAGAACTCCATTCCCCTCGAGTCTTACCTTAAATGGGTATGAGCTGGTGCTCAGAAACTTGTGATGCCTTATCCCTCCATCTTACCAGTCATTTTGGAGCCTGTGGTTGAAGGAGATGTTCCCTACACTATCCTCCTACCCGATATGCCTACCTATATCGAAGACTTACAAAAGGTTTGGATCCATCTGAAGGAAGAACGAGATACTTTCGAGGCTCAATTCTATGCTAGTGAAAAGAGGGTATTGGAGCTTACGAAGAAGCTACAAGAAGAGCAAAGTGTGAACACTTATCTTGCGCCAAAGAGGATGTGTTCGGTCTTTTTATCTTAGAAAGTTATTTTGTAAGCCCAAGAGGCATGATGTAATCTTTCTTGTTTTGTCTAATGAGAATTAACATTTGTTCATTCTTTTGTCTATACAAATTTAAATTTCATTAATCCTTGAAATCATTTGCATGTGCATATTCCATGCATCATAACATGACAAGTTTTTGCATAACAGGTTTCCTTATCTTTCTGCTGTTTATTTCAGCAAGATAGATCTAGAGAAAACAGTGAAGGATCTCCAAACCCAGAATTCTCAGTTTCAGTAAGATCCACTTGCCCTAGCCAAGGGGCATCAAGATATGATGGCTTTGTTGGCCGATAAGAAGAAGCCAAAGAAGAAAGCTCTACTCAACATGGGCAGAAGGTTCCAGGAGACAATCCGACAAATCACAGTAGGAGGAGACTCATCAGAAGAGGACGAGAACCAGGTTGGCAACGTCAAGAGTACTCAGGCCGAGTGTGATAATGACAAGAGTTTGATGATGATTATTTCAATGAGCAGTATCCACCCGTTGATGTCAAATACAAGCAGTTAGAAGAAGGGTTGAAAGCAGTTGAAATCCAAGCCATCCTCGGTTTAGATTTTGACGATTTGGGTTTAATCTCTGGGGTAATCATCCCCCACAAATTCAAAGTACCAATCTTTTCCAAGTACGATGGGGTTTCTTGTCCAAAACTCCATTCGAAGTCTTATGTGTGCAAGATGTAACCCCACACTGCCAATAAAAAGCTATGGGTTCACTTTTTCCAAGAGAGTCTGGCTGGAACACAACTTGATTGGTTTTATCAGTTAGATGGTTCTCGTATCAATATTTGGGAGGATCTAGCTACTGCCTTTTATCACCAGTATCAATACAACACCGACTTGGCGCCAAAGAGGGTTCAATTGCAAGATATGACTATGGGAAAGAGTGAAGGATTTAAGGATTATGCGCAAAGGTGGAGAGACCTTGCTAGTAGGGTCCAACCTCCCTTGACTGATAGGGAACACATCGACATGTTCATGGGCACCTTATCAGATCCTTTCTTTAATCTGTTGGTAGGTTGCTCTTCTTTTGGTTTTACCGAATTAATCCTAACCGATGAAAGAATTGAGAGTGGCATCAAAAGTGGGAAGATCTCTGTGGCATCTACCTCCACTCCCAATCCTATCAAAAAACCTTTTGCTACGAAAAAATAAATTATTCTTTTGTATGGGGCAAGGGCCCATATCAAGAAGAATGATCGTCCGTCTGTCAGTGTTGTCTGAATCTCCAATCCATATCCTACTCCAAGACCATCTACAAATCATTAACATTTTAAAACTCCAAGAAGACAGTTTACAAGGTTAGGTATGTCACTATCTCAAGCCCTTCAACATTTGCTCAAGGCTAATTTAGTGACATTGCGCGATCCTCCCGCCAACCCTGACACCTCGTCACAAAAGTGTAATCCAAACGCCAAGTGTGCTTACCATTCAAACAGCACCGAGCACGAGATTGACCACTTTTGAGCCTTGAAGAACAAAATCCAGGATTTGATTAACAACAAAACTATTGAATTTGATCCTCCTCCAACGCCGAATGTAATTACCGCTCCAATGCTGAAGCATGACAAAGGTGTTAATGTTGTAGAAGATGTAATTTTTATTGCCTCTGTTAAAGAATTGACTACCCCGCTGAATATAATCAAGAACAGTCTGCTAAAAGCTGGGATTTTCTATGGCTGTGAAAAAGAGTGTGTGTGTGTTGTACGAGACAATACAATGGTTATGAAAGGCTGAATAAAGGCATACAACGCCTGATGGATAGCCACGAAATTTTGTTTGAAAAGACTCCACTTAACAAAAGATTGATTAACAAATGTGAAGATCTCTCCATAATTACCATTTCAAACAAACCTATTAGGATCACCTCCAAAGGCCCTATTAGGATTTCAAATGAACCCATTGTTTCTCCCTTAATCATTTCCAATCCCGGAACGATTCCTTACTCTTCAAATAAAGCGGTACCATGGAATTCGGAGCTGAAGTATTCTATCATGGGATTAAACAAGATGGCTGGATTAAAGAAGGAAAAGATGACAATGTTTGTAACATAGCTGGCTCAAGCAAAGTAACTAAAACTGGGAGAATATTTTCACCCAATATCTCACCTCCCGTAGTTACAAAGACGCCCATCCGCATTACTGCTGCCAAGCTAGGTATCGATGCAAGAGGAAAAGAGAAGGTTTTTGAGCCTGTTATGATTGAGGTACCTTCCAAAGATGTAGCTGATGAAGAACCCTTCGTCCGTGAAATGGATGAAATTTTGAAGATCATCAAGATAAGCGACTTTAAAATTGTAGAACAATTGGGGAAAACCCCCTCTAAGATTTCAATGTTGTCATTGCTGCTTTGCTCTGATGCCCATGCTAGGACATTAATCAAGTTCCTGAAAAGGGCTCACGTCCCCCATGAGACAACAACAGACCAATTTGAGAATTGCGTGGCTAGCCAGACAGCTGATAATGGCTTGGGGTTTTCAGATGTTGACTTAACACCTCTCGGGAAGAATCACAACAAAGCTTTACATGTTTCTATCGAGTGCAAAGGGACTACCTTAGCACATGTTCTAGTCAACACTGGTTTTTCTCTGAATTTATTACCCAAGGGGGCGTTAGACTATCTTGACTGTGAAGATTTTATCTTGAAGCCAAGTGATATCATCGTAAGGGCGTTTGAAGGATCAAAGAGGGCTGTTCATGGGGAGGTAGATCTTCCAATCAAAGTCAGTTCCCAAATCTTCAACTCCACCTTCTATATTATGGATATTCGTCCTGCCTATTCTTGTCTGTTAGGTCGCCTGTGGATCCACAAAGTTGGGGCAGTAACCTCAACCCTCCACCAGAAACTCAAATATCTAGTCAAGGGCTGAATAGTCACTATCTGTGGAGAAGAAGAGTTTATGGTAAGCCACCTTAATTCTTTCAAGTACTTATAGATGGACGGAGAATTCATTGAAACCCCATGTCAAGACTTTGAGGTTGTACCACTGATAATTGCTGCTACCAAATGTTTTTCTGATGAGTCTAAATCCGTTAAGGCCACACCAAAGATGGTTTCAGTCAAGGATGCTCGTGTGGCAATAGAAGAAGGAAATTGTGATACTTGGGGGAAACTCCTCGATATCCTATTTAAAGCAGACAAGTTTGGGTTTGGATTCACCGTCAAAGCTCAGAAGGAAATGAGGCGTGCTCATGTTGGAAAGTAACCTCCCTGCATTGGAAGCCATGGAGTCAACGTCGTTGGTGATTCTGAAGAAGAGACTGCATTTGAGGAGTGGGTGTATCCAACTACTACGGAGCTGGAGAATTGGTATACAAAGGAGTTTGTACCAATCTACTTCGTTGAGGAGTAATCTACTTATTTATGCTTTTCTTTCAATTCAAGAACTTGTTGTATGTAATATTCAAACAATGACTTTTAAGCCATGTGCCTGGCCCGGGGAATTATGGTCCATTTGTCAAGGGTTTTATTTATGTTCATCTAATCATATGATCATTCAGTACATTGGACTCTTTTGCATTCAAATATTTGTGTTCATATCTTTCCTTTCTTTCAAATACATTTTTCAAAGAAATATAGCCATGTATCTTACATGCACACACACACTCTTGTAGGTCCACATCCACTCTGGATCCTATTGCCAATGACTCTACTATTACCGACTATGACTTTGAATGTCCTATCAACCAAGCCAAAGACGAAGGCGAGGAAGATTATGACATACCGGGAGAACTAGCCAGACTTCTATTACAAGAGGAAAAAGTTATTCAACTGCACGAGGAGTCAGTTGAAGTTGTCAACTTGGGTATTGAGGCATATAAGAAGGAAATCAAGATCGGCTCTAACCTGGAAAGCAGTGTCAAGAACAGGTTGGTTCAGATGTTGCATATTTATGTGGAAGTATTTGCTTGGTCTTATAAAGATATGCCTGGGTTGGATACTGACATCGTAGTTCATCGTCTGCCAACTAAAGAAGATTGCCCTCCTGTTAAATAAAAGGTTCGCCGCTTGAGGCCTGATATATCTGAAAAGATCAAAGTCGAGGTGATATAACAATTTGATGTGGGGTTCTTAGCTGTGACATCCTATCCTCAATGGGTTTCCAATATGGTGCCAGTGCTAAAGAAATACGGGAAAGTTTGCATGTGCGTAGACTATAGGGATCTGAATAGGGCAAGCCCCAAGGATGATTTCCCTCTACCACACATTGACGTCTTAGTTGATAATACCTCTTAGCATAAAGTCTTCTCAATCATGGATGGCTTCTCAGGCTACAATCAAATAAGGAAGCTCCCGAAGATATGGAAAAGACTACTTTCGTTACGCAATGGGGCGCCTTCTGCTACAAGGTCATGCCATTCGGATTAAAGAATGCAGGGGCAACATATCAAAGGGCTATGGTAGCTTTATTTCGTGACATGATTCATCATGAGATAGAGGTATATGTATATGATATGATTGCCATATCACAAACCGAATAAGAACATCTCGATCACCTGCACAAGTTATTCGTGAGGCTGAAGAAGTACAAACTGAGGTTAAACCCTAATAAGTGCATGTTTGTAGTACGATCTAGAAAGCTTCTAGGTTTTTTCGTCAGCAATAAAGGCATTGAATTTGATCCAGCCAAGATAAAGGCCATCCAAGAAATTCCAGTCCCTCATTCTGAAAAAGAAGTCAGAGGATTCTTGGGTCGTCTCAATTACATTTCCCATTTCATATCTCACTTAACTGCTACTTGTGAGCCATTCTTCAAACTGTTGAAGAAAGATCAGGTAGTCATTTGGAACGATGATTTCCAGATTTCCTTTGACAAAATCAAAGAATACCTACAAGAAGGTGCAATGTCAAGATATCTCATTAATCCAGCTCAGCAGGTGCGATGTCAAGATATCTTCTTCGACATGTTGTTCCATTTGTTGAAAAAGTTCAACACAACATGTTCCGACATTGTAATGGGACTTCTTATTGTACCTGTTCTTCTTAGCAAGTTCACACATCCTATTCTACATTACATTATTGCTTCTATTATTTGTTTTACAAAAATTAAGTCAATCCTAAAACAAGAGAACTAACAATCACGCTCAAGCAACAAGCTCCTTCACCCAGATACAAGAAAACCAAGCACACATGGCTAACACCCTCCGTCAACTGCAAGATTCCAATGCCGCACTGTTGTACCCCAAAACTTTCCCTCCCATATTCTTCAAAGATTTGCCAAGTCAAAGCTTCAAAATCTCTCCAAGGGTTGCACAGCTCAAAGGCCTCCTAACAGTCAAAAACTAGGGTTTTGAGTCTGGCAAAGAAATTGAAGTTTCCAAGGGTCCAAACAAGTCCCACATGCCTACAAACATGGTCAAGCATCCACATGTCAAGTTTCAAGACTTACAACACAAAATTGCACAGTCAAAAACCCTAATTGCTCAACAGTCAACTGCAGGGGTAAAATGGTCATTTGACAGTCAAAAGTCCAAATTTTTGGTCAACATCTTATTTTGAAGCCACAAACATCATTTGATCAATTCTTGATCATGATTTTCAAGGCATGGCTCAAAAAGTCTCAAGATGCAAAAGTTTCCATATTTGGACAGTTGAAAAAGTCAACTGTAACTTGACCAAGGCATAACTTCCACATGGTTTATCAGAAAAATTCTATCCAAAGCTCATATTGAAGAGAATGACATTTCCTACAACTCCTCTTCACACTTCAAGTCCAAGAGATGCTCTTACAAAAAGTTATCAATTTCAACATTATAGGTCATTTTCAAAAGTCAACAAAAAGGGACTTTAAGTCAAAGACCATAACTTGAGATTGGTAAATCAACATGACATGGGACCAATGGCATTGGTTAGAGGACTTCAAGACCTTTCCAAAATGTCCAAGAACATGATCAAAGCTTAAAAATTGAGCAAGATATGCCTTGTGGAAGTTGGGAAATTTTTAGGAATTTTGAAAAGTCAACTTTACTTCAAATGCCTCAAAATTGCTAATGGGCCACATTTTCTTCCAAGATTCATCATCCAAAGGCTATGCACGACCATTTGTCCCAAAGGGGATTTATTTCATCATTTTTTATTATTTATTTGAATTTTTAATCACCATTAATTCATTTAATAAAATAAAATATGAAAAAAATACTAAACAAATGTATTTGAATCTTTTTATGCAGCACATGCCCTCATTGGTTACTCAAGATTCGTGCACATAAAAAAAGGAAGGATTTGGCCATGATTGGTATCAAAACACATGGAAAAGATTTGAAAATATTTCATTAAAAATCAAATATTGGATTCATCAAAACATGGATCTTTTGGCTTGAATTCTAACCCTAATCCATTGGCATACATAAGCTAATCATAACCCTAAAGCTCACAACCTTCAAGCTGCGCCTCATATCACAAACACACTTTGCAATTTTTGGTGAAAAAGTCAAAACTGAAAACGGCATTAGAGGACGATTCAAAGCTTCTAACCAATTTCAATAGCTTGCCAAGGCTTCAAGGAACCTAACTGCATCCTTTTCATCTCAAATTGCCATTTGTTTTTCCTTTTCTGTTGTGTTTTGCGAAGAACGCCCAAGGTTCAATTTGTGATATATGCATTGACAATAATTTGCTAACTCGTGAATATTTGCATACGAAACAAAGGATTAATTACAGGTAACATTAGAAACAGGGGCAATAAAGAGTTGTCTAAGCAATCTAATTGTTCTGTCCTCCAAGGTATCAAGGTGGGTTCAGCTGAAGAACATAACCAGATATCTTAATTCCCCGGAGAGTGAGCCAGCAAGTCAGTTCACTCTCCCCAAGCTATATTATCAAACCTTAAGGAAGTTGGGCATCCCCCACAGATCTCAACATTCCCCAGCAATGTACAGACATTCTTAACAAGCATCCCCGGCAGTCTTGACCTAAAGATTGTTCCCCGGCGGTATATCAAACATTCAGTGGAGTTACTTCCAATACATCTCAAAATTTCCCCAGGAGAGTCCAATCCAGTTTCCCCAGGAAAGTTGGAATCCATCTCCCCAAGCAGTAAGCTTATCCCCAGTAGATTCTGGAAGCTTACCCCCGTAGAGCACGAATGCGTCTCCCGGCTTTATTCAAAGAGTTATTTCCTTACCAGGATATAACTGGGTTATCCTCAGCCAAAAGCCACGGAAAGATCGTCTTCGACAAAGTCTTCTTATCCCCAGCGAAGTCTATTAACACTTCCAACACAACAATGGTATCCCCAACGAAGTTATCATCAACCTCCCAGCAAATACCTCTCTCCCCACAGAGTATGGTTTCCCAGCAAGATCGTTAGAGTACTTCTCTCCCCGCAGAGTAATCCATTCGTCAAGTTTATTCCCCAACGGAGTTATCTTCTCCTACCGGTATTCTTGTAATCATCATCCCCAGCAGAAGCAAAGATCTATTCTTCAACATCATCCCAGGAGTGACTTCCCGGCACCCGTCAAGGATTCATTTTCCTAGAAAAAAACATACGTTCATAAACATCACATTTTCATACATTATAGCATGCATAAACGCATCATACCTTACAATCTCATTTATGTTGAGAACATCATTGCTTGATCCATATCATGCATTGCATATGACTGACCTTTACCTTTCAGGAAAGATCCAGTTGAGTTCTCAGCTACGTCCAAGACCTAGCCTGGTTCAGTTAAATCGACCCCAAGATTTTCCTGATTCTTATCCAGTCAAAGGCCTTCTCTGGTTCAGTCAGATCGACCCTAAGATCTCCATGTTTCTTATCCAGTTGAAGATTCCAAGACCTAGCCTGGTTCAGTTAAATCGACCCCAAGATTTTCCTGATTCTTATCCAGTCAAAGGCCTTCTCTGGTTCAGTCAGATCGACCCTAAGATCTCCCTGTTTCTAATCCAGTTGAAGATTTCAAGACCTAGCCTGGTTCAGTTAAATCGACCCTAAGATTTTTCTGTTTCTTATCCAGTCAAAGGCCTTCTCTGGTTCAGTCAGATCGACCCTAAGATCTCCCTGTTTCTTATCCAGTTGAAGACATCCAAGATTCTCTCAGCGTTACTGTTGAGGTTGAAGTCGCCCAAGATTCTCTCAGCGTTACTGTTGAGGTTAAAGTCGCCTATGGTTCTCTCCCTGTTACGGTGGAGGTAGTAATCGCTCCAAGATTCTCTCAGCGTTACTGTGGAGGTAGTAATCGCTCCAAGATTCTCTCAGCGTTCCTATTGAGGTAGTAATCGTCCAAGTTTCTCTCAGCGTTCATGTCGAGGTAGTAACCATCCCTGGTTCATTCATCACCGTTTGAAGCTCCAGATTCAATTCCTGTAACCATTCAGGGCATATCTACACAAAGAGTTTGAAGACCAGCTCCTGTAACAGGCCAGGTACTCATTTTCTTTTTCAGGTACGCAAGTTCTCGCTAAGGAATCTCTTACGCGATCGACACCCAGATGGCATCTATAAGCCCATCCACCTTCCATCATCTCTTAGCATGGCATCTATAAGCCCATCATCCTATCCATCAATCTCCAAATGGCATCTATAAGCCCATTCCCACCATCACACTACTATGTGAGCGCAAATTTCTAGGCACTCTAGTGTTCAATCATCTTCCACCTTCGGATTACAAAAGGCACATCAGCCAATCTGCATCCTCAGGTTTAAGAAGATTGAACAGGGGCAACTGTTGTACCCCAAAATTTTCCCTCCCATATTCTTCAAAGATTTGCCAAGTCAAAGCTTCAAAATCTCTCCAAGGGTTGCACAGCTCAAAGGCCTCCTAACAGTCAAAAACTAGGGTTTTGAGTCTGGAAAAGAAATTGAAGTTTCCAAGGGTCCAAACAAGTCCCACATGCCTACAAACATGTTCAAGCATCCACATGTCAAGTTTCAAGACTTACAGCACAAAATTGCACAGTCAAAAACCCTAATTGCTCAACAGTCAACTGCAGGGGCAAAATGGTCATTTGACAGTCAAAAGTCCAAATTTTTGGTCAACATCTTATTTTGAAGCCACAAACATCATTTGATCAATTCTTGATCATGATTTTCAAGGCATGGCTCAAAAAGTCTCAAGATGCAAAAGTTTCCATATTTGGACAGTTGAAAAAGTCAACTGTAACTTGACCAAGGCATAACTTCCACATGGTTTATCAGAAAAATTCTATCCAAAGCTCATTTTGAAGAGAATGACATTTCCTACAACTCCTCTTCACACTTCAAGTCCAAGAGATGCTCTTACAAAAAGTTATCAATTTCAACATTATAGGTCATTTTCAAAAGTCAACAAAAAGGGACTTTAAGTCAAAGACCATAACTTGAGATTGGTAAATGAAAATGACATGGGACCAAAGGCATTGGTTAGAGGACTTCAAGACCTTTCCAAAATGTCCAAGAACATGATCAAAGCTTAAAAATTGAGCAAGATATGCCTTGTGGAAGTTGGGAAAGTTTTAGGAATTTTGAAAAGTCAACTTTACTTCAAATGCCTCAAAATTGCTAATGGGCCACATTTTCTTCCAAGATTCATCATCCAAAGGTTATGCACGACCATTTGGCCCAAAGGGGATTTATTTCATCATTTTTTATTATTTATTTGAATTTTTAATCACCATTAATTCATTTAATAAAATAAAATATGAAAAAAATACTAAACAAATGTATTTGAATCTTTTTATGCAGCACATGCCCTCATTGGTTACTCAAGATTCGTGCACATCAAAAAAGGAAGGATTTGGCCATGATTGGTATCAAAACACATGGAAAAGATTTGAAAATATTTCATTAAAAATCAAATATTGGATTCATCAAAACATGGATCTTTTGGCTTGAATTCTAACCCTAATCCATTGGCATACATAAGCTAATCATAACCCTAAAGCTCACAACCTTCAAGCTGCGCCTCATATCACAAACACACTTTGCAATTTTTGGTGAAAAAGTCAAAACTGAAAACGGCATTAGAGGACGATTCAAAGCTTCTAACCAATTTCAATAGCTTGCCAAGGCTTCAAGGAACCTAACTGCATCCTTTTCCAGTCCCCACGCATCAAGAAGTGGTAGAACGGACTCAGACTTTCTCAAACATTTTTCCTATTCGTATTTTAATATATATGCCATATTCATACATTCTAATAATCGTTTTGTACTAATATTCACTTCCTGAAACTAATGGTATACTTTAATTAAGTTTTCGTGCCCGGTATGTGAATCCACCATTGAAGCTTGCTAGGGTTTCAGAACTTTAAATTTGGGGCTTCCTTGTTCTGGAAAAATTGAGACACGAAACCAGGGCCATTAGAACCAGAAGCTTCACACGAACTGATTACACTAGTCGCGCTCAATTTATGAGCCACCATACGCTAATCGCTATTATCCTGTTCTTCATTTAGTGGGGGTTTAAAACCCCCGCTATCTAACTGTTTTTTTTCAGGGCAAAACACACAAACGAGGAAGAAGATGAGTTGTCATAGCCTGGTTGGATCATTCAAATGCTTTAGCGCGTTTTTTTGTTTCTACCAATAAACGTGCTTTTTCACATATAATAATTATATCTCATTATACTTATGAATGAACACGCAGCTCAGTTGGTGGAAAGCATTGTTGGCAAGCCTTGGGACCTGGGTTCGATTCCCAAGTCCCCCATATTTTTCAATGAATTTTGTTCTAATCTGATCTCATGCAGTGTGTGCCCAAGGGTTCACCATATACCCAATACCAAAGCTTGCCAAGTGTCCTGGAAGATGCATCTGAAGGTCAGGATGGGAGGTCCAGGGAACACCCCAGTCAACGCATACGCACGTGGCCAGAAAAGTCAAAAGAGGCCTCCAATAAATGGGCCAGATTGCTAGATAATACCTCCAAATTGGGGTCAACACCCCCCAAGTGTTTGTATTTCTTTTCTTTTTCCTATTTTTTTTATTATTTGTTTTAATTTAATTATTTCCTTTTAATTCATAAATTAATATTTTCATAACATAAAAATACCCAAAAAAAATTCAGAAACTATAAAATAAAAAATATGTTTTTATGTTTAATTCACTAACATTTTTGTAAATAAATTTTATTAATTGATTTAGTTTTAATTCTAGGTTTAATTTTAAATGTTTTTTTATAAACTAAAAAAAATGTAGAATTAGGGTTTTAAATACTTTTTTATTCTTTTTCTTTTCTTTTGCCATTATTAATAATTATTTATTTATTTTATAAATAAATTGCCATGTAAATAATTAGGTTAAAATTAGGGTACAAACTTAAACACTTTTTAATAAATTAAAAATAGTTTAGAATTAGGTTTTAATTCCATTAATTCTCATTAAATTCCATAAATACCAAAACTCCAAAAATTATTTCTTTTAATTAATTTCATTAATTTTAATTTAACCTCCTTAAAAAGGGTCCAACGCCCTCGCATTCGATCATAATTCTATTTCGCGCGCTTATTTTATTTCCTCTTTATAAATTTCATGTAATTATCCCAAAGCCATGTAATAGATTAATTAGGACATTTATCTTTTCGCTTTATTTTATTTCAAATCGGGTCTTGGATTTATTTGGCGATGTAGACCCGCGCCTTTGTAATAGCGTAGGAATTTTTAATTCCTTATCTTTTAACTGTTAATAACTCGCATGAAAGAATGAATGCCAAAAATAAAAGCAACGCGTAGATCACTAATGCATGAACAAGACAAAAATATCTGAAAACGACACACAAATCACACACCACCCCTAGGGTACGTCTCACTGTTGCCTTGCCCCTCGAAAGGTGATCGTCGAGTAGAGGATGTTTTAGTAAGTCCTCATGTCCATGAACATGGCATGAGGGTAGCTTCTAAGGTGTCTTCCTATTGCTCCGGTGATCACCATGTCCCGAACCCTCGAATTGACCCGAGCACCTCCAATGGTGGTGCTACCTACCTTTCAATGGTGGGATGGCACTACTTTAAGGACATTTACACAGACGAATTCCTTAGGGTAGGTAGACGACTCTAGATACTTGCTCTAATTTCAAAACAAATCAAAAAAATACTTTTCACACCGACACTTTTCAAAAAGCTTTCGAAAGCAACTTTTCAAACACTCTTGAGGACTGATACAAGAGTCAAACTGAAATTTTCAAAGAAACTTTTTAAATCCACAGTTGAAAAGCAAACAAACCATTTTTGAAAACACAATGAGCAAGTATCTAAGAGCCCATGGACAACCATGGATAGAAAGGGTGCTAACACCTTCCCTTTCTATAATCTACCTCCCGAACCGAGAGCAATCTCTATAAGGAATTTTTCTGTGCTTTTGTCCTTTCCATTTGGAGAAAATAAAAGACGGTGGCGACTCTTGCTTCCGCGACATTTCGCGAACCAGCGTTAAACAATCAGTTCCAGATCCACCGATCACACGCACTAACAACCCAAATTTAGTAGCTTCAGCTCTCTAATCGTCCCCATTGCACCAGGAGTCGTCACCAACGAAAACATTTATCCGACGAGTCAGGAGGTATTAGAGGCATGCATTAGCCTACTTTCAGGTTTGCTCGTCCTTTTTCACCTTATATTGAAACATTGGGGACAATGTTCAGTTTAAGTGTGGAGGAGGTACTTTATCGTTCTTATTTATTATTTTCTAGGTATATTTTATTATTATGTTTATTTCCTTTATTTTAGTATTAATTGAGTCTAATTCATGTGTTGTCAAGTCTTTGTGCGTAGTTTCTTCTATTTATTTGATTTTCCAAGTTTCTTGAGCCATAAATGTTTTAAAAAAATTTGATATTGATGCATGACATGACACTCTTAAAGTATATAGGTTGTTTTGCAATTTAGGTTGTGTTAGAACGACTTGGGACAAGTTCAATAAAACTAGTACCGTTTTGACACCCTAAACCCCTTAAGTATGCAAGATCAATTTGAATACCTCTTATGTCGAGACCTTAAGTTTAATTTTAAATTAGCCCCGAGTAGTTTATATTAGCAGTCATCACCATCTTAAGCATAAACTACGTAGGGAGTCGATGAATATAAGTGAATGATCCCAAAAATTCTAAAAATTATAAGCCATAATAAAATTTAAAATAGGGAATGTACCTATTAAGTTAGGTGACCTTCACCCGGTCACTTAATCCAACGATTATGGAACCTATATAAATATAATAAAATAACCCGTTGTCAGTTGGTTCAGTGGTGTCTAGTGCTGAACTTGGTAGGGTGGACTACGGTTCGACCCCCCACAACTGCAATTGGTTAAATGAAAGGGGTTACCAAACATATGGACCAGAACCCCGAGCCAAAGGATCAGAATCACTAACTGATTCCCCTACTATGTGCATATACAGATAAAGGGCTTAATGTGATTGCGCCTGAATGAAAGTTGGTAAAATAAAACAAAAGAAGCAGGTCGAGTAATAATAGAATGATTTAGATTGGTTTGCATAGGGAGGGAGTTTTTAATCGCATTCTATGATTTTGTGTCACTAGGGTGCCCTTGGTGTTGACATTTAGTACCTATCTTTCTAACAAAAGCCTTGCAACCATGTATGATTCGAGTTTTGTCGTGTTTTTGTTTCAAGACCCGTGCTTAGTAAGATTACCATATTGATTATTTTCTTGAGGACAAGCAAATGTTCAAGTATGGGGGAATTTGATAACTCAAAATTATATCGTATATTTGACTTGACTCGCATGAATTTTTACTTTATTTTTCCTTTATTTATGCCTTGTTATGCCGGTATTTTTTTCCTATTTCAGGTATATCGAACATGTTGGAGATTTGAGTAAAAAGAAGAAAAGAAATAAAAAGTTGTAAGAAAGGTGGTAAGAGAGCAAAGAGGGGGTGAATAAAAGGAAAATTATAAAGCTCATGCCCAACTTACAAGCAAGTGGTGTCCACCACTTCACATGTATACCCTGCCACATATTAAGGTGGCGCCCACCAACCTTTAACGTGGCCCCTGCCACATCCAAGCTTCTTTGAGTGGCGCCTGCCACTTCCCAATGCGGCCCCCGCCACAAAGCCCCATTTTCACATATTTTTCTCTAGCTATTCACGCGCCTTCTTTTTTTCCTCCGGGAATCCTTCCATGTTACGTCTTATTCGTTCAACACAATCGCCTAAATGCACAATTATTTGCCAGATTTTGAACGACGAGGTTGCACTATAAAAGGGAACAGATGTTTACAGTAGAAGACACACAATTTAACCAGCCAGAGCTTCATTCTTAGATTTTTTAGGCAATCAAAAACTACATCGAGGGACTATCGCAAATATAGTTTTAGGATATTATTTCAATTCTATATTATGTACTTGATTATTCTTCAAGCATGCCGACATTATTTCAACTGCTTTCAAGTTTTTGTACGGAGAGATTATTTTCCAATTTAATCCGATTTATTTTGGTTTTAAGTTTTATTTTATTTGCAGTTTTAGTTTTAATTCTTATTTTAATCTTATTTCAATATTGCTATGTTTTCTGAAATAATGTTTTGTTTATTGTTTATCAACCATACTAGTATATTAGTGTTTAGGACCATGTCCGGCTAGGTAATTAGATACTGGTATGTAACAACACTCGTCCAGGCGGGATTCGATGATAATTGGCATTATCTGTTATAAGTTATTTTTATAGTTTTAATTTCTAATTTAAAAATAAAAACAGTTTTTCTATGAAAGTAAAAAACCATAAAGGTTAGGAACAATAGAGCGATAGTTTGAGATTTTAACTGGATAGTGGAAATTGGACATTAATCCTAAACACAGCGACAACGCTTTAGGATTAATTAGAAATTATTGATTTTCAAAAACTACTTCTAATTCAAATGAGTGAGCAACACCAAAGCATTTTAATTTAAAAGTATGGTCAAAGTCAATAGCACGACACTGTGAGATAAATTCCTTTAAATCAATGTTTTCCACAAAAAAGAATTTCGACATGCCAACATTTTATCAAATCCTCGAAGAACGATGAGTTACATACTGGTGTCCTGTCATTAATATTTTTATTAAGTTTGAATTTATTTCCCGTTTTGCTCAAACCCAAGATTAAGCATTTGCCTTAGATTTACACAGTAACATTAGATAACATTAATTTGATTACCAGTCCCTGTGGGTTCGATATCTTTTAAAACTACGCGATTATACTGTGCACTTGCAGTCAGTAAACCCCAATAGACTCTTAAAGTCACGATCAAGGGCTGTGTGGAATACTTTTCCATTTTGAAACAAAAGTTCTGATTGAGGTGGATGCAACAATTTTGAGATCGATTAAAGATATTATGAAGATGTTGGAAATCAACATAATATTGAAATGTAATGTTCGATTTATGTTAATGATTACCTATGTAATGTTTTAATTTTTATGTTATCAATGCTAATTTTATTTTTCATTTAGCATTGCATTTTTTGCCTCTGTTTATTTATGTTTCTATATGATCTGAAAATACATCTCCATAACATTTACAAAGATACATTTTCGGAAGTAAAAAAAGCAAAAGTCTAGAGCGTGACTCAAAATGGGCATGGATTGTGTGTATTTAGAGTGCGTCCGGAGATGTTTCCCTAGATACTAAGGGTGTTTTGGATTTTTCACAAGGGTGTGGTAGTAATATATAGGGTTCCTTAAATAATTTTTTCTTTTTATTTGTAATGATGATATTCTAGTTAATTAAATTAATTAAGTTTGAGTTGAAAAAAGGTAACCAAACATTAATCATCTCACATGGATCTTTGATTAGATAATCCCCAAAAATATGAATATATAAAAATAAAACGGGGAGGGGACAATTTTGATTTTTACAAGCTATTTGAGTTAAGATGAAAATATAATTGATCTAAACAAGCAATCCACCAGTTTTAGAGACTTTCTCTTAGGTCTATCATGTTAGAGGAGTTTACATTTGGAGCATTGATACAAAGTTGAGGACTAGACACCTTTGTAAGAGACACACCACTTGTCCGCCTAAAACCTTAAGGTGAAAGGTGAGTAGGTTCTCCCACTCATATATGCTCAAGTCTCCACATTCATATCCAATGTGAGACTATTTCTCCACTTACTCACACTTGCATTATTATTCCAATACTCCACATCAAGTGTGAGTACACAATGCTCCCTCACATACACTTGTACCATTGTTACCTCTTCTTGGGAAATGAGACACCTCTTCTTAGGTATTTCGATACAAGTAAGTTGGTCCCTTTCTCAAACCAAAGGATCATGATACCATTTTTGGGGATGTTTACATTAGGAGCATTGATAAAAAGTTGAGGACTAGGCATATTTGTGAGAGACACACCACTTGTCCACCTAAAACCTTAAGGTGATAGGTGAGTGGGTTCTCCCACTTATATATGCTCAAGTCTCCATATTCTTATCCAATGTGGGACTATTTCTCCATTTACTCACACTTGCATTATTATTCTAACACTCCCTCCTTAAGTGTGAGTCCACAATGCTCCCCCACATACACTTGTACCGCCGTTACCTCTTTTTGGGAAATGAGACACCTCTTCTAGGGCATTTTAATACACATAAGTTGGTCCCTTTCTCGAATCAAAGGCTCATGATATCATTGTTGGGGAAGTTTACATTAGGAGCATTGATACAAAGTTTAGGACTATGTGTCTTTGTGAGAGACACACTACTTGTTCACTTAAAACCTTAAGGTGATAGGTGAGTGGGTTCTCCCTCTTATATATGCTCAAGTCTCCATATTCCTATCCAATGTGGGACTATTTCCCCGCTTACTCACACTTGCATTATTATTGTAACACTCCCCCTCAAGTGTGAGTCCATAAAGCTCCCTCACATACACTTGTATCGCTGTTACCTCTTCTTTGGCAAAGAGACACCTCTTCTTGGGCATTTTGATAAAAGTAAGTCGGTCCCTTTCTCGAACCAAAGGCTCATGATACCATTTGTTGGAGGAGTTTATATTAGGAGCATTGATACAGATTTGAAGAATAGGCACCTTAAACACCAATTTTCCACCTAAAACCTTAAGGTGGTAGGTGAGTGGGTTCTCCCACGTATATATATGCTCAAGTATCCATATTTCTATCCAATGCAGGACTACTTCCCCAATTACTCACACTTGCATTATTAGTCTAACATATCATAGGTCAACAAGATATCCATTTCTGTAATCCTTACCTTGTTTAATCATAAAAGTAATAAATCAAACATTATGGAAAGTTATAAGACTCCACACTAGTTATGGAACAAGATAAGACATGTTAGTTTTATAGTTTGTTAGAAGTCTGTTAGGATATGGTGCTAAGCATTCCTTTCTTGTTTAACTATTGTATTAACGAGATAGAAAGTGTTGAAAATAATATCATAGATACAGGTCTAGAAAGGGAGATCGAATAAACCTTACCCACTTAAAAATTAGTTTCAAAATTTGATTTTCTTAAAATTAGAGTTTTTACAAAAGATGGGATAGTTGAAATTTGTTAGAGTATGTGTTGGATTGATATAAAGAGTTACATTATATTCAGACGACACAATGAAATATGAAATGATAAAAAAATCTTAGAGAATTAATGAATTAATCAATACAAATTAAATTTGAATAAGGTGTCTAAATCAAATTTTATTAATCAATGAATCAATCTAATATTACAGGTTAAGAACAAATTTAATCGTTAGGAAGATAATCAGATGGAGTAATTTATTCCTGACTTACACTTTTTTTTTGAAAAATCTCTATAAGTAGATAAAACTTAACAACATGTGATTTTATGAAAGCAGTAAACACTTACTCATGCAAATTATAGAGAAAATTAAAAGGAGATAAATAGTGAAGAGTGCACCAGTGTTTGTACTAGTTCAAAGTGTTCTTCCTTGCTTTTCTCCTAATCGAGTCTCCAATGGCAAGTCATTGAAAATTTATAGTCTTTAACTATTTCGATAATTTTACAACGTGCCTTTAATACAATCAAAGAACTAGATAATGCTAAAATCAAAAGACAATTAAAACAAATCAAATCTAAATCTTTTCTTCTTCTATGATATACATCTTGCGCATCTGAATTATGTAAGACCTTTACTTAGTCTTGATGTCCTCTTACTCAGATCTAAAATCCATTCCAAGTCTTTATTCCACAAGAATCTTCACTTGTCTCTACTGGTACCTTATCCGAGCTTTTGGTCTATATGAAGGAACAAAAAATCTCAACTTCATTATGTAGAAAACTTCACTCAGTTCTACCAAAGTCTTTAATGGAGAAGAAATTCTTTCTTTTTTCTCCCGCGGGATTGTCAATCCCATCCACACCATACAATAAAACTCTTGATCTTCAACTCAAAAACTTCACAAACATTAACAATAGATGAACATTCTCTAGTATAAATCAAATAGTTCGTAATATATTAGAAGCAACCATATCATGGTAGTCTTGCTATAGGTTAATGATGAATTCATATACAATTGAAAATTGTGAAAAATATACTCTAAAAGCTAGTTTCAAGTTTTTTAAAATCTTTCAAAGTTATGGTTCTATTATGTGAAAAGAGATAGAGAGAGAGAGATGGGAATGTGTGTGCGTGTGTGCATGAGAGAGAGAGAGAGTGTGTGTGTGTGTGTGTGTGTGTGTGTGTGTGTGTGTATGTGTTTGTGTGTGTGTGTGTGTGTGTGTGTGAGAGAGAGAGAGAGAGAGACATTTGTATATGTGCTTGAGATTAGCACAAAAAATGAGTAAAACTATTGAGTTAAGTCAAGAGCAATGGGTATGATTGGAGTCGAATGGGAAAATTATTTGAATTAAGAACTTAAAACATATTTTTCCCATTTGATTCGAATCAAAGATTCGACTCAAATGATTCAATTCATCGAATCCTATCAAACTAGTCATGCTTAAAGAAACAAAACTCAAAATTTAAATGGAAATATTGATTCAAATAAGAATTTATTGTGATTAGAATCAAGCTTGATCCTGATTCAAATTAGGGAAACTTATGACTAGAATCATGCTTTCAAAACCTGGTTTTCAGACTCATATATTGGTTTGAATCATGCATAACCTTTATTTGAATCACATTTCAAAAAGTTGTTATTTTAAGAAAAATGAAGTGTTTATTTTAATCAAAATATAGTATGATGGGAATCTTGCATTCATGTGTTTATTGGCCTAATTATTTGACGAATTAACTTGAACCATTTTTGCATAGACTTTTATTTAAGGGTTTGATTTATACATGCAAAATATGATTTACTGAATCACACTCAATTTTAAGATATGCACAAACATCTAACATAAAGAAAACTCAATTACTAAATCAATAATCCATAAAATATAGTAAATGGGTTAAACAATAAAACCAAAACCCTATAAGGGAAGAGAAACCTCAATCTCTCTCTCTTTTTTTTTTGCTTGGAAACTTCCATTGGAATTGAGTCAACATGAGCTTTAAGTAAAGCATGATCAAGGTTTACCTTTGTGCGCCCCTTGAAACATTGCACCATACCATAATTGCATAAAATGACATAAATCAATACACTAGACTCATTACAACTTCTTCCC
This sequence comes from Vicia faba, assembly GCA_948472305.1. NCBI lineage: Eukaryota > Viridiplantae > Streptophyta > Magnoliopsida > Fabales > Fabaceae > Vicia > Vicia faba. Next base: position 1,369,419,782 of record OX451736.1, on the reverse strand, counting down.
CTTGGACAAGATAAAAAAGAGATAGATAGCGTCCGTGTCTAAGCTCATAAATTTAGCAAACACAAAAAATAATATAAACAAAATATAACTAAACAATAGCTAATGAAAAATATATGTTGAATCAGAAGATTATATCATAGATAAAATAAGGTATTAGATATATCAAATGCAACAAATATGTATAGCAATAAGGGTGCTCACAGTTCAGTAGGGGTGGTCAAACTGCACCACAGACAACCCTATTTACCAGTTACCCAATCAGGCTAGCCCGACTAAACATCGGGCTTTTAACGAGTTAGACTTAAAAGCTCGGATAATAAATGGGCCTTAATATTTTTCTTCAAGCCCGGAATTTTTTGTTGGCTTTCAGGCCAACCCAGTTCGTCCGGTCCATTTTTTCGGCTCTAAACATACTACAGAAATATATTATCACATACACAAAATACAATAGATTATAGATCAAATAATGAAAAGATATAGTTTGTAGAGATCATAACAATATACTTTGTAAGAAGTAACTTGATACACAAGAGACCTTTAGTGCACATAAAAATATATAGTAAAAACAAAATGATGAATAAAATTAATCTTTATTTAAAATAAGATGGATCAAGGATCTTTAATTCCCTACCGATTTGTGGAAAGTCTCTACGAACACTAGTTTTGTAAAAAAAAACAGCAAGTTGATTTTTGTTGTCCACATATTGAAAAATAAAATCTCATTTTTCAACATGATTAATAAGTAAATGGATTATAATCTCAATATGTTTGTTGCATGAATGTAAAACTAGATTCTTAGTTAGTCTTATATAACTAGTTTTATCGACATAATTTGAACGCAATTGAGTTTTAAATCATAATCTAGTAGCTGTTACTTTAACCATAAGACTTGTGCATAACAGTTACTAGCTACTTCATATTCAGCCTCGACGATGAAAGGGCGACAATATGATAAAATTGGAACTTCAGTTGTTGATTTCTTATTGTTCCAAGAAACCAAACAATTTCTAGATATGTAACAGGTACCACTAGTACTTTTCTTATCTTATTTGCACCCTACGAAATCAAAATCTCAAAAACCTACTAAGCTACACTCATTTCCTTTAGGACACCAAAGACCTAGATAGTATGTTCTGTTAAGATACCTCAAAATTCAGTTTACGGTCTTAAAATGGGATTCTCTAGGTTAGACTTGAAATCGAGCATACATACACACGTTAAACATAATATCATGTTGTTGTACCCCAAAACTTTCCATCTTAATTTTAATTCTAATTGGATTATATTTCATTACCGTATGCATACATTCATACCACAGGCTTATGCTCATGGAATCGAGGCATTTCTTTGCAAGAAAGAGTTGCAAAAATTGATTGTTCCGTTAAGCAGTGCTGTGAAGCAGAACTCAGGATTTATTAATTTTATGTGCTTCCCTTGTTTTACAATCTATCCAATAAACTACCAAGAAAGTCATTATCATGTCAAGCTTTTATGTGTTACAACATGTTATGAATTGCGCAGAAAGTCAAGCGTTTCAAGTGATTTGAGATAGTGCAGACAAAAATTCAGTACGGTTAGTTTCAAGCTCAGAAATTCATAACTTGAGTTTAGAAGATGGTTTGAGATTAATTCTTCAGTCCTTAGAACCGTCTTGAGGTCTACTTCATTTCTTATGTTCATGTTGAAGGCTAATTTTGTGAGGAAGATTTTCTAAAGCGTAAAATACTTGAATTTCAGTATACAATGGATTTACCGTTTCTCTGGTTTTTGGATGCTTAAAAATTCATAACTTCTGACTAGTGTATCATCTTTGAGTGCCTTTTGGAGAATTTTAATCGTCTTGTTACTTCCTCCAACTTTTGTGTTTGTATCGAAAGCCAATTCTTTGAGGAAGATCTCCGAATGCGCGAGTATTTTGAAGCTAAATGGTGAAAAAATAGTGAAAATACCGTGCTGAACTGTTATTTTGCAGATGTTCGAAAATTCATAACTTTTGCCTGGATCGATTTTTTTAGCTGTTCTTTGGGTGAAAAATATGTCTTGATTTTATCTTTGATTCGTATGTTCGGGTTGAGAGTTGATTCCTTGCAGAAGATCCCCGAAATTATGGATTACTAGAGAAATTTACTATGCTGAACCGGAGTTTTAATTCACCATTTTCCGATATTGTAAAAGTCGTAACTTCTTCGATTTTTATCGTATCAAGACAATTATTTCGAAATAATTTCAAAAATGATAGCAGCTACAAATTTTCTTCAGACCCCGAGTTCAGATTTTAATTGGAGGATTTTCGTTCGTGGCGTTCTTTAAAAACTGAACGGTGAAAGTAATTGAGAAAAAGTTGTTTTAGTTAACTCTGCTCTGCAATGGTGCATCTTCAAAAATTCATAACTTTCTCATGTTTATTCGATTGAGTCTGTTCTTTCGGCATCGCGTCACATATTTCATCACCTTAGAATTTCCTTCATGTCTTGAGTCTGTATCTTGCTCCCAGAGGCACGACATTGTCAATTATGTTCCAAACAAGCTGAAAAACCACTTATATAATATTCGATTTGAGGTTTTTCCATTTAAAGTGATCAAACTCACTCGATTTTTATTCGATTGAGTCTGTCCTTTTGGCACCACATCATAGATTTTGTCAGCTACAATTTTATTGTTGCTCATGCGTCAAAATTCGGCACCATTTGAAATATGTTAGGGGCTTAGTGTCAACTGCTCATGAAAATAATTGAAAATGTAAGCCAAACAGGGCTTTGGAGTCATCTTATATATTCAAAAATTCAAGTTTTACTCTCATATCTTCATTTTTACCACCAAAATTCAAAAACCTCTCATAAACCTTTTCTCTATTCTTTCAACTCCAAAGTTGCACAACTACCACCAATCACCAACAACCACCACCGGAGAACAAAAACCATCGCGCCAGAATTCAAAAACCATCATGTTAAAAAATCAAAATTCGTCGGAATCTTCTCATGTTCCTTCCTCCCTTTGTGCTACCTCTATTACCTCCGATAGCCACCAAAAAATCTGGCCGATCCCCCTCTGACAAGGCCGCAAATTTGCATCGATCATATTCCCTCCATCACGCGAAATCTGCGGCTCTTCCTTCCTATTTCCACCATGAAATCACGACTATTTTCTCCCTCCTTTGGTCTGATTTCCGATCGTGTTTCGTAGCATCACCTTCAAGCTCCTCTTTGCTTCATTTGTTAATTTGTCTATACTCGATTCTTCATTGGTTTGATCAATATGTGGGTTGAATTAAGGTGTTGGATATTATTTGTGAATTGGAGAATTGAATTTCATTTGAATTTGTGCCCATAAGCTTAATTCTTGAATTATGATTATGTTGTGAAAAGGAGGTGGTTGAAAATTATGTGAATTCATATGTTAATTGTGATTCTTGAATTGGATATCAATATGAGTTGAATCTTTGAAGTTGATTTGGATATGTTGATGTAGTTTAGGTGTTTGTTAAAAGGCTTTAGATATAAATTTTTATTTGAATTTTGGAGTTCATATTTGATTTTGTGATAATTTCAAAGTGTCGAATAGGTAAGAATCTTGTTGAAATTGGTGGAGGTTGTTGATTCTTGAATTAAGGAAGAGTTTGTGATATTAAAGAGACTTGGAATTAGTTACTTAACTATTGGATTTGTTCATGAATTGAACCTTGAAGTGTTGAATAATTCCTAAACATGTTGAAGTCAATTTGAGGAGTTGTGGCTTGTTGAGAATTGAAGTTAATTTTTGATTGAATGTTATAATTCTTAAATTAATTTTGTTGATAATTCCATGATTTTCAAATTGTTGACTCTTCGATTCTTGAATTGTGGAGAATGTTGAAAAGAGGAATAGGTTTAACAATTGCATAATTGATGTGAATTTTGTTTTCGATTCGGTGAAAATTATTGAAATCTTGAATACCAAATTATTAGTTCACATGTCAATTATGGAATTATTTTTGAGATGTTGATTTTGTGGTTGAATTCCACTTTTTAGACATAATTTTGAGCACAAGGTTACATTTTGTCAATGGTTAATGATCAAGGCACTTGGTTTGGATGTTTGGACGGTATGTATGCCAAGTTTCATTACTTACGGATCGAAATTCCGCATGCTTATCATGATTATGGAGTTTCTTCCTGGGAAACATAAATGGTACTTGTGCTTGGAATTAATTTGAGGCATTCAATTTTTTTGAGTTCGTTAGTGCGTTTGTAGCTAACCGTATGATTTTGAGCCAATTCCGTTCCGACTTTTTACACGCATAATTTTTGAATAAAGTGCTATTTGGTTCTTTTCAACATCTACATTGAGTATAATCTTCACATAATGCATGTCGATACTTTTTTGTTCATTCATGAAACTTTGTGATTGACTTTGCTTGGTTCTAATACATTTTTTCGGGTTAATTCTTCAAGTAACCGTAGTGTTTCCCAGTTTTGTAATTGTTGGTTTATGCTTCATTGAGTTTGTTTTGGTCATTATAAGACATGTGTATCAAGTTGTGTTTGTTTCGTACCGATATTTTTTGCATTTATTTGTGTGATGTGCATACTTCCCGGACTTCCATTTTGATGTTGCAATACATGCTTGCATTTTATTTTGTCATGTTTTGATCATATTTTGACTTGTGATTAGAATGTGCAATTCCGATTTTGCCTCTTTGTTATTTCTAACATGTGTGGTGACTTGTGCATGGTACATTGAGGACACTTTTTATCAGGGCTACCTAATCTTGTAAGTCGATATGCCACTTTAATTGTGGATCATATACGCTTCTGATGCGTTATCTATTGACTCTCATTGTGTAGCGGTAGAAATGTTTAAGACTAAGCCATTGGATTGACTTGACTTGTACAGATCAAAATAAAAATCGCCACCATGCTTTATTGTTTCCAAAGGAATGGAAAAAGAGCGAGTAACCCAAAATAAGGGGGAAAGAATCTAGGTAAGGGGGTTGGTTATGCAAAGGGAATGTATTAGCACCCTAAATATCTATGGTACTCCGCAGGAACCTCTTTGTAAAATTTGTATATTTTGGCTATAAAATGTTGTATAGAAATGGATGGTGAAGATGAGAAAAGAAGTATATGTGTTTTTATGATTTTTTTGCATCTGCAGTGGTTGCGAACCTTTAGTTCCTACGTACTACCTTCCATGAAATAGGGGATCAGGGTACACGTAGTTCCTCTTTAAAAATTTTGAAACACAAGTGTGTTGGTTAATTTTAAGAGATAAGGCGTCATTGTTCGTGTGGAAAACATACTTACTATCCACAATCATGAGAAAGGAGAATTTGCATCATCTCAAAGTGGAGGATATGGCTTGGATTTTAAAAATCAACAAGGTCTCACTTAACACCAAGTGGAAAATATCTCACTTCACTACATATTGTAGAAGTATAGTTGTTTGCATCACTACAAGGATTGACAAGATTCTAATCTTTTGAGAGAAAAATTTAAAAGTAAAATGGCAAAATAGTTTAAAATGAGATTGATTGACTTTTAGTCTTCTCACAAAAATGTCAAGGTATTATTAAATTGATTGAGGTTTGGTTAAGGAAATATTTTTGAAAATGCATGGACCTAAGTCCAAGTTTATTATGAAAAATGTTCAAGTTTTAAAATAAGAAGTGTTTTCAAAAGGAGGGATAAGATTTTTGAAATTAAAGAAGATGGGAAGAGATGGAGGGGCTATCCTAAAGCATAAAGTAAAAGCTAGGGAAAAGAACCATCTAACCAACACGAAACCAACACTTGACATATTGAGTCAATGAAAAATTTCACCCTTTGGATTTGAAACTAAGCAAACAATTAATAAACCTTTTGAGAACACCAAGCTTCAAATTGCATTAAGTCTTCACAAATATTTGGGCTGAGTAACAGTTGTACACGGATTAATTCCAGATTACAGACAAAGTATGTAATTATAATAACCTGCACACAAAACAAACAAACAACCCAATGTCTTGAGGTAAACCCCAAGAACTCCATACAAAATATTATTTAAGGTCACAAGGTCTCCAACATAGGTCAAGGTTTCTACTCCTAAGTCCAAGAAGTCCAAGAAGCTCATCACTCCATAATGCCAAGGATAGTAACCAAGTAGTCCAAGTAACTTTAATGGTTTTTAGGGTTTAAGTTGATTATTAGGTATCTTCAAAAAGGAATGAAAATCTCAAGTGAGAAAAATAAAATAACACGAAAATAAAGGCTCAAGTGAGCAAAGATGAAAATAGCATGAAATGTAAATTCTAAAGTAAATGGTGCATAAAATAAAAGCATAAAAATAAAAGCATAAAACAAAGTCAATTATTAAGAATTAGTAGTTAGTTGGATGACCATCTTGAAACTTACATTTGGAACTCATTAGAAGATTGGTAGAACCAAAGCCTATCAACAACAAGTTGCATTTTCTTTTTGTCAAGTATATCATCCATTTTAGAACTTCAAAGTAATACTTAATGATCAATGATGTTTAAGTGATCCACTTTGACCAAAATTGATGAAGTTCCATTAGATGATTGGTAGAACCAAATCCTCCTAACAATGGATCTCAAGGTTATTGGATCAAAGGGTTCAAATTAACATACTTGGAATTGCAAACATAGGTTTGGGCCATGAATGATCATTTTCTCAAATCGGGACAAAATTTAGCGTTATGTTAAGCAATCGTAAGTGGACTTATATAGAAGTTGCACCTATTTTGAGGTCGGTCAATTGTAATCTATGTACTTCATGTTTGGATAAATGATATAGAGATCATCATCCCATAACATGTAATGCAATAAGAAGGGGGTAAGATAAAGAGGGATGGGAAAAAATGAACAAACCACATTTGAACCAAAATTTTAATTAAACTATTATTAAAATCATTCATCCATTTTTATGGAGTTAGACTCAATACCATGGATCCAATGATGTTAACAAAGTTCATGATCAAAATTTCAACCCAAGATCAGCCAGAAAATATACAAAAATAGAATTGTATTAAAAATAAAAGAATAAAGATTTTAAAATGATTATAATATGGAAATAATAGAGGAAAAATAACAACTATATTCAAATTATTCAAGAAAAATTAATTGAGGCCATATAAAAATTAGAAATGAACTTAGATATTTTTATAAATTTTTTGGTAATTTTTTAAAAAGTCAGAAACTATTTTTAAAATTAAAACAAATGAGTAAAATAAACAAAAAATGACAAAAAATAACAAAGTCAGAAATAAAAAATAAATGAGGTCACCAATATTTATCACAATGTCATTGGATCCTTCCCTATTTTTTTCAGAATTTAAAAATGTACAAAAGTATTTTTAAACATTTAAAACAATTCAAATAAGTGAAAAATCATTAAAAAAATATCGAAACATAAAATAAAATTGTGAAAAAAACAAAAATCAGAAAGAGAAAAATCAAAAGTATTTTCCATAATTTTTTCAGATTTTTTGGAGTTAAATTTAATTTTCTATGAATTTTTGAAATTTAAAACAATTAAATATAAAAATCAGAAATAAAAAAATAAAATCAAAAATATGAGGATCGTTGGATGAGAGTCAAAACGCGTTATAAACAAATCCAAGGGATCTGGTGCACTGTGCATATCATGGTCTTTAGTGGAATAAACACATGATCATTAATTAAATCAGAAATTCAAAAAAAAAACAAATGGCGCTATCTCATTGGTTGAAGGATGACACCTTGGTCATCTTCAACCTCCAGCTAGTCTCCAAATGAAGACATTCAAACTGTAAAATTAGAACACGAGACCGCTACCATTCACTTCATATCATCAAGACGAAGACAACCACATCTTCGCGAAAAATTTATGTAAATTGTAGCTCAAACAATTTGGAAGAGAAGTTTTGAAAAGGGATTTGAAATTTCATGGTCAAAACGTATTTCTAGTTAAAAGAAAGTGTTGCAACTAGAACCAGGATGACAAGAGCTTCACAATAGTATCAAATTTTGAGAGAATTGATGGAGGAATCTACCTATTGAAGTTAAGTTGCAGAGCTCTAAAACTGGACTTGGCTAGCACGATTCATGGTGTTTTGGAATTTGATTCTTCTTCGATTAGCTTCAGTTAGGTTCAAGGAAGGTGAATTGATAAATAAAATGGATTAAAAAAAGCTAGAACACTAATTTCGAAGTTGCATAAAAGTGAGCCATGGAGAGAGTTTGGCAGAGTGATTTTGGTTGTTCAAGCTTGAGAAAAATGAGTGAAATAGAGCCTGTATTTATAGGAGAAGTGAATGGGATCAAGAGGAGGGGTGGATGATGTAATTTGGAGGGAATTCGTGCACACTTGTGCTCATGAAGAAAGTGTGATCACATGTGCATCAAAACTCATCCAAATTATGTGTTTTGACACTCTAAATGGTCTAAACATGTTTGTTAATTAAGTTTAAGTGCAAAACGCGTGGAATTTCGTTGATTAGAAGTTGTATTATGGAAATCAAATTTTGACTGTTTGAGAAACTTCAGTTCCAAGGTACCATTTTTGAACCAATGGAATTTTCAACTCAAGGGGTCTTAGGGCAGGATTCTTGAAGCTTTAGAAAGAGGAAGTTGCAAGCTTTGCAATTTTCAAATAATGGAATCAAATGGATGTCTGAGCAAGTAGTTATGTTGAGTCAAAGTTGGAATAAAGGAGTTGACTTTTTGTACTTAGAAAATTTTCAAATTTTTGATCAAAAGTGACCTATAATGTTTTGAGTTCAAATAAGACCTTCTTCCAAAAAAAAATCTTGATCAATGATCCTAGATTGAAATAGACTTCTTAAGGAGCATTGTGGAACTTAAATCATTCAAAAATACCAAGTATTCAAAAGTTATGGTCTTGCAAAAATTTTGAAAATTCATGAGATGACCTATACTCCTTTGCATCCTTAGGGCATCTTTTTTCCATTTTCACACTTTTCACATAAAAGAAAGGTTGAAGTTCACATCTTCAATATCATTTTGGAAAAAGAATGGGCTAATGGTGACAAAAATGGATCAAGTTATGATCATTTTATGTCACACAAAGAAATTTGAGGGTTCATCTGGAGGACTTGTAATCTTTCTTCACCATAAAGTTTATTACACACAAAATTTCATTGTAACTCTGGAAGTGATTTGTTAATAACCCTTTGAATAGAAATGTCTTTGGAATCACTCAAAAATACCAAAATATGAGCAAGATATACCCCGTAGAAGTTCAAAACCCTAACTCCTAGAGCAAGAAAATGCTTTGGGAGACCTTTGCAATTTTGATCAACCTTCTTGCACCAATACATTTTTCATGTAAATATAAGTTGTTGAGGATGATAATCATAAGTCATAGAAACCAACACCACTTCCATATATTGAGAAATGAAGGAGATATGCACTTGTGATCAATGGAAACAACGACTTGTCCAACTATGCCAAACTTCTTTAATCATCCTTTGTAAATTTGAACTATCCTTGACAAGTTGAAGTGTGATGAATCATCATAGGCTTTGTCATGATGTTACTTCAAACATATTTAATGATGAGGCTTGAATCTCAATGAAGCTTTGTAAAGGAAGACACAAAGAATGAACTTATAAGTCCAACCACCAACTTTGATGGAATGCATTGTGCTTTCACCTACATCATCAACAATTAGGGCACACATATATTTTATATTATTAGTTAAATGATAATCAAAACATAGATGATCACAAAAAATACAAGTCAAGATGCTTGGTTATTCCCCACAGAGAAAAGATAAAGATAGGGAGAAAAAGAAAACCCTGGTGTGTGATCTTGTTATGATTTAATTGATATGATATGATGAAGGGATCTTAGGGGCAAAAATTGGGGTACAACAGCTGTCCTTATTTAAGTGTCTTTTATCTGGAGATTCTAAGGTTAAAATCTTCGTGTCGACGCGATTGAAGATACTTAAATATAAAACAAGTCCTTTTTTTTGCCCTAAGGTACCATGTAATGCTTATGATTATGAATGCAGATGAACAAATCTAAAGGGACGCAAGATGCTACTGGGGCTGTAAAAGGTAAAAGAGGAAACCAAAAAAAAAAACTTGACCAGGAAAATATATCACTGGTAAAGAAAAGACAAGACTCTATTGGGGTAATGCCCTAGAGAGGATCTAAAGCATCGACAACTCAAGAATTAAGGAGAGAGAGTAAAGGATAACAGTGATCGTCAGATGACTGCGAACTATCCATTCATTGAGGGAATAACAAAAAAGTAACGTCGACCCATCGGGGAAAGGGATGGTACGATAATACCAGTAAATATCAAGATGTATCCAGTATTCATGACAATGAACAAATGAATTTCTTCAGAACAAATAGAGGCTCAACAACGAACTACCTTCCATGATGACAAGGCTACCATCGATTGGAGTAACAAAATCTTAACAACAAACTAACTTCTATAATGACAAGGATACCATCCATTAGAGTAAGAAAATCTCAACAATGAACTACCTTCCATAATGACAAGGCTACCATCCATTGGAGTAACAAAATCCCAACAACAAACTACCTTCCATAATGACAAGGCTACCATCCATGGGAGTAACAAAATCTCAACAACGAACTACCTTCCATAATAACAAGTCTACCATCCATTGGAGTAAAAAAATCTCAACAACAAACTACCTTCCATAATGACAAGTCTAACATCCATTGGAGTAACAAAATCTCAACAACGAACTACCTTCCATAATGACAAGGCTACCATCCATTGGAATAACAAAATCTCAACAACAAACTACCTTCCATAATTACAAGGCTACCATCCATTGGAGTAATAAAATCTCAACAATGAACTACCTTCCATAATGACGAGGCTACCATCCATTGGAGTAATTAAATCTCAAACAACGAAATACCTTCAATAATGACAAGGCTACCATCCATTGGAAAAAGGAAATCTGAATCTTCTTTAGGAACAATCAGATTCACCGGGGAAGTATAGGTTGCTCAAATAAAGAGTCATGCCACTTGTTGCTATAAGGAGGAATTGCAATAAAGGTTTCCTGAAGAAGAAATGGCTTCCTGGGGAAATGCCAATATAATTCCTATAGAAATTTCTTGTGCAAAATAAATGAAAATTCTCAAACTGGGACTTAAAGCTCATAGAAATTCAAATAATAATACTGTTAAGGGTACTCATTCCAACCAGAAATAAATCGGAATGAAGCAGTCAACCAAAATACACCTTTTGAGAAATAAACTCAAGAGGGAAATTCCATCCCATCCAGACAACAAGCTGAAAAGAAGGTTGAAACAAAATTCTTCCACGAGGGATAACTCAGTGGGTAAGTTGAAAGAATGTACACTTTCTGCTTAAGATTGTCATTCTATTGGAGAGAGGGTAACACAATTCTTCAAACCAGGGTAATATGTCAACAAAATATTGATGAATGCAAATGATCATTGATTTTATAAATTCAACCATGCAGATGTATGTGTGAATGTATAAATTTCACCATGTATATGCTGACAAAACAGACACATGACACTGGAGGTAACCAGGCAATACTGTAATACCCGTAATTTAATTAATTATTTAATTAAATTTTTTTGGAATATTTGTGAAGTTGTGTTGTGATTAGTTGGAATTATTTATTTTATTAAGTGGTGAAATAATATTATGAGAAGGATGATATTATTTTGTTGTGGGCTTGTTTTAAAGGAATAGAAGCAATAAGGGGGTGTATTAGTTTTAAGCCCATTAAGGAATAAAGAGAATAATAGATTATTTTGTTATTGTTAGAAATAACAAGAAAGAAGAAGCAGTAAGAAGAATAAGGGTTTGAAAGGAAGAACGTGAAGCTGTTGGAATAAAGGAAAAATGGCAGAACAAGAATTCAACTGGAAGTTATAGAGCGACCTTCAATCCAAGGTAATGGTGGGGTTCTGACTCTATAATAGGGTTCATGATAATTAGTATGTGGGGTTAGAGGTGATTGTTGTCTTGTTCATGAATTGAATGTATATGAGGTTGTATGATAAAAAATTGATGAATTTTGGATGAATAATGATGTCCCGATGTTGTTTAATTGAAGTAGAATTATAGGATAATTGTAAGAGATGATTATCTATAATTAGATTATGTTTTAGGGCTTAAGGTATGGAACTCGTAGTGAGAACATAGAGAAAATCACAGAAAATACCCTTAGCAGAGCAGTATGTGTCGACCCCAAATGCTATGTGTCGATACAAGAATGTTGTTAGACTCGGTATGAGTCGAATGAAGGAGTCATGTGTCAATACATGAGGGCTTTCAGACTTAGGATGAGTCGATACGTAGGAGCATGTGTCGATACATGCAGAGTTGCAGACTCAGGATGAGTCGATACAAGGGAGGATGCGTCGACTCATGTTTCGAGTTCAGTTCAATACGCGTTGACCCAAGGCATTATGCATCGATCCATGTTGTCTAGTTTTCGGCATAATCAGTTTGAGAATGTTGTAACTTGAGTTTTCGGACTCCGTTTGAGGTTCCGTTCGAAGCGTTGAATAGCTAACGTGATGAACTTCATTCTTAAGGATTAAAATGAATAATAGGAAGGATAATCCTATTATCCAAGTTAGGAATCGTATTAGTTCCCGTGTTGATCGTTATGTTGGTTTTTGTGAAGAATGATGAGGATAAAACGTTTAGAGATTCTTGTGCAGTTGTAACAGTGGGATTAATGATGATGATGGTGTGGTATTACAGAATAGTAATATGCAGAGGTTTGGTAATCTAGAAGTAATCCTTAGTCGACTAAATAGTTATAGGAAATATCTTGTTATAGGTCTATGGCCAACGTTGTGAAATTGATGAGTTACTGTTGTACTACTATACGACGGAGTTGTTGATGAGATGATGTTAATAAGAGTTTGTTTTGATGAATTATGATGTATAAATGATGTTTGACGATTTATGATGATAAACGATGTTGATGAAAAAAATGTTGAGATGCTTTTAAGATGTAGGCTTTTGGCCAACGATGATGTTGTATTGAGATGTTGTCAATTATGGTGTTGTCATTACATTCATGATTGTGTCACATACATTGCATTTTGAGATAGAGCTTTTGCTCGTTGAGATGGCATGTATTGGTGAATATTGAGATGAAGGCTTATGCCTTGTTGATGCCTCTATTAATTGGCAATTTTTGATATGGGAGTTCTGCTCCAATGGTACCACATGCATTTGCAGAGTATTGAGTCGCATTATCTGATTGCATGAAGAGGTTGTGCATTGAAGTGGTATATGTGTATATTGTTGATATTTTGTTACGAAGTTTGCTGTTTGTAATATGAGAAGTGGTGATGTTATGTGATCTAATTTAATATATTAATTATCATACCCTTTATTATATTGTTAGATATCTCACCCCTTCTGTATGAATGTTTCCTTGATGTTGGTAACGTGCAGGTAATCGAGAGTGAAGGTTGTATACCTTCAATAGTTCGAGTCAGTGTCATTGCTTTTGATTGTTGATTATTCAGTTGTTGAAATTTAAGTTGATTATTATTAAGTATGTGTTGTTTTGAAGTTGCTGTAACGATGATAAAGATGTTATTAAGAATTTCGCTGCGTAGATGTTTAAATTGTTGAATTATTTAATTAAAGTATTATGCTGATGGTTCATCCGAAGTTTTAAAGTGTTATATATCCACGATGAATGCAATGAGTTTTTAATGATGAATTTGTGGCATCCTGATTCGTTTGCGTGAATGATTTTATAACTCTGATTTATTTATAATTTCCGGGTAGAATTGGGGTGTTACAAATACCACAAGTGGGTATAAACAATATCCAAGTAAATCACATCCAGGGTAGAAAATCCATAGGATAGTGAGCATCAAATGAGGAAACGAATTCCTATTCCATAGCTTAACTTTGCTTGGGAGGCACAAGATTAAACAAAATAGAGATGTAACGTCTTCCTCCGAGCCTTCAACTGGGAAACCAAACAAACCTCGAGGAAACAAAATGTTTGAAGTTCGTACTTCTGCCAGGGTTGACTTCACTAGGTAAAAACAATATCACCTTATTGAGACATCGGTTGGGGATGACATATTGAATTCATTGGGAAGAATAATACTATATCGTTGAAGGATATATCTAGATACATTCTTTAGTAATGAGAGTGATAATTGTACCAACTTCTCTAGGGAGAAAGTACAAAAACTTCACGGGGGCAACAAATTCGGAGAAAAACCTCATCTTAACATCACCTGGGGAATTTCAGGAAATCAAACACTACAACAAGAAAACTTATGGGGATTTTAAATCTAATCCAGCACTCGGCGGGGGAAAACCCAAAATATTGGTAGCCAATTCAACACTTATTCGATAAGACATTGCCCTTTCCCGACAAATGAGTGAAGCCTTAACTGGGGAAGCTTGGATAGAGTCTTCATATTATGCAAACCTTTGAGTTTATCCTTCCCTGAAATCACTAATCTTGTCCTCCTTGTATCACAAAATTTTAAAGCAATTTGTAAATTCTTTTCAAAACTAATTTTGTTATTTAATCGGTTTGCTTTGATAATTACTATCAATAATAAATGAAATCTTTATAAGTTGAATAAAATAAGAATTGCAAAGAATTCGATAAGAGGCTCAAACTTTATTAATATAATGGTAGTCTGTGAATGGAAAGACCCCATAGATGATTACAAAGTTTGGAATATGGTAATATATATTGCAAAAGATACATTGAAATACAATGACCGCTATTCTCTCTAGCAACTTTGAATTTCTGAGCCGAAACTTTGGTCGAAGAGTAGCAAGATCCAAGCAGGTTGTTGCTCCATTGATCAAGTCTTGTCTAATGCAGTTACTTTCCAGAAAATCCCTAACTTTTTCCTAGGTTGCCCTTGCGGGTTTTCAACCTACCAGGAAAATTTATTCTGTTTATGTCTCTAATTTTTTCCTAGACCTCCCTTTCGGGTTTTCGGCCTACCGAGACGCTCCATTTTTCCTAAGCCGCCCTTTTGGGTTTTCATCTTAGATACCTATTCTTTTATTTTTCTAGGCGAAGTATTTCTTGACTGCATCAGCATTCACAGGACGTGGAAACTCCTCGCCATCCATTGTTTCAATAATCAGTGCACCGCTAAAGAAGGCTTTCTTTATAAAATATGGTCCTTCAAAATTGGGAGTCCACTTGCCCCTAGAATCAGCGTTAAAAGACATGGTCTTTCTAAGCGTGAGGTCACCTTCTTCGAATTCACGAGGTTTGACCTTTTTATCAAAAGCTTTCTTCATTCTCTTTTGGTACAACTGGACATGACACAAGGCCGTTATTCTTTTCTCTTCTATTAAATTCAACTGGTCAAACTTGTTCTGGATCCATTCAGCCTCCAATAACTTGGCTTCCATTATTACGCGCAAAGATGGATTTTCAACTTTGATGGGGAGCACTAATTCCATGCCATATACAAGAGAGAACGGGGTTGCCCCTGTTGAAGTGCGTACAACTGTTCGGTACCCATGCAGAGTAAAAGGGAGCATGTCATGCCAGTCTTTATAAGTAACCACTATTTTCTGGATGATTTTCTTGATGTTCTTATTGGCTGCTTCAACAGATCCATTCATCTTTGGCCTGTAGGGAGATGAATTATGGTGGACGATCTTAAATTCTTCACAAAGTTCAGACATCATTTTGTTATTCAGATTTGAGCCATTGTCGGTAATAATCCTGCTTGGTACACCATACCAACATATGAGTTTGTTCTTGATAAAACCCACCACCACTTGTTTAGTGAAATTAGCATATGAAGCTACCTCCACCCATTTGGTGAAGTAGTCAATTTCAACTAAGATGAAATGATGCCCATTTGACGCCTTTGGTTCAATCATTCCGATCATATCAATACCCCACATAGAGAAAGACCATGGGGAAGAAATAACATTGAGAAGTGTAGGAGCTATATGAATTTTATCAGCATAAATTTGGCATTTATGGCACTTATTGGAAAATTTGTAACAGTCAGATTCCATTATCAGTCAATAGTAACTTGTCCTAAGCATCTTCTTTGCCATTGAATGTCCATTGGCATGGGTACCAAATGAACCTTCATGAACCTCATGCATTAACTTGTCTGCTTCGTGTATATCCACGCATTTGAGCAAGACCATGTCATGATTTCTCTTATATAATACATCTTCATTAAGGAAAAAGTTGCCTTCCAACCTTCTCAATGTCTTTCTATCTTTTTTTGATGCACCAATTGGGTATTCCTGGGTTCGGGGGAAATCCTTGATATCAAAATACCAAGGTTTTTCATCTGCCACATCCTTTGCTTTAAACACATTAGTTGATCTATCCAAACGCCACACTGTAATATGAGGCACATCATTCCAAGTATTAACTTGTTACATAGAAGCCAGAGTTGCCAAAGCATCCTCCATCTGATTTTCATCTCAGGGAATATGATGGAATTCAACTTTATTAAAGAAAGGTAATAATCTTCTAGCATAGTCTTTGTAAGGGATCAAGCCAGGGTGACAAGTATCACATTCTCCTTTAATCTGATTATCAACCAAAGCTGAATCACCAAACACATCCAGAACCTTGATTCTAAGATCAATGGCCTCCTCGAGACCCATGATACAAGCCTCATATTCCGCCATATTATTAGTGCAATCAAACGTCAGCCTTGTAGTAAAAGGAATATGTTATCCATGTGGAGTAATGATCACCACACCGATTCCATTTCCGTTAGCATTCACTTCTCCATCAAATACCATGCTCCAGCGAGATTAAGGATTTGGACCTTTCCAGGCAAAGGTTCATCATAATGTTTTGCTTTTAAGAACATCACATTCTCATCGGGGAAGTCAAACTTAACGGATTGATAGTCATCTACCGATTGGTGAGCAAGGTAATTTGCCAGCACACTACTCTTTATGGCCTTTTGAGTGTGGTACTCAATGTCATATTCGGATAACAACGTTTACCAACGGGAAATTCTATCGGTAAGAGCAGGCTTTTCAAAAATATACTTAATTGGATCCATTTTGGAAATCAACCAAGTAGTATTATTCAACATCTATTGTCGCAACCCCTTTGATGCCCAGGCCAGAGCACAACATGTCTTCTCTAACATAGAATATCGCGACTCATAATCAGTAAATTTCTTACTAAGATAGTATATTGCATATTATTCCTTTCCTGTTTCATCTTGTGTTCCCAAAATACAACCTATAGAACTATCCGACACAGTTAGATACATGATCAATGGTCTTCCTTCAACGGGGGGGGGGGGGGGAGCAAGGTAGGAGGCTCAAGCAGATATTCTTTGATACTTTCAAATGCCTTATAGCCGTCTTCTGTCCATACACAACCCTGATCTTTCTTTAGTAACTTAAAGATCGGTTCACATGTTGCAGTCATGTGGGAGATGAATCTGGAAATATAATTCAGGCGCCCAAGAAAGCCTCTCACTTGCTTCTTAGTCCTTAGAGCAGGCATTTCTTGAATAGCTTTGACTTTATCTGTGTCAACTTCAATCCCTTCCTGGCTGACAATAAAACCTAACAACTTCCCTGATCGAACACCGAAGGTGCATTTATTTGGATTCAGGTGGAGACGGTACTTCCTCAAACACTGAAACAACTTCAACAAATCTTCCACATGCCCTTCTTCGGTCTGTGATTTGGAAATCATGTCATCAACATATACCTCAATTTACTTGTGCATCAGATCATGAAATACGGTTGTCATAGCCCTCTTGTACGTTGCACCAGTGTTCTTCAACCTGAAGGGCATCACTCTGTAACAGAATGTTCCCTAGGGTGTAATGAACATTGTTTTTTCTATGTCCTCAAGAGCCATTCTTATTTGATTATATCCGGAAAATCCTTCCATGAACTAGAATACTTTAAATTTTGTTGTGCTATCAACCAACATATCATTACGCGACAATGGGAAATCATCTTTTGGACTAGCTTTATTTAGATCTCTGTAACCTACGCACATGCGGACTTTTCCATCTTTTTTCGGTACTGGAACAATGTTGGCTATCCATTGAGGATACATTGATGTCACAAGAAAACCAACATTTATTTGTTTTAATACTTCTTCTTTGATTTTTACTGCTATATCAGGGTGAGTTATTCTCAACTTCTGCTTGACAGGCGGGCACTCTGGCTTCAAAGGAAAATGATGTTCCAAAATATTGGTGTCAAGACCCGGCATATCTTGGTAGCACCGAGAAAATATGTCTACATATTCCCTCAACAACTTAACTAACCTGCTTTTCACATCAGGATGCAATGATGCTCCAATCTTGACCTCTTTTGGCTCTTCTTCTGAACCCAAATTGATTGTTTCCAATGACTCTTTATATGGATGAATGGCATTTTCCTCGTGCTCGAGCAATCGTGAAACCTCTTCTGGAATCTCATCATACTCTTCTTCTTATGTCCCAAACACAGGATATTCAAAGTTGGGAGAGGGTGCAGGGTCATTGTATTCAATGGGTTTATTAATTAATCTGCACATGTGATTTGTGATTCTTTTTAGAAACTGACATATATATCAAATGATTATGCTGATTTATTCACAAACATATTTTATTCAAAAAGGTTTTTTCTGATTACCATTTTCCATGAAAAAGAAGAAAAATAAAAAAAACACAATTTTTGAGAATCAAAGATGACTTTTATTTATGATTTTAATGATCACAACAAACAGATAAGTCCATACAATATTAACTTTCATCTTGGGTAGAATGAAAGCTTTTTGCAAAAAAAAAATAAATTACTTTGAGACATGGATGCAAGAGGGAACATCATAAGTGACCCAGTTCTGGATTCTGACTCCAGGTGTCATATAATTTGGAACTTCTTGATCTTCTTCACCCTTCTCAATAGCATTAACTCCAGAGACAGTTGGATGGAGGTAGCCTTCGCTGCGGAAAACATCATGATAACTGTTCATAGTAGACTTCGGCTTCAAACTTTCATTCTTACCATTCTTGATAGAGAATCCTAAATCAGCCCTGTTCTTTTTTACTGGAGGATCAACGACTTGTCCCCATACTTTACTTGCACCATTGCGCATAACCTGTTGAGCATCTTTGAATGAAGCCATAGAATTCTCATTCCCTCTTACATTATCAATAGATAGAGCCTAGAAATGTGTCCCCACAGCAGCCTCATCTGCTTCCACAACACTGAAAGATGATAGATGAGATATCATTAATGCTTGTTCTCCATTTATAATAACCACTTTGCCTTCACGCACAAACTTCAACTTTTGGTGCAGAGTGGAAGTGACAGCTCCTGCTTCGTGTATCTGTGGTCTTCCAAATAAACAACTATATACGGGTACAATATCCATGACTTGGAAAGTGATCTGGAACAGATGCGGGCCTATATGAATAGGCAGATAGACCTCCCTAATAACCGACTTCCTCGACCCCTCAAAAGCTTTGAAAATAATACCACTTGGGCGCATAGGAGTCCCCTGATATTTCAACTTCATCAGCGTATTTCTCGGTATCACATTTAAGGAGAATCCATTATCCATCAGCGCATTCGATAATGAATCATTTTTACAGTTCATAGATATATGGAGGGCTAAACTGTGGTTCCTCCCTTCGTCAGGAAGTTCATCATCACAAAAGCTTAGGTTATTACATGATGTAATATTACCTACCACACAGCTGAATTAGTCTAATGGCATGTCATACTCTACGAAGGCATGGTCCAACACCCTCATTAAAGATTCTCTATGGGCAGCAGAATTCATCAACAAAGCCAAGATAGATATTTTTGAAGGAGTCTGCAATAACTGATCCACAATCCGATAGTCTCTCATCTTGATTATCTTCAAAATATCATCTATATCTTTCTCCAAAGTAGCACAGCTGGATTCCCATGTAGCCTTCTTTTCTTCAACACTTTCCACAACTTTCTTTCCAGCACTAACATATCCACGAACAACTGGTGCAAATACACGACCACTGCGGGTCACTCTGCTAGTGTCAGTAATATTCTCAATATTAGACATCGGTTGGATGGGCATTTCCACACCATCTTCTAAAATTATAGTGTTATACTTGTACGGTACAACTTTATCTGATTTGTAAGGAATGGGCCCTGGTAAGCAAATCACCACAGGGGCAACAATTGGCTTACTACAGTATTCAATTTCAACAGGGGCAGAATCACTAAAACATGGAACAATCACATTCACATATTCTTCAGCCATATTTGACATCAAAGAATCATCACCAGAGAACATACCCTCATCTGAGGAAAAGAATTCATTTGCGAAAGTATATTCATCATCATCTGATCCTTCCTCAGCCAAGCAAACCTCAATCTTATAAACCTCATGGTAATCATCTCTTTGCCCTGAAACCTTGATAGTTCCACCATCCAACATCAATTGAATACCTTTTCTCACAATTGAACATCCTCGAGAGTCCCTGCAGCAAACCCGACAAGATCCATAGTGATGTTCTACCTGACCAACCATGTGGCTAAAAGTAGCATGCAATTGTACGAGATTATCATTAACATGTTCCACATCAAATATTATGAACTTTCCAGGACATCCAGAGACCATGTTCACTTCCTTCTCATACTCTGCCCTTGGCCTGATTATGTGGATGAGGCACACATCCATCATCTCCTACAAATCAGCCTTTATCTTATCGCAACCTTGTATATTAGTACTACAGATACCACTACTAGAATGGTCATGAGTATAGTAACTAAACTCGAAAAAGTCTGCATGCATCTTTACCAAGTCTCCTCTAACCAAGTTAATATCATAAATGTAGTAATCCCCTGGACAACCAGCAACCATGTTAACAGCATTCGTTCCTCCATGTTTTTGGAGAGGATTATCTTTTACATTCGGACTGACATCTTTGAAGGACAAAAGGCCAGATCTAACCATTTTCTTCACCTTGGATTTTAGAGGATAACAGTTTTCAACATTATGCCCTGGTACACCCTGATGGAAAACACACGTCTGATCTTTCTTGTAGTACCAAGGTATAGGGGATGGTACAACAGGAGGTGGCCTAGTCTGGACCAACTATTTCTGGATCAATGCTGGGAGTAGCTCTGCAAAACTCATAGGGATAGAGTCAAAAGGTTCTCTTCTTTGATTCTTCCCTTGACTTCCCTGAGGGGCTGGCCTTTGATAAGCAACTATAGTCAGAGTCGTATTTACAATCGGAGTTACCGAGGCAACCTGTTGATGGCGTTGATGATTTATTCTAGAAGTATTAACCCTTCTTTCCTTAATAACAACATTTATTTCTCCCTCTATCTTATTAACAAATCCATACGACGGCTTCCTCACAATGTTGGAACTTTCACTCTTTGTTAGACGACATTCTCTTATAGCTTCTTCCAAACGGACGCCCATTCCCACCATTTCAGTAAAATCACTGGGTGAACTCGCCACCATTCTCTCATAATAGAATTCACCTAGTGTCTTCAGGAAAATCTTTGTCATTTATTTTTCTTCCATTAGAGAAATCACTTGGGCGGCTACCTTACACCATATCTGTGCCTATTCCTTAAATGATTCTTTGTCCTTCTGGACCATGGCCCTGAGTTGATTCCGATAGGGTGCCATTTCCATATTGTATTTGTACTGTCTGATAAATGCTTCTCCCAAGTCATTAAAATAATGAATACTGGCATTGTCTAGGCTCATGTACCATTTCAATGTTGCAATGGTTAAACTACCATGAAAGAAATTAATCAACAGACGTTGATCATTTGTATGGGTAGACATTCTTCTTACATACATTACCAAGTGAGCACGAGGGCAAGTGTTGCCCTTGTACTTTTCAAACTCCGGTACTTTGAACTTTGCATGTTTCTTCACATTCGGAACCAAGCACATATCATTCACATTCTGCCCAAACAATTCTTTTCCTATGAGGGCCTTCAACTCTTTATGCATTTTATCAAACTGGTCTTGAAAATCATCCATTCGATCATAGAAACCCAAGCTTTCACTTGGTGGAGGGATAGGATGATGTACATCATCATTAGCAAACGGGACCATATTCACGGAGGGAGGTGCAACATAGTGAATCTCGTTTCTAGCAGCACGGGTAACATGCACCACAGGAGGTGCGGGAGCAACAACATTTTGAATAAGAGGAGCAATCTTAGGATCCTGAATAAAACCTCTAGCATAAAGTTTTCTGGCATGCCCCAAGGATATCCCGGAGGCATACGATTCTGAACAACAGCTGGAGTAGCAGAAATAGGAGCAGTCAGAGCTTCAGTAGTAACCAAAGTCTGTTGAGGCTGAGCAATCGGTGACTGATTCTGAGAATCCACCAAAGATTCCATCAGAGCAATGAGATTGGACATACCGGCCTTCAGAGCATAAACTTCCTTGCGCAACTCGCGATTCTCTTGTTCTAGGTTATCCATCTTCCTTCTGAAATTAGCTCGGGTATTGTACTGGTGAGACAACTTGTTGAACGAAGTAAAGAAGCTTGGTAAGACACCTGGATATGCACAATAAATGCAAGAAGTATGTACAATATGATGCATGATATGCAATGCACATGATTTATTTTATTATTAATATTTCAAGGGACTTAAATATTTATTGACAATCTTGCAAATATCAAGGTAATAACATATTTGAAATACTGAAAATTTTTATTATAACTTCAAAATAGATTACAAGTTTCAATAATCTCGAGTACAAGATGAAAGTAAAGTTTAAAATCCTAAAAAGTAAAGCTGATGGAGATCACTCTATACGCTGACGCTTCCCTGTAAGTCTGGCAATCTGAGCCTTCAACCTCTAGTTCTCTTCAGCATATCTGGTGGCAACCTCCTTCTAATCACCTGAATCAGGAAGTAAGCAACTAGTGCCTGATTAACGCTTAGGGGAAAATAAATCCCCTTGCCTCTCCATCGTCTCTATGGCTCGACTCTCAAGAATCTCAATCAAGTTGTATTTCTCCTTCAAGTTTGCTCTATAGGAAATCTCTAAAGTTTGACACTTATTCTTCCAAGCTTCCTTTTTCTGCTGCATCCTAACTAAAGCAAGCTATAGCTCTTCCATATTATCCAATAGAGGAGAAGTAGTCTTCACAAACAAATCAGGCATAGGTGCTTCCCGAGAATATGACATCTTCAACTGAATAGCTCTCGCTTGTATCCACTAAAGATAAGGCTCCAAAGAAACAACCCCCCTAGGTCCCAAGTCTTACCTACTCTTCTTGTGAATGTGATGCAAGCCTTCACAATCTTCTCCCTAGCTTACTTATGGTCTTCTCCCTCCTTCAGGAAGAAACTACTCAAATGAATACTATTTGGTTTATCCCTCATCGGATATCCAAGTTGTCGTCATGCAAGAACATGGTTGTAGTTAATTCCTCCCTTTGTACCAATAAGAGGTACATTGGGGAAACTACCACAACTGTCAACAATCTCTACATAATGGTAATCTTGATGATACCAAACAATATCTGAATGAGTAAGTGCCATGATTTTAGGAGCCCATTGGGGTTCCTTTCTGACATCCCAGAAAGCATTAGACTGAGGCAAATGAGAAGTAAACCACTGATACAACAGAGGCATGCAGTAAATGATCACCCCCCCCCCCCCCCCCATGATAAGAATCCCGAAGATGGATAGAGTAATAAGCATCACCCAACAATGTAGGAACTGGGTTTCCAATCTGAAGATCCTAGTGGCATTAATGTCAACAAAATTGTCCATATTAGGAAATAAGAACAACCCGTAAGCAAGTAGAGGAAAGATGGCCTCAAAAGCGATTGTACTCTTCATCCTAGAAATATAACGAGATTTCTCCAACAAGAACTAAGCTGGTAATCCTCTAATCCCTTCTTTAGTAGTCATGTGGGTTTCAACCTCATACTTCCCCAGATGGATCAAAGCAACAATCTCATGTGGTTTTGGCTCTCCCACAAAAATAGTAAAAGGAACATGATCGATTATAGGCAAACCCAGCAGATAAGAATACTCCTCTAGTGTAGGCATCAACTGATAGTCATGGAAAGTAAAGCATCGATACATCGGATCATAGAACTGGACCAATGTCGAGAGAATACCATCCTTCATCCTAAGCTTCATGAGAGAAATGATGGATCCATACTTCCTCCAAAAATCTGCAGAACACTCAATCTCGAAAATACGACTCACCAACTCATCTATCTAGGGATCTTTGAAACTGTATTTTCCAGTATTTCTTTTTCCAGAATCCATAGTCAAAAAGTACTTGAGATATCCGCAAAGAGTCAACTTTTAAGTCCCTTGAAATAAAATGTCTTCAAAAGATACTCATGAGTGCATGAATGCATGATGCAACAATCACACACAAGATCACAAACATAGGGTTCATAGGTTCAACGTCACGAGCATGAGATTAAAGCTAATACCCATAAGGTATGGTCTAAAGGTTATCACCTTTTGAACAAGGTTCTAGAGGTTCCCCGAGCCTACATCCTTCCTTCAGATATTACCAACTTCCCGATTAACTCGGTAATTAGTAATATTCCAAAAGAAAAACTCGTTTGAGCGTAGTATCACGTGATAACTATTTCCGGATTACTCTGTCATAGCTTCCGCACTACACCTAAAAGGCCAAGATGGGTTAGGTATTCTATAGTCCCCAGCTTCAGCAGGCTTCCAGTTCGAAAGCAACACGTCTTCCCGATTACTCGGTAAACGACACTACAGTCAAAGGGGCCTCCACTGAGTGGGGGATCTCATGCCCCTTATTTGGGATTACTCCCTCAAAGTTAACATGACTATATCGCCCGTCATATCTTAAGCTTTCCCAAGTTCGGGTATAGGACTTATGAGAAATCACCAAGCACCCTGAAAACCAAGAAAATCCAAACAAACATGTATACAACATATAATATAACACATATACACATATACAGGTATAAACAAAGATAGGCTCAACCCACTTAGGGATGGACCAGCAAGAGGTCAATCTTTCCCCAGTGAAGTCTCCATTTTTTCTGTAGCGATAAAAATGTTTAAGACTAAGCCATTGGATTGACTTGACTTGTACAGATCTAAATAAAAATCGCCACTGTGCTTTATTGTTTCCAAAGTAATGAGAAAAGAGAGAGTAACCCAAAAGAGGGGGGAAAGAATCTAGGTAAGGGGTTGGTTATGCAAAGGGAAGGTATTAGCACCCTAAACATATACGGTATTCCACAGGAACCTCTTTGTAAAATTTGTATATTTTGACTATAAAATGTTGTATAAAAATGGATGGTGAAGATGAGAAAAGAAGTATATATATATTTTTATGATTTTTCTGCACCCACCGCGGTTGTGAACATTTAGTGTCTATGTACCACCTTTCGTGCAATAGGGGATCAGGGTACACGTAGTTCCTCTTTAAAAATTTTAAAACACAAGTGTGTTGGTTAATTTTAAGAGATAAGACGTCATCATCATTGTCCGTGTAGAAAACGTACTTACTACCCACAATCAAGAGAAAGGAGAATTTGCACCATCTCAAAGTGGAGATTATGGCTTGGATTTTTAAAATAAACAAGGCCTCACTCAACACCCATGTGGAAAATATCTCACTTCACTACATATTGTAAAAGTATAGTTGTTTGCATCACTACAAGGATTGACAAGAGTCTAATCTTTTGAGAAAAAGTTTTAAAATTAAAAAGCCAAAATGGAAAAATAGTTTGAAATGAAATTGATTGACTTTTAGTCTTCTCACAAAAATATCAAGGTATTATTAAATCGATTGAGGTTTGGTTAAGGAAATATTTTTGAAAATGCATGGACCTAAGTCCAAGTTTATTATGAAAATGGTTCAGGTTTTAAAACAAGAATTGTTTTCAAAATGAGGGAGAAGATTTTTGTAATTAAAGAAGATGGGAAGAGATGGAGGGACTATCCTAAAGCATAAAATAAAAGCTAGGGAAAAGAATCATCTAACCAACAAGAAACCAACACTTGACATATTGAGTCAATGAAGAATTCCACCCTTTGGATTTGAAACCAAGCAAACAATTAATAAACCTTTTGAGAACAATAAGCTTCAAATTGCATTAAGTCTTCACAAAAAATTGGACAGAGTAACAATTGTACATAGATGAATTCCAGATTACAGACAAAGTATGTAATCACAATAACCTGCACACAAAACAAAAAAACAACCCAATATCTTGAGGTAAACCCCAAGAACTCCAGAAAAAATATTATTTGAGGTCACAAGATCTCCAACATAGGTCAATGTTTCTACTCCTAAGTCCAAGAAGTCCATCACTCAATAATGCCAAGGATAGTAACCAAGTAGTCCAAGTAACTTTAATGTTTTTTAGGGTTTAAGTTAATTATTAGGTATCTTCAAAAAGGAATGAAAAGCTCAAGTGAGCAAAATAAAATAATATGAAAATAAAGGCTCAAGTGAGAAAAGATGAAAATAGCATGAAATGTAAATGCTAAAGTAAATGGTGCATAAAATAAAAGCATAAAAAAAGCATAAAATAAAGCAATTTTTAAGAATTAGTGGTTATTTGGATGACCATCTTGAAACTTGCATTTGGAACTCATTAGAGGATTGGTAGAACCAAATCCTCTCAACAACAAGTTGCATTTGCTTTTTGTCAAGTATATCATCCATTTTAGAACTTCAAAGTAATACTTAATGATCAATGATGTTTAAGTGATCCACTTTGACCAAAATTGATGAAGTTCCATTAGAGGATTAGTAGAACCAAAGCCTCCTAACAATGGATCTCAAGGTTATTGGATCAAAGGATTTAAATTAACATACTTGGGCTTGCAAATATAGGCTTGGGACACGAATGATCATTTTCTCAAATCAGGACAAAATTTAGCGTTATGTTAAGCAATCGTAAGTGGACTTATATAGAAGTCGCACCTATTTTAAGGTCAGTCAATAGCAATCTATGTAATTCATGTTTAGATAAATGATATAGAGATCATCATCCCATAACATTTAATGCAATAAGAAGGGGGTAAGAGGAAGAGGGGTGAGAAAAAATGAACAGACCACATTTGAACCAAAATTTTAATTAAACTATTATTAAAATCATTCATCCATTTTTATGGAGTTAGACTCAACAATATGGATCCAATGATGTTAAAAAAGTTCATGATCAAAATTTCAATCCAAGACCAGCCAGAAAATATACAAAAATAGAATTGTATTAAAAATAAAAGAATAAGGATTTTAAAATGATTATAATATGGAAATAATAGAGGAAAAATAACAACTATATTCAAATTAATCAAGAAAAATTAACTGAGGCCATATAAAAATTAGAAATGAACTCAAATATTTTTATAATTTTTTTTGTAATTTCTTAAAGTTAGAAACTAATTTTAAAATTAAAAGAAATGGGTAAAATAAACAAAAAATGATGAAAAATAACAAAGTCAGAAATAAAAAATAAATGAGCTCACCAATATTTGTCACAATGTCATTGGATCCTTCCCTATTTTTTTTCAGAATTTAAAAATGAATAAAAGTTGTTTTAAACATTTAAAACAATTCAAATAAAGTGAAAAATTATAAAAAATATCAAAACACAAAATAAAATTATGGAAAAAAAATTAGAAAGAGAAAAATCAAAAGTATTTTCCATAATTTTTTCAGATTTTTTGGAGTTAAAATGAATTTTCTATGAATTTTTGAAATTTAAAACAACTAAATATAAAAATCAGAAATAAAAAAATAAATTCAAAAATATGTGGACCATTGGATGAGAGTCAAAATGTGTTAGTAATCAAATCCAAGGGATCTAGCACGTTGTGCTCATCATGGTCTTTAGTGAAATAAACGCGTGATCATTAATTAAATCAGAAATTCAAAAAAAAAACAAATGGTGTTGTCTCATTAGTTGAAGGATGACACGTTGGTCATCTTCAACCTCCAGTCAGTCTCCAAATCAGGTCGTTTAAACTGTAAAATTAGAACACGAGACCGGTACCATTCGATTCGTCCATCAAGATGAAGACAACCACACCTTCGCAAAAAATTTATGTAAATTGTAGCTCAAACAATTTGGAAGAGAAGTTTTGAAAAGGGATTTGAAGTTTAATGGTCAAAACGTGTTTCCAGTTAAAAGCAAGTTTTGCGACTAGAACAAGGATGACAAGAGCTTTACAATAGTATCAAAGTTTGAGAGAATTGATGGTGGAATCTACCTATTGAAGTTAAGTTGCAGAGCTCTGAAACTGGACTTGGCTAGCACGATTCAAGAAGTTTTAGAATTTGATTCTTCTTCTGTTAGCTTCGGTTAGGTTCAACGAAGGTGAATTGATAAAGAAAATGGATTAAAGAAAGATAGAACACTGATTTCGAAGTTGTAGAAAAGTGAGTTGTGGAGAGAGTTTGGCAGACTGATTTTGGTTGTTCAAGCTTGAGAAAAATGAGTGGAATAGAGCCTGTATTTATAGGAGAAGTGAATGGGATCAATAGGAGGGGTGGATGATGCAATTTGAAGAGAATTCATGCACACTTGTGATCATGAAGAAAGTATGATCACATGTGCATCAAAACTCATCCAAATGATGCGTTTTGACACTCTAAATGGTCCAAACACGTTTTTTTAATCAAGTTTAAGTGAAAAACGCATGGGATTTTGGTGATTAGAAGTTGTATTATGGGAATCAAATTCTGACTGATTGAGAAACTTCAGTTCCAAGGTACCATTTTTGAACCAATGGCATTTTAAACTCAAGGGGTCTTAGGGCATGATTCTTCAAGCTTTAGAAAGAGGAAGTTACAAGCTTTGCAATGTTCAAAGAATGGAATCAAATGGATGCCTGAGCAAGGAGTTGTCTTGAGTCAAAGTTGGAATAAAGGAGCTGACTTTTTGTACTTAGAAAAATTTCAATTTTTTCTTCAAAAGTGACCTATAATGTTTTGAGTTCAAACATGACCTTCTTCCAAAAACTTTCTTGATCAATGATGCTAGTTTGAAATATACTTCTTAAGGAGCATTGTGGAACTTGAATCATTAAAAAATATCAAGTATTGAAAAAGTTATGGTCTTGCAAAATTTGTGAAAATCCATGAGATAACCTATAATCCTTTGCATCATTAGGGCGTCTTCTTTCCATTTTCACATGAAAGAATGGTTGAATTTCACATCTTCAAGATCATTATGGAAAAATAATGGGCTCATGGTGATAAAAATTGATCAAGTTATGATCATTTGAAGTCACACAAAGGAATTTGAGGATTCATTTGGAAGACTTGTAATCTTTCTTGATCATCAAGTTTCTTACACATAAAATTTCCTTGGAACTTTTAAAGTGATTTGTTAATAATCCTTTAAAGAGAAGGATGTCTTTTGGATCACTCAAAAATACCAAAAGATGAGCAAGATATACCCCTTAGAAGTTCAAAATCCTAACTCCTAGAGCAAGAAAATGCTTTGCGAGACCTTTGCAATTTTGATCAACCTTCGTGCACCAATACCTTTGTCATGTAAATAGAAGTTGTTGGTGATGATAATGAGAATTAATAGAAACCAACACCACTTTCATATCTTGAGAAATGAAGGAGATATGCACTTGTGATCGATGGAAACAAATACTTGTCAAACTATGCCAAACTTCTTCAATCAACCTTTATAACTTTGAACTATCCTTGACAACTTGAAGTGTGATGAATCATAATATGCTTTGTCATGATTTCACTTCAATCATATTTAATGGTGATGCTTGAATCTCAATGAGGCTTTGTTAAGGAAGACACAAAGAATGAACTTATGAGTCCAAAGACCAACTTTGATGGAATGCATTGTGCTTTCACCTACATCATCAATAATTAGGGCACACATATATTGTTTCTTATTAGTTAAAGGATAATCAAAACATAGATGATCACAAAAAATACAAGTCAAGGTGCTTGGTGATTCCCCACAGAGAAAAGCTAAAGATATGGAGAAAAAGCAAAGCCTAGTGTGTGATCTTGTTGTGATTGAATTGATATGATATGATGAAGGGATCTTAGGGGCAAAAATTAGGGTACAACACATTGTTATGAGAAATATGTAGTACTTGTTTTTGTCTGGATATGTACTTTGTGATGGTGTTCTATTTGATGTGAGGACATGTATGGCGAACATTCCACATGATATGATTTGATGCTTATGTCGAGTGCATGATTTCTGACCATTTCATTTATTGATGCTAGCTTGCTTGAAGTTTTCCGGAGTATTTTTGCTTGCGCTTGCTTGCTCTATAACAGAAACTTTATCCATTGGGTATTACACTATTTCTGGGTTTTTTCTTTCGCATTTTTACCTCTTTCGAGATATCATGAGAAGTAGGATAATAAAGAGCGTACACTTAAAGTCGCTGTTTAAAGTCCTTTAGAAAACATTTCGCACTTGTTTGATAATTGTGTTTGTTAATTGTTTAAAGACCTACCTCGAAGTAGGTACTCCATATGTGTTTATATTTGTGCCCAAAGACCTCAAAGAGGCGTCCCATTCCCATTCCCCATTAATAAGTTCTGAAAAGGAGGCCAGGTGAGCAGAGGGTCCTCAATCGACCCCGCCATTTCTAGTCAGTGTCATTCGTATCTTGCACCGTGCATTGATTCTTCAAATCGTGCTTACTCTTGTTATCGAGTCAGTCAAGTGGAATACAGGGATCTGTAACCAATCCCCCATGTTTTATCTTGAGCTCACATCAGGCGACGCTGATGCTTCGTGTTTGTTCATATTGTCTTCTATTTTCTATCTCGATTTTTGATATCTTGGTTAGGTGCTTAGTCGCCTTAGACATTCACTTTCCCATACTATATTTTTCATGCCTTGGTAACATAATACCTTAGTTAAGAGTAGCTTTTATGACCCCTTTATTTCCTAGATGAGATATCTATTATTAGGAACTTCCCCACTTTTACCTTCCTCGATGATTCAATTACTTGGTTAGGCCTTTTGACTTGAGCTAGCGTGCGCTACTCATGACATGTGTGTGCTCTCTTGAGCTTGTTGATTTCTTGCTTGCTTTCCATCCTTGTGTGCATATTTTCTTAGGTTTTTAACCATCTCCATGTTCCCTTAGGGCTTTTCGATTCAACATTTGGCGGCGATTCGAGATAGACATTAGGTTGTGAACCATGCATGCTAATTTAGTTCAAGGTTCCCCTTTTATCCTTGACCTTAGGACCATCATTGTATGATAATATTAGGGATTAGATTTAGGATAGTTTCCCTTAGATGTTTTCTTTTCTTTTTGCATCCTTAAAACTGAAACTTTTTCTTCACAAATGCATAAAACATCTAATAATTTCCAAATCCTTTTCAAGGTAAAAAAACACCAATCAATTTAAACTTCATTTTTCCGCTTGTATTTTTCTTTTAAAATCATTTTCAAGGTAAAAAACATACAACAAACATAAACTATTAAGATGAACTACGACGCTCTGATTCCTTAAAAGGGATATGTAGGAATTTGGTCGCGGGGCTCACCTGAGCGAAACTTTGTAAATGTTTTCATTTCCCCGTGTTTTGTTTTGCATGCATTCCCTCTTTGTATTTTTATTTTTAGATCGTAAGTGCAGATTTAAACACACCCTTTGATTAGAACAACAAGATTGGATCCTGTAGAGTACTACGGACGTGCGGGGTGGTAATACCTTCCCCTTGTGTAATCGACTCCCTTACCTGTATCTCTTGGTCGTTTAATCATGATTTCACCCTTCTCAGGTTTACTCAATGTTTACCTTTCCCTTCCTGTGGGATAAAAAATGTTCAATGGCGACTTCATTTATTTCATATCGATGATATTTCCTCTAGTTGTTCCAGCTGGAGACTTCATTAGGGACAGATCAACCAAATACTGGTCCATCTCGGAGTTGCTCCTAGCTCTTGTTTTCTTTTCTTTGGGTGTTTATTTTTTTTCTATGCTTTCAGTTTATTCATTTGTACATGTTTATCTGAGCATATGTTTGCATTGCATCTTTATTGCTTTCCATATACTGGTGTTGTGCTGGATTTGCTGGCTTTTCAGGTTGGGTGGGATGTTATTATTAAGTTAAATTCCCAACACCCAGGCTAAGTGACAAACAATAGGAACACTAGGAATAGATTGGAACATGATAGGTAGGGGATGTAGATTACCCTAGACGGTTGTGTCATCCACGCTCAAATGAGGTTTTAATGAGGTGTTATCATTATCACGTAGGTGAACGATGATAGCATTCCCATTGATTATGGGTTATCATTGACCTTACCCTAACCTAGTCTTGACCCGTGAGTGG
The DNA here is from genome assembly GCA_948472305.1 of Vicia faba. Lineage (NCBI taxonomy): Eukaryota > Viridiplantae > Streptophyta > Magnoliopsida > Fabales > Fabaceae > Vicia > Vicia faba. The sequence continues at coordinate 1,369,387,523 of OX451736.1, read as the reverse complement.
GGCGGGAATATTATTCACAGGTACATATGGTGACTATTGTATTCAGATGGTTTTTTGTTATGTATTTGTTCTTTTGGTGACTATGGTTCTACGGTTCTATGGTTATGTTCCAGATTTATTGCTCTGGTATTCTTGGTGTGTTCAGAGATAGCACATCAGCCTGTTCTTTGTGGAAGCATTGATTCCATGAGTGTTTCACTTGCATCATGGCATATTTAATTTTTACAAAATAAAGGTATAAAAAAATATGTATGAAAAAAAACCTAATATGCATGTGCATACTGTTTTCAGATTAATCTGAGATCGTCTTTTCATCAGGAACGGATAACAACATAAATATAGGCAAAGAGCATCTTAGGAAGACATCCTGCTGTAGTTTTCATGGGTTTTGTTTGGCTCCACTAAGATAAGTGGGGGTTCTTGTGACAGGGCCTAATGAGAAGATTTTTTGAGATCGATACGGGAATTAATTGCCATTATTGAATGATGGATATGAAAAGTGGGTTATTGCTTCACCGTTGCAATTTTATGATCCACATCTGTGTTTCTTTACGTTCCAGGATTACCAGTTAGCGTCGATGCTCAAAGAATATGCTTACATCTTGGATATTGAGATCACAAGTTGTGTTCCTTTTTCCTGTGTACCTGAGGTTCCCGACTATGCGGCTATCACTTAGGCTCTTTATTTGAACCTTAGCAATGTGAAAAGTAATTGGACAAAAAAGAATAATGCATCCAATTTTCTTTTGGCATTCTTGATTTCTAAAGCTAAGGAATTTGCAGAAAGTAGAGATTGGGTCGTGTTTAACACATTGTTGGCCGCCATGATTTATGGTGTTGTCATTTTACCAAATGTGGAGGACTTTGTAGACTTCTCAGCAATCTGTGTCTTCATGAATGGAAACCCAGTGCCAACTATTCTTGCTGACACTTACTATGCCATTCACTCCTGACATGGCAAGAAAGGGTGTGTTGTATGTTGCATTCCTCTTCTTTACAAATGGTTTATGTTACACATGCCTACCAAAGGACCTTTTATTGACACCGCAGATACCCTTTTTTGGCCTTGAAGGATCATGGCTCTTACTTCTTATGATATCGTCTGGAAAAATGTAAGGGGTGTAAGAGAAATCATGGACAACTGTGGAACATTTCCCAATGTTTCGCTCATGGGACTAAAGGTTGTATTAATTATAACCCTATCCTAGCACGACGTCAGCTGGGGTATATTATAACTGATAAGCCTACTGATCGCAAAGTAGAGGAACCGTTTATTTCAACAAAGGCGAAGACCCTATCTTGATAGCATGGATGAGTGGAGCCTAAAGTCTTGTTCATCGACATGGGACGACTTTCTTTGGTCAGAGAGGATCTCTAGCCCTTGATCCATATGTCCAGTTGGTCAGGAACCGAGTGAAGGTGTTGATGTTGGTTTTCAAGAAAGAAGGGCCAATGTATCCACACCTATTTTTGATCTGACAGTTAGTTGTTAATTAGAACCAGATGCCACGGTTAACCAACCACTTCCTCAAATATCATTTGGTCGATAGTTTGTTCCGAATGTATCCAAATTTGTGCCAATGGAGTTCTACAAGAAGGCTAAAGCTGATAGTCTAAAGTTAGAACTGGGAAAGCAAGAGCAGAATATGGAGGTTTCTTTTGTTGTGCAAGAGAATAGGAAAATGCTTAATAAAGCCAAATTGAAGGACAAAGTGTAACAAGAGCACAGTTTTCTGGAAAGTTTGAAGAGATCAAGGGTTGAAGGCTCTTGCACTTCTAATCAGACAGAAGCTTTGGTGAAGGTTCAAGCCGGTCTCGCAAAAAGTCAGCAGAAGCTTGAGAATATTCGGGTGTCCAAAGACAAAATGCAAGAAAATCATAGAGAAGAAATAAAAACTTTGAAGAAGTAAATTTGAGAAGAAGAATCCAAATCTCAAAAATCTTGCAAGCAGGAAAAGAGTTTGGAACAGCAAGTTCAAAGTCAGCAAGTACAGATTGACGAGCTCTAGATTTAACTCAAGAAGAAAGATGATCAAAAGCTAGCGGCCGAAGCCTAGTTGAAGGGGAGAGGTACTCAGTTGGCTCAAGTAATTGAAGAATTGACAAAGCTTAAAGCTCAGTTCGGAGTTTGACAGTAGTTCTCAATTTTTGTTGATCACTTTGTATTTGTTTAGTTCAATGCCAGTTTTGTTAGACGGGTTCCTTTTGACTTTATCTGTATGAAGTCGTTGTTGAGATTTCTTTGTATGGATGATTTATTCTTATGATATGAGAAGTCTCTTTATTTAATTATTATTTGTTTATATCTTGTTTCCTTTTGTTCTTAATGAAAAACTCTAGGATTTTCCTGGAAATGGTAAAACATTTCATGCATAACCATTCATTCATGCATAACATATCATGACAGGTGGTTCCAGCGGGTTTTTGTATTTCTGATATGGATTTTCTTTTCAGAGATTGCTACTACAAACTCTCATCATTACAACACTCGGAGTACTTCTAAAAGACAAATGGAACAAATTCAGGCAGATGTTACCTCTATGGGTGTCAAGATGGACACTCGGGTCGAGCAACTAATGGAGATCATCCAAAACATGACTCGTCAATAAGAAGAGTTGAGAGCCTTGATTGTAAGGCTTGTTGAGATCTCAAACAACAGAAATGAGATTTTGATTGTCAATCCTCAAGGGGTCATTGTTAAGAATCTGAACAGCAACTCGGGTGCTCAGAATCTGAATGGTGCTTAGAATGTGAACGGAAATCCAAGTAGTGCTTATAATTTGAATCTGAATGCAAATGCCAGTCTGAATCTTCAGAATGGTCAAGCTGTGAACCTTGGTAATCCTGCTGGTAATCAACGTATGCCTGTGGTCCAAGTTGTAGGGAATCCACCTTCATCCACTCCTATAGGAATAATGAGTAACAATTTGTTCAACCAAGGCTTGTGTAGATTCATGTTTGTCAACTCGAAGAAGATAATTACAATGATTGGATGTCCAATGCTGATGAGCAAACTGAGGCAGACAAAAAGCTATGTATGCTCGATGAGCGTACGCGAGCATTTAAGAATCGGGACGTTATGGGCCTTGACATGTCTGATTTGGGCTTGGTCCCCGGAGTGATGATTCCTCCAAATTTGAAAGTGCAATATTTTTTCAAGTACAAGGGTACCTCTTGTCTTTGGACCCATGTCAAATCCTACTATAGGAGGATGTCCGTGTATTCTGATGATAAAAAGATTCTTATGCACTTTTTCAAAGACATTCTAATTGGTGGACCGTTTGAGTGGTACATGCAATTGGATGGTACTCGTATCCGTGCATGGAGATAGTTGGCTGAAGCTTTCGTCCAACACTACTGATACAATACTAATATGGCACACACGAGAACTGAGCTGTAGAATTCATCTCAAAAATAGAATGAGTCCTTCAAGGAGTTCGCACAGAGGTAGCGTGAGATTGCTTTTAGGGTCCAAACCCCTATGATGGAGTGTGGAAAGGTATATATGTTCACCAGCACCTTGCAGGGGCAGTATTACACAAGTTGTAGTACTTCTGATTCGTTTGTTGAGATGGTGACATACGGGGAAAGAATTGAAATCGGAATCAAACTAGGAAAGATTCACGATGTCTCCGGAACTAATGTTGGCAACACGAAAAAGTCTTTTGGTGGTTACCAGAAGAAGAAAGAGAATGAGGCCAATGCGGTCTATGATCGGAAAGGTAAAGGTAGAGCTCGTCAAGAGTCTGATCACCAAATTGGTGATGTGACAATTCCTATTGCTGCACCTCAGCGGAAAGCATATGTGCCTAGACAAGGTAACCAACAAAGGTCGAGGCAACCACCAACAAAATTTGATTCGCTTCCTATGTCTTATGCAGAGTTGTTACCTCAGTTGCTTGAATTAAAATTGGTTGAGTTGCGTACTTGGAAGATTGACCGTGAAAAGTTGTCAGCTAGCTTTAATGCTAATGCCACATATGAACTTCATTCTGGTGGACAAGGACATACTATCAAAAACTGTATCACGTTCAAGCATAAAGTTCAAGACTTGTTGGATTCCCAGGCTATTAATGTTGGCCTAACACCCAATATTACTAATCAACCATTCCCACCTCATGGAGGCGCCACTATTAGTGCCATCATGGAAGATGAAAGTTTGAACTTGGTTAAGGATGTAAACCAACTGACTACACCTCTCTTATTTGTGAAAGAGCAGTTATTGCATAAGGGTGTATTTTTGGGCTGTGGTATAGACTGTGCAGATTGTTTGATTCAACTATAGGGTTGCCAGTGTTTGAAAGATGCAATTCATAATTTAATTACCAAGGGAACTCTCTAGTTTAACCGCATAGTTGTTAAGCCTAAGGTTAGTGACGATGAAGTTGATGTGATAACTATTCCTATCAAGGCAAATACAATTCATGTGTCGATTACAATTCCAGTTCCTGCGAAAAAGTCACCAATAACCATTATTGTACCTAGTACAATACCATATGCCAGTGATAAGGCTGTCCCTTGGAGTTATGGTGGTGAACTTTACTACCAGTCAATTATAATAATTTCCAAATCCTTTTTCAAGGTAAAAAAATGTCAATCAATTCAAACTTCATTTTGCCAATTGGATTTTTCTTTTAAAATCCTTTTTCAAGGTAAAAAACATACAACAAACAGAAACCATTGAGCCGAACTACGGCGTTATGATTCCTTAAAAGGGATACATAGGCATCTGGTCACGTGCCTCAGCCGAGCAAAACTTTGTAAATATTTTCTTCTTTTTCCCGTGTTTTCTTTTGCATGCATTCCCTTTTGGCATTTTTATTTTTAGCTCGTAAGCGTAGATTTGAACACACCATTTGATTAGAACACCAAGAGTGGATCCCGTAGAGTACTATGGACATGCGCGGCGTTAATATTTTCCCCTCGCGTAATCAACTCCCTTACTTACATCTCTCAGTCGTTTGATCGTGATTTCACATTTCTCAGGTTTACTCGATGTTTACATTTTCTTTCATGTGGGATAAAAAATGTTCGATGACGACTTTATTGATTTCATCTCATGATATTTCCACTGGTTGTTTCACATGTCAACTTGTTGTTAAATAAATAAGAGATTTTATTATACCTCAATATTTAGTGATATGTATCTCAACTCTATTTTCATCTTTGTCAATTATTATGTTTGACACCATAAGGGTCAATATCGTTTTTAAATTATTCATATCTTATTACTTGAGCAACTCAAGCAATATTCGTCTGACTTATGAAAGTTCCAATCTTCATTTGCTTGATCTACAATCCTAAGAATTAGTTGAGATCTCATATAAGAGACATTTTAAGTTCCCCCTACATGACATTAGAAAATTCTCTTCACGGATCTTCATCAATATATATATATATATATATATATATATATATATATATATATATATATATATATATATATATATATATATATATATATATATATATATATATATATATATATATATATATATATATATATATATATATATGACAAATTCCTTCTATTTGATTGTATCATTTTGCTACTAACCTTGTTTTTATTTCTAATAATTATGTCATGTTCCTCAAACTTATTCCAAAAGACCATTCTCTCAAAGACATTTATGATCATTCCTAATTCTAATAATAGTACTTAAATAGCAAAAGAACGGTTCTAATAACAACATAATCAATCAATCAAATAATAAATATCAAGAACAGAAGAGATAGGTAGAGAACTACTTTAGCTTTAGCATATGAAAATATTCAATCATACATCGACAACGTGACCAATAAAATTAGTGGAATGCAGGGTTCAGCAATCACACCATACACAGTTTGTCTAAATTAGATTCTTACAATCATATTTGAGACCCCTCATATGTAATGCACCATTATCAAAGCTTAATTAATCACGTACAAGTCAAAGCTTCAAGTACCCTTCATAATTCATATCCACATCGAACATCGTGTAAATATTTTTCTTGAATCAAAGGGGTCCACAGTTGTCGTTTGTCTCGTCGGGTTTATTGCAAAATGAATACTCGCTTTATTGTAAGTAATCTATTTTGACCATAAATCTATTTTGAAAAATAATTGTAAGGGGTTCTTTGATTTTTTCGTAAAAAGTTTTTAGTTTGACCATAAAATTTCATTACTTTTAATTTACATGTTTTTGTTGTTGAAGTTTATAGATTTTGATGACGTGTGAGGTGTGATTAGATTTGGTTTAGATTGATTTATTAAAATGCATTACTGTTTACTGATTCAATTAATTATATACTATTTTATTATTAGTTTATGCAAAAATAAAGTAGATATTAGGATTATCAATAGTTAATTGGATTTGATAGTGGACTACGGTTCAATCTTTAGTAACTCACTATGTCAAAAATAAGTTTTAGCAGTACATAAAAGAAAGCGTTTTTGGAAAAAAGCGTTGCTGTAGATTTTAAAAAAAAATCGTTTAAAAAAGCGCTTTCATAGGGTGCCTTAAGAAAGTGTTTTTCAAAAGCGCTTCTAAAGGTAATCCTTAGAAAGCGCTTTTTGGGAAGCGCTGCTAAAGCTGGCCTTTCAGAGGGTACCTTAAGAAAGCGCTTTTCAAAAGCGCTGCTAAAGGTCAGCCTTAGAAAACGCTTTTCCAAAGCGCTGCTAAAGCTGGCCTTTAGAAAACGCTTTTAAAAGCGCTGCTATAGGATATGCTACGAAAGCGCTTTTTGATGTAAAAACGTTGTTATAGATGAAACGGTGTGTTTGGTGTTATATGATAAACCATGTGACTCTTCACCTTCTTTTAACAAAAGTTTATCTCCATCTCTCTTGTTCCTCTCTCACTTTTAAACAATTGAGGCCACCGCGCTGGCATGCCTACGGCGACGACTGCGACGGCGATGTCCCCATTATCACACGAAATCAGCATCATCCTCTTCGCCTCATTGTTCTGAATCCGAATCCGTCTTATCATTCGAAATCTATACAGAAATTCTAAACCCTAAGTTGTTACAAACTAAAATTAAATGTTGACGGTATCGTTTCAGGCTATGGAACCTTCGGGGAAATACTTACACAGTTCTACTCTACACAGCGGTATGAAGAGAATGCAAGGAGGTGACTGAAACGGCTTACCTACCGGAGAGCTCCGGTGGTTCTTCAGACGCGGCGGAAATTATGAGAAGTCTGAATATCTTCAATGAATACCAGGTAACAACTAGCGTCCGAGAATTCTTCTTTATGCGTTTTCACTTCCTCTTCGTATTCTACTATCTGTGACTTGTTCTTCTATATGAGTGTTGATGCGAGCTTACAGTGAAGTTGTTGGAGTTGTAGAACGAAGATTACGTTGATGATGCAGTTGATAAAGGTTAAGGAATGAAGAAGAAATTCGATTGGAGAATGAAGGAGAAATTCGGTTGCAGGGAGTGGCCTCTGATTACAAAGTGATGAAGATGATGATAGTGCAGAGAGAGTGAGGTGGTTGATGGCCTCTGTTACAAATTAGTTTTTTTCTTTATCTTTTTAGATGTAGGTGTGATGATGGTTAATGAAGTTAACAGTTAGAAAGTTTGTTAACTGGCAGTTAATGATAGTTAGAAGGAAATCGAAACTTGAATGTAAGTTTTTGGATGGAAGAAACTGTTAGAGGACCAGTTAATATTGGTTAACTGGTAGTTTGAAATGGATAAGTTATTGAGGTTAATTGGTATAATTGTTAGTATGTAGTTTCTCGGATCTGTTTTTGTATGTGCAGGGCAGCCTCATGGCATATTTGCATCAGTGTAATGTCTGCATGTACTTGAATGCTCTCATGGCTATATACATACACTATACTGCATGTGCATTATTGTATTTGCGTATTCGCATCTGGTATGAGGTTGCCGTGAATTTGCAGCATGTTGATGTGGGATTTTCGTGATGCAGGTACATCTTTGAACATGGAGTAACACATAATGAATATACAAAATCGTGAGGGCATACTTGATGTATATGGACATGTATGTATGAAGCTTTGTATACGATGAATGGTATGGACTAAATTTTTCCCTCGATACCGACAGTGTCTTGAAACAATAGTGGGAACAACAAATTTGATGAATGGTGGTATTCGTCAAATGGATATGGATCAAGGTATCTTTGGTTTTCCTTGCACCGAAATAATTGGACATGAGGACGTGGAAGAGATTTTCCGTTAGAAAGAATTAGGCGTCAGTATTATGCACGCATACATCCGGTAACCCCATCTTTATATTATGTAATTAGCTGAAATTTTTTTAAACATTTCAATGAATATAGTCTAATATTAATTATGTTTTTATTTAAGGTTGTTATATGACAAATTGATGCGCGGGAATCAATTGTCAAACAGATTCCATTTCGTGTCTTCCTCCCGTGTCAGCGGAGCGACAATTGGTAGGGAACCAGATTCAGTAAGAGAGCACTTGGTCGAAAGATTCGTGGCAACTGGCAGTACAGAAAGCTTATATCTTTGGGCGTATAATACTATTCCTACAGGGTTAGATTTTCATTCTAAGTTCATTTTAATATTTGTAATTTTTGCGTAGAAAATTTTCTTCTAAACTGTTGTTTTAATTTATAGACGTCAATGGTTTTTATATATTTTGAGGTACAAAAATGGTGTATATATATTTTGGATTACAATGGTATACAATGCATTACCTCGGTTTATGAATTACAGGTTATGGCAACTGGTTTATATAAATAATATGCTGCAAACAATGCAGGTATATGAATTATATAAATTATACCTCTAAAAAAAACACCCTATGAAAGCGCTTTTTCAAGAAAAACGTTGCCTTAGGTAACCTATGAAAGCGTTTTTTCACAAAAAGCGTTGTCTAAGGTAAACTTATGAGAGCGCTTTTCCAGAAAAAAGTGTTGCCTTAGGTAGACATATGAAAGCGCTTCTTCATAAAAAAGCGCTGCCAAAAGCCTACTTAAGAGAGCGCTTTTTAGAAAAAGTGTTGTATTAGGTAGACCTACGAAAGCGCTTTTCATTAAACAAAAAGCGCTGCTAAAACCTATAGCAGCGCCACCTTAGAAAGCGCTTTTAAGCGCTTTTAAAGGCCAAAAAAAGCGCTTTCGTAAGTTATTTTTGGCGTAGTGACTGTAATTAAAAAGGGATTGAAATTATTTGATGTCAGAATTGATTTTCGAACTGATCTATATTGGTGGTGCTAAAGTTAGGTATAAAATTTGGATCGTAGGTCAGGGCTAAATAAATGGATTAGGAGGTAGAAGACATATTAGATATCCTTAATAATTCAAATGCATTGTGAAAGTTTTTGGAATCGTTTCGTTAAAAACAGCTAATTATTTGAAAAACACTTTTGGAAATTTGCAGAGGAAATCGATTATCCAATTTAAGGAAATCGATTTCCACAGTTTATTTCAGTTTTGGATTTCAGTGTTTAGTTAAAGAAATCGATTATCCCTTTTTAAGAAATCGATGACCTCCTTGTATTTTTGTTTTTTCAACTATTTTTTGGTCTATTTTGGGTTCCAACTTATACGTGTGTATCATATAAGTACCCCTCATGTAACATTGTTTGAAACAAAATGCCATAATAACATTTTCTCTTCAATTACTCTCTCTCTCTCTCTCTCTCTCTCTCTCTCCAAAATCACTTTCACTTCATCTTCTTCAAATAACCATATTTCACCATTGTTTCACCACACAAGCTTTGTTCTTGTTCCAATATTTGGCATCAAGAGTCTATTTCTGATCCATTAATCTGCTGCAAACATGACTACCATTTCCAATGATCGAGTCCCTACTAATCTTCCTACCATTAATTCAAAGAATTATGAAAAATAGTGCAAACAAATGAAAGTTTTGTTTGGGTATCAAGACGTTCTTGAAGTGGTTAACAATTTTGTTACACCATTTAGGGCAGAAGCTACAGATGCTCAAAAGGATGAATTCAAGGAAGATCTCAAAAAGGTTGGTGATTGCGACTCAGCGAAGTAATCATGGGAGATCTTGAAGAGAGCGTATGAATGGCTTGATAAAGCAAAGGTTGTGAGGTTACAAACTCACACGAGGCAGTTTGAGTTGGTGCAAATAGAAGAAAATGAGTCGATCAATAATTATGTTAGCGTATAACGCGTATGGTGAACCAAATGAAATCTTACGGTGAAACTGTGTCGGAGCAGAAGGTTGTGTCAAAGATCTTATATTCTTTAACGTCAAGATTCGACACCATTATGGTTACAATCGAAGAATCAAAGAACCTTCCAAAATTAATCAAGGAGGAGCTTCAAAGCTCACTTGAAGCTAATGAATAAAGAATTGATTAAAGGGGAAATGACAAAGCCAAAGCGGAGATCGCGTTGCAAGCACAATTCAATGAGAAGAGTAAAAGATCGAAAGAAAAATGGTCTTCGAAAGGGAAGACAAATTTCTATAACTTTGGTGGAAAAGATTCACAAAATTCAAAGGTTTCGATGGTGCAAATATGTGAGAGCAACTCCAAAGGTGGTGGTCAAAGAAACTATACCAAGAAGTTTGACAACAGCAACGTGAAGTGTAACAATTGCCATAGATTTAGTCATTTCGCAAAAGAGTGTAATGCAAAATCAAGGGGAAATCAAAGCGATGAAGCTACGGTTTCTCAACAAAATATGGATGATGATAACACACTTCTGGTCATGATCACAGAGGATAACTATGGCAAGAAAAAGTTGTTGGACAGCAGCAGTAGGAGTTGTCAGTGGCTGGACAGCAGTGTCAGCCCAGCTTGAAAAATGCTGTAGAAATGCGTTCAGAGAAAAACATAATGGTAATTGTTGTACCCTAAAATTTTCCCTCCCATATTTCTCAACAAATGGAAAATGAGGTCCCCAAATTGCTCATGGAAGTTCAAGAGTTGTACAGACAAACTCTCTCCTAAGGCAGTATACCTCAAATTAGGGTTTCCATCTTCATCAAGATGTGTGGACCACAAAGGACTTAAATGCTCAACATTTTCGTAATATGTTCTCAAGATCATCCATGTCAAGTTTCAAGCCTTGCAGAAAAAGTTTGCTCAGTCAATTGCTCAAATGCCTGAAAATCAACTGTACTAGGTCAAAAGTCAATTGTGGCCCACATACAGTCAAACTTCAATATTTTTGGTCAACATCCTTATTTTGAAGTATTATCCATCATTTGATCAAGGTTTGATCATGATTCCTCAAGGATTGCTCACAATTCATCAAAACCCAAAAGTTGCTAAATTAGGATTTTACAGGAAAAGTCAACTCAACTTTGACCAAGCATAACTTTCTCATACTTTATCAGATAAGACCCATCCAAAGCTCATTTTTAAGAAGATGCAATTCCCTACAATTCATCTTCATCTCCCAAGTTCAGAATATGAACTCACAAAAAGATATGAATTTTGACATTATAGGTCCTTTTAAAAAGTCAACAAAAACACCTTTTGGGTCAAAGCTTCATACATGAACATGGAAGACTCAATTGATATGAGACAAAAATGGTTGTTTAGAGTACATCCTAGGCTTTCTAAAAAGTCCAATTACACCTCTCTAGGGTCAAAATTGAGAGAGTTATGCATTGGCCAAGTTGACAATTTTTGCAAAATTGCCAAAAGTCAAATGTGCTCAAATTTGCATTTTTTGCTAAATGGGCCCAACATTTTATGCTTGCACCTCAATTATAATGTGGTCCACGACTCAAATGTTCACTCACCCATTATGTGCTTCCTTTTTCAATTTATTTTGATTTTTTATTAATTAAAAAGTGAATTAAATCAAATAAATGATGAAAATTAACAAAGATATGATTTGATTTGTTTTTTTGATAGATTGGCAATCAAGATATGCTGAGTTTACATGATCAAATCGAATCAAGCACAATTGGTACAAGAAAGGCATGATTTGGCTCAAAATAGGAACATATCATACGACTTGAAAATCAAATCAAATCTTGGATAAATGCAAAGATTCATTCCAAGTTTGTTAACCTAATTCACTCTAGGATATTGTTTACCGTGGAAATTGGTAAACAACCGCTGATCTTCCAAAAGGTTACTTATTTGGTGACTCGCAGGATCGATCAGATTGATCCTAAGACATGGTTGATTTTTTGGAGTTTGACTAATCCTAATGGTGATTAATGCCGGTAAAGTAAAGACACTTTAAGTAAATTGCATGAAGAAACGCTTGATAGAATAAATAAAAACGTTAAATAAAAGGCTTCGACGGAGATGAGTAAATGAAAAGCAATAAAGTGCTTGAATATAAAAGACTTTGATTAATTTAAATGGTGTTTCACACATACATTCTCAACGATTCTTTCGCTCACACTGGGTACTTAAATCTAGATGAGTGACTTGTATAAAATGAAGAACACCCTCGAAAACTACGTGAACAACTAGTATTTATACTAAAACAAATCCTAAGTAACCGTTGGGCAGTTACGTCGCTTCGAGATGACGCCACATGGCATGCTCACAGCATTCAACGCTTCTGATCTCGGCACGTTGCACTTGGTAACTGCTGGGAACCGTTTTCCCTCCAAGCATTCAAATCTCAAACCGTTCGACCCTGGGCATCAGGTACCTTTGTCGAGAGGTTCCTTCGACGTCGAAGACGACAAGATTCCCACTTAAAGGAAATTCTCTAAGTACCTTGTCATTCTCTGATGAGCCTTCGACAGGATCAGTTGGTCGAATCCTGGAAACTCTTCTGACTCATAATTAATGGTCTATATTGATAACAAACAAGGGTGTCGAATTTAGGAGCCAACAAATTGCCCCCCAAGAATGTCTTATTTCGACGCTGAAAAGAAAAAGGCATTCTTTGAGATTCCACTCGACACCTGTCCTTCACTCTTAGCCACAGATTAGTTTGTGCGCTTTTCGCTTCCTACCAACCAACTGACAATCTCAAAAAGCCATCATTTCACCTATTCCTAAGACGTCACTTCAGTAAGGCGTTTGGCATGCCCAATGTCCTTTCACAGATTGTCATCATGACGATTCCCCGAAATCGAGGATGCACGCTGCACCGCTTCCGTTCTGCAGAACGGCTACATCACCAAATGAGCGCCACGTGCCCCACTCTTGTCTGAGACATTAAATGACCTCGAGTCTTGTGATTTTCCAATCACTATAAATAGCACTAAGTGCCCCTCGTGGGACTCTTTACTCTTTCCTTCATCCAAGCCTTAAGTCGGAAAAAAATTTCTGCAAGAACCTTTGTTCTTCATCCATCTTCATCTCAAACCAAAAAATGGCTTCAGGTTCTCGTTCTTCCAATGTCCCCAGTTCTAACACTCCCTCTAAAACTGCTCAACCGACAATCTTTTCAACCACTCCAACAGTTAACTCCAAGGGAATGCGAAGGGCTCCGAACCCATAGGAGATGCTGAGCGTGAGACTTACTCTTCTCAACTGCTGATTCCTGTTGGATATTCCAACCAGGTTTTCACCATGTCTGGTCCTCTATCTGCATGCATCGCTGACCCAACGAAGATCAAGGGTTTCTTCCCCGTGCATGAGGCACTCAAGCCCATTGGGTGCTCCAAAAAGGCGACAGACGATAACGAAGATCCTGCAAAAGAAAAGATAGATCTTAGTTTCTTCAACAGAGGGGTTAGGGATTTTAGGTCTAGCCCTAGCCTTGCACCAGAATACAACGCTTGGCTCGACAAGATGGAGAAAAGCCAGGCTTTGATTTGGAAGAACATGGGGATTTATGACCTAGTCATGCTGTCAAAGACTGGTCTCAACTATTCTCCTGAAATGCTGGTAGCTTCTTTGCTATTTTGGGACTATACTCACTTCACCTTCCACCTGCCTTGTGGAATGGTAACACCCACTCTCTTCGACGTGGCTTCCATTATTGGTCTTCGACCAACTGGGGATTACTTTGACCCAGAGGAAATGTCTGAAGACCAGATTGGGTTTTCAGCCACCAAACCCACTTACACCACCTACACCAACCACTATCATGACAAATCGACGGTTGTGGTGACGGACGTGGAGCACATTGCGTTTCTAGCCCTTTGGCTGTCACGCTTCATGTTCTGCACGAAATCTCTACAGGTGACGAAGAAAATGGTCACCCTTGCTACTCAGCTTCATCACGGTCAAAACATCTGTTTGGCCGAATTAATACTGGAGAACCTATATGAGTCGATAAGCAGTAGGGAGACTCTATTAAAGGTAATAGAAAATAGAGCCAGCTTGCTGCTCGCTGGACCCTTCTGGCTACTACAACTATGGCTAAACGCCACTTTTGAGTCTTTTCTACCCCAGAAGGCTCAAATAAACGAACAGGCTCCTGAGATAGCCAGAAGGCGTATCGAAGGTACCAGGCTGGCTTTACTGACTCCCACTGAGGATGGGCTGGAACTCCAACAAACCTTTGCAAACTTCGTTTTGATGTTTGCAGGGAGGAAGGAATTTACCTCGACCATGGCTCCTTTCGCCCGTCGAAAGGTTGGTCCAGGGTGGTTCACCAGGCCCCATCCTAAGTCATCAGAGGATCCTCACCTCGAAGAGCACACAACACTGTGGGAAGCATTTCTCACTCCCAGGATAATGCCATTGCGCTTCAAGAGTTCAAAGAATCATCTGAGCCTGATTGCTTATCAGCCAAATCTTGTCTCTCGACAGTTTGGCATTATCCAATCACTTCCTTCTCCCATTTACCCTAGGGAGAAATCAGTGTTGTACTTTTGTAATGATTACACTAAGGATGCTGCTACCAAGCACATTGGTAGGTACGCTGGTCGGACTGTACTTTCATTATTCGACTACCAACTCAACTTCCTCTGTTCACCATCTTTTGAAGACTGGTGGAAGAGTTATTATGTCGAAGAATTCTTCGATGAAAAGGATTTTGTGGACGAACTCCAGAAGTCCTTCGTTTTGGTTCTCGACAAAATAAAGAAATGTACGTTCATTCTTCAAATTATATTTGTCTTTCCATTTCGACTTATAACTTGTCAATTATAACTTGTGAACGTGTCTTCTTTCAGTAGTTCGAAAACCTGTGGCAAAGAAAGCCACAGACAGCCATCAGGGTGGAGGTCCCTCTACAAAACCTCCAGCACAGGTAACCAAATTTTTCTCGTTTCCTGCTGGTTTTAACATCCTGGTCTTCAATGTTGCGCTCTAAATCAACTCCATTTGGGGGTTTCAGAAACCTGCGCCTAAGAAAAGACCTGCATTAACGGTCGAATCTGCGAGTGGCGACGAGGATGAATCTCCCCCTGTTCCTCTCAAACGGAGAAAGGTGAAGAAGGCTGCCCCTGCTCCTGAGCCTCGACCTACGATCAAAATCAAGGTCGCAGGGAAAAAATCCAGGCCACCTCCTGTGATCATCGAAGACCCCACGGAGGAGGAGCTGAACGTCTTGCTCAGCAAACCCGTTGAGAGTGATAACTCTAGCCCTGGGGCTGAAGTTCCTCTACAGGTAGTGCCTCCGACCACTTTTAACTTAGGTGTCGACGATCACGTTCGATTGTGTATCTCTCTAAACCATAATATTTTTTCTCTTCTATTTTCAGGAGACCGCTGGAAGTTCAGCACCAAAAACTTCAGAGCCACAAGACTCTGCTGACCATAGTAGACAACGAGAGAAGGAACTGGTGGATGATGAAGTCCTTGCTGAAACAGAGGAACACCAGCAAGAGGAAGCTCAAGTGGTCAATGAGACAGAGGAGCAACATGATGAAGAGGGTCATGTTGATGTTGACGCTACTGAACAAACTCAGCCCCAAGCCACCACTGCTGTAGGAACGACCACCTCGACAAAGCCCAGGTCTAAAGAAGACTTGGCCCTTTTGAAGCAAACTGATCCAATTGGCTACCTGAATGCCATCATTGAGAGTAGGGAGAATTCATCTGACCCTAGTCATGATGCTTCTACTGCATCAGGGAAGTCCACTTCGACTTCTCCTCTTGATGAGGTTTTGAAGAAGGTCAAGGCTCAGTTCTTCAAAAAGGATCTAATGAAGGCTTTGGAGGGGGATCCTACTGCCCCGTCTTGTCTGGGAGCTGTTCTGGGTGCAGTTGATTTGCTTGCTGTTTCTCCAGAAGTTTCCAGCTTCATCTTGGAGTTATACTCCATCATTGACCAAGTCTCTGCGGACTATAGACGTCGAAGGGGGTTCAACAGCCAACTCGAAACACTACATGGCAAGAGTTCTTCTGCTTGGACCGAAGTAGCTGAATCAACTTCTCGAATTGCAGAATTGTCGAAACAGAAGACATCCAAGCAGCAAGAAATCGACGCCATAGATCAAGATAACGCCTCTATAAGGGCGCAGAACGAGAAGTTGGAGGCCAAGTTAAATGTTAACACCAAGCGCAAAGAGGAACTCCTTTCGACTATTTCGGATGTAGAGAGCCAAGATGAAGTTACCCGAGGCTTAGAGTTCGCTGAAAGGGCCCAAGCCCTTGACGACCAGATTGCCAAACTTTCTCAGGCGACTGCCTTGTGTAACAAACGGATGGAGTTGCAGCAAGCCAAATATCTTCGACTTAAAGCTTCCATCCCTTTCTAATTTTCTCAGCACCTCATTGACCATGTACTGTAATATTTGTAATACAATGCAACCATTTTGGTTAATCAATATATAATTTTCCATTTTGGCTCTTTATGGTTAACTTGGTCATTAACTGTTATTTATTTTGATCTCTTGGAGCATAGGTTTATATTTTTTCAAATATTTGCCGTTTACTCTCAAGAGTCTTTTATCTTCGCCTAACTCTTCAACCTCATAAGCTCCACCAGAAAAAATTTGGATAATTCTGAACGGTCCTTCCCACTTGGGTGACCATTTTCCCATGCTTCGATCTCTTCGATCCATGGGGAGAATCACCTTCCAAACTACTTCTCCAAGCGAGAATGCCTTAGGTTTTACTTTTTTATTGTAAGAGTCTTCCACTCTTTTCTTCTGAATTATCAGTAGGTCGAGAGCGCGTAGTCTTTCCTCGTCTAAATCTACTAGTTCGTCTAACATCATATCCCAATAAACCTCAGAGGGAATATCTTGATGTCTCTGAACCCTTGCTTATTGAAGACAAATTTCCGCTGGCAGTATTGCGTCATGACCGAAAGTTAGCCGATATGGTGTTGTACCTGTGGCTTCTTTTGGGGACGTTCGACAGGCCCACAAGATCTGGTATAACGTCTTATGCCAGTTTTTTGGCTTCTTTCCTACATGCTTTTTTATCAGGCTGATCACTATTTTATTCGCTGCTTCGACTTGACCATTTTCCTGTGCATAATAAGGTGTTGATGTTAGGAGTCTAAAGCCTGTTTCTTGAGCGAATTCCTGCATCTTTCGACCAGTAAACACTGATCCTTGATCAGTCGTTATAGTCTCAGGGATTCCAAATCTGTAGATAATGTTATTTTGAATAAATTCAATGACATTTTCTTGGTCTGCATTGACTAAAGGGATAGCTTCGATCCATTTAGTGAAATAATCAATGCCTACCAGTATATACTTCTGGCTCTTTGATGATGCTGGTCGAATCTCTCCAATAAGATCCAACGCCCATCCTCTAAAAGGCCAAGGTTTCACTATTGAGTGAAGTTCGCTTGCTGGTACATGTTGGATGCCCGTATGGGCTTGACATTCCTGGCAACCCTTCGCGAACTCAACACAATCTTTCAAGATAGTGGGCCAGTATAGTCCTTGTCGAAACAACAACCATTTCATCTTATGGCCTACTTGGTGAGCCCCACATGCTCCAGCGTGCGTAGTTGAAAGGGCTATGTATGCTTCAGTTTCACTTAAGCACTTTAGCAATAACCCTTCAGGCGTCTTTTTAAATAACTCATTACCCATGAGTACGTAACTCAACGCCCTATATTTTATTTTTCGTTCTGTCAAAGCTGCTGGATTTTGTAGATAATCTACAATGGGTTTCCTCCAATCTTGCTCTGAAAAATTGTCTATGAACGATATTTCAAAGTTCCTTTGATCAGCATACCCTAGTCTTGTCGATTTCAAATCTGTTGGAGACAGGCTGGTTGCTTTTATTTTTTCTCGAACTTTGATTGCTCTTTGTAATCTCGTTTTTGAAATTTTGTACCCAGATGCAATCTGTGCCAAATCATTGGCTACTTGATTTTCCAATCTAGGTATGTGTCGAATGTTAACCACTTCGAATTTTTTCAATAAACGATTTGCTATCACAAAGTACATAATAAGATTTTCTCTTATGCATTTATACTCTTTTGTGACTTGCTTAATGACTAACTCTGAGTCTCCCATTATTTCGACTCGAGTTGCGCTCAATTCCAACAATATCTCAAGGCCAGTAATTAGAGCTTCGTACTCAGCCTCATTGTTCGAACAAGTACCTGCTATCTTGTACTTGAATGTTGTTGGAATTTTTTTCTGGAGAAATAATCAAGACCCCTACTCCTGTTCCATCTTTATGACTGAAACCATCGAAGTAGAATTTCCAAGGCTCTATCTCCACGTAATTTATATTTTCAACCTGAATTGAGTGGTCGACTATAAAGTCTGCTACCACTTGCCCTTTTACTGCCCTAAGAGGCATAAAGGTCAATGAATACTCAGTTAATGCTAGCGCCCACTTGCCAATTCGGCTGTGCAAGATGGGTTTCGACAACATGTATTTGAAAACATCAAAATGAGACGAAACATACACATCAACTGGTTTTATATATTGTTTGAGCTTTGTACAAGAGAAATAAAGACATAGACATAATTTTTTAACTTCGCTATATCTAGTTTCTGCATCGTTCAAAACTCTGCTAAGATAGTAAATGGGTCTTTCGACTCCATTTTCATCTTCTTGGGCTAACATGCTTCCCAAAGTTTTGTCGGATGCAGCTATGTACAATCTCATACTCCTGTTGCTGCAAGGAGGCACCAAAATAGGTGGCTTGGTGAGATACCCTTTGATCTTGTTGAAGGCTTCTTGTTACTCTTGCCCCCACTCGAATCTTTCCTTATTCAATCTAAGTAAGGGTGAGAAGGCTTGAGCTTTTCCACTTAGGTTAGATATGAATCTCCTTAAGAAATTTATCTTGCCCAACAGAGATTGCAGTTCCTTCTGGTTCGTTGGCGCTTTCGCTTCCAAGATTGCCTTCGTCTTGTTCTGGTTGATTTCGATTCCTTTCCTTTGGACGACGAAGCCCAAGAAATCTCCAGCTTTTACACAGAACGCACACTTCAAAGGGTTCATTTTCAGACCATGTTCTCTCATTCTTTCAAATGATTGTCGAAGGTGGTCTATATGGTTCTTCCTGGAAACATATTTTACAACAATATCATCAATATACACTTGCATAAAAGTGTTAATAAAATCATGGAAGATAGAATTCATCGCTCGCTGATATGTTGCCCCAGCATTTTTTAGGCCAAAAGGCATCACTACCCATTCGTAAGTGCCTAAAGCCCCGGGGCATCGAAAAGCTGTTTTCGACACATCTTCTTCAGCAATGCAAATTTGATTATATCCTGAGTAACCATCGAGCATGCTCAGGTACTCATGGCCAGCGGCAGAATCGACTAGCATTTCCGCCACAGGCATAGGATATTCATCTTTGGGTGTGGCAGCATTCAAATCTCTGAAATCTATGCATACCCTCAACGTACCATTTTTCTTAATTACTGGCACAATGTTTGCAATCCATTCGACATACCTCGTAGCTCGTATGAATTTTCACTTCAGCAGTCTTTCGACTTCTATTTTGATCTTCGACAGTATTTCTGGAGCAAAGTGTCTTGGACTTTGCTTGACTGGCTTCTTCCCAGGTTTGATTGGCAACTGAAGTTCTACCAATCCTCTGTCGAGACCAGGCATCTCGTCGTAATCCCATGCAAAGCAGTCCTTGAACTCCTTTAACAAATGGATCACTTCAAACCTGAGCTCTGGGTCTATTTTGGCGCTGATGTAAGTTGGCTTTTTTTCTAACCCTTCGCCCAAGTTGATTTCTTCTAAAGGATCCTGTGCTAACATTTTGATGTTGTTCGCTAGGGGGTCCTTTTTGAATCCCAAAGGCTCATCGTCATAGATGGCGTCGAGCCTTTGCTCCTGCATTCCTTCTGTCATGATATCAGGAGGTTCTGGGTCGAAATCCTTTCCAGGACCTGCAGAAGATAGCTCTTGATCGTTGGCCTGAGTGGCCATATATTTTACTTCGGCTTCGAGAGCCGCTATCATCCTTGTTTCGGCTACATAAGCCGAAATTCGCTGCAGTGATTGTGACTCAGTCATTATCACTGAATTCACTTCCCCAACCAGTTGGCTGGATGTCAGTTAGCCCACTGAAATCAATGTGGGACAAGTCTTCTCTGTCCCATTGAAAACCATGCTCAGGGTGCAGGTACAAGGAACAAAAAGCATTTGGCGCTGGCGCCATGTCGAAGTCAGGTGCTGGGCATGGCCCAATGTGAGCCAAATTTTTGTCGAAGTCAGCTCTCCCCAGGTGATTTACTTCGCCCAAGTAATAGCTCTGATCCGCTTCTATATTTTCGACCATTCCATCAGGACGCCATAGTATTAACCTTTGGTGCATTGATGATGGTACTGATCCAACACCATGTATCCATTCTCGGCCCAACAAAAGATTATAATTTGGTTTGGCCGATATGACCATAAACATAGTTGGTCGAAGGATGGATCCTAATTTGAGGTCTAGTTGGATCACACCCATAGTGGTCCCTATTCCGCCTTTATAATTCGACAGGACCATGTTATGAGGCCTGATGTTTTCATCACTCTTGCCTATTTTTCTCAGCATGAAGTGAGGGATGATGTTGATGGTTGCCCCACAGTCCACCAAGATCTTATTTACGGTGGCTTCTTCGAGTTTTGCCCTTATGAATAAAGGATTGAGGTGATTTTTCATCGCCTCAGTAGGTGGTTCGAAGAAACCATTTTGCTCTTCGGTACGACCATTATCCATAACGAAGTAGCATACTGGCCTATGCTTGGCCATTTCTTGTTCGACTTCCCAGTCGTTCGATTCGACCTCCATCTGGCGGTTGAACTCTCTTGGCAAAACTGAGACTATGTTCACCATGATATCTAGGGTGTCATCAGACTCAGAGCCATCTTCGTCATCAACTTCTCCCTGGTTAGGCCATACCAGTCTATTGGTCACTGGTTGCCTCTCCAGAGGCTTTCTCTGCTTTCGCTGAGGGACATTTGAACTTGATTCTGGCTTTGGTTCGTTGATAGCTTCCCTCTCAGCCTTTCACCGCCTCTGGTATCTTCTCAATTGGGATCGAGACATGGGATTCTTTCCCTTGTAGTTACTTGATACCTGGGTCACTTTGGAGGCAACAACCTGAGGTTCTTTCTTGTGTGTCAAAGATGAACCTCTTGGCACTTCGAAGGAGTGCCACCTTTTTTCGCTCGGTCTCTTTCGACCCGATGTTTTATGCCACGTATCAACTGGCACATTGGTTGGAGGCCTGAAAGTCAGTGGCCTCTTTTCTTGATTTGAACCCTTTTGGTAGGTTCTTCTGGGGTCATGTTGAACATCAACACCTTCCCTTCTTCTATTTGCTGCTCTTACACCTTGGATGTGTTCAGCAGCTTTCTTGTCGAAAATCGAGTTGCATCGAGGACACAACATCACTTCTGACTTCTTCTTCTGGCATCTTTGCAGGAAATCTGCCAGATTTTCGTTTTCCCGAGGGAAAGCCGTTTTGTTTGCTTGCTCTTGCCTAATGGCCTCCTCTGAAGCTTTCGATTCAGAGATTTCGACCATGTTGACATTCATGGTGTCTTTGGTAGCAAGAGTCATCTGCTTCATCTGGGCCTCTAGGTCTTCTGTCTGGCCTTGGACTGCAGCCAAGTAGGAACTGGGTTTAGCTCCAGATTTTGAGGCTCCAACTGTCTCCAGTTTTGGGCCTTCAACAGCTTTTTGGACTGCTTCGATTGTTTTTCTAGAAAGATTCCTAGAAAAACTGCCAAAGATTGGCATGTTGATGTGATCCTTGGTGACTTCGACCATAGTTATTCCTGGCCTTTTCACCTGACTTCTGGATGCCTCGATCACATTCACCTCTGAAGGTTCAGCATAATGGGCTTCAGCCTGCAAAGGGTTAGAGTCCACAGTCATGGGGGTCTTATCGGCGAATTTCAACCTCCCTTCTTCGATAGCATTTTGTACGAGATCCCTGAAAAGAAAACATTGAGATGTTTTATGGCCCAGAAAATTATGATATTTACAAAATCCTCTTTTCTATCTTTGATCAAGAGGAGGCACTTTTACCTCTGGGGGTATTATCATTAGGCCATCTTTTACAAGTCAAAAATTTCATCACATTTTATAATATCAAAACCGTAAGTCTTTTTAGGGAACCTATCGTTGGCCCTTTCAGGACCAGTGGGGTTTTTTCCACTTGAGGGGACTAGTAGTTTGCAAGAGTATGGTGGCCCTTGTTTTAACTCCGCTAAATCGACCTCACTTTCCTAGACAGTTATAGGTTCGTCGAATGTTTTTGGATCTTCATTGTCCATTTCGACATATGCTATCCTTTCTCTTTTATGAGTTTTTGTCGCCCTGGCTTTTTCAGCTTTAAGGCGTTCTACCTGTCGAACCCTATCGGCCAATTGGGCCATGTCTCTCAGGTATTGAGTGTCTAATTTCTTCCTAATGGAATAATCTAGACCTCCTGCGGCTATTTCGACTAACTCATGTTCTGGCACTTGCGTAAAGCATCTTGCTTTGAGCAACCTAAACCTATTTAGATATTCGTCTATAGGTTCAGTGAATCGCCTCTTTACACTGGCCAATTATTTCAGGCTTATCTTGGTTTGTCCCATGTAGAATTGCTCATGGAACAATCTCTCTAACTGGGTCCAATGGTGGATCGAATTGGGGGGAAGAGTTGTGAACCAAGTAAACGCGTTCTTTGTTAGGGAACTTGGGAAATACTTAATCCACAGGTTTTCATTGTTTGAAATCTCCCCTGCTTCGATCAAGTATCTCGCCACATGTTCGATAGTGGATTCTGTCGTGTCCCCTGAAAATTTAGTGAACTTAGGGACTTTGCATCTAGGAGGTAAGTCTGTTTGTAACACATATTCTGACAGTGGGGATGTAAAGTTGGGCCTACGGAAGCCCGTATTCATCCCATTTTGCATCATGATTCTTTCGATCATGGCTGTCAAGTTATTTTCCAAACCAATATTCTGGTATTGGATCTGCTGAACTACTTCGTCAGCATTTTGGTTTCTATTGACTATCCTTACTTCCGGGGCTATGACTCTAGGTTCTTCGACCCCGGGTTGTTCCATTCGCATCCTAAGGTTTTCTTCGACAGGCTGCTGGACTTGGTTAATAGTGGTTTCTTCCTCTAGAAGTATACCTTGGTTTCCCCTCATCTGTGCCCTTTGGGGCTGTCGAATAGGTTGGGGTACCCCAAAAAAGTCGGCCAGACGCGCCATTTGCGCTGTCATTTGCTGATTCGACTGGGTGGTATTTTGTATTAGAGGATTTAGCATTGTGCTTAAAGTTTGTGCCAACATTTGAACCATATCGTTGTTGCTTTCGTCCATTTGCTGCCTCAAGACTGCTGTCGAGGCATTCGTAAGGCCATGCATTACTTGGGACGTTCCTCCTAAGAGTTGGGTCCTACCCCTGTTCGCCATACCAACTCCAGAACCTTGGAGTGGCGAAGAGGCGCTCACTAAAGGGTCTGAAAAAGTGGACGCAGCATTCGTCAGGCTAGCCAATTCAGAAGTTGGCATGCCATAGAGTGGTTCTCGATTTAGACCGACTGTCTAAAACCCTGGGGGAACATAAGGCCTAGTTCCTTGGTTTCCCCTTGGTGGGGGAGTTGCCAAAGGCATTCTGGGGCCAGTAAATGGAGGTAATGGCCCCGTTTGTGTGACCGTTACTGCTGGTGTTGAACCGGCGGTTACCATTTCACTTACGGTTGGGATCACCGTTGTTCCCACGTTTGTTTGTGGGATTTCGCCATTGTTTGGCGGATTCGCCATCGCTTCTCTTCTTCTCCTAGTATTGGTATCGTTGGTGTATATTCTACCACTTCTCAATAACATGCAATACTCTCGAAAAAGGAGGATATTTTGTATAAAACGGTTAAACTTAAAAATCAACACAAGGTCCCACCAGGTGTGCCAATTTGTTTACCGTGGAAATTGGTAAACAACCGCTGATCTTCCAAAAGGTTACTTATTTGGTGACTCGCAGGATCGATCAGATTGATCCTAAGACATGGTTGATTTTTTGGAGTTTGACTAATCCTAATGGTGATTAATGCCGGTAAAGTAAAGACACTTTAAGTAAATTGCATGAAGAAAATCTTGATAGAATAAATAAAAACGTTAAATAAAAGGCTTCGACGGAGATGAGTAAATGAAAAGCAATAAAGTGCTTGAATATAAAAGACTTTGATTAATTTAAATGGTGTTTCACACATACATTCTCAACGATTCTTTCGCTCACACTGGGTACTTGAATCTAGATGAGTGACTTGTATAAAATGATGAACACCCTCGAAAACTACGTGAACAACTAGTATTTATACTAAAACAAATCCTAAGTAACTGTTGGGCAGTTACGTCGCTTCGAGATGACGCCACATGGCACGCTCACAGCATTCGACGCTCCTGATCTCGGCACGTTGCACTTGGTAACTGCTGGGAACCGTTTTCCCTCCAAGCATTCAAATCTCAAACCGTTCGACCCTGGGCATCAGGTACCTTTGTCGAGAGGTTCCTTCGACGTCGAAGACGACAAGATTCCCACTTAAAGGAAATTATCTAAGTACCTTGTCATTCTCTGATGAGCCTTCGACAGGATCAGCTGGTCGAATCCTGGAAACTCTTCTGACTCATAATTAATGGTCTATATTGATAACAAACAAGGGTGTCGAATTTAGGAGCCAACAGATATATAATGAAGAATTCCAGATCAAAAAACAAGGGTTAGAGGTCGTGTAAAGCATAGAACAAAACTCAAAAATCTTGACAAAAAGTGAGGTTTGGTTTTCAGGTTAGAGGACCTTTGAGAGCAATTCAAGGCCATCCATCACATCCTGGGCGTGCACTGAAGCCATCTCAACCATTTGCAAGGTCTGAAGCACTCAGAATTCGCTTCTACACCTCACGCGGTTTGCAAGCTTTTTCAAATTTGATTATTGCAATTTATGCATCTTTAGCACTTTTAATTGTCATAGTTGTGATTATAATCATGTTTGTAAGCTAACAGATTGGTTTAATTTCATTTTCGAAGCTTATATACGCACCTGCCATTGTTAGGGTTTTATGTTCTTGTTTAGGGGTTTTCAATACAGGAAAAATTAGGACTTGAATCAGGTACCATGATACTCGTGAGGATGAGAAGCGTTGATTGGTACCATCACTTTTCATTTATCTTGCTCGTATGCAATTTTTGATATGAACAGGGTTATACCTACACTGAATGTCTGTAGGTAAAAGTATTATTTTCTAAGGCGTCTGTCCAAGGAAGAAGATGAGGCGTGGCAGTCCATGAATGACTGGTTTAAATTTAGCGTGCATTTTCTAATATATTATTTGATTTGCTTATATTATTTTGTTTCTATTATATGAACAATATGAATGCGTAGCACAGCTGGCAAGGGATTACTGGAAGCGAGCATAAGGACCTGGGTTCGATCCCCAGGTCCCAGCGTTTTCATTTGTATTATTTTCAGTTAGTTGATCCAGCGTGTTGCTCTTCTTGATAACCACCATATGCCATCAACATCCATCCACTGGATGTCCAGCTAGCCAGATCCCACGCCTCTCCAATGAGGGTCTACCATGCTCCTTAAGTCAACACACGCACCAGATCAGGCGTGGTCAAACAGGCTTTGGAGTGTTGGGCCAGAAAATCCAGATTTGCACCCCCTCCTTCAATAACACTAACAGGCCCATTCCTCATTTTTTTTATTATTGTTTTTATTCTTGCTTTATTTTTAATTCTTTAATTATTTTATATTTTAAAATCATTTTTTTATGAAATCATGAAAAATCAAGAATTCACAAAAATTAGATTTAGTTTTTTTTTAATCAAATTTAATTTAATTTAGTTTAATTTAATTTAGGGAAAATTTAACTTGTTTTTATAATTAAAATCAATTAGAAAATTAGGTTTAAATTTTTGATTTAATTCTTTTCTTTTTTCAAACCAAAACAAAAAAATAGGTTATTTAGAATTAATTAATTAATTTTCAAAAACTAACATTAATTAGAACTTAGGATTTTCTTCTAATTTAATTATTCATTATTTTCTCAAATAACAAAACATGACAAAAAAGAATTTTTTTTCTTTAATCAATCGCAAGTAGGATTAGTCAAAGGGTCAAAACCCTAATCGCCTCGCATTTAATTCGTCGCGCGCTTGTTAATTATTTTGCCATTATTTTGTAACTGTTCATGGTTTGTAATAGTTAATCTAGGGTTTTTATTTACTGTTTAAATCCCCGATTTTTGGCTATGTAATTAATCCCCCTCCCCGAAGCCTTGTAATAGCTAGGTTTATTTTCTCGCATTTTTAATTCCCGCAAATATTTAACTGTCTAGATGTATGCTAATAGGATTGTATGGCAAGAATGCATGACAAATTAAAACGGTTAGAAAATCCTAATGTGCAAAGATAAATAACTGAAATAAATCACTCGCACATATTCAATCTTAGGGAATACTCTCACTTCGAGTGCCTTCGGTAAATGATCATTAAGTATAGGGTATCTTAGTGGTTGCCCTCCTGTCTAAAAGGATCAAAATGTCCCATTCGAATGTTGCCTCGGAAATGTTTCCTCGGGAATGTTGCCTCGAAAATATTGCCTCGAAAGAACTTAAGACTCTAGGGTTACTACTAAGTTGTCCTAATATTGCTTTAGTGATCGTACGTCCCTTTCAAATTGACCCTTACAAATTCCAACAATGGTGCTACCTATTTCTCAATAGTAGGATAGCGCTGTCAAAAGGAAATGAGAATAAAAACGATCTTTTTTCGAGTAGGTAGATGCTAGTAGGTACTTGCTCAAATCAAAACTTTTCACACTTACACCTTTCAAAACAATTTTCAAAACAACTTCGTCACACCCTTGAGGACTGATACAAGGGTTATCACGAAGTAAAACTTTTCAAAACCAAGCACACACAAGCAATTTAAAAAAGAGCAAGTACCTAAGAGCCCATGGAAAACCATGGATAGAAAGGGTGCTAACACCTTCCCTTTCTATAATCTACCCCCTGTACTCAAAATCTCGAAAAAGGATTTTTTCTGTACTTTTTTCCTTTCCTATTGGATGAAATAAAAGTCGGTGGTGACTCTTGCTTACCGCAACATTTTACGAACACAAAAATAAAAACACAAACCAGTACTAAATAGTCGGTTCTTCCACCGTATCACAGAACTGGCGACTCTGCTGGGGACTTATAAGTGGGGTATACCTTAGGATCTAGGTCATTTAAATTGCTTCTCTTGATTGCTTTGTTTACTTTATTTTTGAGGGTTTTGTTTGGGGTTACTATAGATCCTACACTCGGATATGGGGAACACCTTTTAGGTAAGTAGCAATAGACTGTGAGGGAATTGTACAGCATAGACCGATACGGTTGAAGCAGTAGCTATGTTGGTATGGCACTTTGGTTGGTACCGGTATTCCTTATGGTGAAATGAGGAGAATACAGGGCCGCTGCATGGTGTCGTGAAGCATTAACTAACCTTAGAACCTTTAATTTCCCAACTTGGCCATTAGAAAGTAGCCAGATAGCCGACCTCGGTGTAGAGCTAAGAATTGGTTGATACTCGATGCTACACTCATTGAGATCATACTTTCAGAATATTTCGGCCGCAAGAAAAGATTGCGTGAGCTGAAAGCATGACTGATGAAGGATGGTCAGTGATATTGAGATCCTCTAGAACCCGGTTACTTTTCTAGGACAGGTTTGAAACCAACTTAACTTCAAGAGGGTATTACCTTTGACCTCATGCAAGCCTTAAAACTAATGGCTTTGTGTGATTTGATTGTGTTTGCAATACCTGTGTTTTCTATACTTGTGGTTTATCATGACATCATGCATCATAACATGGCATTCATGCTTCATTACACTAACCATTTCAAAGACCAAGGGAACTTATCTTTGTTCTATTTTGCAGATCATGGCTTCCGTGCGTAGAAATACTATTTGGATCAACTTTGTGGAGATACCTTTCCAACTCAAAGAGCTAGTATCAAGAGTTTTTGAAACTTCTATTTTCATTAAGAGACACGGTCAACTTCTCAACCTGGTTACTTCAAACCCTGATGAACAGATGATGAGTGTACTTTTCAGTTCTTTGATCCCGAGCATCACAGCTTCACCTTTCCAGATTATCAGTTGGTACCCACCTTGGAAGAATTCTCTCAGCTATTGGGCATATCCATTCTTGAACAGGTACCCTTCACAGGTATAGAAGAAATTCCTAACCCATAAGTCATTGCCTCAGCTTTGCATTTGAAACGGGCCGACGTGGTATCTAATTGGGAAACTCGAAGCGGAGTCGAGGGCTTTCTATCCAAATTTACGATAGACAAAGCTCAGTTATTTTGGGATAATATGGATTTTCAGGCTTTTGAGGATGTCTTGGCTCTTCTTATCTATGGTTTAGTTCTCTTCCCTAATCCGGACTCCTTCATAGATGTGAATGCTATCAAGATTTTCCTTTCTCGCAACCCTGTGTCTACCTTGCTTGGAGATATTTTGCATGCTCTTCATACTCGTACCATGAAGAGAAGATGGACTCTTATGTGTTGCATTCCATTGCTATCGAGATGGTTTATTTCTCACCTCCCTAAGTCTGTACTGAAGAACGAAGAAGGTTTGGGTTGGTCGCACAGGATAATGTCACTCGCTCATACGGATATTCTTTGGTGTTCCCGAGCTATGGAAGACATTTCTATTATTGACCGCTGTGGGGAGTACCCTAATGTCCCATTACTTGGTATCGGAGGGGGTATAACTTACAATCCTTGTCTAGCTTTGCGACAATTTAGTCATGCTCGAAGGGATGGTCCGCATGAGTTACTTATCGAGGGCATCATATTCAACTATGAGGATGATGTTAAAGAGTATCATCGGAGGTTCATAGGAGCTTGGGGCATGGTAAACAGATCTGAGCCCAAGGATTTGGGACCAAAGACTTTTATTCCTAGGGAGCCTTACCTCCAATGGGTATGAGCTCGTGCCCAGAAGCTTATGATTCCTTATGTGGCCATATTACCAGTGATTGTGGAGCCCACTACTGAAGAAGGCATTCCTTACACGGTTCTCTATCCTTACATGCCCACTGATCTTGGGGAATTACAGAGGTCTTGGATTCAGCTGAGGAATGAGCGGGATACTTATAGGGAACAGTTCCATGATCAAGAGAGGAAGGTTTTAAAGCTCACCAGGCATCTCCAGGAAGAAAGAGTGCTTAATGATTATATCAGCACAAAGAGAAATCGTCCATGGGACTTTTGATTTTTCTTTTCTAGTTTTAGATTTATTTTATTTACTTATTTGTAACGCCTTAAAGGCATGTTGAACCTTCAAATTTAAGCTAATAAAGATTTTGTTTATTTTGGTTTGCAAATTTAAATTTCCCGAGGTCTTTGAAATCATTACATGCGCATCCCATTATCATACACATCATTACAGGTACCACTACAGGTTTCTCATCTTCTTCGTTGTTTATTTCAGCAGAAATGTCTTCCGATCAAGCCATCAAAGATCTTCAGGCACAGAACGCCCAGTTCCAACAGATGTTCATCAGTCTGGCAAAGGGGCAAGAGGATCTGAAAGCCCTCATTCTGAAAGAGAAGAAGAAGAAGAAGAAGAAGACTGGTATTCTGAATATGGGCAGAAGATTTGGAGGAAGGTTGAAGCATTAAACTGATCTGACCTCTTCATCCAAGGAAGGGGAGAACCAAGAAGGGGAAAAGGATCCTAGTCCTGCAGTCTCTGACAGTGATACTGATTATGACGATGAGCAATACCCTCATGATGAGGATAGATACAAGCAGTTAGAAGACCGTTTGAGTGCTATAGAAGTTCAAAAGATACCTGGTTTGGATTTCGGAGAATTGGGACTGGTATCGGGAGTGGTCATCCCTCAAAAGTTCAAAGCTCCGGTTTAGCCAAGTATGATGGAGTGTCCTGCCCAAAACTCCATCTCCATTCTTATGTCAGGAAAATCCAACCCCACGCCGCTGATAGAAATTTGTGGGTGCACTTCTTTCAAGATAGTCTGTCAGGGACTTAGCTTGAATGGTTCTATCAGTTGGAGGGAGCCAATGTACGAAACTGGGAAGATCTTGCTGCTTCCTTCTACAAGCATTATCAGTATAATGCCGACCTTGCTCCCACTCGTACTCAGTTCCAGAGTATGTCCATGGGTGCAGGTGAATGTTTTAAAGATTATGTTCAAAAATGGAGAGACTTGGCTGGGAGAGTTCAACCCCCTCTGTCTGATAGGGAGTTGGTTGATATGTTTCTGGGGACGCTGTCTGGTCCATTTTTCAATCACTTGATCGGCAGTTCATCAGATGGATTCACCGAGCTGGTTTTAACTGGAGAAAGAGTAGAAGCTGGAATTCAGAGTGGTAAAATACATAAGGATGCCTCCTCAAGTTTAACAAAGAAGCCATTCACTGATAAGAAGGAAGCCAGTGCGGTCTATAGCCCGAGGGGCCAAAGCAGATCTGAACACCGTCCAACGGTAAATGCTGTAGTGATATCTAGACCCGCAGTTGCTCCACAATGCAACAATCAACAAAGAGCGGAAAGACCACAAAGGCAGTTCACCCGGCTCAATATGACTCTGTCTCAAATTTTACCACAATTTTTGAAGACCAATCTGGTAACTCTGAGGGAAGCCCCGAAGAACCCCAACACCACATCTCCCCGCTATAACCCGAATGCCCATTGCGCTTATCACTCTGAAAGTCCAGGTCATGATACAAATGACTATTGGGCCCTGAAAACTAAGGTGTAGGACCTAATCGAAACCAAAGAGATTTAGTTTGATGCTCCGGAGAAGCCCAACGTCATAACTGCACCCATGCTCAAGCATGGCTCGGGAATCAATGCTATTGAGGTTGTCTCCGCCACAGAAGATGTTGATGACGAGAACCCGGATGTTGACAGTTGGATCTACCTAACAACCAACGGTAGACCGAATAACTGGACGACTAGGGACTTCATACCTTTTTCTTTTATTCTGTGGTAATTGACTCATTTGTTTTAAGATTTGTAATAAATAATTTGAAACTTTACAGCCCGGTGCCTTGCCCGAGGCACCTTGGCTTTGCTTGTGAGGGATATTATTTATCATTTCATATATCATTAATAAAGCATTGGACGTTTCTTGCATACAAATTTTGTGCTCTCTGTTTTTCTTTTCTATTTTTCACTTTAACAAAACAACTATTCTCTTACACACACTCACGTATCATACTGCAGATCCATATCCACTCTGGATCCCATTGATAACAGCTCTGCTATTGCCAGTTATGACTTCAAAAATCCTATCAACCAAGCCGAGGACGAAGGTGAGGATGATTGTGAGGTGCCTGGAGAACTTGCTAGACTATTACAGCAGGAAGAAAGGGCCATACAGCCTCATGAAGAGCCAATTGAGTCAGTGAATTTGGGTACAGAGGAAGACAGGAAAGAGGTTAAAACAGGTGCGAATCTGGAGCCTAGTGTCAAACAACGGTTAATACAGATGCTACACGACTATGTTGAGATCTTCGCCTGGTCCTATGAAGACATGCCTGGTTTGGACACTGATATTGTGGTACATCGCCTGCCGACTAAAGAAGACTTCCCTCCGGTAAAATAGAAGGTCCGCCGTATATGCCCTGAAATGTCAGAGAAAATCAAGGCAGAGGTCATGAAATAGTTCGACGCAGGATTCTTAGTTGTCACTTCTTATCCGCAGTGGGTTTCCAACTCCGTTCCGGTACCTAAGAAGGACAATGAGGTACGGATGTGTGTGGACTACAAAGATCTGAACAGGGCAAGCCCCAAGGATGACTTCCCACTTCCTCACATTGATGTTCTAGTCGATAACACCGCGCATCACAAGATCTTCTTCTTCATGGATGGTTTTTCTGGCTACAACCAGATCAAGATGGCTCCTGAAGACATGGAGAAGACAACCTTCGTTACGCAGTGGGGCACCTTCTGTTACAAGGTAATGCCTTTTGGGTTAAAGAATGCTGGGGCAACTTATCAGCGCGCCATGGTCGCTTTGTTCCATGATATGATTCACCATGAGATCAAGGTTTATGTTGATGACATGATAGCCAGGTCCCAGACTGAGGAAGAGCACCTTGATCATCTCCAGAAACTGTTTGACAGGTTGAAGACGTACAAACTGAGGTTGAATCCGAACAAGTGTACCTTCGGGGTAAGGTCTGGTAAGCTTCTGGGTTTTGTTTCCAGTGACAAAGGTATTCAGGTAGACCCTGCAAAGGTAAAAGCCATACAAGAGGTGTCGGCTCCCCGTATAGAAAAGGAAGTTAGAGGTTTCTTGGGACGTCTGAATTACATCGCCAGGTTCATTTCACATCTGACTGCTACTTGTGAGCCAATCTTTAAGCTGCTGAAGAAATATCATGTGGTAAAGTGGAATGATGAATGTCAGATCGCTTTTGAAAGAATCAAGGAATACCTTCAAGAACCGCCAATTTTGATGCCTCCAGTTGAAGGGAGACCTTTGATATTATACCTGACAGTGCTAGACAATTCAATGGGGTGTGTGCTGGGGCAGCATGACGCGTCTGGTCGAAAAGAGCACGCCATTTATTATCTTAGAAAAAAGTTTACCAACTGTGAGACCCGATACTCATTGCTCTAGAAAACTTGTTGCGCTTTGGCATGGGCTGCTCGCCGACTGAGACAATATATGTTGACTCACACTACTTTGTTGATATCAAAGATGGATCCAATCAAATATATTTTCGAGAAGCCCGCCTTATCCGGAAGAATAACAAGATGGCAGATGGTCTTAACCGAGTACGACATCTAATAAACAACCTAAAAAGCAATCAAGGGGAGTGTATTGGCGGATCATTTGGCGCATTAGGCCGTGGATGACTATCAGTCCATGAATTTCGAGTTCCTAAATGAGAATATCATTTTGGTAACCGACTGTGAAGAACCTGGACCGGATGAAGGACCCGAGGAGGGATACCGATGGTCTATGTATTTTGATGGAGCCTCGAATGCATTGGGTAATGGAATTGGAGATGTAATTATATCTCCCGAGGGCTGTCATACTCCGTTCACCGCTCGATTATGTTTTAACTGCACCAACAATATGGCGGAGTATGAAGCGTGTATCATGGGTCTTCGAGCTGCTATTGACCTGAGGATTAAGTTCTTGAGTGTATTCGGAGATTCCGCTCAGGTGATAAGTCAGATCAAAGGCGAGTGGGATACGAAGCATCCGAATCTTATTCCTTACAAAGAGTATGTAATAACATTGCTCCCACACTTTGAGGAGGTGACCTTCGAACATTTCCCACGAGAAGAGAACTAGTTGGCATACGCGCTAGCTACCATGTCTTCTATGTTCAAAGTTAGGTGGGACAATGAAGCTCCCCAGATTACCATTGAGAGGTTGGTTGAACCCGCACATTGCTATGACATTAATACTGAAGAGGTAGCAGATAAACCCTGGTTTCACGAGGTAAAAAGGTATCTTGAGGCTCAAGATTATCCCGAAGGGGAATCTGTTAATGATAAGAAGTTTTTGAGAAGGTTCGCTGCGAAGTTCTTCATCAGTAATGGAATCCTCTATAAGCATAACCATGATTCAACCTTACTGCGGTGTGTAGACAAGAGCGAGGCAGAAAGGATCATGGCATAGTTACATGAAGGTACCTTCGGAACTCATTCCAATGGATATACCATGGCGAAGAAAATCCTACGGGCAGGATATTACTGGTCCACTATAGAAGCCGATTGTTATCAACACTCTCGAACCTGTCATAAGTGCCAAGTCTATGCTGATAAGGTGCATGTACCTCCGGTCCCTCTGAATTTCTTGACAACCCCTTGGCCCTTTGCAATGTGAGGCATCGACATGATCGGCGAGATCAGACCTACTGCGTCTAACGAGCATCGCTTCATTCTGGTAGCAATTGATTACTTTACAAAGTGGGTTAAGGCAGCTTCCTTTGCTACGGTAACCAAGAACGTCGTGGCGCGGTTCATCCGACACAATCTGATCTGTCGATATGGTGTCCCAAAGAGAATTATTACTGACAATGGTACAAATCTCAATAACACAATGATCACCGAGCTTTGTAAACAGTTCAAGATACATCATCATAACTCTTCTCCCTACCAGCCGAAGATGAATGGGGTTATTGAAGTAGCTAACAAGAACATCAAAAAGATTATACAGAAGATGACGGTGACATACAAAGACTGGCACAAGATGTTACCATTCGCTCTTCATGGGTACCGTACCTCAGCACGGACGTCAACAGGGGCAACACCCTACTCTTTGATGAATGGCATAGAGGCAGCCCTACCTATCGAGGTTCAGATACCCTCTCTTAGGATTATGAAGGATGCGGGTTTGAACGAGGACGACTAGATCCAAACCCAACTTGATCAGCTGAATCTAATCGATCAAAAGAGACTTACTGCTATCTGTCATGGTCAGACGTATCAAAAGCGAAAGATCAGGGCTTTTAACAAGAAAGTTAGACGTCAAGAATATCAAGTCGGGGATCTGGTGATCAAACACATCATATTACCGCAAGGTGATCCCAGGGGAAAATGGACCCCCACATACGAAGGGCCATTTATGGTTAAGAACATTTTCTCAAGAGGAGCTATGATTCTAACCACCATGGATGGTGATGACCTTCCTCATCCCGTCAATGCAGACATAGTGAAAATATACTACACATAATTGAAGACCCGCTAGGTTGACTGGCCTAGGCAAAAATAAGGGCTTCCCGGCGAACCAAAAGGGTTCGGGCAAAAGTAAGGGATGAAAATGAAAAAAAACTGTACACCCGGCAAGTCGAAAACCTGAAAAGGCGACTTGGGAAAAAAGGGGTATCCCGGTGGACTGAAAACCCGAAAGGGCGGTCCAGGAAAAAATTAGGGATCGGAGCGTAACACTATGTCTCATTGGATCATCTCGCAACCAGGCTTCCGTATCGACTAACAAGCTCAGACGACGCCAATCTATCCGATCCACCTTCGGCCAAGTAACAAAGTGATGAGACGCTTGAAGATATAAAGGCAATAGTAGAGTTGAAACCCGATGGGGTCGTTCCACATAGTTGTTTTTATTTCCTTAACACAAATTGTAATTCCTATCTTTCAGCGGCGTTCTCTTACTAGGACGTCAGCCTCCTTGTACAAAACGCCTGTTACAGGCCAACTTCAAAAATCAATACAATTCATTTTCACAAAAAACTTCAATTTGTTTTTTCTTTTTCTGTTTTGTTTTGCAAGAACGTCCAATGATCTATTTTTGATATATGCATTTGAAAATAATGGTTGCTCATAAATATTTACACAAGAAACAAAAGACGATTACTCGTAATTTCCAAGAACAGGGACAAATAAGAAGTGCCCAAACCTTACAGTTACTCTGCCCATCAGGTACCGGGATAGAGCCAGCTTGAGAACATCAATAGTGGTACATACACTCCCCCACAGAGTAAAAATTATGCAAAGACAATGATGTTAGCTTCCCCGAACAAGACATAACTCTCCCCAGCTGAGGTTCACGATCGCGAGGGAGTCAGTAATTTTTCCCAAAGCAGAGTTTATTTCTCTCACAAGCAGGAATTCAACCTCCAACAGAATTCATTATCACTAGCAACAGAAATTCATCCCCGGCTGAGTTTATTTCTCCAAATCAGTAGATCGATCAACAGAATATCTCCTCTCCAACAGAGTTATTTCCCGCAGAGTTATCTTCAGACAGGGTCTCTTCCGGCAAAATATTCACCAGCCGAATGGATGTGAATCCCCAGCTAGTCATATTTGCTCACCATCCCCAATAGAAGTAGATGAACTATGTTTTTTTATAGCATTCAAGAATACCACTTCTCATACTCTCCAAACAGCAGTCAGGGATTTATTTTCCTAGACTCAGATTATTACGTCAGCATTTCATATTCATACATCATGACATGTGCATGCATTACATATAATATAATCTCAGTTATTTTGAGAACCTCATCACAATGCATCTCATGCATCACACATAACTAATCCTGTATTTCTTTCAAGAAAGACATTTATTATCAACAATTTCCAGCAGGTCCATGATCAACACTCGAAGCTAAATAGAGTAATCATCGGTGCGGCAAGAACAACCTTACCCAGGCTCCCTCTGCAGTTTTACCCAAACTCATTTCGAAGTAACCCTACTATCCAGGTTCCTTCTCAAGCCCTACTATCCAGGCTTTCATGTCGAAGTAACCCTACTATCCAGGTTCCTTCCCAAGCCCTACTATCCAGGCTTTAATGTCGAAGTAACCCTACTATCCAGGTTTCTTCCCAAGCCCTACTATCCAGGCTTTCATTTAGAAGTAACCCTACTATCCAGGTTCCTTCTCAAGCCCTACTATCCAGGCTTTCATGTAGAAGTAACCCTACTATCCAGGTTCCTTCCCAAGCCCTACTATCCAGGCTTTCATGTCGAAGTAACCCTACTATCCAGGTTCCTTCCCAAGCCCTACTATCCAGGATTTCATGTCGAAGTAACCCTACTATCCAGGTTCCTTCTCAAGCCCTACTATCCAGGCTTTCATGTCGAAGTAACCCTACTATCCAGGTTCCTTCCCAAGCCCTACTATCCAGGCTTTCATGTCGAAGTAACCCTACTATCCAGGTTCCTTCCCAAGCCCTATTATCCAGGCTTTCATGTCGAAGTAACCCTACTATCCAGGTTCCTTCCCAAGCCCTACTATCCAGGCTTTCATATCGAAGTAACCCTACTGTCCAGTTTCCTTCTCACAGCCCTACTATCCAGGCTCTCATGTCGAACTAACCCTACTATCGAGGTTCCTTCTCACAGCCCTACTATCCAGGCTTTCATGTCGAAGTAACCCCATTATCCAGGTTCCTTCCCAAGCCCTACTATCCAGGCTTTTATGTCGAAGTAACCCTACTATCCAGGTTCCTTCTCACAGCCCTACTATCCAGGCTTTCGTCTCGAAGTAACCCTACTATCCAGGTTCCTTCTCATAACCTTACTATCCGGGTTCTTCCTCTCTTATCTCTAGACAACAGTACACAACACTACAAGACCGAGACCCGATCAAACACAATTGGTTTCGTGTCTCTCTAATAAGTCGCGGTGCAACATATACCCCGACCAGATACGCAGTTCACTTTCGCTCCCCCAAACCGTAGTTATTCCCCAGTAGAGTGATGGACAACTGAAGCTCCTAAAACTCTATTTCTCCCAAGATAGAGACCAGCATTCCCCAGCGAAACCCTCCTCAACAACAGGTATACAGGTTTTCGCAAAGGAATCTCTTATGTAATCGACACCTCTTCGGATGGCATATTTAAGCCCATCTCCGATAATCTTCCATCATCGACTTCCAAATGGCATCTATAAGCCCATTCCCGATATCACAAATCAAGTATCACTTCATACGAGTGCAAATTTATGGGCACTCTAGTGTTGAATCATCTTCCACCTTCAGATCACAAAAGGCAGACGATCCAATCTACATCCTCAGGTTTAAGAAGATTGAACAGGGGCAGCTGTTGTACCCTAAAATTTTCCCTCCCATATTTCTCAACACATGGCAAATGAGGTCCCCAAATTGCTCAAGGAAGTTCAAGAGTTGACCAGACAAACTCTCTCCTAAGGCAGTATACCTCAAATTAGGGTTTCCATCTTCATCAAGATGTATGGACCACAAGGGACTCAAATTCTCACCATTGTACTAATATGTTCTCAAGATCGTCCATGTCAAGTTTCAAGCCTTGCAGAAGAAGTTTTCTCAATCAATTGCTCAAATGCCCGAAAATCAACTGTACTAGGTCAAAAGTCAATTGTGGCCCACATACAGTCAAACTTCAAGATTTTTGGTCAACATCCTCATTTTTAAGTATTATCCATCATTTGATCAAGGGTTGATCATGATTCCTCAAGGATTGCTCACAATTCATCAAAACCCAAAAGTTGCTAAATTAGGGTTTTACAAGAAAAGTCAACTCAACTTTGACCAAGCATAACTTTCTCATACTTTATCAGAAATGACCCATCCAAAGCTCATTTTTAAGAGGATTAAATTATCTACAATTAATATTCATATCCAAAGTTCATAATATGCACTCACAAAAAGATATGAATTTTGACATTATAGGTCCTTTTGAAAAGTCAACAAAAACACCTTTTGGCTCAAAGCTTCATACATGAACATGGAAGACTCAATTGAGATGAGACCAAAAGTTTTGTTTAGAGGACATCATAAGATTTCTAAAACTTCCAATAACACCTCTCTAGGGTCAAATTTGAGAGAGTTATGCATTGGCCAAGTTGACCATTTTTGCAAAATTGCCAAAAGTCAAATATGCTCAAATTTGCATTTATTGCTAAATGGGCCCAACTTTTTATGCTTGCACCTCGATTATAATGTGGTCTATGACTTAAATATTCACTCACCCATTATGTGCTTCATTTTTAAATTTATTTTTATTTTTTATTAATTAAAAAGTGAATTAAATCAAATAAATGATGAAAATTAACAAAGATATGATTTGATTTGTTTTTTTGACAGATTGGCAATCAAGATATGCTAAGTTTACATGATCAAATCGAATTAAGCACAATTGGTACAAGAAAGACATGATTTGGCTCAAAATAGGAACATATCATATAACTTGAAAAATCAAATCAAATCTTGGATAAATGCAAAGAGTCATTCCAAGTTTGTTAACCTAATTCACTCTAGGATATATAATGAAGAATTCCAGATCAAAAAACAAGGGTTAGAGGTCGTGTAAAGCATAGAACAAAACTCAAAAATCTTGACAAAAATTGAGGTTCGGTTTTCAGGTTAGAGGACCTTTGAGAGCAATTCAAGGCCATCCATCACATCCTGGGCGTGCACTGAAGCCATCTCAACCATTTGCAAGGTCTGAAGCGCTCAGAATTCGCCTCTACTCCTCACGCAGTTTGCAAGCTTTTTCAAATTTGATTATTGCAATTTACGCATCTTTAGCACTTTTAATTGTCATAGTTGTGATTATTATCATGTTTGCAAGCTAACAGATTGTTTTAATTGCAAAATTTGAAGCTTATATACGCACCTGCCATTGTTAGGGATTTATGTTCTTGTTTAGGGGTTTTTAATACAGGAAAAATTAGGACTTGAATCAGGTACCATGAATTAGGAATTTAAACAAAAATAAACACACGTTATATTAATAAAATAGAGTTTGAGTACATCAATGCCCCTCGGAAAAAATAATATAACACTCTAAGATAAAAAAGTTGTGCGTATCCTCTTTGGTGTTATGTAGGCATTTAGAGTCTGCTCCTCATGAAGTAGCCTAGTGAGTTCCAAAACCTTTTTCTCGCTTGCGTAGAATTGGGCTTCGAAAGTATCTCGCTCTCCTTTGAGTTGTATCCAATCCCTTTGTAGGTATTCAAGAGATATGGGCATGTCAGGATGTAGGATAGTGTATGGAACTTCTCCTTCCTTAACAGGCTCGATGATCACCGGGAGAATGGAAGGATAAGGCATCATTAGACTTTGAGCGCGGGTTCGTACCCACTTGAGTTAGGGCTCAAGAGGGATGTAATTCTTGTGTCCCAAAGTCTTGTTATCCACCTTATTTAGCATCCTCCAAGCTCGGATGAATCTCTGGCGAAGACCTTGATCGTCGTTGCCGTAGTCGAATACCAAGCCTTGAATCAGCATCTCATGTGGGCCATCCCTTCGGGCATAACCAAACTGTCTTAGAGATAAGCATGGGTTGTAGGTGATTCCTCCCCTAATTCCAAGTAGATGGACATTAGGGAATTTCCCATAACGGTCAACAATGATAACATTCTCTTTGGATTGAGAGCACCAATGAATATCTTAATGTTTGAGCGTCATTAACCTTTGTGACCACCTTAGACCCTGCTCATTCTTTAAGACTGATTGGGGAAGATGAGAAATAAACCATCTTGCCAGGAGAGGAGTGAAACACATAAGGACACCTCTCTTCCTTATTGTACGAGTGTGAAAGGAGTGTAAGATATCCCCTAGTAATGTAGGCACTGGATTGCGTGATATAAAGATTTTGACGGCACTCACATCTATGAGTTGGTCAGGATTGGGGAACAAGACCATCCCATAGATAATAAGAGCCACAATTTCTTCAAATGCTTGCAAGTTTAAGGAATTCCAACAACTTTGGGCCTTCTCAAACAGAAACTTTGCTAAGAAGCATTTGACACC
Organism: Vicia faba; assembly: GCA_948472305.1. Classification (NCBI taxonomy): domain Eukaryota; kingdom Viridiplantae; phylum Streptophyta; class Magnoliopsida; order Fabales; family Fabaceae; genus Vicia; species Vicia faba. The sequence goes on along the minus strand of OX451736.1, from coordinate 1,369,347,067 downwards.
ACTTCTAGTTTCCCAATAAGTTGTGACATCAGACGAGTGCAAGTGCAGAGCTTGAGCAATCTCTTTTGGCTTTGGATCTCTTTTCGCACCACTGAAAGGTAGTTGATTGAGAATGAAAATCCTCATGAGTTGAGAGAATTCTTCCAAAGCGGGCACAAGCTGATAATCGGGGAATGTAAAGCAATGAGGCAAAGGGTCAAAGAACTGGAAGAGCAGCTTCATCATATCCTCCTCTGTGTTGGAGGTGACCAAGTTGAGTAGACGACCATACCTCTCGGTGAATGGAGAGTTCTCAGGGATCCTTGAAGCTAGCTCCTTGAGTTGTGGACGAATTCTTACAAGGTTGATTTGCATTGATTTCCTGCGAAGTGAATCTATATCCTACAAAACAAGAACAAAAATGAATCTCCAAAATCCTTGTAATGGTTAGTGAATGCATATGATGTTCATGATGTCCATGATGTTATGTACAAGTATGTATATACAAGCAAAACAAACAAGTTCTTAGTTTAGGCTTGCATGGGGTTTTATAGGTAAGTACCCTCTTGAAGTTTTAGTTGGCTTAAACCTGTCCTAGTAATAGTAACCGGGTTCTAAGGAGCTCAAAATCATTGGATTGTTTCCTTGGTCATTGTTTCAGCTCAAGCCTCTTTAATGGCGACCGAAATATCCCAAGAAATCAACCCTTAATGAGTGTAGTATCGAGTATCTACCAACTTCGGACTACACCAAAGCCGGTCATCTCACTACATCCTAAAGGCCAAGTTGGTCAAGTAAAGGGTTCTAGAAGTTCATTAGTGCTTCATGACATCAATCAGTGGTCTCGTATTCTCTTTGATTAACTCAAAGGCTACCGGTACCCACAAATATGTGACACTAACATAGCTATTGCTTAGACCATGTCGGTATACCCCGCACAGTTTCCACAATGTATTGTTATTTACCTATAATGTTTCCCAAATCCGGGTGGAAGATTCAAACCCAAATAAAGAACCATAATGTAAACCAAACAAGTCAAACAATGTAAGCAAATAAATGTGATCTAAACCTTAAGGTAACCCCACTTTTATAAAAGTCCCCAGCAGAGTCGCAGTTCTGTGATATGGTAGGAGAACTGACTTGAGGGTTTTGCATTTTATCGCAAATGTTGCGGTTAGCAAGAGTCGCCACCGACTTTTCTTTTATCCAAAAAGAAAGGTGAAAAAGCACAGGAAAGACCTTTGAGATGTTTTCTTGAGTTCGGGGGGTAGATTATAAAAAGGGAAGGTATTAGCACCTTTTTCATCCATGGTTTTCCATGGGCTCTTAGTTACTTGCTAGATCACTTGCTTTTGTTGTTTGAAAATGTGTTTGGTGTGGTTTTGAAAGTATTTTGTAAAAGAGGCCATTCGTTTAGGCAATCTTTGTAATGATTCTCGTTCGTAAGAATGTATACAAAGATGTTTGTCTTTTTTAAAATGTTTTTAATGTTTGTAAGATGTTTTTAAATGTGTGTGTTTGTTTTGAAAATAGCAAGGATAGTTGTTTGAAAATAGAGCAAGTAACTAGAAGTAATCTACCTACTCAAATGTTTTTCTTATGCCTTTTCTATTCCTTTGGCATTGTTGTCTTACCATTGATTTGGTAAGCAACCCTATCTTTAGATGTAAATGGGACGGGCATGGGTCATCGTATAACCATGATTAGCAATGTTTGCAAAGTATCTTAGTATTTTGAGGGACCAAGATCATTTTTGTAAGGCAACCTTGAATAGCGTCATCGAGGGACTATGATCTTATATTTGTTTTGTTTTGCCAAGATACTTTGCATGCGTAACATGGCTATTTTTTATATATAAGACAACCAAGTGGAGGAACCCTAAGGATGCTTGTGTGCAAGTGTGTCATTTTCATGCTTTGATTTTATCTTGTATTTAGGGTTTTCTATTTTTGCTTTGTTTTGATCTTACCATACAAACCCTAATTACTAATCATGGCATGTAAAACGGTAAATTGCGTAATGTAAATATTACTAAGCTATTACAACAATTTTATAGGAGAGGGGAATACAAATTTGAATGGGGATTTGTAAGAATGTAAACCTAAATAAATTATTACAACCAAATCGAATTTGTACGAATATTAGAATAGATAGTATACAATATTTAAATATGAAATATTATGTGCATGCAAGAAAAAGATTTTTTTTTGTTTTTTTTTTTGTCTTTTTTATGTGAAAAGAAATTTAAACCTAAAAATATAAGGAAAAGAAATTAATTCTTAAAAGAAAGGTTAACCCTAATTTCTATTTTAAAAGAAAATAAAGTTCTTATGTACTATTTTTTATGTTAAAATAATAAATAATATTGTATAAAAAAAATAAAGTTTTTATATATGCAAAAATAAATATTTATAAGTATGGGATGAAAAGAAAATAAATAAATTAAACTAAACATATTTTAATTATATTTTACAAGTTTATTAAGAAAATAAATAATATATATTGAAGATAAAATATATTTTCATGTGAAAAATAAACTAAAATAAAATAAAAATGCAATATTATCAAATTTATATTTTTTAGGATTTTTTATGCATTAAAGAAAATATTTAATAAACTAAAATGAAAATAAAACAAATAAAATAAAAATATAAAAATAGTTGGGCAAGGGGGTGTCTTGAATAATCAAATGGTGAAAGTTAGAAAAAACAGCTAAGCCCAATGTGGAGGCCCAACCAACAAAAAAGTCAAAACTGAAAGTGGAAAAATGTAAAAAAAACAAAAGGTAGCGCCAAGGTTCGAACCCAGGACATGGGTCTCACCAGCGCACTACCTTGCCACTGGGGTGGCTATACATTCGTTGATTTAAGTGAAACAAAAATAACATAACATGAACAAGGTCCTTGCCCTGTACTTCATCTTCTTCCCCAAGCTGGCCAGATGTCCTGTAACTCTCTCATTCTTCCATGAAAATGAAAACTCATAACATGAAAGTTGTAGCATTTGGTCTCACGATTCTAACCATATAAGTCATGTAAGCTAACAATCAAAGATCAGAATGAATTTTAAAAGCCCTAAATTTAAACCTAAATTTTTCAGAATCTTCAAGTTCTAAATTCTCCCAACTCAGGCCAAATAAATGCAAGATAAATGTATGTACAGCTTAGTTGCAATGAGGACTACATTGTTTATTCACAAATCATGGCCAATGGTTGCCTGTATAAAGAGATAGAAGTTGAGATTTTTACCTCTTTCAGTTGAAATCGTGGATGGAGTTGAAGTGATTTTTATGGAGGCCTGATGATTGCTTGAGCTTGCTTGAACCTCCCTGAGTGTGTTCAAACCCTTGCCTTGCTTTGAAAGTGTTAGAACAATGTTTGAATCTAGTACCCTATATTTTAGTTTTGATGATAACAAAGTGAAAAGATATAGTAGTTAAATATTTCATGATTGAATTATATGCTGCCTAAAATTACTATGCTCTAATTTGCAGATATGCTGATTAAAATAAGCAAGATCATGTTCTCAGCATCAGAATATGATTTCATGCACCAGCATCAGAAGTTGCTGAATCAGAACGTCAAGATCAGATGATCAACGCTTGCACATGCTGAAGCTTGATGAACAGAACTGCGCGTAAAACACTCTGATACAGAATCAAATAGTTCATCAGCAGCGAAGCAGAATCAGAATGAGCCAAGCCAGATCGTGCATTGAAGAAGCAACAGTACTGTGCATTGAACGCTAATCAATTCCAACGGCCTCATTCCAGACAAGATCTGCTCAAAAAGGAAAGCTTGTTAATAGCATTGAATCAAGAATATTTGCATCAACGTTCATCTTCTCAAGTGCTATATAAACCAAGCTTCGAAGATTATCATGGCTAATGCTTCCAAACTCTCTACACGCAAAGCTGAACATAATCTTCATCTACCAGTTTTGCTAAACCAACAAACTCTGATACTCCATTAGCGTTTAGCATTCTAAGTTTCTAAGCTTCATTTGTGTAAACATCACAATTGTGATATAGTTTTTGTAGAAAACATTCACACACATTTGCTTATACCTTTGTAAGAAAGTGTTGCCTTGACAAACCGGATTGTGGTTTGAATCAAGAAGGTTTTAGCAGTTGCTAAAGCAGATTTGTATTCAGTTGAATATAGTGAATTAAGACCTCGTTGGAGAGAGGCAAAATCACCTTGACGGGTGGACTGGAGTAGTTTGAGATCAAACGAACCAGGATAAAAATACCTTGTCATTTGCTTTAAGATTCCAGTTTTACAATTCAACCCCCCCTTCTTGTGTTTTTCACCCCTTCAATTGGCATCAGAGCGCCTGGTTCTGAGCTAAAACACTTAACCGTGTCAGTACAAGATCCAGCGTCAGAAAAACACAATGGCAGGAAACAACTCTCATTTCAGCAATGACAACAATGAGGATAGAGACAGATTCAGCGGCAAACCTCCAGTCTTTGATGGAGAAAACTTTGACTACTGGAAAGACAGAATTGAAAGCTTCTTTCTAGCACATGATGCTGATCTGTGGGATATGGTGACAGATGGATACACGCACCCTGTGAATGCAACTGGTCAGAAGATTGAAAGAAAATCAATGACTGATCAACAAAAGCGTGATTTCAAGAATCACCATAAGGCCAGAACCATCCTCCTCAGTGCCATCTCATATACTGAGTATGAGAAGATCTCCAACAGAGACACAGCTAAGAACATCTTTGATTCTCTCAGAATGACGCATGAGGGCAACGTTCAAGTCAAAGAAACAAAAGCTCTGGCGCTCATTCAGAAGTATGAGGCGTTTAAAATGGAAGAATCTGAATCCATTGAAACTATGTTCTCTAGATTCCAGATTCTGGTAGCTGGTCTCAAAGTTCTGGACAAAGGATACTCTACTGCTGACCATGTCAAGAAAATAATCAGAAGTTTACCCAAGCAGTGGAGGCCTATGGTTACTGCTCTGAAGCTGGCGAAAGATCTCAACAAAATCACTCTGGAGGAACTTATAAGCTCCCTCAGAAGTCATGAGATAGAGCTGGAAGCTGACGAGCCTCAGAAGCAAGGTAAGCCTATAGCTTTAAAATCTAACAGAAAATCTGAATCTAAAGTTTTGCAGGCAGTTGAAGAAACATCTGATGGATCCTCATCAGAAGAAGACGAGCTTTCCCTTCTCTCCAGAAGAGTAAATCAACTGTGGAAGCAAAGACAAAGGAAGTTCAGGAATCCCAGAAGATCTGATCAGAACGAGTCTTCTTCAAGATACAGAAGGACAGATTCTTCCTCTGGATACAGAAGATCTGAAGGTTCCTCTGGTAGCAAGAAGCCAAATACAAAAGACATCATCTGCTACGAGTGCAATGAGCAAGGACACTACAAGAGTGACTGTCCAAAGCTTCAGAGGGAAAAGCCCAAAAAGAAGTTTGGAAGAGAGAAGAAGAAAAGTCTCATGGCCACATGGGATGACTCTGACTCGTCTGAAGCTGACTCAGAATCAGATGATGAAAGGGCGAACATAGCGCTCATGGCTAGCATTCCAGATGACAGTGAAGCTTCTGACTCAGACTCAGAATCAGACACAGAAGAGGTATTTCCTAACTTCGCTGTTAATTTTACAAAGGCTGAACTTGCTGAAAGCCTCAATGAAATTCTGGAACGTTATCAGCAGATTAGAGCTAAATTCAGAGACCTGAAAAGGACTCTTGAATCTGACTCTAATAAGTCTGAGAGTCTCAAATTGGAAAACTCTGAGCTGAGAGATAAAATTTTAAAATTAGAAAACTCTTTACAAAATTCTCAGAAGGTACCAATTTCTGAAACTCCCAGCAACGCTGATGAGATCATCAAGGAGTATGATCATAGTTTCCAAAAGTTCCTTGCTAAAAGCATAGATAGAAGCAGAATGGCTTCAATGATCTATGGAGTTAGCGGAAACGGCAAGAAAGGAATAGGATACCAAGGTAAGGTTCCTACACCTAAGAATGTCATGGATTTAGTTATTAAACACACTCCTCTAAATTCACACTTTGTGTATGGTCACACACATGACATCAAATATACTAGTAGTAATCACTTTGTGAAACCAAAATTCAACCAGAGTTTTGGTAAAACTAACAAATCAGGACCCAAGAAGATCTGGGTACCTAAGGATAAAATAATACATGTTGCAGATATCTTTAGCAGCAAGTCAGAAACACCAGTCATGGTACCTGGACTCTGGCTGCTCACGACACATGACGGGAAGAAGGCATATGTTCCAAAGCCTGGAACTTAAGCCTGGGGGCCACGTTGGCTTTGGAGGCAATCAGAGGGGAAAGATAATTGGCTCTGGAACTGTAGGTAACGGAAATCTTCCCTCTATTAATAATGTTCTGCTTGTTGATGGATTGATGCATAACCTGTTATCCATAAGTCAATTAAGTGATAACGGTTATGATATAATCTTTAATCAAAAATCATGTAAAGCTGTTAGTCAGAAAGATGGGACTATCCTATTTAATGGTAAGAGGAAAAACAACATTTACAAAATCAAACTTTCTGAACTAAAGAGTCAGAACGTAAAATGTCTTCTGTCTGTTAACAACGAGCAGTGGATCTGGCACAGAAGATTGGGGCATGTTAGTATGAGAAGAATATCTCAGATTAACAAACTCAATCTGGTCAGAGGACTTCCAAATTTGAAGTTCAATTCAGATGCTCTGTGTGAAGCATGTCAGAAAGGCAAATTTGCAAAACCTTCTTTTAAATCCAAAAATGTTGTTTCTACCTCTAAGCCATTAGAACTTCTGCACATTGACTTATTTGGACCAGTTAAGACTGCTCCTGTCAGTGGCAAGAAGTATGGGTTAGTAATCGTAGATGACTATAGCAGATGGACATGGGTAAAGTTCTTAAGACACAAGGAAGAGTCACACTCTGTGTTTGTTACCTTCTGTAACCAAGTTCAGAATGAAAAAGATCTTAGAATCGTTAAAGTCAGAAGTGATCATGGTGGAGAATTTGAAAATAAAGATTTTGAGTCATTCTTTAATGACAAAGGCATTCTGCATGATTTCTCTTGTCCTAGAACTCCCCAACAAAATGGAGTTGTAGAACGAAAGAACAGAACATTGCAAGAAATGGCCAGAACCATGATCAACGAGACAAACGTTGCTAAGACTTTCTGGGCAGAGGCAATAAACACAGCGTGCTACATTCAGAATAGAATCTCAATAAGACCTATTCTGGAAAAGACTCCATATGAATTGTGGAAGAACAGAAAGCCCAACATTTCGTATTTTCATCCATTTGGATGTACTTGCTATATGTTAAACACTAAGAATTATTTGAACAAGTTTGATTCTAAGGCACAGAAGTGTATTATGTTAGGATACTCTGAACGCTCAAGAGGGTACAGAGTATACAATACAGAAACACAGATTGTGGAAGAATCAATCAGTGTTCGTTTTGATGACAAGCTTGACTCTGAAAAGTCAAAGCAGAATGAAAATCTTGCAGGTATAGAAATTGAATTTGCAGGTTCTGAAGACAAGTCATCAGAAGCTCTCAACACAGACATTCCTTCAACGTCTGAAAGAAGCAATGCTAGAAATCCTTCATCTGCTGCTGATCAACCTCAGAAGAGAGTACCCAGAAGCAACTTGGATCACCCAGAAGAGACTATTCTAGGAAGAAAGGAAGATCCAATCAGAACAAGAGCAAGCTTCAGAAACTCTGAAGAAACCCTTATGGGACTTGTGTCTCTGATTGAACCTTCTTCTATTGATGAAGCACTTCTGGACAATGATTGGATTCTGGCAATGCAAGAAGAGCTGAATCAATTCACCAGAAACGACGTATGGGATCTCGTTCCAAGACCAAAAGGATTCAACGTCATTGGAACAAGATGGGTGTTCAGAAACAAGCTCAATGAACAAGGTGAAGTCGTCAGAAACAAGGCACGACTGGTTGCACAAGGTTATAGTCAGCAAGAGGGGATAGACTATACAGAAACCTTTGCCCCAGTCGCCAGGTTAGAATCTATCAGACTCTTAATCTCATTTGCTGTTAATAGAGGCATCACTCTGTATCAGATGGATGTCAAAAGTGCATTCTTAAATGGTTATATAGAAGAAGAAGTTTATGTTCACCAACCCCCAGGTTTTGAAAATACAAAACATCCAGAACATGTTTTCAAACTGAAAAAGTCACTGTATGGTCTGAAACAAGCTCCCAGAGCTTGGTATGAAAGGCTAAGTAACTTTCTGCTTGAAAATGAATTCACCAGAGGGAAAGTGGACACTACTCTATTCTGTAAAACAGTTAAGAGTGACATTTTAGTCTGTCAAATTTATGTTGATGATATAATCTTTGGTTCTACTAATCCTTCTCTTGGAAGAAAATTTGCTAAGTGTATGCAGGCAGAATTTGAGATGAGCCTCATGGGGGAACTGAAATTCTTTCTAGGAATTCAGATTAATCAAACTCCAGAGAGAACTTACATTCATCAGAGCAAATACATCAGAGATCTTCTGAAGAAATTTGACCTCTCAGAATGTAAGCCATCAAAGATTCCAATGCATCCCACGTGCATTCTGGAAAGAGAAGAGGTAAGCAAAAGCGTAGAACAGAAGGTCTACAGAGGTATGATTGGTTCTCTCCTTTATCTGACTGCTTCAAGACCTGATATTTTATTCAGCGTATGTATTTGTGCTAGATTCCAATCAGATCCTAGAGAATCTCACTTAACAGCTGTTAAGCGAATTTTCAAGTATCTGAAAGGTACTACTAATCTGGGTTTGTTTTATAGAAAATCTAGTGATTACAGCTTAGTAGGCTACTGTGATGCTGATTTTGCTGGAGACAGAGTGGAACGCAAAAGTACTTCTGGAAGCTGCCAGTTTCTGGGAGAAAATCTGATCTCGTGGTCCAGCAAAAGGCAATCAACTATTGCTCTGTCAACAGCAGAAGCTGAGTACATAGCAGCAGCTGGATGCAGCACACAGATGCTCTGGATGAAAAGTCAGCTTGAAGACTTCCAGATTTTTGAGAGTAACATTCCTATTCTTTGTGATAATACTTCTGCTATTTGCTTAAGTAAGAACCCTATTTTACATTCTAGAGCTAAGCATATAGAAATAAAACATCATTTCATTAGGGACTATATTCAGAAAGGTATTTTAAACTTGAAATTTATAGATACAGACCATCAATGGGCTGATATCTTTACTAAACCCCTTTCAGAAGATAGGTTTAATTTCATTCTGAAACATCTCAGCATGAAAGTATGCCCAGAATGAAAATGTTTTAATTCCATGTATTTATCTTCAGAATGTAACTATATCACTGTGAATTTCTGATCAATCTTCTTTCAGAAAGATAGAACATGCAGATTGTATCAGATGCAAGTCTAAAGATCTGAGAGTCTAATCTCAAAGACAGACGTGCTGATCACTACATCAAACAAGTGTCATCCAATCATCAGCAAATCCCTGAAGCAGAACGCGTGCACGCTTCTGAGAAAGGAAAGCGCTGATTGGGTGCATTGAGACACATGTCTGGTAACCGTCTTTAAGTATCTTTCTCAAAACCCCCAAAATCAGCAAGCATTTAATGCAAAAGTAATCACGCTTGTTAATGGCAATCATTATTTTTTCTCTCTCTTAAAAACGTTTAATTTTTCAAAATAATTTTTTGAAATCTTTATTTAAGCACATTATTCTTCAATCTTATTCTTTACGCTTTCTCATAATCTCTTAAGTATTCTCTGCATATTTCTGAGTTATCTTCTTAAAACCTTTTTTTTCTCAAATCATTCTCAAGCCTTTTTTGTGTGAGAACAATGGCATCCTCCAGCATTCCTGCAGGAAATCAGAAGAAAGAAACCTCTGAGCAGTATTAGGTGCCTTCCAGAACTCTTCTCACACCGGTAAAGAATCTTGAGGTTCTCTCTGAATTAATCATCGATTTTGAAAGTTTGAAGGATAATGGATTTGACCTAACTGAGGAAGCTAGGGCTCAAAAGTGGGAGAGGTATTTCGATAGGTTGATTGGACCAACTTTCCCAGACATTGTCAAGGAATTTTGGATTCACGCCAAGATTCATAAACATCTAGTCATCTCTTCTGTCATGGGAAAGAAGATAATAATTTCTGAAGACCTCATTGCTAGGTTAATTGGTCAAAGTGGTGGTGGAGTCCGTTGTGTGGACATGGCTGATAGATGCCCTGATATAGGTGTGGTAGCAAACTGCATTTTCACTCTTGGTTTTCCCAGCAGCAAAATTAAGGATCTGAAGGATCACTGCAGAGTGTGGGCCAAGATTGTTCTGGGCTGTTTCAATCACAGGAAGCCAACAAGCTCTCCTGATTATATAAACGTGGATCAGCAATTTCTGATCTACTTTATTGATCAGAAGGTGAAGATCAATCTGGCACACTTCCTGTTCAACCATCTGAAGACTAGTGTGAAAGAGACTAGAGAAGAAGAAAGGACCAAAAGGGACTGGATACCGTTTGGGAGGCTCATATCAGATATTCTGACAGAGAATAAGCTGATAGATTATCTGAGCGAAGCTAAAGTGCTGGGCAATTTTGAACCAACTGTTGGAAAACCGCTGAACGCTAAGAACCTGAAGAAGATGAAGCTGATAGAAAATATCAGGAAGGAACCCAGAGCTTCTTCAACTGCTGACATCTCCAGAAGAAGAGTGCCTCTGAGTAATTTCCCAAGATTCTCTGAAATGGAATCCCAACCTGATATGTTTCCCAAGTATCCAGATTCATACAAGGAAGAAGATGCAGGTTCAAAGCTGAAGATCAAAGATCTGAGTCAAGTTCAACCTGAAGTGACTCAGAAGAAGACAAAGAAGAGGAAAGCAGAAGGATCATCTCATCAGACTCCAAAGAAACGAGGTAATACATCTGCTGCTCCTATTTCAATTTCATCTACTATTCCAACATCTGCTGCCCCTCCTCAAACCTCTCACAGAATATCCATCCCAATCCCTTCTATTGATGAAACCATACCAGAAGACCCTTCTGAGGCCTTACTACTCAGAAGAACCAGAATTAAAATTCCCATTAAAATTACCAAACAACCAACTGTTTCAACAACACCAGCACTTGATAGAGTGCTAGCTGATATTGAGCGTGAACATGCTTCTGTTCAACCTCACTCTGAACCACCAAATATTCCTCCTCCACAACCTCAACCAGAAATTCAACCTGAACCAGAAATTCAACCTGAACCAGAAATACAACCAGAACATCAACCAGAACCAGAACCACAATCTCAACAACCAATCACAGAAGAACCTCTGATCCCTGAGCAATCAGAGATTCCACCTCCTCAACCAGAAAACAATCCACCCTCACCACAACCAGAGTTTCAACGCTATGAAACCCCATCTCCTCATCATTCTGATCCCCACTCACCTCAACCTTCACCGCTGGCAATCCAGTTGCCATGTGGAACCACCATTGTCAGACCCCAGTTACCATCATCAGAGGAATCAACACCTCCAAAAACTCCAACCACTCCAATAGATATATCCTCTGACTCTGATAACCATCCACCAAAACAAACAGCACCTCAGCAAACCTCTGAAAATCAATCCTCTGAAAACCCCAGCAAAATCTTCATTGACTTAACAAGTCTTGAACGTCTTGCTGATTTAAGACACAAATTGGCCATTCCCAAACCAAAGCAACTAGATGTTGGCTCTGGTATTTTGGACTTTGAAACAGGTATGCTGCAATGGATTGCTTCGTTGAAGCAAGTTTGTCCGGGGATGATCGACCCAGCTGCTTCTGATCAGCTCTGGTCACAGTTCAGAGTATGGGTACGTACTGAAGCACTCAAGCTGCAGGACGTCAACTACGAGCAGGCTCAACAGAACTTTAGCATGCTGCTGAAGGAAGTTGAGAGTCAGCTGCCTCAAGAAGTGGTGCTCCCTCTGGACAGTGAATCCTGGTCTGAGAAAGAGCAAGCTGCACAGGTGCAACCATCAGAAGAAGACAAGACTCTTCAGGAAGAAAATCCAGCAGAAGATATAGCTGAAAGTTCTGAGAAACTTCCTCCTGCTGAAAGTTCTCAAGCTGCCTTGGACAGGCAGGCTCTGGAAGAACTAAGGCTGAATGACTTGCGTCTACAGCAGCGGATGGAAGAGAATGATCAGAAGATGGAAGCAAGAATGAATGTTCAGGACAGCAAGATTGATACTGTTGTCACCATGGTTCAGAAGCAGAATGAAACTTCTGAAAAGATTCAAGCAATGCTGGAAAGCCTGTTCTCACGCATGCCCCCACAACCTTGAAATTTTTTTCATGCATGACATTCTCTATATTTTCTTCATTTTCTGATGTACTTTTGACTATGTTTTGACTATGTTTTGACTATGTGTGTGTAATGTTCTTTTGCTCTGAACTATTTTAATATAACTTGTTTTTCTGATCTAAATTGTTTTAGCACATCACTAACACTTTTTGATTGCTGACAAAAAGGGGGAGAACAAGAATGATATTTAAAATCAATAACGGCTAACTAAACAGAAACTCTCAAACATTCTAACTCTATTACTTGAAATGTTTTTCTGTTTTGTTGTTAAGTCTACAGGCACAAGGAAGCTCCGAACACTATGAAGACTAAGAACTAGAAGCTCATGTTGCTCTGATCAAATATGAAGCTCTGATATATGAAGCTCTGATTGTCCTATCACTCTGATCCTAAGCAAAGCTCTGACAGGAAAAGCTCTGAAGCTCTGCTTTCTGATAAGTCAAAGACCTATAATCTGATGCTCAAAGATAGAAAAAGATCTGACTCTGAAGAACACGCATATCAAAGGGAAGTAACAAACTCAGGGGGAGTATCTCTTAAACTCTGAATTCTCCGTACTTCTTATTCTGATACATAGCTCTGATAACTTTTCACGTTATTTTTCATTTAAAATATCCAGTTTTTGTCATCATCAAAAAGGGGGAGATTGTTAGAACAATGTTTGAATCTAGTACCCTATATTTTAGTTTTGATGATAACAAAGTGAAAAGATATAGTAGTTAAATATTTCATGATTGAATTATATGCTGCCTAAAATTACTATGCTCTAATTTGCAGATATGCTGATTAAAATAAGCAAGATCACGTTCTCAGCATCAGAATATGATTTCATGCACCAGCATCAGAAGTTGCTGAATCAGAACGTCAAGATCAGATGATCAACGCTTGCACATGCTGAAGCTTGATGAACAGAACTGCGCGTAAAACACTCTGATACAGAATCAAATAGTTCATCAACAGCGAAGCAGAATCAGAATGAGCCAAGCCAGATCGTGCATTGAAGAAGCAACGGTACTGTGCATTGAACGCTAATCAATTCCAACGGCCTCATTCCAGACAAGATCTGCTCAAAAAGGAAAGCTTGTTAATAGCATTGAATCAAGAATATTTGCATCAACGTTCATCTTCTCAAGTGCTATATAAACCAAGCTTCGAAGATTATCATGGCTAATGCTTCCAAACTCTCTACACGCAAAGCTGAACATAATCTTCATCTACCAGTTTTGCTAAACCAACAAACTCTGATACTCCATTAGCGTTTAGCATTCTAAGTTTCTAAGCTTCATTTGTGTAAACATCACAGTTGTGATATAGTTTTTGTAGAAAACATTCACACACATTTGCTTATACCTTTGTAAGAAAGTGTTGCCTTGACAAACCGGATTGTGGTTTGAATCAAGAAGGTTTTAGCAGTTGCTAAAGCAGATTTGTATTCAGTTGAATATAGTGAATTAAGACCTCGTTGGAGAGAGGCAAAATCACCTTGACGGGTGGACTGGAGTAGTTTGAGATCAAACGAACCAGGATAAAAATACCTTGTCATTTGCTTTAAGATTCCAGTTTTACAATTCAACCCCCCCTTCTTGTGTTTTTCACCCCTTCAGAAAGTGTATGAAACTCTCTGGCCAAGTCAACGTACAAGCTTTGAAAACAAAAATGGAAGATGATGGAGAAGGGGTTACAGTATAGGGATGAGGGTCTGGATCAATTAAATATCAAGTAGGTAGGGTGTTTTGATGATTAAGACTTGAAACGCACGAGCCAAATGAGAGATTGGTATGCTTATGCAAAAACTGCAAGTCTTGACAGTTTTTTGGTGTTTTGAGTTTGGGACTATTTCAGGCTTCTAGTAATCGTGTCTTGTGTTGTATTGTGTTTGTATATTAGTATAGAATCAGTTTTTTGTCAACTCTCCAACAGATTTGCAAGCTATAGGCTTTTGGCACACTTTCTTGCTTTTGAAGCAAAGTGAAGGGACAAGGCTTAACATGCTTGTACTGGATTGCTTAGGGTTGGTATATACTTGTACAATTTTCTTTAGGCCTATAAGACTTATATGTCCAATGGAGACAAGTTTAATGCTCAAGAATTGGAAAGTGGCAAAAGTTGAGCTTTTTCAAAATGGCAATGGTCACTTTATGCCATTTATGGAATTACAACTTGGGTAATGGCTCTAAGGCTTGGATCAAAGCTTTGTCAACTGAGTAAGCATTAAATTAAGGAGTAAGAAACAAGTTTGAAACCTGTAAAGCATGGATTAGGCAGCATAGGTACTGATTGGAACTTTGTTCTTCATGAAGTGGCTTGAATCAAAAGTGAGAAATTACCAACTTCATCTCTTCGATTCTCCATACTCAAAAATGATCTTGAAGATTTCTTGGACATTTTGGAAAGCTTGCCATGTGCTCTATAACTCATCTTTGATATGCATTTCAAGAAATCTCTTGGAACTAGGTGAAAAATTGCCATGAAGTTGGGTCCAAAACCTGCCTTAATTAGGGCAAAAATTCACTAAGTTACTTAGTTCATGAGCATGTATTCATAACTTTATATCTTGAGATCCAAGCATCTTTAGGGAGAAGTATGTGAAGAAAAGTTGTAGATTTCATGGAGCACATGGCAAGCTTTCATTTTGGGAACTTTCTTTGAATCATTATACATTATGGTGAAAAAATGGCCTAAAGTTGAGAAAAAATAAGAAATTTTCTATACTTAAAAATTTTTCCAAGTTAAGAAAATTTTCAAATTTAAACCCTAATCTTCAAACTTGGATTTCTTGATGAACAATTTTCACATTTTGACATGTTTTGATTAATTGTGACCCTTGGCACTTGATTTTGACCAAAAAGTCAAAGTTTGACTTTTCAGTGTATAGTTGACTTTTGATCAGTTGACTGCAAATTTCATCTGTCAATCCAATGAAATTGCAATGTTTTGAACCATGCTATTAGGTCAAGATGATGCAATTGAATCCTTGAAATCATGCCTTAACTCAATTGGTCATTTTCTAGGTAAAAAAAAACCAGAAATTGCCCTTCCTCAATCAAAACCTAATTTTTGACCATTTTTCCCTTTTGGTGATTTGATCAAATTTCTTGAGGAATTGTGATCCAAACTTGACCAAATGATACATATAAGTCTAAAATGTTGATGTGGATAAAAAATTATGAAGTTTGGCTGTAAATTGGCCATGGTTGACTTTCCCCAATGCAGTTGATTTTTTAGGTCAACTGTCCAATTTGACTGATCAAAAATGTGGTTCAAAGCTTGAAACTTATCCTGAGTGATCTTAGGGATCCATAATGATGTTTGAGAGTCACATGAAGCATTGATAGTTCAAAAAATCCTTGTGCAAACTCAAACCCTAATTTTGGGTCATCAGTGCATGATGAGATGCCTTGAGTTGACCAAACCCTAATCCAGTCTTGAGTCAAAGAAATCTTGTGAGAAAAGTCTTGATAAATGAGAGGGAAAATTTTGGGGTACAACAGTGTGCTAATACAAAATTTACAGGTTATTGCTTATGCTTCTAGACAATTGGAGGTTCATGAAAGGAATTATCCTACTCATGACTTAGAGCTAGCAGTTGCAGTGTTTGTGTTGAAGATTTGGAGACATTATCTTTTTGGTTCTAAATTTGAAGTGTTCAACGATCATAAGAGTCTCAAGTACTTGTTTGATGAGAAATAGTTGAACATGAGGTAGATTAGGTGACTTAAGTTATTGAAGGATTATTACTTTGAGTTGAATTACAATTCGGGTAAAGCTAATGGTGGTTGATGCGTTGAGTATGAAGTCATTGCATATGTGGATGCTTATGGTTCGAGAGTTGGAAATGATCGAGAAATTTAGATATATGAGCTTAGTATGTGAAGAGACTCTTGATAGTGTGAAGTTAGGAATGTTGAAACTAACTAGTGGTATAATATAAGAAATCTGAGAAAGTCAGAAATATGATTTAAAGTTGGTTGACCTGTTGACCTTGATTAACCATGGTAATGGAGGTGAGTTCAAAGTTGATGAGGATGATGTGATGCGGTTCGGAAGTAGAGTGGGTGTTCCAGATATTCCAGAACTTAAGAGGAGTATTCTTGAGGAAGGACATCGAAGCGGGTTAAGTATTCTTCTCGGTGCCACGAAGATGTATCAAGACTTGAAGAAGTTATTTTGGTGGCCTGGTATGAAGAAAGACATTTCCAAATTTGTTTATGCTTGTTTGACTTGTCAGAAGTCGAAGATTTAACATCATAAGCCTATGGGTCTTATGCAACATTTGGGTATTCTAGAGTGGAAATGGGACAGTGTCTCTATGTATTTTGTATCGGGTTTGCCAAAGACTGCTAAGGGCAATGACTCAATTTGGGTGATAGTGGATAGATTGACTAAGTCGGCTCAATTCTAACCAATGAAGATCAATCATCCTATGGAGAAGCTAGTTGGTATGTATATTGATGAGATTATGAAATTGCGTGGAATACCTTCGAGTATCATATTAGATAGAGATCTGAGGTTTACATTGAAATTCTAGGAAGGTTTGCAGAATATGTTTGGTACTAAGTTGAAATTGAGCCCTGCGTATCATCCGCAGACGGACAGTCAGACTGAAAGGACTATTAAGTCTTTGGAAGATTTGTTGAGGGCTTTTGTACTAGAACAAAGAGGATCTTGGGATAGTCACTTGTCGTTGATTGAGCTTACATACAATAATAATTTTCATGCAAGTATTGGCATGTAACCATATGAAGCATTATATGGTAGGAGGTATAGGACTCCATTGTGTTGGTATGATTCAGGCGAGAGAGTTGTGCTCGGACCTGAGATCGTGCAAGAGACGACCGAAAAGATTAAGATGATTCAAGAGAGAATGAAAGCTTCTCAGAGTCGTCAGAAGATTTATCAGGACAAGAGGAGGAAGCAAATCGAATTCCAAAAAGATGATCATGTGTTTTTAAGAGTTACATCAGTGACTGGAGTTGGTAGAACATTGAAGTCGAGGAAGCTTACGCCGCGTTTTATTGGTCCATATCAGATTTCAAAGAAGATGGGTGAGGTAGCCTATCAGATCACTTTACCGTCGTCACTTGTGAATCTTCATGACATGTTTCATCTGTCTCAGTTAAGAAAATACATTTTGGATCCTTCGCACGTGATTCAAATGGATGATGTACATGTGAGAGATAACTGACTGTGGAAGCATCTCCTCGTGCATATAGAAGGACGGGAAGTAAAGAAATTATGAGGTAAATATGTCGCTTTAGTGAAGGTATTGTGGGGTGGATCAGCTGGTGAAAGTTGGACTTGGGAACGCAAGGATAAGATAAGAGAGTCTTATCCAAGTTTGTTTCCATCAGGTAATTTTCGAGGGCAAAAATTCTTTTGAGTGGGGGAGAGTTGTAACACCCCAAAATAATTAGATTATTTATTTAATTATTTAATTTAATTATGATGAGTTTTTATGATGTTTATGTGATGTATTGATGATCGTGATGCTTGATATGATGTTTTGTGTGATGTGTGATGAGGTGATGGGAATTAAGAAGGTACAAAGTAGTTTTGAATAATTTAGATAATTTTAGATAATTAAAAAAATTAATTAGGATTATTTTAATTAGTTAAATAGAACAATGTTGGTGTTAGAGATCACAAGGGCATAATGGTTAATTGTAAGAGGTTAAGTGAGGGAAAATGTGGAAGGAACATATTAGGGGTCCAAGGGATAAGATTGACAAATAGAGAATATTGGGGTTTGAGCGATTCATTATGTATAATCTCTTTTGGAGGATAAACAGTGAGAAGAGGCTAGGGCATAAAGAGAAGAGAAGAGAATCAACTGTAGAGCTTGGATCAGGAATCAAAGCTAGAATCTAAGGTAAGGGAGTTTATCATTGTTATTATAATTGATCTAAGGTTTAGATAATTGTAAGTTGTGTTGGGGTTTTGGGATGATGATGTCAATGTGATGTTTTGATGAAAATCGGTGAAATTATAACGCTTTCATGCAAAGAGTTAATACATATGATGTATGATAATTTTGTTGTTGTTATTTAATGAAACCAAGTGAAGCTATAAGGATTTTTGACCTGTAACATGATGAAATCGTGTGAATTTGGGACTGATGCAGTGCAGAAATCGCAACAGTAAAGTCATATTCGCATTGCATCGTCGGGCGATGAATGTGCGTCACCGGGCAAGTGAACTTCACCCAAGCAACATCGGGCGAGTAAGAAGCGAATGAATGAGTTAAAAAACATAGCCCCTGGAGTTTTGTATGGGGAGGGGTATGTCGCTGAAGCATCGTTGGGTGAAGCAGAAGCGAGAGGTGGTCGCCAGGTGAGCAAGGTGCGTCGTCGGGCGATGGACACTAGAGAAACTAGAGACCCTGGAGTTTTATATGAGGATGTTGTTGTCTCTCCCTCATAGAGGGGCGAGCTTCAGGCGAGTAGACAACACTGTCGAGAAAGCACCAGGCGATGGACAACATCAGATTTTAAAAGTGTCATAACTTGAGTTTTAGGACTCCGATTGACGTGTCATTTTAACCATTAGAAAGCTAAACCGATGAAGTATATGTTGGTGGAATAAGTGGACTCCAATTGTTTCAATATGATGTATGGTTATACAATTAATTGTTGATGATATGATGATGTTGTTTTGTGTTATGAAGTATGTATTGATATTTATGATGATTATATGAATGATGTTGCGTTTTGACTAGCTGTGGTCATTTGGTTATTAGGATGTTTCACATCATGCATTCATGTAATAAAATTAAGGTGTAGCCCAATGATGATGACAAGACATTGTTTCAGGGAGTTTTGTAGGACGATTAGTCTAGTGATGGCCTCAATCCCATAGTGTGGATTGAGTTCAAATTGTGACTTTCTCTAGTTCCAAGCGGGAATTGATCCTATTGGTGGGGATATTTGGTGAAAAACAATGACGGTGTCATCAGTGAAGTTTTGGTACCACATGCATGAATGTAAAGAAGTTGCATTGCATTATATGTGGCATTGCATGATGATTTGGTTGACTGATGTTTTGTGAATGTGTGTTTGTGATAGTTTCTAATTGATGGTGTTACCATGTATTTGATGTGAATTCTGATGCTTGAAGGTGTGAGTATCACATGAGGTTCTCGTGGTGCATTTCTTTGATGTTGTGTCATGACTACTATATTTACTCCTTATATCTTTTATAATGTTTATGACTTACTCTCCCTTTCTGCTTGGAAATGTTGCCTCTATACATGGGTAGCTTGCAGGTAATCAAGAGTAGTTCTCTGAGGCTTAAAGGGGTCTTGCTCTGATATGTAACATCGGGGATGGGATTGTTTGACTTGAATAATTATGTCATTTTGTTTAAATTGAAGTTTAAACTACCTTCATGGTATTTGTTTTTATTGGGTTGTGAATCATAGATGAGAAAGTATGATGATGATTCTATGAAGTATTTCTTTTAATAAAGTATTTTGAAAACTATGAGTTCCTTTGCGAGAGTTGAAATGATATTTTCATTAATGAAGTATTTGTTATAATTGATTTTAAAAACCCCGTGTTACGGAGCAGGATGTTTATATGACGTTAGTGCGTAGATGTGACACCCTTGTTGGTGATTTTATTTGCTTTATTTTTCGTAAAATTACATGCGAAATATATGTGGGTTTAAAATGGTGTTACACACACCCTTCATCTTAATGGCTACAATCTGATTCTCAATTCTGCAGTATTCCAAGTTCATCTTCCCATATGCTACCTGCTCTCGATGATATGGAGCATCATTTTGATGTGCTTGCTTCGACCATGTGCTATCGGGTTCTTTGCTAGATTGATAGCTGGCATGTTGTCGATCTTCATGGTAATTGCTCCATGATCTTTCATGTTATCTCTTCGACCAAGTTTACCATCCATGTTGCTTGACATGCATAAAGAGAAACAACTATGTATTATGCTTCGCATGATGATAGTTTCTAATTGATGGTGTTACCATGTATTTGATGCGAATTCTGATGCTTGAAGGTGTGAGTATCACATGAGGTTCTCGTGGTGCATTTCTTTGATGTTATGTCATGACTACTATATTTACTCCTTATATCTTTTATAATGTTTATGACTTACTCTCCCTTTCTGCTTGGAAATGTTTCCTCTATACATGGGTAGCTTGCAGGTAATCAAGAGTAGTTCTCTGAGGCTTAAAGGGGTCTTGCTCTGATATGTAACATCGGGGATGTGATTGTTTGACTTGAATAATTATGTCATTTTGTTTAAATTGAAGTTTAAACTACCTTCATGGTATTTGTTTTTATTGGGTTGTGAATCATAGATGAGAAAGTATGATGATGATTCTATGAAGTATTTATTTTAATAAAGTATTTTGAAAACTATGAGTTCCTTTGCGAGAGTTGAAATGATATTTTCATTAATGAAGTATTTGTTATAATTGATTTTAAAAACCCCGTGTTACGGAGCAGGATGTTTATATGACGTTAGTGCGTAGATGTGACACCCTTGTTGGTGATTTTATTTGCTTTATTTTTCGTAAAATTACATGCGAAATATATGTGGGTTTAAAAGGGTGTTACACACACCCTTCATCTTAATGGCTACAATCTGATTCTCAGTTCTGCAGTATTCCAAGTTCATCTTCCCATATGCTACCTGCTCTCGATGATATGGAGCATCATTTTGATGTGCTTGCTTCGACCATGTGCTATCGGGTTCTTTGCTAGATTGATAGCTGGCATGTTGTCGATCTTCATGGTAATTGCTCCATGATCTTTCATGTTATCTCTTCGACCAAGTTTACCATCCATGTTGCTTGACATGCATAAAGAGAAACAACTATGTATTATGCTTCGCATGATGATAATGCCACTACTGGTTCCTTTCTTTATCTCCAAGCAACTAGTGCACCACCTAGCATAAACACATATCCTACTGTTGATTTTCGATCCTCAACATCACTACACCAACTCGAATCAGTGTATCCCACTAACTTACACTCTTTTCCTTTATTATTTGTAGGAAATAAAGTTCCATAGTCGAGAGTCCCTTTGAGATATCTTAGTATCCTCTTCGCCGCTGCCAAATGTGATACCTTTGGCTTCTGCATGAATCTACTTACCATACCTACATTGTATGCTAAGTCAGGCCTTGTATGACAAAGGTATCTTAATAACCCAATAAGTCTTTTGTATTAGGTTGGGTCGACACCATCTTCTTATGAATCTTTCAACAGTTGCAGTCTTGGTTCTGCAGGTGTCAAAGTCGAGTTGCATTCTTCCATCTCAAATTTCTTAAGAATTTCTCCTGCACATCTTCTTTGATGCATCATCAAAACTCTAATGCTCTTGTAGAATTCAATAACAAGGAAATATGAAATGTTACCCAGATCAGACATATTGAATTCCTTACTGAGATCACCTTTGAAGTCTTCGATCTTCTTCTTGCAGCTACCTATTATTAACAAGTCATCGACATAAAGACATAGTATAAGTAATCACAATTGCTTCTTCTACATATACTTCATGTTCAGTTGTGCACTTCACAAATTCCTTCTCCCTTAGAAAACTATCAAACTTTTTATTCCAAGCTCTTGGAGCCTGTTTGAATCCATACAAGGCTTTATGCAGCCTGTACACCTTTCTCTCTTTGTCATGTTTCACAAACCCAACTGGTTGTTTAACATAAACTTCTTCGTCTAAGGGTCCATTCAGGAAAGCATACTTCACGTCTATTTGACATATGTGCCAACTGTATATTTCTGTTAGACCAACAACAGACCTGATTGTTTCCATTATAGCCACAAGTACAAAATCTTCATCAAAGTATATTTCTTCTTTCTAGAGAAATCCTTTCGCCACGAGCTTGCTTTGTGTGGAGTTACTTCCCCTTTAGGATTCATATTCACTTTATAGACCCACTTGACATCAATTTCCTTCTTGCCTTGAGGCATTTCGACGAGTGACCAAGTGTTGTTGTCTTCGATGGACTTCACTTCTTTGTTCGTTGCTTTTACCCACTTCGAATCCTTCAATGCTTCATATGCATTTAAAGGTTCAACATCTGCATAGAAAGCATAATGTACCAGCTCACCTTCATTATCAAATACATCATCTGATGTAATCACACAATCTTGCAACCTTGTAGGCATGGATCTTGTTCTTTGAGGACTGCTTGTATTTGGTTGATCTCTAACATCTTCCTCTTGTCGAACTTCTCTTTCGACTTCAACTGCTGGTTCTTCAAGTAATTTTCTCACTGAATATTTCTTGTTATTTTCAGTCCAATCCCATTCTTTAAGCTCATCTATGATCATGTCCCTGTTGATCATAATCTGCTTGTTCACTGGGTCGAACAACTTGTAACCTCATGTCGAATGATATCTTACTAGGATCATCTGACTCGAATTTCCATCAAGTTTTCTTTTCAACTGATCTGGCACAAGTTAATGTGAAATAGATCCAAATACTTTCAGATGACTCAAGTTAGGCTTCACAACAGACCAACATTCTTTTGGAGTAATTCCTTCTAGCTTATTCGTCGGACATATGTTCAAAATGTATGTTGCAGTCGACACAGCTTCACCCTAAAACTCTTTAGATAAATTCTTGCCTTTCAACATACTTCTCACCATATTCATGATGCTTCGATTCTTCCTTTCTACAGTTTCATTCTGCTGTGGAGTGTAGGACGACACCGCCTCATGCACAATCCCTTCTTTTTCACATAATTTGTTGTAATATTTCAACACATATTCTCCACCACCACCAGTTCTTAAAACTTTGAGCTTTCAATCACTTTGCCTTTCGACCATAGACTTAAACTTGACAAATACCTCGATCACTTTACTTTTCTTCTTGATCTGGTAAGTCAGCAGTTTTTGATTGAAATCATCTATGAATGTTACAAAGTATTTGTTACCTCCCATCGGATCCATATGGATTGGTTCACATACATCAGAGTATATGACTTCGAGAATAGCCTTCGACCTACTTCTTGCATCCTTGTTGAAGTTATTCTTGTATTGCTTCACCTGTACACATTCCTCACATACTTCATTTGGAATGTCGATTTCTGGCAGTCCTGAAACCATATTTCTTCTCTTCAAATCTCTGATGTCTCTGAAGTTGAGATGGCCTAGTCGATAGTGTCATATCCATTCATCTCGGTTAGCTACAATCAAAAGGAACTTGTGCTCCATCACATTATGTTTAATCTTGAAGGTTCTATTTTGAGACATGGTAGCCTTCAAGATTAATCTTCCATTTACGTCGACGACTCTCATTATCTTGTCTTCGATCGACACTTTATAGTTCTTTTCGACCAATTGCCCTATGCTGAGCAAATTGCTCTTCATGCCTGATATGTACAACACATTGGAAATTACTGACCTCTTGCCATCTTTCCTCATAATCATAACATCACCAATACCTTAAGCTGCTAGGATATTATCATTTGTGAAATTCACCGTGTTCTTCATCGAGGGTGACCATCAACATCATCTCTTCTTCTTTTGAAGCGTCTTCTTCAAGAAGTTCTAATCCATATTTCACAAGATCCCAGAGACCTTGAAAACAAAATATAACCCTTATCTGTTTACACCAATTCTCATAGTTATCACCTTTTAGAATTGGAAGATTTGATGGAAAATTTCCATTCGCATAATTCATCGCCATTGATTTTCTTTTTCTTCCCTTGATCACTCAACTGAAGCTCTTGATACCAGATGTTAGAATCCCCCAAAATCTATGATGAATTTCTATCAATCTTGATGAACAAGATTGATATCACCAGACAATGACAATGAAAAATAAAAGGTGAAGAAAGAAAGAAAGTATTTTTCTACAGAATTTTTCTCTGTTCATAAACTGTGGAAAACTTTATTATTCACTTGCAACTGCAAATTCTGTGAATACAATGGATTCACTTGATTACAAAAATAGGGTATACTCCCTCTATTTATAATTGAGCTTGCTTTTTCCCTAAGCCAAAAAACTCAAAACTATGAAAACCTAAAATACATATTTTGGAACTAAATCAAATCTGTGTGCAACCTACTTCAATACACAAGCTCTTCGACTGGTCATTCGTTTCTGTCGAGCAACCTGCTTCGACAACTATTTCCCTTCGACACATACATAGTTTCGACACAAAAGAATTATAATTTAACAGATGTTGCATTGGATGTGTAGCGGTAGAAATGTTCAAGTCTAAGCCATTGGATTGACTAGACTTTATACAAATCAAAATAAAAATTGCCACCGCGCTTTATTGTTTCCAAAGGAATGGGAAAAGAGAGAATAACCCAAAAAAGAGGGAAAGATTCAAGGTAAGGGGGTTGGTTATGCAAAGGTAAGGTATTAGCACCCTAAACATCTACGGTACTCTGCAGGAACCTCTTTGTAAAATCTGTATATTTTGGCTATAAAAAATGTGTTATATATAAAATGGATGGTGGAGGTGAGAAAAAAAATACATTTTTTATGGATTTTGCATCCGCCGCGGTTGCAAACCTTTAGTGCCTACGTACCACCTTTTGTGCAATAGGGGATCAGGGTACACGTAGTTCCTCTTTTAAAAATTTGAAACAAAAGTGTGTTGGTTAATTTTAAAAGATAAGATATCATCGTCATTGTCCGTGTGGAAAACATACTTACTACCCACAATCATGAGAAAGGAGAATTTGTATCATACAAAGTGGAGGATATGGCTTAGATTTTAAAATCAACAATGCCTCACTCAACACCCAAGTGGGAAATATCTCACTTCACTACATATTGTAGAAGTATAGTTATTTGCATCACTACAAGGATTGACAAGAGTCTAACCTTTTGAGAAAATTTTAAAGATAAAAAGGCCAAAGTGGCAAAATGGTTTGAAATGAGATTGGTTGACTTTTAGTCTTCTCACAAAAATGTCAAGGTATTATTAAGTTGATTGAAGTTTATTTATGAAAATATTTTGAAAATGCATGGACCTAAGTCCAAGTTTATTATGAAAGGGTTTTTAAGTTTTAAAACAAGAAGAGTTTCAAAAGGAGGGAGAGGATTTTTGAAATTAAAGAAGATGGGAGGAGAAGAAGAGACTATCCTAAAGCATAATGTAAAAGCTATAAGAACCATCTAACTAACAAGAAGCCAAAACATGACATTATGAGCCAAGATAGAATTCTCATTCTTTGGATTGAAACCAAGTAAGCAAAGATACTATACCTCTTCAAATGTATTAAGTCTTCACAAAAATTAGGCAGAGTAACGGCTGTATGCGGGTGAATTCCAGATTACAAACAAAGAGTGTAATCACAAAAACCTGCACACAAAAACAAACAAGCAACCAAATGTCTTGAGGTAAACCTCAAGATCTCCAGACAAAATAATCAGATAAGATCACAAGGTCTCCAAGATAGGCCAAGGTTTCTAATCCTAAGTCCAAGAAAAAGTCCCATGCTCCATAATGCCAAGGATAGTAACCAAATAGTCCAAGTATCATTAAGAGTTTTTTAGGGTTTATGTTGATTATTAAGTATCTTAGGAAAAGAAAAAGAAAAGCTCAAGTGAGCAAAATAAAATGGCAAGAAGATAAATGCTCAAATGAGCAAAGATGAAAATGACATGAAATGTAAAATGCTAAAAAATAAATAGTACATAAAGCATAAAAGAATAAAAGCATAAGATAAAACAAGTCAATAATTAGTGGTTAGTTGGATGATCATCTTGAAACTTTCATTTGGAACTCATTAGAGTATTGGTAGAACCAAATCCTCCACACAACAAGTTGCATTTGCTTTTTGTCAAGTATATCATCCATTTGGAATTCTCATAAGTACCATTTAATGATCGACGATGATTAAGTGATCCGCATTGACCAAAAGTGTTGTAGATCCATTAGAGGATTGGTAGAACCAAAGCCTCCACACAATGAATCTCAAGGTTATTGGATCAAAGAGATCAAATTAACATACTTGGGCTTGCAATCATAAGTTTGGGCCACGAATGATCATTTATTCGAATCGGGACAAAATTTAGTGCTATGTTAAGCAATCGTAAGTGGACTTATATAGAAGTCGCACCTATTTTGAGGCCGGTCAATAGCAATCTATGCACCATTTGTTTTGAGACATGATATAGAGATCATGCTCCAACAATATTTAGTGCAATGGGAAGGGAATGAGATGAAGAGGAATTAGGGTAAAAAGAGAAACCACATTTGAATTAATATTTAATCAAACTATCATTAAAATCATTCATCCATTTTTTGTGGAGTTAAACTCAACACCATGGATCCAATGATGTTAATAAAGCCATGATCAAAAAATCAACCCAAGACAGCCAGAAAATATTCACAAAATAATAATATAATTAATATATACATTAAAGGGTTTAAAAATGTTTAAAAAATGGAAAATAATAAGGAAAATGTCAATTATGTTCAAATTAATCAAGAAATGAAAAACAAGACCATAGAAAAATCAAAAAAGAGGCCAAGTAATTTTATGAAATTTTTGGTAATTTTTAAAAGTCAGAAACTATTTTTAAAAATTAAAATAAATGGGTAAAAAAAAAAAGTAAAGTCAGAAACAAAAATAAAATAAGATTATCAATATTTGTCACAATATCATTGGATCATTCCATAATTTTTTTAGAATTTAAAAATGTATAAAAGTATTTTTAAACATTTTAAACAAATCAAATAAGTGTAAAATTCATAAAAAATACCAAAATACAAAATTAAATTGTGAAAAAATAAAAATCCGAAAGAGAATAATCAAAAATAGTTTTCAGATTTTTTTCAGATTTTTTGGACTAAAAATGAATTTTCTATGATTTTTTGAAATTTAAAACAATTAAAATATAAAAATCAGAAAAAGAAAATAAAAGTAAAAGATGTGGACCATTTGATGAAAGTCAAAACGCATTAGTAATCAAATCCAAGGGATCTGGCGCATTGTGCATATCATGGTCTTTAATGAATAATGTACAGAATCAATAATAAAATCAAAATTTGAAAATAACAAATGGCACACCTTCATTGGTTAGAAGATGACACGTTGGTCATCTTCAACCTCTAGCCATCACGAATTGCAGGTCTCTCAAACTTTAAAATCAGAAGCTCGGACCTATGCCATTCGCTTCGTCTCTTCTAGACGAAGACAACCACACCCTCGCGCCAAATTTATATAAACTGTAGCTCAAGCAATTTGGAAAGAAAGTTTTGAAAAGGGATTTGAAAATTCATGGTCAAAACGTGTTTCCAGTGAAATGTAAGTGTTGCGACTAGAACCAGGGAAATGAGAGCAACACAATGATATCAGAGTTTTGAAGAATTAATGAAGGAATCTACCTATTGAAGTTGAGTTGCAGAGCTCTGAAATTGGACTTCTATGGAGCAGTATAGGGCACGATTCTTGAATGTAATTATATGGTTAGCTTCAGGGAAGATCAAGGAAGGTGAATTGATGGAAAAAATGGATTGAAAAAGGCTTGAGAATAGAATTCGAAGTTATGAACTCTGGGTTGTGAAGCAAGTTTGGCGGGGTGATTCTGGCTATCTAAGCTTGGGAAATTGAATGGGGAATGACCCTCTATTTATAGGGAAGCAAATGGGATCAAAAGGAATATCAAATGATGCGTTTTGGAGGGAATTCATGTGGGTTTGCATCATGAAGAAAGTGTGACTCAAACTTGATCAAAACTCAGCCAAAACGTGTGTTTCATGATGCTAATCACTTCTGGCAAGTTGCTAAACATGATTAGAATAAAAAACGCATGGAAATCTTGTGATTAGAAGCCAAAACAAAGATTTCAAAATTCGGACTTTGTGCAAAATTCAGTTTCAAACTACCAAATTCAAATCCATGGCATTTCCACCTTAAGGGGTCTTAGGGTATAATTCTTGATGCTTTGGAAAGACGAGGTTACAAGCTTTGCAATGGAAAAAGAATGGAATCAAATGGATGCTTGAGCTGAAAGTTACATGGAGTCAAAGTTGAAGAAAAAGAGTTGACTTTCCATACTTAGAAATATTTCAAATTCTTCTTTAAAAATTACCTATAATCTTTTACATCCAAACATGACATTCCACTTAAAATTTGCTCTTGACCAAAAAACTGGAATGAAGTAGATCTCTTGAATGACATTTTGCAATTTTAACCACTCAAAATCTCCAAAAATTGAGCAAGTTATGACTTGTTGAAGTTGGCCAAAAATCCTGAAATGACCTATAATCGTTTGCATTCTTAAGGCAACTTCCATCCATTTTATTACTTTATTCATAAAAGAAGGCATGAAGTACACTTCCTTAAGATCACCATGGAAAAAGAATGGGCTCAAGGTGATAAAAGTTGACCAAGTTATGACCATTTGAAGTCACATATAGAAAATTGGGGATTCATCTGGGTGCCTTGCAATCTCTCTTCTTCACCAAGTTCCTTCCACATGAAAACTCCTTGGAACTTTTGAAGTAATTTGTTGGTAACTCTTTGAAGATAATGATGTTTTTGGAATCACTCAAAAATACCAAAAGATGAGCAAGATATGCTCCTTTGAAGTCCAAAACCCTAGCCTCTAGATCAAGAGCATGCTTTGAGGAACGTTGCCAAGTTTGAACAAACTTTTTGTGCCAATATTCTTCCTTTGTGAATAGAAATTGTTGAGGATGATGATGAGGACTCATGGCCACCAAAACCACTTCCATACCAATTCTTCCAAAACAACTTCAATGGTGAGACCTGAATTTCTCAAGCTATGTTGACTAGGGCATGAAAATAAACTCATGAATCCATGATGCAACTTGCTAAACCTCATTGCCTTTACCTACATTATTAACAAGTAAGACAAACCAATATTATATTTTGTCAATTAGAGAGAAAATCAAAGCAAAATATCCATGATCACAAAAGAAAACAAGTTAAGGTGCTTGATAACTCCTCAAAGAGCAAAGCTAAAGATACGTAGAAGAACCAAAAATCCTAATGTGATCTTGTTGTGATTGAAATAATATGGTATGATGTAGGAATCTTAGGGGCAAAAATTGGGGTACTACATGGTGTGTGGTATAATTGGAGGAGATAAGATTATAAATAACAATATTAGAGAGAAATTTTAGAATATCACATATAATAGAAAAGATGATAGAAAATATGCTTAAGATTCTGACATGTAAAAAAAAAATGTAAATTTAATTATAAAAATAATATATCACGTAAAAAAAGAGTCAAACATTAATAAAACTCTAAAAAACCTATAAATAATCATCCTAAATTTAACATTGTGGCATAATAATCATGTAATCGATGTCATCTACCATGATTAAATTTGATAGCTATTGTTGTTATTAATATTATATTTTGTTAAAATGACAAATTTACTCTCATTTATTTCTACATTTTAAAATTAAAACCTCTTCAGATATAAACTAGCTATAATTTTGATATGACATTTTATTTTTAGCAAGCCAGGTGAATCACATGATAACTAACTATTACAAAAGTAAATTTCATGTCTTGCTTCCATGAATACCTTGTGATATGAGGTCAAATCTTAATGTGGTGAAAACTCAAAGCCATTCTACGGAAAATATCATACAGAGGTGAAAGAGACATGATTTCTTTTTTTACTCAAAACTAACACTATTCAAAACCTAATAAGACACGTGAGTATATTATTTCTGAGATTTAAGAGATTATTAATACATCAAAAAGTCCTTAAATTTTTGTAATGACTACGTATTAATGTATTGATCTTTAATATTTTTTATGTATTTTTTAATCAGAATTTTAAATTTATATTATAAAGAATTTATGACACGAACTATTAATATTTTGAAATATTTATAAAAGGTGGATAAATTTGAACTGTCTTATTGAAACCGACTGATTCATTATTTTATTTGAACAAATAAATTAAATCGAGTTCGATTGATCTAATTGTTTAATTTACGTATTATAAAATTATTTCGATTGAACTTAGATAATTATTTTAGATCCTTTGAAATTCAAATTCAAACAAATACAATTAATTTTTATTTTATTTATTTTTATTATTATGTAGCTTACTTATTATCTATTAGGTTATTATCATTTTAATAATTTAATTATGATATTATGTATTGACAAGAATATAAGACATGCGATATAAAATTTTGACTGTTATTTAATTTGCGATTTAAAATATAAAAATAATTAAATTAATATTAAATGATATTAAAAATATTATTACAGAATAATAATAAATTTCAATAATAATAAAATAATTTTTTTTTTATAAATAAAATAAATAAATTTGTGAATTTTATAAATATTTAGCCGATCAAATATATCCGATTTATCAACCAACCCATTAACTTCGTACCAAAATGATAACAATACAAATAGTCTGTTCTTTTTCTGCCTATTAGTTCTCACATTAACTTCGAACTGGTATTGTTCCCTTTGGACAACTTCTATTTTTCTGCCATATTTGAGAAGTTACTGTCATATATATATGATTCTTCATCTTTTTGCTTCATCATGGAACTCTTTGTTTTACTTCTAGTAGTCCTTTCTGTGGGAACCTTCTTAGCTGAATTGTAACTAGGAGCCATCTGGTTACATATTTTATTTTACGCAGATTCATAGACTAGTGAGTCGGAGTTTGTAAAAAGAAAACATGGTTTGCAATCATGTATAGAGTATTCACCTGAATTTTGTGATCTTTCAAAGCAGGATGATCAAATGCAGGTTGCTTTTTAATGTCGACGAAACCAATAATATCTCCGTCTTCACTCTACAATCATGGAAAAATAATATAATTATTAAGCTTAGCACCTTGTGTGACAATTTATAAAATACGAAGAATACCAAAAAAAAAGCTTGCTCAATATTCAACAATGTCTGATATTTTCTAATATATCTAACTTCCAAAGAATTTTTATTACCTGAGTGGTTTTTAGTGAGTGTTTTCTAAGATCCTGTAGTTTTCTCTCAACTTCCAAAATCTTCTGTTTATAGAAAGAGCCATCACTGTTAGTACCGTAAACTGTAATTAACAGCATCAAGAGAATGAATATTACTTTAGATCTCATGGCTGGAAAAAACATTATATTTATCAATAAAACTTGTATAAAAATGTAATGTAACAGCTAATTATTATTGGTATTGATTCAGAGAACATGATTAATGGAAGACAAAGATATGTTTATATAATATAGAGATACACAAGACATTTATTGGTAATATCCGTATCCATCCCATGCAGTCAGTCGGCGAAATATGAAACGACACGTTGGTCGTATTTGGTGTGCAAAATGTTAAACGGTGGATACAATACCAATTTTTCATTAATTTTTCAACCACAATCGATCGCAACACAATAACAAAAACTCGGACCTGCAACCAAGAGATTTCAAGACAGAAAAACAAAAGAACATGGTTCAGGAATTTCACCGAACACTTGGTGTGATTCAGCAACAATTCTTCACCGATTTATAAACCAAAACCTGCAACAACAATGAATAACAACACAATAACGATTCCGCATCAAAAATCGAGCTTAAAAGTGAAAGAAAAAGAAGAAGAGAACTCGCGACGATTCAACATCTAAAAAGAAGAGTAGAACTCACGATGATTCGGCATATAAACTCACGACGACTCTCCATTGCGATGAGATTTTGAAGTTCAAGCGAAAGAAGGAAGAACTTGGACAACTGCCCTATCTTACCGGGCGCTAGCTTCGCCTATGAGATGCACAATCGAAGATATTTTAAGAGTGTGTTTGAAGATGCATCCCTTTTCTCCTTCATTTTCAGAAAAACAACTTTTTCTTTACGTCATTCTATCCATTTCAAGTTTCTACTCAAAATCAAGTTTTAAAGTTACATTTATTTATTTCTTATCATTTTCAACTCATTCTACCTACTGTATTCAACATCAGAGCACTTTAATCTTTCGCCAACACACTTTTAAGTAAGTTTCTCATTTAACTTATTTTTTTTTTTTTTATCTTTGAGTAAGTTTCTCTGCCAAATTTTCCTGATTGTCGGAATTGAATCTAAACTGATTTATGTTTGTGTAAATTCTTGCAAAAGTGAAATGAACATAATTTTTGAATAATTTTAACTTGTTTTAGAGTTATTTTAAAATATCCATATTTAGTTGAGGGATTGCTTGAAGTGTATTTTTCACATTTATATTTATTTTTATTGACGAAGATTATTGTTACTTAGTGTTATCAAAAAGACATTTGTATACCTATTATTTATATAGTGAAAGATTTACTTGACTAGGTTATGAGATTTTTATACTTTCACTTTAAATGGTTTTCATGTTAAAAATGTGATGTCCTTGTTATTAAACATTTATGTCATTTTATTGTGCTATGTAATTGGATTTAATTTAAATTGACAAGTTTGGGAAAAATATTCAACTTTAAAAAGACTGATTATTTGGTTACTTTTAAACAAAGTGATATCGAAAGCTTGAGTTGGCTTGTTATGTAGATTGTAGATTTTAAATAGATAAAAATTAAGAGTCGAATATAATTAAAATCAACTATACTCACTCATTATACACTTCCATGACTCTTATAAAAGAGATGTTATACAAACAAAAAAAAAGATTTTTATCATCCTATCAAAGAGAAAAAATAATTTGGGATATAAATGTGATGAGGAATGGATGAAGATGAATAAACACAATTGCTATAATCAGGTAATAGTTCAATATTTAAACATATTTTTTATTTGTTTTCTTAAAGAAAGAAACATATTTTTTGTGGTTAAAAAAAATATTCACAGAACCTATAAAATAAAATATAACCAATGACATACATTTTACTGTGTTATATAAAAAAGTTATTTATAATAAGTTTTTAATCTTCTATAAAATTTGAGAAATCTCATTATATATATATATATATATATATATATATATATATATATATATATATATATATATATATATATATATATATATATATATATATATATATATATATATATATATATATATATATATATATATATATATATATATATATATATATATATATATATATATATATATATATATATATATATATATATATATATATATATTACTAATTTTTTATTCTTACACGTATCTCATTTATAAGGCATTTTGATTTTGGTCACATATTTTAATTCAAAATTCTTATTATTTTTAAAAAGATTGTTAGAATAATAATTATATTAAATTATTAACTTAATCACACTTATATCGCTATTGATATTTTATAACTGAGATGTTTTGATATTAACACGATTTATTTATCTATCTAAAATTTTAAGGTGATATATAAGTGAGTTCTCTCACTTATAAATGTTCAAATGACTACAATCATATCAAATATGAGACTATTTTTCCACTTACTCATATTTACATTATTATTATAACAAAAATATAACAAAAATATTATTTAAAAATATCGTTAAAGAAGATATATTTAAAATAAGAATAAGAATAATAAAATATATTAAATTAGTGTTTTTTTTAATACTTTGACATAAAAAAAACTAACCATTTTTTGACTATTTGAAAAGAAAAAACTAACAGTTATAATACATCATAATTACAATTTTTCACTTCATTGTACTCAATATGTTTCTTTAGAGAGTATAATTAATCAATAAAACAACAATTTATCACTAATCAATTAATTAATTTAAAAATTTAATATAAAATTTTTTACGAAACACATTTTTGTTACTAAATAACTAAAATTAATATTTTTTTAATATCACCGACATAAGATTTGAATAATTATAGCACATTTACTATACTTTCTTTTTGCTGCAGGAAGATAATTTTTTTTTCCATTACAGTTTTTTAACATAACTTTTTTAAACGGACTCTTTAGAAAAGTTGTTAGCACATACAATTCATGCATATAAGAAATATTTGTTTCTTGTCGATCAATTAATTATATTTAATAATTTAAAATAAAATAAAAATAATTATATTTACTAATTTGAGACCATTATAAAAATTATACACCGAAGAAATAATTTTTATTAAATAATTAGTCAAAATTAATAATTTTAAATATCTTCAAAATAAAAAATAAAAATAATTGTAATACACTTAATAAAAAAATTTCAAACATGAATTTTATTGGAGTTGTTTATATAAAAACAAGTCACTTAAGTATCCAATGAAGGAAACAATTCATTCACGGAAAAATTCTTTGTTACTAAACAATTAATTTAATTCAATAATTATTTATATATGTTTAAATAAAGATGAGAAAAAAGTAATATAATATTTTGAATTTATCATAGAATTTAACAAATTAGTTTGAGTGAATATACGGCTCAACTATTTTAAAATTAATTTAAAATAGCACCTATCTCATTTTTCTGATATTTAAAGACTGTGCTACAATTTTACTTATCAATTAAAAGATATAGTATTAATTTATCATTATATATTATATTTAGGGGGTGATAATTTGTCGGATCAACTAACAAGATTCTACAATTTAGTTTCCACAAACTCATGTTAAGTCATTTTTTTTTTAAATAAAAAAATCTAAGTTTTTTTTATAAATTTAAATTTAGTTAAAAGACTAGGTCACAAGCCTTAAATAAGTCTTTTAAGTTTATTTGACCGGTCTATTTAAATAGAAGAAAACTTAGATATAATTTTTAGGTGTGGTTCTTATTATTTTCAAATGAAAATATGACTAGTGTATATTGTTTTCTCTTACACATATATAATTTTTTTTCCTTCTTTTTTCACTCCTTAAAAGATATTTAGATACACTTGTCATATTTTTATTGGAAAAATAGTAAGAACTGCGCCTAAAGAATTGTATATAAATTTTCTTTATTTAAATAAATATCAATACATTATTATTTTATTATATTATATTTTATAATTTGAATTAAGATACAAAAATAAAACTTAATTATCTTTAAAATCTTATGAGCTGAAATCTTAAGAACAATTTTATAAATTATTTTCATCCCTTCTCTCAAATAAATAATATCACAAAACTTATGCTGCTAAATAAAATCGAATAAATCAATGCAAATAAATATTTAATCTCATTGATCTTTTAATTTTTTAGTCTATTTAAGAATTAATTAAATTGCTTATTTATAAATACTTAAATGATATAAGCTTTCAAGTAGGTCAATAGGCCAATCAACCATTCAAAAAGGTCATACTCAAAGCTAACAATAAGTCAATGATAGGCTACAAATCAAACTTAGACTTTTTGCGGTAAAAACGAAAAAAAACAAATGAACACGAAATGAATAATTTAAAACATGCATGCTCATTCATTACTATTACCAGTTAAAAACAACAAGTTTAAAAGAAACTAACACTTAGCAAACAAGAAAAATTAAAAATACAAATGACAAATCAGTCTAATGATCGCCAGCGCTGAGGAAACTCTCTTATGCTTGATTCATTGGCTTTAATGAGGTGCTTCTCGAAGTCTTTATACATATCAGGGTAAGGGGTTGTTCACCATATTAGGGACATCTTCCCTGAATGCCAACATCTTGTTGTCAATTAAGTCTTGTACTTTGACTTTGAAAGCTCTGCAATCCTTAGTTGAATGCCTCACTGATCTGACATGATATTCACATGTGATGTTAGGGTCATACTCAAGTGGGAATGGTTATGGAAGAGGCTTAAAATATATGGGAACCACCAGCGAGCCTTGAATCAGATGTGGAAATAGTTGATTGTATGTCATACAGATTGGGTTAAAGGGAGCATTCCTTCTTTCCAAATTATTTTGGGGCCTCAATTTTCCCAGATTTATGTTTTGATACATCCGGCCCTGGGCTTTTTGATTTGAAGGAGGAGCGGTCCAGGGTTGCTGGTATGGCACTCTAGGCATTGTTGGTTTCCCATAAGGATTTTGTGAAGTCACTGCCACATATGGACATATATTATGATGCTGGAAATGGTGACTGCTAAAAAAACGGGGCACCATAACGTCCTTCTAGTGCATCATGAGAATACTTGACACTTGTCGTGATTGCATTCATCTTACCCTCTTTCTTCTTCTGGGAATTATTAGGGGATTTCTTCTCACCAACTTGACTACTTGAGGAACCTTGATTTTTTCCGCTCTTCATGCCATCATCAATCCTTTCCCCTATCATTACTAGATCGAAAAATATAGACGATATAGTTCCGATCACATTCTCATAAAAGGGGGATTGTAGAGTATCCATAATCATGCTTACTATCTCTCATTCGGCCAAAGGTTACTCGACTTGAGAAGCTAGTTTTATCCAGTGATGGTGTTGGCTCCCAAATTCGACACTTACTATATTTGGTCTTTTTAGACCAAATAACTGGAATGAACCAAGTCAAGAAGAATGATTCGACACATGAAATAACTTAGGGAAAAAATCTAAGTTATATTTGAATCTTCGACCAAGGGCTTATCTTCAGGTTCGTTCGGCTGAAGAAGACTTTTGTCACTCGACTAAGAGAAAGTATCCTCGCTTTGACACATGATACGAGGACTATTTGAATTTTGAATTATTGGAGGGAAAGGCAGTTTCGCCAGCGTTTAAGAAGAGGCAACGTGGCTGAAAGCCATAGGTCGAGGGACATGTAGAAGACATTTGTCTTCATCCTAGCGCAGAATGTTCCCTCGATGGTTACTTATTTTTAGTATAAATTAAGAAACTTGTGTAATTTTCATGTGTTTTCAACCTATTGTACTAAGTCACTCAAACATTATCCAAGTAACTGCTGCGTGAGAAAGGATAACGACTGAGAAATGTACGTTGGAAACACCTTTTTTCCTTAATGAAAGTTCTTTACATTACTTTACTATTATCCTGCAAAGTTATCTTTTTTACTTCTTTTACTTGCATTTCTATACTTCTTCTTACTTTTCCAAAATCTTAAACATCCTTTCTCTGGGTCGAACGTGCATTCTTCCTGCTTATTCATTTTACATAAAAATTAGCATATGTCCTGGGATTAATCTGATCGATCCCGTAAGTAAACCAAAAAGAACTTACCTTTTTGGAGATCAGCGGTTGTTTACCAAAAACAACGGTAAACAAATTGGCACACCTGGTGGGACGTTGCTAATTTTCTATGTTATTGTGTTTTTTCCTGTACAGTTATAACATTGCATGTTATTAAGAAGTGGTAGAGTAACCAACAAATATACTGTTAGGAAGGAAAATAGAGAGAGTAGTATGGCTAACGAGCCAAACCATGGAGAAATACCTCCACCAATCACAGGAACAGTGGTTACTACTGCTGTCGAAGGGAATATCCTAACTTCTGTTAGATCAATGCCATCGTTAACCACAAATCAAACTGGACCCTTACTTTCGTATGTGGGTCCAAGTGGTCCTTTAGGAATGCCTCCAGCAAGGATAAATCTAGGACCTCGATCAATTGTACCCCCAGGCTTTTCGATAACCTGGATGGGTCGAGAACAGCCATATGGCATGCCAACTACTGAAATGGCTAGCCTTATGAATGTTGCTTCCACTTTTTCAGAACCTTTGGTGAACGCAACATCGCCATTACAAGGATCTGGAGCCAGTAGAAACCAATTTTTGGGAGGGCCATCTCACATGATACCAGGCCTCACAAATGTTTCAACAGCAATTTTGAGGCAACAAATGGACGAAAGTAATCATGAAATGGTACAAATGCTAGCACAAACTCTAAGTACAGTGATAAGTCCCCTTATTCAGACTGCTACACAATCGAATCAACAGATGACATCGCAAATGACACGCATGGCTGAATTCTTTGGGGTACCCCAAGTTGTTCGACAACCCCAGAGGGTACCAATAAGAGTAAATCAAGGGGTAATTATGGAAGAGGATTTGACAGTTAATCCAAACCCCCAGTTTCCTAGGGTAGAAGTAGAACAACCAAGGATAGAGATACCTCGAAACCTTCGAGAAATCAATCAAGGCATTATTATGGCTAATAGAAACCAAAACACTGACGAATTAATGCAGCAAGTTCGACAACAAAACTATGGGACAGACAATAATCTAACCGCCATAATCGAGAGGATCATGCTTCAAAACAGGATGAATGTTGGTTTTCGCAGACCAAACTTTACATCCCCATTGTTAGAATATATTTTGCAAACAGACTTACCACCTAGGGGAAAAGTCCCAAAGTTCACTAAATTTTCAGGGGATACGACAGAGTCGACCGTCGAACATGTGGCTAGATATTTGATAGAGGCTGGAGAAATAGCAAACAACGAAAACCTTAGAATCAAATATTTACCAAGTTCCTTGACAAAGAATGCTTTTACTTGGTTCACTACCCTCCCAGCCAATTCGATCCACAACTGGAACCAATTAGAAAGATTGTTCCATGAACAATTTTACATGGGTCAAACTAAGATAAGTCTAAAAGAATTGGCTAGTGTGAAGAGAAGGTTTACAGAGCCAATTAATGAATATTTAAATAGATTTCGATTACTCAAAGCCAGATGCTTTACCCAAGTTCCTGAGCATGAATTATTCGAAATAGCAGCGGGGGCCTGGATTATTCGATTAGGAAAAAGTTAGATACACAATACCTAAGAGATATGGCCCAACTTGCTGATAGAATTTGACAAGTAGAACGCCTTAAAGCTGAAAAAGATAAAACTTCCAAAACTCATCGACGAGAAAGGGTAGCTTATGTAGAAATGGATGATAACGATCTAGAGACATACAGTGATCCTATAGATATCGGAGAAGGCGAAATTGATTTAGCAGAATTAAAATAAGGACCACCATATTCTTGTAAATTGCTAGTGCCATCAAATGGGAAAAATCCTGTAGAACCTGAGAAAAACAGTGATAAATTTCCTAAGAAAACTTATAGCTTCGACATATCCAAGTGTGACGAAATATTTGATATATTAGTTAAAGATGGCCAGATGATAGTGCCCCCAGGGGCAAAATTGCCTCCTTTAGAACAGAGAAAGAAAAGAGGTTTTTGTAAATACCATAATTTTTTGGGACATAAAACCTCACAATGTTTCCTTTTCAGGGATCTCGTTCAACAAGCGCTGAATGAAGGAAGGCTGAAATTTGCTGATAAACCAACAATGAAAATCGACACAAACCCACTACAGATAGAGGCGCATTATGCCGAACCAGTTGGCATTTATATGGTGGAAGTGTCTGAAGATTTCATCATAAAACCCATCTTTGGAAGTTTCACTGGAAACATCTCCAGAAAAACTATTGAAGGGGTGAGAAAGGCCACTGAAGGCATGGATTTGAAAAAGGAAGATGCCCAAGGGTCGAACAAGAAGGATGCTGGAAGCCTGAAACTGATCAAACGGGTTACTGAAGACCCAAACAAAATCAAAGGAGTTGCTGAAAGCTCCAGCAAAAGAACCACCACAGGTTCTTATTTGGCTGCTGCAAAGGGTTCGACAGAGGACTTATAGGCTAAAATGCAGAAGATGAACCTTGTTGCCAAAAGAAACATGCAGATTAACATGGTTGAACTCTCTGGCGCCAAGGCCTCAGAGGAAGCCATTCGACAAGAAGAAGTAAACAAAACTGCATTCCCAAAGGAGGATGAAGACTTGGCAGATTTTCTGCATAGGTGCCAGAAGAAGAAATCAGAAGTAATGCTATGCCTTAGATGTAGCTCTATTTTCGATAAGAAAGCCGCTAGACACATACAAGCTATGCAGACTGTGAAAGCAAAATAGGGCACCAATGCCCAACAAAGAATGGGTCTAGAAATCCGATTTGACCCCAGAAGGGGGCATCAACAAAGACCCATGAATCAGGTAAGGAGGCCACCAACTTTTAGGCCTCTAACTAATGTGCCTACAGATACTTGGCTAAATACCATGGGAAGAAAGAGGCCAAATGAAGAGAGATGAAAGGCATTCGACGTACCAAGAGGTTCTTCTCTAGATTACAGAAAGGAGTACCATGCTTCTGCGTCGAATAAAATGACCCATGTGTCGAGCAATTACAAAGGAAAAAATCCCATGTCTCGTTCGCAGTGGAGAAGGTTCCAAAGACGGAGAAAAGCCGAGAAAGAGGCAGCTGGACCTCATCCAGAAGTTAGCACTAATGTGCAGAAGAAACAAAGGAAGCCTCTGGAGAGAAATCCTATGCCCTGGGAGGAGGAATGTGGGTCGAATGATGAAGACGAATCCGACTCCAGTGACAGTTTAGACATCATGGTGAATGCCATATCCGTGTTGCCTAAAGAATACAACCATGAGGTCGAAGTCGAAGAAACTGACCTAATGGTTGAACAAGAACTGGCTAGACACAAGCCAGTATGTTACTATATAATGAACAATGGATGCGTAGAAGAATAAAATGCATTTTTTGAACCACCAACAGAGGCAATGAAGAGCCATCTGAAACCCCTGTTAATTAGAGCAAAGGTAGGGGAGGTAACCATAAACAAAATTCTGGTTGATTATGGGGCAACCATCAATATCATACCATAATTTATGCTGGAAAAGTTAGGCAAAGGAGATGCTGACATAAAGCCACATAACATGGTCTTATCCAACTATAAAGGGGGCATTGGCACCACAATGGGTGTCATTCAACTAGACCTCAAAGTGGGCTCAATCCTTCGACCCACCATGTTCATGGTTATTTCAGTAAAACCCAACTACAATCTACTCCTTGGTCGGGCGTGGATACATGGCATTGGAGCAGTGCCATCTTCGATGCACCAAAGGGTCACAATATGGCGCCTCGACGGCATTGTGGAGAACACTGAAGCAGATCAGAGTTATTACTTAGGTGAAATCAACAGTGTCGGAAAGAATAGTTTCGACAGGAATTTGGCTCACATAGGGCCATGTAACCCACCTGAGTTTAATTTAACCCCAACTCCTAATGCATTCTGCTCCCTATACCTACACTCCGAGTATGACTTTCAGTGGGATAGAGAAGACTTATCCAACATCGACTTTGGGGGAGTTAGTGATATACGACCAACAGGCTGGGGAAGCGAGTTTAGTGATGATGACTGAGTCACCAACTCTCCAAAAGATCTCGGCGTATGTGGCCGAAAACAGAATGATAGCGGCCTTAGAGGCTGAAGTTAAATATGTGGCTTTCGAAGCCAATGAACAAGTCCTTTCGAAGACAGGGCCTGGGAAAGATTTAGACCCAGAGCCTCCCGACTTAGGAACGAAAGACTTTCAAGACCAGAGGTTAGACGCCATCTATAACGATGAAACTTTAGGTTTCGAAAAGGACCCGCTGGCGAATAATGTCAAAATGTTGGCGCAAGATCCTCTAGAAGAGGTAAATCTAGGCGAAGGTCCTGTGAACAAGCCCACATACATAAGCACAAAAATGGATCCAGGACTCAGGGTCTAAATGATCAAATTACTAAAAGAGTTCAAGAATTGCTTTGCGTGGGACTATGACGAGATGCCTGGTCTCGACAGAAGATTGGTAGAATTGCAGTTGCCAATAAATCCTAGAAAGAAACCCGTTAAGCAGACTCCAAGATGGTTTGCACTAGATATTTTATCAAAAATCAAAACGGAAGTCGAAAGGTTGCTGAGATGCAAGTTCATAAGAACGACCAGGTACGTCGAATGGATTGCGAATATTGTGCCTGTTATAAAGAAAAACGGTACCTTGAGGGTGTGCATCGATTTCAGAGATCTAAACGCTGCAACACCCAAGGATGAATATCCAATGCCAGTGACGGAAATGCTTGTAGATTCTGCCGCTGGTTTCGAGTACATGAGTATGCTTGATGTCTACTCCGGATATAATCAAATCTTCATTGCTGAAGAGGATGTGTCGAAAACGACATTTTGTTGCCCTGGGGATTTAGGCACCTATGAATGGGTAGTAATGCCCTTTGGCCTAAAGAATGTAGGGGCAACGTACCAAAGAGCCATGAATTCGATCTTCCATGATTTTATTGACACTTTCATGCAGATTTATATTGATGATATTGTTGTCAAATCTGTTTAAGGGAAGACTCACATGGATCATCTTCGACAATCCTTTGGGAGGATGAGACACTACGACCTGAAGATGAATCCGCTAAAATGTGCTTTTGGTGTAAAAGCAGGAGATTTCTTAGGTTTTGTGGTCCATAAAAAGGGCATTCAGATAAACCAAAACAAGACCAAGGCTATCTTGCAAGCCAAAGCACCAACTAATAAAAAGGAATTGCAATCCCTACTTGGGAAGATAAATTTCCTAAGGAGATTTATATCCAACCTCAGTGGGAAGACGCAAGCCTTTTCGCCATTACTTTGACTCAACAAGGGAGGATTTGAATGGAGGGAAGAACATCAAGAAGCCTTCGACAAGATCAAAGAGTACCTCATTAAACCACCTATTTTGATGCCTCCTTGTCGAAGTAGAAGTATGAGACTGTACATAGCTGCGTCTGATAAAACTTTAGGGAGCATGCTGGCTCAGGAGGATGAACATGGTGTCGAAAGGCCCATATACTACCTCATTCGAGTTTTAAACGATGCAGAAACTAGATATAACGAGGTTGAAAAACTATGTTTATGTCTGTATTTTTCATGTACAAAACTTAAGCAATATATAAAGCCAGTTAATGTTTATGTTTCGTCTCATTTTGACGTTTTCAAATATATGTTGTCGAAACC
Organism: Vicia faba; assembly: GCA_948472305.1. Taxonomy (NCBI): domain Eukaryota; kingdom Viridiplantae; phylum Streptophyta; class Magnoliopsida; order Fabales; family Fabaceae; genus Vicia; species Vicia faba. Next base: position 1,369,304,176 of record OX451736.1, on the reverse strand, counting down.
CATTTTGCACAGTAGAATTGGCAAATGGGCACTTGCATTAACTGAGTACTCATTAAGCTTTATGCCTCTCAAGGCTATAAAAGGTCAAGTGGTCGCAGACTTTATAGTCGACCACTCTATACAAGAAAGATCACTGAATTATTTGGAGATCGAACCGTGGAAACTTTACTTTGATGGCTCTAGTTATAAAGATGGAGTTGGAGTCAGAGTCCTTATTATTTCTCCAAACAAAATTCCAACAACATTTAAGTACAAAATAGACGGGGAGTGCTCCAATAATGAGGCTGAATACGAAGCGTTAATCATAGGCCTCGAAATCCTGTTGGAATTGGGGGCAACTCAAGTCGAAATAATGGGAGACTCAGAGTTAGTCGTAAAACAAATTACGAAAGAATACAAATGCATAAAATAAAACCTTATCATGTATTTCGTAATAGCAAGACGGTTGTTGAAGAACTTCGAGGCAGTTAACATTCGACACATACCCAGATTGGAAAATCAAGCAGCCAACGACTTGGCACAAATTGCTTATGGGTATAAAGTTTCGAAAGATAGGCTACACCAAGAAATCGAAGTTAGAGGGAGAGTAACTGCCACTAAGTTATCTCCATCGAATTTAAGGACCACAAAGTTAGGATACACTGATCATGAAAATTTTGAAATTTTGTTCATAGACAATCTAACAGAGCAAGATTGGAGAAAGCCTGTAGTGGACTATTTACAAAATCCAGCGGCTTCGACAGAATGAAAGATAAAGTATAGAGCGCTGACTTATGTGTTGATGGGAAATGAACTATTTAAGAAAACACTGGAACATGTGCTTTTGAAATGCTTAAGTGAAACATAAGCATATATAGCTCTTTCCACCACACACGCTGGGGCATGTGGAGCGCACCAAGTAGGCCAAAAGATGAAATGGTTATTGTTTCGACAAGGCTTATACTGGCCCACTATGTTAAAGGATTGTGTTGAGTTTGCAAAAGGGTGCCAAGAATGTCAAAAACACGCAGGCATTCAACATGTGCCAGCAAATGAACTTCACTTGATTGTGAAACCTTGGCCTTTTAGAGGATGGGATTTGGATCTCATTGGAGAAATTCGACCAACATCTTCTAAAGGTCAGAAGTATATATTGGTGGGTATTGATTATTTTACTAAGTGGATTGAAGCGATTCCTTTAGTCAATGTAGACCAGGAGAATGTCATTGAATTCATTCAAAGGTACATCATATATAGATTTGGAATCCCTGAAACAATAACTACAGACCAAGGGTCAGTCTTTACTGGTCGAAAGATGTACGACTTTGCTGCAGAAATGGGTTTTAAACTGTTAACGTCTATGCCTTATTATGCGTAAGCCAATGGCCAGGTTGAAGCAACAAATAAAGTAGTGATCAGTTTAATAAAGAAACATGTGGGAAAGAAACCCAGAAACTGGAATAAGACGCTAGATCAAGTCCTGTGGGCGTGTCGAACTTGTCCGAAAGAAGCCACTAGAACAACACCTTTTCGCCTAACCTATGGTCATGATACAGTGTTACCAGTGGAAATCCACTTGCAGGCGACAAGGATTCAAATACATCATGAGATCCCTTCTGAAGTCTATTGGAGTATGATGTTGGATGAACTAGTAGACTTAGACGAAGAAAGGTTGAAAGCTCTGGATCTTTTGAAACTGCAGAAGAAGCGAGTTGAGAAATCCTACAATCGCAGGGTGAAGTCCAAGACGTTTCAGCCTGAAGATCTAGTTTGGAAAGTAATACTCCCAATGGATCGAAGAGACAAAAATTTGGGAAAATGGTCCCCTAAGTGGGAAGGACCTTTTAGGATTGCTCAAGCATTCTCGGGCGGAGCGTATGAGATCGAAGAATTAAGCGAAGATCAAAGACTCTTGAAGGTAAATGGTAAATACCTGAAAATGTATAGACCTATGCTCCAAGAGGTGAAAATAAATAATATATAGTCACTGTTAATAGAGAATGCCAAAATGGAACTTAAAATTTCATTAAAAGTGCCAAAATGGCTCTGAAATCGTTACAAAAAAGTGATTACATAAATGAGAGAAACAAGATTCAAAAGGGAAGATTAGCTTTAATCTGGAGATACTTGATTTTTTGCAATTCTAGCCGTCGATCACATAGAGATTTCGATTGATGAAGGGTCTCGAGCTTAGCATCCAGAGATTGAGCTCGATCGGCATGTCTTAACCCTTCATCCAATTCTTCTTGGCTCTCGGATTCAGTGTTCACAGCAAGAAGTTCCTCTTTCTTTTTGTCGTTGACAACAATTTTAGCTTCCAACTCTGCAATCTGCACCCTCAGTTGAGCATTATTTTGATCTATCTCCTCGGCCGCTTTTTGTCTAGCCTCCTGGGCCTTCGACATATCCTTTACCCTCGAATCTGATTCAGTAGCAGCATGCCAAGCAGCAACCACTTGACCATTGGCTTCTTCAATCTCACGATTGAGGGTTCTATGGCAGTTATAATCCACTAATGCCTAGTCCACAATGGAGAGTAAATCCAAGATTACATTGGCCACATCCGGAGGATCAACAAGGAGATCGACAGCCCTCAGGATAGTCTTCAGAAAGGAAGGAGCCGCTGGTTCCCCCTCTAAAGTTAACATCAAATCTCTTTTAAAGATTTGTGCTTTAACTTTCTGAAGAGCCTCGTCGAGAGGAGAAGTCGAAGTAGATCTTCCAGATGCAGTTGAGGCGCTGTGATCAGAGGAACTTTCTCGACCTTCTAGAATTGCAGTCAGATAACCTAACGGATTTTGTTGTTTCAGCAAGGCCAAATCCTCCTTGGTTCTGGATCCCGTCGAAGGGATACTTTCGTTGGCAGTAACAGCCACGTTGGCCACTTGATTTGGAATTGTTTTAGTGCTTGGAGGATTTTGGTTTCCTTCAGCAAAACCTTCTTCACCGTCAGCCTCTGGGATCTCTACATTCTCCCTCTCTGTTTCAATTTCAACGTCAGGGATACCTTCCTCCTCATTCTCTTGCATATCAACCAGCGGAACCCTAGTCTCCTCTTGGTTTCCTGCAGCTTCTTCTTCATCGGCTTCTTCTATGGATTCGTTCTAAGGTTCAGAAGTCTGATTTACTTCGTCAGCTGAACTCATGAAAGAGCCTTTCGCTGAAGAAGGCTTATAGGTAGGATCCCCTTAACTATTCAAGAGAGTGACAGAGTCTTCGACATGAGTAGGAATTCGTTTGGAAGTGCCAACAGTGTCCTAGAAAATAAAAGGAATTCGTTTCTTTTAGAATCCTCATAAAGCAAAAGGGAGTGGAGGAATAAATGATGAGCAGTCGAAGTAAATACCTGGACTGGAATTTCAGCACCAGGACTGAAGTTATCACTTTCGCTGGGATTATTTAGCCTAGTAATCACCTCCTGTTCAGTAGGCTCGTTGATGACTGCAGGAGGAGGCCTCGCAGCTGTAGTCTTAATCCTGATTTTGGGACGGGGTTCGATGGCAGGAATTGGTTTCTTCAATCTTCGTCTCTGCAAAGGAACAGGAGGAGACTCCTCTTCTTCATCGCTAGAGATTTTGATCTCATGAACCTTCCATTTTTTGGGGGTAGGTTTCTGAATATCCAGAAAACCAAGTCGAAGGGATCAGTACTTCTGATCGGTGGAAATAGAACTGACTGTTTAAAGCTGGCTCGCGAAATGTCGCGGAAGCAAGAGTCGCCACCGTCTTTTATTTTCTCCAACATGGAAAGGACAAAATCACAACAAAATTCCTTATGAGAATGTTTCTCGGTTCGGGAGGTAGATTTATAGAAAGGGAAGGTGTTAGCACCCTTTCTATCCATGGTTATCCATGGGCTCTTAGGTACTTACTCTTATGTTTTCAAAAGATGTTTGCTTTTCAAAATGTGAGTGGGTTTGAAAAAGTTTCATTGAAAGATTTCTGAGTGACTCTTGTATCTGTCCTCAAGAGTGTTTGAAAAATATGTTTTGAAAGCTTGTGAAAGTGTTAGTGTGAAAAGATTTTTGTTTGTTTTTTAAGAGAGCAAGTACCCATGAGTCATCTACCTACCCTAAGGAATTAGGCTGTGTAAAAGCCCTTAAGGTAGTGCCATCCCACCATTGAGGGGTAGGTAGCACCACCGTTGGAGGTGTTCGGGTTAATTCGATTGTAGGGACAGTGTGGTCACCGAAGCAATAGTAGGACACCTTAGAAGTAACCCTAATGTCCTAGATCCTTTTTAATCCGAGGAAACCGTTTCGAGGCAACTGGATCTTGGACATAAGAGCGACCGCTAAAACGTCCTATACTTGACGACCACTTTCGAAGGCAACGAGTGAGGCGTACCCTAGAAGTGGCATGTGCATTGTGTGTTGTTTTCATGTTAACATTTATCTTTAATCATGGCATTGTGAGCTACGAGTTGTTTTTAATTACCATACATTCTTTCATGCAATTTAGCAGTTAGGAGTGCGGAAAAGGAAATACGGAAAGATAAAAGCTACGCTATTACAAGGCGCGGGTCTATACATCGCCAAAAAACAAAGACCCGTTTTTGATAAAGATGCGGAAAGTAAAAAAGCAATAAACCTAATTACTATTACATCTGGAAACAGTTACATAATAATCCAATAAGAAAATAATGCGCAAAATAGAAATTAAACTGGATGTCCGAGGGTGTTGGACCCTTTTGAGAAATTAAGAGTTTTTGTCCTTTGCTTGAAGTTAAATTAAAACCTAATTATTTAATTAATTATTTACAAGAAAGATGTTTTTTATGTTTTTGTATTTAATGAAATAAAGAAAATAAAAATCAAGAGAAAACCCTAATTCTAAGTCTATTTTAATTATTAAGAAAATATTAAGGTTAGTTTAAACTTATTAATTTCTATGTACAAAAATAATAGTAATTAATAATGATGAAAAAATGTCAAAACCTAATTCTAGGCAATTTTATTTATTAAGAAAAAAAAGGGTTAAAATTAAAACCTAAATTAAATTAATTGTTAGTATTTATTAAAAAAATAAGTTAATGGTGAAATTAATAAACAATTAAAATAATTTACAATTTTGATTTTCTGATTTTTATTATGAAAAATTAAATTGTGATGAATTAAAACAATTAAGAGAAATTAAGAGAAAAGAAAATAAAATAAAAAAAACAAAGCAAACCAAAGGGGGTGTGATGGCCCATGAGGAGGTTTGTGTGGAATTCAGGCCCAAGAAGATCCTAAGCCTGGTTGACTTTCAGGATTGTGTGCACGTTGGTTGACTAGAGCATACCATGGGCTCCCTCTCTTGACCTTCAGATTGTTCATCAGGGGCACTTGGCAGACTTAGGCGTGAAGACGTATGGTGGAACGTTGGATCCCATGCTGCACTGGAACACGTTAAAACAAAAATCAACAATTATATGGGGGGACCTGGGAATCGAACCCAGGTCCCAGTATTTGCCAGCCACGTCTCCCACCATCTGAGCTATGAAGCGCGTTTGTGAACATAATAATAAATAAAAGTAATATATGTAAAGTAAATATTATGCTGGGAATTAAAAAAAACGCGCCATTTATTCAAATCACCCAATCACATGTTGCCACGCCTGTTGTCTTCTTCGTTTTACCTGTGAACATGAACAAGATAGCGGGGGTTTTAAACCCCTACAAAGCAAAAGTCCCAAGAATAACGATTAGGGCTATGGATCATATAAAAAGAGCGCGAGGGTCTCAATGAATTCGTCTTGTTGCAACGAATTTGTCTATATTGGTCTTGAGGTCCAATTTTACAGTACAAGGAAAACCCCAATATGGAAGCTCTGAAACCCTAAAACGTGTTAATGACAAATCATGATTCAGAGCGTTATAATGCAATTAGATTATTCCATTAGCTTCAGAATGTTCCTAACAACACAAACCAATCAAGAAAAATGGTTAAAAATGTATGAATGATGATATGTAATTCTGGAAAATAATGCAAACCGTAGGGCTTGTTCTTGCGTGTTCTTTGAGCTTTAGGAATCGTTCTTGATTGTAATGCGTTCAGGAAACTCCCAGCAAGGTGTTGGAAATACGAAAAGGGTTTGAATTTGCTTGGAGTATTGATTTCAGTTTTCCAATATTTCTTGGATTTTTGCAAATTGGTTATGGAGTTTTAGCAACTTTCACGTGTGTCCAAGAATAGGGTTAGCTTCTGCCTTTGTATTGGAACAGAATTAGGTTAAAACCTTGGCCCAAAAGTCCATGAATTTAAGTTTTCAATCTTTGATTTTCAATCATGTAATTTCCAATATTTTTCAATGAAAACCTTGCCAAATATGGATGATCTTCCCTTTTTGATTGAGAAACGAGTTTGCCAGCTTGCCCTGATCTGATTTGCTTCACCAAAAGATCCAAAAACATATCTTTTTAATTTTCCTATAATTTAAAATCAATTAAATGAATTAATAATAATAAAAATTCAATTAATTAATTAAAAATAAGAAAATAAATCATTTTAAGTTCAATGGGTCGTGCATAGGCTTTGGGTAAAGATTCAAGAAAGAATTTGAGTTCCCAAAAATTTCCCAACTTCTCCAATGCATATCTTGCTCAATTTCGAAGCTATGCACATGTTCTTTGACATTTTGGAAAGGTATTGAAGTCCTCTAACCAATTCCTTTGGTCCCATGTCATTTTGATTTACCAATCTCAAGTTATGGTCTTTGACTTAAAGTGCCTTTTTGTTGATATTTGAAAATGACCTATAATGTTGAAATTGATAACTTTTTGTGAGAGCATTTCTTGGACTTGGAGTGTGAAGATGAGTTGTAGGAAATGTCATCCCCTTCAAAATGAGCTTTGGATGGGATTTTTCTGATAAACCATGAAAAAGTTATGCCTTGGTCAATTTGCAGTTGACTTTTCAACTGTCTAAAAATCGAAACTTTTGACATCTTGAGACTTTTTGAGCCATGCTTGTGGACTCATGATCAAGAATTGATCAAATGATGATTGTGGCTTCAAAATAAGATGTTGACCAAAAATTTTGACTTTTGATTGTCAAATGACCATTTTGCCCCTGTAGTTGACTGTGGAGCAATTAGGGCTTTTGACTGTGCAATTTGATGCTGTGAGTCTTGAACCTTGACATATGGATGCTTGACAATGTATATAGACATATGGGACTTGATTGGACCCTTGAAAACCTCAATTTCTTTGCAAGAACCAAAACCCTAATTTTGACTGTGTTAGGAGGCAATTGGACTGTGTAACCCTTGAGGGATTTCGAAGCTTGATCTTGCCAAATCTTGAAGAATATGGGAGGGAAAATTTTAGGGTACAACAGTTGCCCCTGTTCAATCTTCTTAAACCTGAGGGTGTAGATTGGCTGGCGTGCCTTTCGTAATCCAAAGGTGGAAGATGATTGAACACTAGAGTGCCCAGAAATTTGCACTCACAAAGTTGAGTATCAGCAGTGTGATGTAGGGAATGGGCTTATAGATGCCATCTGGAGATATGATGGATAGGAGGATGGGCTTATAGATGCCATCTAGAGACTGCTGGTATGTGGATGGGCTTATAGATGCCATCTAGGTGTCGATCGCGTAAGAGATTCCTTAGCGAGAACTTGCGTACCTGAGAAAAAGAAAAAATGATTACCTGGCCTGTTACAGGGGTTGATTTTCAAACTCTTTATGTAGATGTGCCCTGGCTGGATACAGGTATCAAATCTTCAATCAGTTACTCAAAGATGTGCCCTGGCTAGATACAGGAATCAAATTTGGAATTAGTCGTCAACAAATATGCCCTGGCTGGATACAGGAATCGAATCTTCAAACTCTTCAGACATGCCCTGGCTAGATACAGGAATCGAGTCCAGAAATAGTCGTCAACAGATATGCCCTGGCTGGTTACAGGAATCGAATCTTCAAACTCTTCAGACGTGCCCTGGCTGGATACAGGAATCGAGTCTGGAATTAGTCGTCAACAGATATGCCCTGGCTGGTTACAGGAATCGAATCTTCAAACTCTTCAGACGTGCCCTGGCTAGATGCAGGAATCGAGTCCAGAATAGTCGTCAACAGATATGCCCTGGCTGGATACAGGAATCGAATCTTCAAACTCTTCATACGTGCCCTGGCTGGATACAGGAATCGAGTATGGAATTAGTCGTCAACAGATATGCCCTGGCTGGTTACAGGAATCGAATCTTCAAACTCTTCAGACGTGCCCTGGCTTGATACAGGAATTGAGTCTGGAATTAGTTGCCAATAGATATGCCCTGGCTGGTTATAGGAATCGAATCTTCAAACTCTTCAGACGTGCCCTGGCTAGATGCAGGAATCGAGTTCAGAATAGTCGTCAACAGATATGCCCTGGCTGGATACAGGAATCGAATCTTCAAACTCTTCAGACGTGCCCTGGCTGGATACAGGAATCGAGTCCGGAATTAGTTGTCAACAGATATGCCCTGGCTGGATACAGGAATCGAATCTTCAAACTCTTCAGACGTGCCCTGGCTGGATACAGGAATCGAGTCCGGAATTAGTCGTCAACAGATATGCCCTGGCTGGTTACAGGAATCGAATCTTCAAACTCTTCAGACGTGCCCTGGATAGATACAGGAATCGAGTCCGGAATTAGTCGTCAACAGATATGCCCTGGATGGATACAGGAATCGAATCTTCAAACTATTCAGACGTGCCCTGTCTAGATACATGAATCGGGTCCGGAATTAGTCGTCAACAGATATGCCCTGGCTGGATACAGGAATCGAATCTTCAAACTCTTCAGACGTGCCCTGGCTGGATACAGGAATCGAGTCCAGAATTAGTCGTCAACCGATATGCCCTGGATGGATACAGGAATCGAATCTTCAAACTCTTCAGACGTGCCCTGGCTGGATACAGGAATCGAATCTGGAATTCTTCGTCTACGGATATGCCCTGGCTGGTTACAGAAATCAAATCTTCAAACTCTTCAGACGTGCCCTGGCTGGATACAGGAATCGAGTCTGGAATTAGTCGTCAACAGATATGCCCTGGATGGTTACAGGAATCGAATCCACAAATAATCGCTCACAGATATGCCCTGGCTAGCTACAGGTATCGAATCTGGAATATCTACAGTTGATAGTAATCATCTTTGTATTGACCTTTGTCCTGAAAAGACAAAACGTTAGTTGTATGCGATGTCATGATGTATGGAATGCGTGATGTTCTAAAAATAAATGAGATTGTATGTTCATGATGCGTATGTGCATGCTATAATGTATGAAGATGTGATGTTTATGAATGTATTTTTGTCTAGGAAGATAAATCCTTGACGAATGCCGGGAGTTTGTTGAATCCTGGGCTGATGTTGAAAAGTAGAGTTCCTTGTTTCCGCTGGGGATGACGGTTGCGAGAATAAACCTGTAGGAGAAGATGACTCCGTTGGGGAATAAACTTATTGGAGAGATTATTCTGCGGGGAAATATTCTGTGGGAAGAGAGGTACTTTGCTGAGATGTTGATGATAACTCCATTGGGGATACCGTTGATAAGTTTTGTTGGAAGATTTGATGAACTCCGTTGGGGGATAGGAAGAACTTTGCCAAGGACGATCTTTCCGTGGTTTTTAGCTGAGGATAACCCAGTTATAAGCTCTGGTGGAGAATAACCTTTGAATAAAGCCGGGTAGACGCGTTCATGCTCTGCAGGGGTAGGCTTCCAGAATCTACTGGGGATAAGCTTCCAGAATCTACTAGGGAGGATGATTCAACTCTCCCGGGGAGACTTTGAGACTGCACTGGGGTGTGGCTCCACTAGGGATGTTCTGTATTCCGTCGGGGAACAATCTTATATTAAGACTGCCGGGGATGCTTGTTAGGAATGTCTGTATGTTCCGTTGGGGAATGTTGAGATTTTATGGGGATACCCACTTCCTTGAGGCTGACTGAGGATAACTCTACTCGGGGAGAGTGTTGCTGACTTGCTAGAGACACGGTGCATTGTTAGGGTTGATGGGAGACCAACTGCTTGGGAGAGTATTGCTGAGTCTTATCTTACTCGGCGGGGAGTGAAGGTATCTGGGATACATTCTTCAGCCGAACTTACCTTGGTACCTTGGTGGACAGAGCAATTAGATTGCTTAGACAACTCATTATTGCCCCTGTTTATGATGTTACCTGTAATTAATCCTTTGTTTCGTATTCAAATATTTATGAGTTAGCAATTAGTGTCAAATGCATATATCACAATTGAACATTGGACGTTCTTTACAAAACAAAACAGAAAAAGGAAAAACAATTGGCCATTGGTTTGAAAAGTGAATTTGTATTGATTTTTGAATTTGCCTGTAAATAGGCGTTTATGTACAAGAGGATGACTTCCTAGTAAGAGAACGCCGCCGAACAACAGAGTTTATACAATTTGTACAAAGAAAACAAAACAGCTGTGTGAAAAGAGTAATCCCACTGGGTTCCAACTCTGCTATCGCCTTTATATATTCGAGCGTCTCATCACTTGGCTGCTTAGTTGAAGATGAAGCTGACTGATCGATGCCGTCTGAACCTGATGTTTGATACCGGATTCTGGATGCAAGGTGATTCAATGAGACATAGTATTATGCTTTAATCCCTAACTTTTGCCTGGACCGCCCTTTCGGGTTTTCAGTCCACCGGGATACCCATTTTTGCCCAAGCCGCCTTTTCAGGTTTTCGACTTGCCGGGTGTACAGATTTTTTTCATTTCATCCCTTATTTTTGCCCGAACCCTTTTGGTTCGCCGGGAAGCCCTTATTTTTGCCTAGGTGTGTCAACCTAGCGGGTCTTTTATTATGCGTAGTATCTTTTTACTATGTCTGCATTGGCGGGGTGAGGAAGGTCGTCACCATCCATGGTGGTTAGAATCATGGCTCCTCCTGAGAAGACATGTTTAACCACAAATGGCCCTTCGTATGTGGGGGTCCATTTGCCCCTGGGATCACTTTGAGGAAGAATGATGCGCTTGATTACCAGGTCCCCAACTTGATACTCTTGTGGTCTGACTTTCTTGTTAAATGCCCTGATCATCCGGTTTTGATACTTTTGACCATGACAAATAGCAGTGAGTCTCTTTTCGTCAATTAGGTTTAACTGATCAAGTCGAGTCTGGATCCAGTCATCTTCGCTCAAGCCTGCATCCTTCATTATCCGGAGAGAGGGTATCTGGACTTCAATCGGCAAGACTGCCTCCATGCTGTAGACCAAGGAAAAAGGGGTTGCCCCGGTTGACGTTCTTGCTGAGGTACGATACCCATGAAGAGCAAACGGTAACATCTCGTGCCAATCTTTATAGGTCACTGTCATCTTCTGCACAATCTTTTTGATATTCTTATTTGCTGCTTCGACAACCCCGTTCATCTTCGGCCGGTAGGGAGAAGAGTTGTGGTGCTGTATTTTGAATTGTTCGCAGAGCTCAGTGATCATCTTGTTGTTAAGATTGGTACCATTGTCCGTAATGATCCTTTCCGGGACGCCGTAGCGACAAATCAGATTGTGTCGAATGAACCGTGCGACGACATTCTTGGTTACGGTAGCGTAGGAAGCCACTTCAACCCACTTTGTAAAGTAATCGATCGCCACCAGGATGAAGCGATGCCCATTGGATGCTGTAGCTTTGATCTCGCCGATCATATCAATGCCCCACATTGCAAAAGGCCAAGGTGCAGTCAAGACATTCAGAGGGACTGGAGGAACGTGCACCTTATCTGCATAAATCTGGCACTTGTGACATGTCCGAGAATGTTGGTAACAGTCGGCTTCCAATGTGGACCAGAAATATCCTGCCCGAAGGATTTTCTTTACAATGGTATGTCCACTGGAATGCGTTCCGAAGGTACCTTCATGTAGTTCTGCCATGATTCTTTCTGCTTCAGTCTTATCCACACAACGCAGTAAGGTTGAATCATGGTTTCTCTTATAGAGAATGCCATTGCTGAGGAAGAACTTTGTAGTGAACCTTCTCAGAAACTTCTTGTCATTGACAGATGCAACCTCGGGGTATTCTTGAGCTTCCAGATACCTCTTCACCTCATGATACCAGGGTTTTTCAGTTACTCTCTCAGCCTCAAGATCACAATAATATGCAGGTTCGTCCAATTTCCAGATAATGATCTGGGGAGCCTCGTTGTCCCATTTGACTTTGAACATAAAAGACATCGTATCCAGCGCGTCTGCAAACTAATTCTCCTCTCTTGGGAAATGTTCAAAAGTTATCTCCGTGAAATGGGGGATCAATGTCAACACACATTCTTTATAAGGAATAAGGTTTGGGTGTTTCGTATCCCACTCGCCTTTGATCTGATTGATCACGAGAGCGGAATCTCCGAAGCCACTCAGAAACTTGATCCTTAAGTCAATTGCAGCTTGAAGACCCATGATGCATGCCTCATACTCCGCCATGTTATTGGTGCAGTTGAAACATAGCCGGGCAGTGAGTGGAGTATGAGTGCCTTTTGGGGATATGATCACAGCGCCAATACCGTTACCCAAAGCGTTTGAGGCTCCGTCAAAGTGCATAGACCATCGGGATCCTTCCTCAGGTCCTTCATCCGGTCCAGGTACTTCACAACCAGTCACTACCATGATGCTCTCGTTAGGAAATTCAAAGTTCATTGACTGGTAGTCGTCTACTGCCTGGTGTGCCAAGTGGTCTGCCAATACACTTCCTTTGATTGCTTTCTGAGTCGTGTACTGGATGTCGTATTCTGTCAAGATCATCTGCCATCTTGCTATTCTTCCAGACAGAGCAGGCTTTTCGAATATGTACTTTATTGGATCCATTTTAGAGATCAACAGAGTAGTGTGAGTCAGCATATACTGTCTCAGCCGGCGAGCAGCCCATACCAAAGCGCAACAAGTTTTCTCGAGCAGTGAGTATCGGGTCTCACAGTCGGTAAACTTTTTGCTGAGGTAATAAATGGCATGCTCTTTTCGGCCAGACTCGTCATGCTGCCCCAACACACACCCCATTGAGCTGTCAAGTACTGTCAAGTATAGTATTAGAGGTCTCCCTTCAACCGGTGGCATAAGAATGGGTGGTTCTTGGAGATACTCTTTGATTCTGTCGAAAGCGGCCTGGCATTCATCATTCCAACGTACTACCTGATCTTTCTTCAGCAGCTTGAAGATTGGTTCACAGGTAGCAGTTAGGTGCGAGATGAATCGGGCAATGTAATTCAGACGTCCTAGAAAGCCTCTGACTTCTTTCTCTGTCTTGGGAACTGGCATCTCTTGTATGGCTTTAACCTTGGCAGGGTCCACTTGAATACCTTTGTCGCTCACGACGAAGCCTAGCAACTTCCCAGATCTTACCCCGAAGGTGCACTTGTTCGGATTCAACCTTAGCTTGTATAACTTCAGACGGTCAAACAGCTTCTGTAAATGGTCAAGGTGTTCCTCCTCAGTTTGAGACCTTGCAATCATATCATCGACGTATACTTCAATCTCATGGTGGATCATGTCATGAAATAAAGCAACCATGGCACGTTGGTAGGTTGCCCCAACATTTTTCAACCCGAATGGCATGACCTTGTAGCAGAAGGTGCCCCACTGAGTAACAAAGGTAGTCTTTTCCATATCTTCATGAGCCATTTTGATCTGATTATAACCTGAAAAGCCGTCCATGAAGGAAAACACTTTAAGCTGAGCAGTATTGTCAACCAGAACGTCGATGTGAGGCAGAGGGAAGTCATCCTTGGGGATCGCCCTGTTCAAATCCCTGTAATCAACACACATTTTGACCTTACCATCTTTCTTAGGCACCGGAACCACGTTGGCAACCCATTGAGGGTAAGAAGTCACTGCTAGAAAACCGGCATCAAATTGTTTCATAACCTCAGCTTTGATCTTCTCGGACATCTCTAGACGCATACGGCAGACCTTTTGTTTAACCGGAGGGCATTCTTCCTTGGTAGGCAGGTGATGGACCACAATGTCAGTATCCAACCCAGGCATGTCTTCGTAAGACTAGGCGAAGATTTCCATATAATCATGCAACATCTGAATCAACCGTTGTTTCACGCTGAGCTCTAGGTTGGCACCAATCTTGACTTCCTTTCTGTCTGTCTCAGTACCCAGATTTACCGTTTCCACTGGCTCTTCATGTGGCTGAATGGCCCTCTCTTCCTAGAGCAGCAGTCTTGCAAGCTCACCAGGAACTTCACAATCATCTTCACCTTCGTCTTCGGCTAAGTTGATCAGATTTTCGAAGTCATAACTGGCAGTAGCAGAGTCGTTACCAGTGAGATCCAGAGTTGATTGAAACCTGTATAGGTGAGTGTGTGTAAATATAGCTGTTTTGCAATAAAGAAAGAAATAAAGGGAGCACAAGATTTGAAATGAGAAAAACGTCCAATGTTTTTATTCATGATATATGGAAATGACAAGTAATAAGCCCTCACAAATGAAACCACGGTGCCCCGGGTAAGACACCGGGCCGTAAAGTTTCAATTTATTGTTCATTACAAATTTAAAAAACAAAGGAATTCATTACTGAGTAACAAAAGTAACAGGTATGTAGTCTTTTGCAGTCCAATTGTTCAGTCCACCATCGGTCGTCGGGTAGATCCAGCTATCAAACTCAGATTCTTCCGCATCACCTTCAATAGCATTCACTCCCGGGTTGGTGATGAACACGGGAGGTCTTCCGATCCTTGCTTTGCGTACAACTCTCTGAGCCTCTGCAGTGAAACCCAGCCCAAACTTGTCAGTCTTTGGAGTGAAATCAGGAAGCCTGCCCCAGTTTGCACATTCACCTTTCTCAATCACAGCCCGAGCATCCTTCAGGGAAGCCATCTTCAAAGGAAAGTCTTCTTCAATCACTGTCTCTACTGACGCCAATGTTGGAGGCACCTCTTCAAAATGTTGAAAGGGGGTCTCAATGAACTCCCCGTCCATCTCTATATATCGAAACGAGTTAAGATGACTAACCATGTATTCTTCCTCCCCCTGCACTGTAACAATCTTCCCTCTGACAGGGTATTTGAGGTTTTGGTGTAGAGTGGAGGTCACAACTCCAGCCTTGTGGATCCAAGGACGACCTAACAAACAAGAATAGGATGGACGAATGTCCATCACATAGAACGTTGAATCAAAGACTTGAGAACCAACCCGGATCGGAATATCTACTTCACCATGTACCATCCTTTTCGACCCGTCAAAGGTCCGGACAACGATGTTACTAGGCTTCAACTCCAAACCCTCATAATCCAACCTGTCTAAGGCCTTCTTGGGCAATACATTCAGTGAAGAACCGGTGTCTACCAACACGTGGGCGAGAGTAGTGCCCCTGCATTCAATGGAGACATGCAGGGCATCATTGTGGTTCTTTCCCTTGGTGGTCAGATCAGCATCAGAGAAACCCAACCCATTGTCAGCGGTCAAGTTGGCCACACAATAAGTAAATTGGTCCGCAGACGTTTCTTGTGGCACATGGGCCGTCTTTAGGAAAGAAATCAGGGCCTTGGCATGGGCCTCTGAACATAACAGTAGTGATAGCATAGAGATCTTAGAGGGGGTGTGCCCCAGCTGTTCAACGACGTTGAAATCACTCTTCTTGATGATCTTAAGGATTTCTTCCAACTCTTGCTGTGAAACTTCAACATTAACAGTCTTCGGTGCCTCCATCTGGGCAGGCATATCAGCAATCCCTTTGCCCCGAGTGTCAGATGACTCGGCAACAGGGGTAGAAACTTGATCAGGAGGGGAAACAGGCGCATTTGTAGGCGTGATGATAAGAGGTCTTCAGATGACTGGTGGCGTAATGTCAGGCGAGAAGAGCCTTCCACTGCGAGTAACTTTAGCGGGACCGGTGATGTTACTGATACCGGTACTAGTGTTGAACTCCTGTTTCACTCCAAGCACATAAACATCTGACCCATAATGCCATGGGACAGCCTTGTCAGATTTATGGGGGAGGGGCCCCGGAACAGTAATGATGATAGGTGCAACAGACATGATTTTGACTGGCGTCCTCGGGGGAGCCTTGGTAGGATTGTTGAAAATGGTGACAACGGATACTTCTTCAGTAGGAACAATAGGAACATCGGTCTTCTTGAACAAGATCTCTTTGCTATCCATCAGGTTTTGGACGCATGACTTCAGCAACGGACAACCGGTAGGTGAAACAGCACATAGAAGGAAACCCTTGCTACAACCCGGAAATAAACCGGCTAGCAACAGGTTCCTCTTGACAGTCAATAAAGGAGTCATAATATCATCCACAGAAACTACATACAGGTCTTCCTCGATAGCATTTACTCCATGCTGGGGCATAGGAGCAGTCACAACGTTGGGCCTTTCGGGCGCCTCAAACTGTATTTTCTTAGCATCGATAAGGTCTTGAACCTTATTTCTTAGGGCCCAGCAATCATCAGTAGAATTCCCCGGGCTATCAGAGTGATAAGCACAGCGAGCATTGGGATTATACTTCAGAGAGGTTGTGTTTACCACCTTCGGAGCTTCTCTGACGGTTACCAAGTTGGTCGATAGCAGTTGTTGCAAGATCTGTGACAAGGTCATACTAAGCCGAGTATATTCTCTTCTGGGTCTCTCACCCCTTGGTTGGTTAGGTTGCCGAGGAGCCGCAGCAGGCTTTGCAATTACCACCACGTTGACATCTTGGCGGCGTTCCAGATTATTTTGCCTTCTGGGCCCATACACAGCACTGGCTTCCTTCTTGAAAGGCTTCTTCTCAGAACTTGAGGAAGCACCTTTCTGTATCTTCCCTGATTTCACCCCAGCTTCTATCCTCTCACCAGTAAGAATGAGGTCTGTAAACCCTGCAGACGAATTACCGATCAAGTGGTTGAAGAATGGCCCAGATAGGGTCCCCAAGAACATGTCCACTAGTTCATGATCAGTCAACGGTGGCTGCACCCTGCCAGCCAGGTCCCTCCACTTCTGCGCGTATTCTTTAAAACCTTCTCCCGATCCTAGCGACATACTATGGAGTTGGGTACGTGTAGGAGCGAGGTCGGCATTGTACTGATACTGCTTATAAAAAGCAGTAGCCAAGTCCTCCCAGTTACGAATCTTGGTTCCATCCAGCTGATAGAACCATTCGATATGAGTCCCTGAAAGACTCTCCTGGAAGAAATGGATCCATAAGTTCTTGTCCACAGTGTATGGTTGGATCTTCCGCACATAAGATCTGAGATGTAGCTTAGGGCAAGACGCCCCGTCATACTTTGTGAAAGATGATGCCTTGAACTTATGTGGGATTACCACCCCAGAAGATAAACCCGGATCTCCAAAATCCAACCCAGGCACCTGTTGAATTTCCATGGCACTCAGACGATCCTCTAACTGCTTGTACCTGTCTTCAGCGGGAGGGTACTGCTCTTTATTAAAATCTGTCTCGTTGTCAGAGACCACAGGACTAGGAACCCTTCCCCCTTGGGGACTGCCTTTCCCTACAGAAGAACCAGCTTGGTCAGCCTCATTTTGCAGTGTATTGCCAAACCTCCGCCCAGTGTTGAATAGTATAGTTCTCTTCTTCTTCTTCTTGACCAGCAGAGCCTTCAATTCCTCTTGACCTTGGGCTAAACTCATGATCAACTCTTGGAACTGGGCATTTTGGGCCTGGAGTGCCTTGATGGATTGCTCAGTAGATGATTCAGGATTCATGATGAGACGAGCTGAAATAAACAGCGAAGAAGATTAAGCAACCTGAAAAAAAAGAGTACCTGTTATGCACATGATGCATGATATGCTGTTTATGCAATGCATTCAAGGGTTCGAAAGTTCAAATTTGTTGTAGACAAAAAGGAACACACGTTATCATTAAGAAATAATTGTTCAGTACATCAGGGCCTCATGGGTAAAACATTACAAAGTAAATTAATCCCAAAAGACGCTGCACATCCTCTTTGGAGCTATGTAAGTATTGAGAGTCTTTTCCTCGTGCAGTAGGCGGGTGAGCTCCAAGACCTTCTTCTCACTGGCATGTAGACTGGCTTCAAGAGAATTCCGTTCTTCCTTAAGCTGGATCCAGCTCTTCTGCATTTCTTCCCAGGATGTAGGCATGTCAGGATGTTGAATGGTGTATGAGACCTCTCCTTCCAACACTGGCTCTTTGATCACAGGGAGAACATGAGGATATGGCATCACCAGCTTCTGGGAGCGGGCTCGTACCCACTTGAAATAAGGCTCCAACGGGATGGAGTTCTTGTGCCCCAGTGTCTTGCTATCTACCTTGTTGGGCATCCTCCAAGCTCTGATAAATCTCTGGCGAAGTCCTTGTGCATCGTTGTCGAAGTCAAAAACTATGTCAGGAAGCAACATGTCATGAGGGCCATCCCTCTGAGCATATCCGAACTGTCTCAAAGCCAGACACGGGTTGTAAGTAATACCTCCTCTGATTCCAAGTAAAGGAACATTAAGAAACTCCCTGCAACGATCAATGATAGTGACGTCTTCTCTGGACCGAGAACACCAATGTATATCAGCATGCGTGAGAGTCATTAATCGTTGTGACCATCTCAAACCCCGCTCGTTCTTCAAAACTGATTGTGGAAGGTGCGAAATAAACCACCTTGCCAGGAGAGGGGTGCAGCACATGAGAACACCCCTTTTTCTCATGGTTCGAGTGTAACATGAGTGAAGGATGTCCCCAAGCAACGTAGGTATAGGATTCCTGGACATGAAGATCTTGATAGCATTGATATCTATAAGCTGATCGGGATTCGGGAACAACACCAACCCATAGACAAGGAGAGCCATAACTTCTTCAAAGGCTTGTAGGTCAAGGGAATTCCAACATTCTTGGGCCTTCTCAAACAGGAACTTTGCCAAGAATCCTTTGATACCACTTCTAACTTCCCAATGTCCCTTGATGTCAGATGGTTGTAGGCATAATGTTTTAGCAACCTCTTCAAGTTTTGGTTCCCTTTCCGTACCGTTGTAGGGTAGTTGACTAAGGATGGTGATCTTCAGAAGCTGGGAAAACTCTTCCGAGGTAGGCACCAGTTGATAGTCCGGGAAAGTAAAGCAGTGGTGCAAAGGGTCAAAGAACTGGAAGATGACCTTTATCATATCTTCTTCAATGTTGGTGTTGACCAAGCTGATGAGTCTACCATGCCTTTCACTGAAGTAAGAGTTCTCGGGAATCCTGGATGTAAGCTCCTTAAGCTGAAGAGGGACCCTTACAAGGTTGACCTGAATTGTCTTTCTGCGGATAGTTTCCATGTCCTACAAAACAATAACCAAGATGAAGATTCGAACCCTTGAAGTGGTTAGTGGATGCATATGATGCTATATGATGTTATGATATTATGATAAAAACACACCACAAGTATCCACATAAAGCAAACATGGTAAGGCACACAAGTCACACAAGACAACCCTTAGAGTTTAGGCCAGCATGGGGTCTAGGTATTACCCTCTTGAAGTTGGTGGGCTCAAAACCTGTCCTATCAAAAGTAACCGGGTTCTAAGGATCTCAATATCATTGGATTATTTTCTGTGTTCATTGTTTCGATTTAGCCACTGAACTGGCGATTAAAATATTCCAAGAAAACAACCCTCAATGAGTGTAGTATCGAGTATCAACCAACTTCGGACTGCACCAAAGTCAGTTATCTCACTATCCTAAGGTCAGTTGATGCTTCACGACACCACGCGGCGGCCCCGTACTCTCCTTGACTTGACTCAAGGGTTACCAGTACTCACCAAAGTGCCACATCAACATAGCAAACTGCTTCAACCGTGTCGGTATACCCCACACAGTTCCCTCACAGTTTTGTTGCTACTTTCTAAGAGGTATCCCCCAGATCCGGGTTAGGATCTATAGAACTCCCAAAACAGGCCCACAATTTTAAAGCAATCAAAACAGGCAATCGAAAACATAAGTATGATCTATCCTAAGGTACACCTAACTTTAAGTTTCCCCAGCAGAGTCGCCAGTTCCGTGATCGGTGGAAATAGAACTGACTGTTTAAAGCTGGCTCGCGAAATGTCGCAGAAGCAAGAGTCGCCACCGTCTTTTATTTTCTCCAACATGGAAAGGACAAAAGCACAGCAAAATTCCTTATGAGAACGTTTCTCGGTTCGGGAGGTAGATTTATAGAAAGGGAAGGTGTTAGCACCCTTTCTATCCATTGTTATCCATGGGCTCTTAGGTACTTGCTCTTATGTTTTCAAAAGATGTTTGCTTTTCAAAATGTGAGTGGATTTGAAAAAGTTTCATTGAAAGATTTCTGAGTGACTCTTGTATCTGTCCTCAAGAGTGTTTGAAAAATTTGTTTTGAAAGCTTGTGAAAGTGTTAGTGTGAAAAGATTTTTGTTTGTTTTTGAAGAGAGCAAGTACCCATGAGTCATCTACCTACCCTAAGGAATTAGGCTGTGTAAAAGCCCTTAAGGTAGTGCCATCCCACCATTGAGGGGTAGGTAGCACCACCGTTGGAGGTGTTCGGGTCAATTTGATTGTAGGGACAGTGTGGTCACCGAAGCAATAGTAGGACACCTTAGAAGTAACCCTAATGTCCTAGATCCTTTTTAATCTGAGGCAACCGTTTCGAGGCAACTGGATCTTGGACATAAGAGCGACCGCTAAAACGTCCTATACTTGACGACCACTTTTGAAGGCAACGAGTGAGGCGTACCCTAGAAGTGGCATGTGCATTGTGTGTTGTTTTTATGTTAACATTTATCTTTAATCATGGCATTGTGAGCTACGAGTTGTTTTTAATTACCATACATTCTTTCATGCAATTTAGCAGTTAGGAGTGCGGAAAAGGAAATACGGAAAGATAAAAGCTACGCTATTACAAGGCGCGGGTCTATACATCGCCAAAAAACAAAGACCCTTTTTGATAAAGATGCGGAAAGTAAAAAAGCAATAAACCTAATTACTATTACATCTGGAAACAGTTACATAATAATCCAATAAGAAAATAATGCGCAAAATAGAAATTAAACTAGACGTCCGAGGGTGTTGGACCCTTTTGAGAAATTAAGAGTTTTTGTCCTTTGCTTGAAGTTAAATTAAAACCTAATTATTTAATTAATTATTTACAAGAAAGATGTTTTTTATGTTTTTGTATTTAATGAAATAAAGAAAATAAAAATCAAGAGAAAACCCTAATTCTAAGTCTATTTTAATTATTAAGAAAATATTAAGGTTAGTTTAAACTTATTAATTTCTACGTACAAAAATAATAGTAATTAATAATGATGAAAAAATGTCAAAACCTAATTCTAGGCAATTTTATTTATTAAGAAAAAAATGGTTAAAATTAAAACCTAAATTAAATTAATTGTTAGTATTTATTAAAAAAAATAGGTTAATGGTGAAATTAATAAACAATTAAAATAATTTACAATTTTGATTTTCTGATTTTTATTATGAAAAATTAAATTGTGATGAATTAAAACAATTAAGAGAAATTAAGAGAAAAGAAAATAAAATAAAAAAAACAAAGCAAACCAAAGGGGGTGTGATGGCTCATGAGGAGGTTTGTGTGGAATTCAGGCCCAAGAAGATCCTAAGCCTGGTTGACTTTCAGGATTGTGTGCACGTTGGTTGACTAGAGCATACCATGGGCTCCCTCTCTTGGCCTTCAGATTGTTCATCAGGGGCACTTGGCAGGCTTAGGCGTGAAGACGTATGGTGGAACGTTGGATCCCATGCTGCACTGGAACACGTTAAAACAAAAATCAACAATTATATGGGGGTACCTGGGAATCGAACCCAGGTCCCAGTATTTGCCAGCCACGTCTCCCACCATCTGAGCTATGAAGCGCATTTGTGAACATAATAATAAATAAAAGTAATATATGTAAAGTAAATATTATGCTGGGAATTTAAAAAAAAAGCGCCATTTATTCAAATCACCCAATCACATGTTGCCACGCCTGTTGTCTTCTTCGTTTTACCTGTGAACATGAACAAGATAGCGGGGGTTTTAAACCCCCAGAAAGCAAAAGTCCCAAGAATAACGATTAGGGCTATGGATCATATAAAAAGAGAGCGAGGGTCTCAATGAATTCGTCTTGTTGCAACGAATTTGTCTATATTGGTCTTGAGGTCCAATTTTACAGTACAAGGAAAACCCCAATATGGAAGCTCTGAAACCCTAAAACGTGTTAATGGCAAATCATGATTCAGAGCGTTATAATGCAATTAGATTATTCCATTAGCTTCAGAATGTTCCTAACAACACAAACCAATCAAGAAAAATGGTTAAAAATGTATGAATGATGATATGTAATTCTGGAAAATAATGCAAACCGTAGGGCTTGTTCTTGCGCATTCTTTGAGCTTTAGGACTCGTTCTTGATTGTAATGCGTTCAGGAAACTCCCAGCAAGGTGTTGGAAATACGAAAAGGGTTTGAATTTGCTTGGAGTATTGATTTCAGTTTTCCAATATTTCTTGGATTTTTGCAAATTGGTTATGGAGTTTTAGCAGCTTTCACGTGTGTCCAAGAATAGGGTTAGCTTCTGCCTTTGTATTGGAACAGAATTAGGTTAAAACCTTGGCCCAAAAGTCCATGAATTTAAGTTTCAATCTTTGATTTTCAATCATGTAATTTCCAATATTTTTCAATGAAAACCTTGCCAAATATGGATGATCTTCCCTTTTTGATTGAGAAACGAGTTTTCCAGCTTGCCCTGATCTGATTTGCTTCACCAAAAGATCCAAAAACATATCTTTTTAATTTTCCTATAATTTAAAATCAATTAAATGAATTAATAATAATAAAAATTCAATTAATTAATTAAAAATAAGAAAATAAATCATTTTAAGTTCAATGGGTCGTGCATAGGCTTTGGGTAAAGATTCAAGAAAGAATTTGAGGCCCATTAGCAAAAATGAATTGTTTTAGGCAAAGTTGACTTTTGAAAGTTCCCAAAAATTTCCCAACTTCTCCAATGCATATCTTGCTCAATTTTGAAGCTATGCACATGTTCTTGGACATTTTGGAAAGGTCTTGAAGTCCTCTAACCAATGCCTTCGGTTCCATGTCATTTTGATTTACCAATCTAAAGTTATGGTCTTTGACTTAAAGTGCCTTTTTGTTGACTTTTGAAAAGGACCTATAATGTTGAAATTGATAACTTTTTGTGAGAGAATTTCTTGGACTTGGAGTGTGAAGATGAGTTGTAGGAAATGTCATCCCCTTCAAAATGAGCTTTGGATGGGATTTTTCTAATAAACCATGAAAAAGTTATGCCTTGGTCAATTTGCAGTTGACTTTTCAGCTGTCCAAAAATAGAAACTTTTGACATCTTGAGACTTTTTGAGCCATGCTTGTGGACTCATGATCAAGAATTGATCAAATGATTATTGTGGATTCAAAATAAGATGCTGACCAAATTTTTTGACTTTTGACTGTCAAATAACCATTTTGCCCCTACAGTTGACTATGGAGCAATTAGGGCTTTTGACTGTGCAATTTGATGCTGTGAGTCTTGAACCTTGACATATGGATGCTTGCTAATGTATATAGACATATGGGACTTGATTGGACCCTTGAAAACCTCAATTTCTTTGCAAGAACCAAAACCCTAATTTTGACTGTGTTAGGAGGCAATTGGACTGTGTAACCCTTGAGGGATTTTGAAGCTCGATCTTGCCAAATCTTGAAGAATATGGGAGGGCAAATTTTGGGGTACAACAATACCTATGTCAGATAAAAAATAATGGTATGAAAGAAAGTAAATACCTTGGGAGAGGGGTTGACCGCGAAATCTCCCCCTTTTGTACTCTCAGCAGTCTTCTTCGAGCTGGTTCTCTTGATAGCTAAACAGAAGACAAGACAACTATAATTAACTAAGTGTCGAGAGACAAATATAAGGCGAAGAGATGGAAAAGAATAATACCTTTCTTGACCCTGTCGAGAACCATCTTAAACGCCTCACGTAGGTGGTGGGCGAAGTCCTTCTCATCGAATAACTCTTCATCACAATATTGTTTCCACCACTCCTCAAAAGTAACGGATCTCAGAAAATTGAGGTTAAAATCGAATAGGGTCATTATAGTTTGACCGGAGTACCTACCAATATGCTTGGTAGCGGCATCTTCTGAGTAGTCTGCATTGTAAAAAAGTAGCAGCTTCTCTCGAGGATAAATAGGTGAGGGAAGTGATTGAGCAATACCAAATTGTCGAGAGACAAGATTTGGTTGATAAGCGATTAAGCTCAATTGATTTTTTGAGCTCTTAAATCTCAAGGGCATGATCTTGGGGTGAAGAAACGATTCCCACATGCTCACGAACTCATCAGTCACGTCATCCTCCTCGTTCGAAGGATATGGTCTGGTGAACCATTCTGGACCAACTCTTCGACTGGCAAAGGGAGCCTTGGTCGAAACAAAGCGCTTTCGCTCCGCAAAAATCATTACAAATATTGTGAAAGCCTTCTGAAACTGTTGGCCTTCATCAGTGGGAGTTAGCAATGCAAGCCTGGTGCCTTCGACCCTCCTGTTCAGGATTTTAGGGGCCTCTTCGTTAATCTTGTTCTTCTGAGGAAGGAAAGATTCAAAGGTGGCATTGAGCCAAAGTTGGAGAAGCCAAAAAGGACCAGATAGCAGCAGGCTCCCCCTGTCCCCGATAACCTTAAGTTCAGTCACACCATTACTGATGGACTCATATAGGTTGGCCAAAATCAATTCGGCCAGGAAAATGGGGTACTTGTGGTGAAGCTACGTCGCGAGCGTCAGCATCTTTTTCATCACCTGAAGTGACTTAGTACAAAAACAAATCGAGACAACCACATAGACAAGAAGTCTATATGCTCCACCTCTGACACGGTACTTGTAGTTTTGTCGTGGAAGTGGTTAATAAAGGTAGTGTAAGTTGGTTTTGTAGCAGCAAACCAAATAGCATCCTCAGACAAGTCTTCAGGGTCGAAATAGTCACCAGTCGGTCAAAGACCAGTGATTGCAGCTATGTCTAATAAAGTGGGGGTTATCATCCCACAAGGAAGATGAAAAGTGAAATGTGCGCTATCCCAAAAATACAATGAAGATACCAGCATAAGGGGGCAGTAAGGCAAGCCTGTCTTCGACAGAATCACCAAGTCATAAATGCCCATCTCCTTCCAGACAAAAGCTTGCACCTTCTCCATTTTATTCAACCAGTCTGAATACTCAGAGAAGAGGTTAGGGCTTGATCGAAAGATTTGGTTCCCTTTGTTCATGAACTGAAGGTTGATATCCTCTGTAGTCTAAGGATACTATTGGTTAGCCGGAGTAGCGTCTTCAGGGTCCTCCCTAGGCTTCTTCACGCAACCTATGGGTCTAAGCCTTGGGTGAGTAGGGAAGAAGGCACAGTTCTTCAAGGGATTTTCGACGCATGAAGATAACGAACCAGACATAGCATACATGTTTCCACCATATCTAATGGGAATGAGGAGCTGAGAATCATATTCTTCTCGCTATTCTTTCGTTATAGGTTCAGCAACATACCTATCAATCGAGGAAGAAGGAGGGTTAGTAGAAAACACCTCTGGTGGTTTCTGGACATCATCAGCGTTTTTGGGTTGAGGATTGTTTGGTGCATTAGAGAGGAAAGCCATTGTTAAGGATTTGAAAGAAAAAGGAAGTTGACAGTACAATGTTGTGGGAAAGCAAGAGATTTGGAAATGCTAGAAATGGTAAAAGTTCCAAATAGAAAGGCTTAGAAGTATTTATAGCCTTCGGGAGAGGGATATGTCTCGTCAAGGCCATTTAATGTTTCACAGGTAGTGGGATACACGGTGAAGTGTGAAACGGTTACCATGCAGACATTGGGAAACGTTTTGACATGCTTGCCTAGGTTATAGGAATATGGTCATCATGGAAAGCGTGGTAACAGCAGTTTGAAGAGACATCTTGGAGAAACAGTAATGATGGTTTTCTCGAGTGCAGCAGCTATTGGAAGGCGAAAAGCACACGTCAAGACCTTGAGGACAACTGAGAGGACAGGTTTCGAATGGGAAGTTCAAAGAATGGCTATTTCTTTGAGCGTCGAAATAGACATTCTTGGGGGGAAATTTGTTGGCTCCCAAATTCGACACTTACTATATTTGGTCTTTTTAGACCAAATAACTGGAATGAACCAAGCCAAGAAGAATGATTCGACACATGAAATAACTTAGTGAAAAGATCTAAGTTATATTTGAATCTTCGACCAAGGGCTCATCTTCAGGTTCGTTCGACTGAAGAAGGCTTTTGTCACTCGACTAAGAGAAAGTATCCTCGCTTTGACACATGATACGAGGACTATTTGAATTTTGAATTATTGGAGGGAAAGGCAGTTTCGCCAGCGTTTAAGAAGAGGCAACGTGGCTGAAAGCCATAGGTCGAGGGACATGTAAAAGACACTTGTCTTCATCCTAGCGTAGAATATTCCCTCGACGGTTACTTAGTTTTAGTATAAATTAAGAAACTTGTGTAATTTTCAAGTGTGTTCAACCTATTGTACTAAGTCACTCAAACATTATCCAAGTAACTACTACGTGAGAAAGGATAACGACTGAGAAATGTACGTTGGAAACACCTTTTTCCTTAATGAAAGTTCTTTACATTACTTTACTATTATCCCGCAAAGTTATCTTTTTTACTTCTTTTACTTGCATTTCTATACTTCTGCTTACTTTTCCAAAATCTTAAACATCCTTTCTCTAAGTCGAACGTGCGTTCTTCCTGCTTATTCATTTTACATAAAAATTAGCATATGTCCTGGGATTAATCTGATCAATCCCATAAGTAAACCAAAAAGAACTTACCTTTTTGGAGATCGGCGGTTGTTTACCAAAAACAATGGTAAACAGATGGGCATGTCCAAATTGTACTTGTACTTATACTTGGGAGCCATGTCTAGATTGTACTTGTAATGCTTTAGAAAGGAATCTGCTAAATCCACCCACAACTATATCTTTCCCTAATCTAGATTCATGTACCATCTTAAAGAAGCCTCACCCAGTCTGTCTTAAAAATAGTGAATCATTAGTTTGCTGTCATGCGCTTGGGCGACCATTTTCCTACAATACATCTCCAAGTGATTCCTTGGGAAGCTGAGGCCTTTATACTTATTGAAGTCAAGCACTTTGAACTTTTAGGGAATAACCATGTTTGGAGTAAGACACGTGTCAAGAGTATCAAGACCAAGTGCATTAAAGCCTTCAAGAGCCCTCAACCGTTTCTCCTGAGCACAATATTTTTTTGTGGCTTCAACTTCTTGAGAACCATCCACAATTGTCACAAGGTGGGCACCCTAAGAATTTGGAACGTACCTTGTAAATCGAGGATCAACATGAACATTGAGGTTCTCCTACATAATAGGGACCTTATTAGATACTGTGATATGCTCATGTTGAGGTTGAGTAGGATCATCCACTCTTGGAGGAGTGTAGTCAGGGGGAAGACTATACATTGGGTTATTCACCATGGTAAAGCCTGATGTGGGATCGACATTCTCCGTAACAACATGCTGAAAATTGTTCTTCGACATGGCTAGCAGAGCTTCCAAAATCTGGTCCACATTGCATTTCATGACGTCTATATCCTCTCTCTACAAGACTTGATTTTGTTTCAACTACTCCATCATCCTTCAGTAGTTACCACGAGTTAGATATGGGTGTCGGGAAGTTAGCTTTATGGTTATGGACAAAAGGTTGGATTTCTCAGGGTAGGAGGCGTTTAGGTGCTATCTAACCAGAAATTCCCACGATGTAGGCTCTAGGGTTTTAGAAAGGTTCCTAGAGTCACTGATGCTATTTGAAAATATTTCCACCATAACAAATACTTATTAGATAACAAAACTCTCAAGAGGATCTACTCTACGTGAAGTTTTTATGTCAACCAAGTGAGATAGACTTAAAGAAGTCCAACACCACACAACAAGCAATGTAACACCCTAATTCTCTGACGCACATTTTATAAAATAAACAAAGTTTACTTTCACTAATAGGGTGTCACACATTCTGTGCATTAATTCTTTTTAAAACTTAAACACATCGCAGCAGAATTATAAAACATTTCAAAACAACATCTCATAGTCTCAAATAGAATCAACTTCAAATTGAATAAAATATACGTTTTCATAACAATTTAACAACAGTCAAAATAAAGAAACAACGATCTCATCCCCAATGTTACACTATCACAGCGACACGAAGTACTAAAAAGAACAGAGAAAATGATAAATGAAGAAGACACAAGCCATCTTCCATGCAACAACATCTAAGGCCTCTTAGTCTACCAGAGTATCTGCATCATAGGTGTAAAGCCAATACAACAAGCAAATAGGGATGGGAATACACTCAAAATATGTTAGTGGTTAAAAAGAATGCAAGGATAAATGTCATCAACATTAATCATCAATAATTGATTATTCACACAACACAACAACAATAAATTTGCAACACAAGTATGTATCAATGCTATTTAACTCCTAGAATCTATATGCATGTGGTACCAAAGTTTGGAAGCTCAGGGGAATGTTACGGAAATCATCCCATCGCTAATCACATCTCTAGATCATGTGACACACCACTAGTTCCATCTCTAAACCTGACAACATCAACACCTAACTCATACCTGATACATGAATGAGAATTATACACCATACAAGGTTCATTTCAATCTTCACTTGCATAAATCAAAAGCGGTTTCATCTGTGAACCAAATACACAAACATATCATCGCCACAACACAAGGTCATATCACACATTGGTTCCATCTCTGAATCAAACACATACACATATTAATCAATGAGATAGAGTAATATAATTAACAAATCATTAATCACATCAAACAACATTCAATAAAGGTAATTGGCATATAATAGTATAAAACATTCTCTAAAACAAGAATCTATCATGAAACCAATTTGAAAACCATAATTTTCGACTGTCATCCTGGCTAAGAGCCACTTTTTGGGGCTAAGAGCAGGCTCGCTAAGCACAACTTTTTGGGGCTAAGTGTGGACGCCCATAATAGCAAAAACCAGCAATGTGAATTTCACCATTGGAGATCGCCAAAAGCTCACATTTTAACCCCCAAATTGCACAGGAAACAACAAGTATGATTCATACTGAGATGAATACATTAAATACTCATGGATTTCACATTTATTTCATCAAATTAACACCAATTCGTCGACATATTCTTCATGCTCAAGAACAATTAACATCAATAATGACATTCATATTTTCATATATCAATCATGCACGAATTTTCATAATAATATAGAGCACAGAGTCCATGTTAATCATGTCAACGACAACAAAATTCATATAAATTCTTCTCAAGAACAGACAAACATTAACAATGGTGAAAAATATGAACAACCTGTTGGAGGGTGAGGATCCCTCTCTATCCTTCATGCAATTTACACCCATATAAGAGCAGTTCTTCCCGTTACCTTAATTTCAAATAAAAAATTCTAAGCTTTGGCTATCGCTTCTCCCTCTCTTCCTAACATTGTTTTTGGATTTTCTCGCAATATGATATTTCTCCTAATTTCCTCCAACTTCACGTATTGACAACTCAAAAGCTCCATTAATCCTCTTATTAATATTAATCTAATTTCATATTTTAATTATTTCACCTTGACCCCAACTCCTTTCTAATTCTACTTATTTCCCTTATTTTTTCATGGTTTTTATTTTTCGCCAAATTCCACTTAAGCCTTTATGTTCTATTTATTTTAATTAATTAAATTAACTAAACTTCTATTAAATTTTAATAATTTCACACACCTCAAATAATCCCAATAAAATACCCAAGCACACAAATAATTCATAAAATCCAATAATAAACTTGATGAAAATTAAAATACGAGAAACAAGGTGTTACAATCGACTTCAAGGTTCTAGACAAAAAGGTCCCTAGATTCACGAATCCTATTTCAAAATATTTCTACCATAAAAAATACTCATTAGAGAACAATACCCTCAATGGGATCTATTCTAGGTGGAGTTTTTGTTCCAACCAAGCAAGACACACGTCAAAAAGGATAAAACTATGCAACTACCAACTCAAACTATGCTAACATTCTTTGTAAAGTTTAACTCAACTAGGTTTAACTCTCTTAGGAATAACTGTCCTCGGCGGAGTCGCTAGCTGCTGCGGTACGAAAAATACTCAAGCATAACAAACGCTCAAAATATAATAGAGTCGCCATCGAAGTTTATTTATTCATAAGGAATGGGAAAATATCGATAAAACCATTAAAGAAAAATAATCTTTTTCCTCACACACCCAGCGCCACCCTCATTTCATCCATCTCTCCTTTTTCTTCACCAACTCCCTTGTTTTGCCCGTAACCACTGGTTTCACCTTCTCTCTCAACCTCTCATTGACCAGAATCTCTCATCTCTCTCCTTTCCCTTCCCCTCGCTTAATCGACTCCCTAACACGAATTTAGTAGCGATAATCATTTTCTTTTTTTTAGAGTTTTGTTGATATTTTCCCTTTCCTTTGGAATAAATAAACTTCGGTGGAGAATCTGTTGTATTTTAAGTGTTCGTTACACTCGTGTATTTTTCGTGCTACGACATATATCTCTAGGGAAGAGTGTTGCATGTAACTAGCACATTCAGAGGGAGAACCCTCAATACGGTTTTTTTTGCTTATCGTATCACTTTTGTTTATTATCGTTTATTGAGTCTCCCTCATAATTTCACATATTTGAATCAATTCGAATCGGTTCATTATTAATTTTAGCATGCGTAAATTAATGGTTATAGTAGAACTTAATCATCATGTTTTTATTTAATTGCATGAGTGTTTACCGTGGGAATTGGTAAACAACCGCTGATCCTCCAAAAGGTTACTTATTTGGTGACTCGCAGGATCGATCAGATTGATCCTAAGACATGGTTGATTTTTGGGGTTTTGACTAAGTTTAATGATGGTTAATGACAAGAAAATAAAGACACTTTATGTAAATTGCATGAAGAAAACTTGGTAGAATAAAAGAAAGCTTTAAATAAAGGCTTCGACTGGAAAAGTAAATGAAAGGCAATAAAGTTCTGGAAAATAAATGACTTTGATTAAGTTAAATGGTGTTTCACACATACATTCTCAACAATTCTTTCGCTCACACTGGGTACTTGAATCTAAATGAGTGACTTGTATATAATTGTGAACACACACGAAAAACTACGTGAACAACTAGTATTTATACTAAACACATCTCAAGTAACCGTCGGGCAGTTATGCTGCTTCGAGATGACTCCACTTTGCATGCTCACAGCATTCGACGCTCCTGATCTTGGCACGTTGCACTTGGTAACCGCTGGGAACCGTTTTCCCTCCAAACATTTGAATCTCAAACCGTTCCACTCTGAGCATCGAATACCTTTGTCGAGAAGCACCTTCAACATCGAAGGCAACAAGATTCCTACTTAGAAGAAATTCTCCAAGTAGCTTGCCATCTTCTGATGAGCATTTCGACAGAATCAGCTGGTCGAAACCGTCCCTCATGATTAATGGTTTATATTAATAAAAACAAGGGTGTCGAGTTAAGGAGCCAACAAATTTCCCCCCAAGAATGCCTTATTTCGACACTGAAAAGAAAAAGGCATTCTTTGAGATTCCACTCGACACCTGTCCTTTATTCTTAGCCACAGATTAACCTGTGCGCTTTTTATCTTCTACCAACCAACTGACAATCCCAAGAAAAAGCCATCATTCCATCTGTACCTAAGACGTCACCTCAGTAAGGCGTTTAGCGTGCCCAATGTCTTTTCACAGATTGTCATCATGACAATTTCCCAAAAACGAGGGTGCACGCTGCACCGTTTCCTTTCTGCAGAACGACTATGTCAGCGAAAGAGCGCCACGTGCCCCACTATCATCTGCAACATTAAATGGCCTCGAATTTTGTGATTTCCCAACCCCTATAAATAGCGCTAGGTACCCATTGTGGGACTTTTTCACACCATTCTGCATTCAAACCTTATTGTTGAACAAAATCTTCTGCAAACCTGCAAACACTTTGTTCTTCACTCACCTTCAATCTTAACCCAAAAATGGCTTCAGGTTCCTCTAATGCTCCCAGTTCCAACATTCCTTCTAGAACTGCTAAACCAAAAATCTTCTCAACTGTTCCAACAGTTACCTGTACAGGCTTGCGAAGGGTTCCTGAACCCCTGGGAACTGCTGAGCGTGAGGCTTATTCTCATCAACTACTGATTCCGGTTGGATACTCCAACCATATTTTCGCCATGTCTGGCCCGTTATCCACATGCATTGATGAATCTTCGAAGATCAAGAACTTTTTCCTGGTTCTTGAGGCACTCAAACCTGTTGGGTGTTTCAAAAAGGCTGCAGATGACAACGAAGATCCTGCTAAGGAGAAGATAGATCTCCGCTTCTTCAATAGGGGTGTTAGGGCTTTTAGGTCTAGCCCTAGCCTTACACCAGACTACAGTGCTTGGCTAGAGAAGATGGAAAAAAGCCAGGCTTCGATCTGGAAGAACCTGGGGATATACGACCTAGTCATGCTGTCGAAGACTGGTCTCAACTACTCCCCTGAGATGCTGATAGCCTCTTTGCTTTTCTGGGATTATACTCACTTCACTTTCCACCTGCCTTGTGGGATGCTGACACTCACTCTTTTCGATGTGGCTGCCATCACCGGTCTTCGACCAACTGGGGATTATTTCGACCTAGAGGAAATGTCGGAGGACCAAATTGGGTTTTCAGCTACTAAACCCACCTATACCACCTATATTAACCACTACCATGATAAGTCGACAACCAATGTGACGGATGTGGAGCACATTGCGTTTCTAGCCCTTTGGCTGTTACGCTTTGTGTTCTGTACGAAGTCTTTACAGGTGACAAAGAAAATGGTCACCCTTGCTACCCAGCTTCACCATGGCCAAAACATTTGTTTGGCAGAATTAATCCTGGCGAATCTGTATGAGTCGATCAGCAGTGGAGCGACTCTGTTAAAGGTCATCGAAAATAGAGCCAGTCTGTTGCTTGCAGGACCTTTCTGGCTACTTCAACTATGGCTAAATGCCACTTTTGAGTCTTTCTTACCTCAGAAAACTCAAATAAACGAACAAGCTCCTGAGATAGCCAAAAGGCGTATCGAAGGCACCAGATTGGCTTTACTGACCCCGACTGAAGATGGGCTGGAACTTCAACAGACTTTTGCAAACTTCGTCTTGATGTTTGCAAGAAGAAAAGAATTCACTTCGACCATGGCTCCTTTCGCTCGTCAAAAGGTTGGTCCAGAATGGTTCACCAGGCCCCATCCCAAGTCGTCAGGTGACCTTCATGTCGAAGAACACACAATAATGTGGGAAGCATTTCTCACACCCAGAATAATGCCACTGCGCTTTAAGAGCTCCAAGAATCACCTGAGCTTGATCGCTTACCAGCCAAACTTGGTCTCCCGACAGTTTGGTATCATCCAATCACTTCCTTCTCCTATTTTTCCTAGGGAGAAATCAATGTTATATTTTTGCAATGATTATACTGAGGACGCTGCCACCAAGCATATTGGCAGGTATGCTGGTCGAACAGTACTTTCACTGTTCGACTATCAACTTAACTTCCTCTGTTCACCATCTTTCGAAGACTGGTGGAAGAGCTATTATGCTGAAGAGTTCTTTGATGAAAAAGATTTTGTGGACGAACTTCAGAAGTCCTTCGTTCTAGTCCTTGACAAAATAAAGAAATGTACGTTCACTCTCCAAATTATTTTGTCTTTCCATTTCGACTTGTAACTTGTTAATTATAACTTGTCTTCTTTCAGTTGTTTGAAAGCCTGCAGCAAAGAAAGCCGCAGAAGGCCATCAGGGAGGAGGTCCCTTGACAAAACCTTCAGCACCGGCGAAAGCTACCGAAAGCCATCAGGGGGGAGGTCCTTCGATAAAACCTTCAGCACCGGTAACCAAACTTTTATTATTTCCCTCTGGTTTTAACATCCTGTTTTTTCGATGTAGCGTTCTAAATCGAACTCCAATTGGTTTTCAGGCACCTTCACCCAAGAAACGACCTGCACTAACGGTCGAATCTGGGAGTGACGACGAGGACGAATCTCCCCCCGCTCCTCTTAAACGGAGAAAACTGAAGAAAGATGCTCCTTCTCCTGAGCCTCGACCCACGATCAGAATAAAGGTTGCAGGGAGAAGACCCAGGCCACCTCCCGTGATTATAGAAGAGCCCACAGAGGAGGAGCTAAACGTTTTGCTCAATAAACCCGTCAAAAGTGATAATTCTAGCCCTGGGGCTGAAATTCCTCTGCATGTAGTTTCTTTGACCATTTTTAACTCAGGTGTCGATGCCCACGTTTGATTGTGTCTCTTTCTAAACCAGAAGGTTCTTCCTCTTCTATTTTCAGGAGACCACCGAAAGTTCAGCACCAAAGACTTCAGAGACACTAGACTCTGCTGAACACAGTAGTCTACAAGAGGAGGAATTGGCGAACGATGAAACCATTGCCGAAGCAGAGAAACAACAACCAAAGGAAACTCAAGTGGTCGATCTGTCAGAGGAACAACATGACGAAGGGGATCACGCTGATGCTGGCACTACAGAACTACATGTCGAAGAGAGTCATGTCGATGCAAACGCTACTCAACAACTTCAACCCCAAGCCAACGCTGCTGTAAGGGTTACCACCTCGACAAAGCCTAAGTCTAAAGAAGACTTGGCACTCTTGAAGCAAACTGATCCCATTGGCTACCTGAATGCCATTATCGAGAGTAGGGGAAGTTCATCTGACCTTAGTCATGATGCTTCTACTGCATCGGGGAAGTCCACTTCGACTTCTCCTCTTGATGAGGCTTTGATGAAGGTCAAGGCTCAGTTCTTCAAGAAAGATCTGATGAAGGCTTTGGAGGGGGATCCTACTGCTCCGTCTTGTTTGGGAGCTGTTTTGAATGCAGTCGACTTGCTTGCTGTAACTCTAGAGGTTTCGAGCTTTATCTTGGAGTTATACTCCATTGTTGACCAAGTCTCTGCGGATTATCAATGCTAGAGGGGCTTCAACAGCCAGCTCGAAGCACTACATGGCAAAAGTTCTTCTGCCTAGAATCAGGTAGCTGAGACGACTTCTCGAATTGCAGAGTTGTCGAAGCAGAAGGCATCCAAGCAAGAAGAAATTGATGCCATAGATCGAGACAATGCCTCTATAAAGGCGCAAATCGAAGAGCTAGAGGCCAAGATAAATGCTAATACCAAGCGTAAGGAGGAGCTTCTCTCGACTATTTCAGACACAGAGAGCCAAGCTGAAGTTACACGAGGCCTAGAGTTTGCTGAGAAAGCCCAAGCCTTTGATGACCAGATTGCCAAGCTTTCCCAGGCGAATGCCTTGTGCAACAAAAGACTGGAGTTGCAGCAGGCCAAGTACCTTCGACTTAGAGATTCTATCCCCTTCTAATTTACTCAGCCATTTATTAACCATGTATTGTAATATTTATTTGACAATGTAACCATTTTGGCTAATTCTTATAAAATTTTCCATTTTGGCTATTTATGGTTAATTTGGTCATTACTTGCTATTTATTTTGATCTCTTAGAGCATAGGTTTATACTTTTTCAAATATTTGCCGTTTACTCTCAAGAGTCTTTGATCTTCACCTAACTCTTCGACTTCATAAGCTCCACCAGAGAAAGTTTGGATAATTCTGAATGGTCCTTCCCATTTGGGTGACCATTTTCCCATGCTTCGATCCCTTCGATCCATGGGGAGAATCACCTTCCAAACTAATTCTCCAGGCGAAAATGCCTTAGGTTTTACTTTTTTATTGTAAGAGTCTTCTACTCTTTTCTTCTGAATCCTTAGTAGGTCGAGAGCGCGTAGTCTCTCTTCATCTAAATCTATTAGTTCGTCTAACATCATATCCCAATAAACCTCAGAGGGGATATCATGATGTCTCTGAACCCTTACAGATTGAAGACAAATTTCCGCTGGCAATACTGCGTCATGAACAAAAGTTAGCCGATACGCTGTTGAACCTATGGCTTCTTTTGGGGACGTTCGACAAGCCCACAAGATCTGGTCTAACGTCTTATGCCAATTTCTTGGCTTCTTCCCTACATGCTTTTTTATCAAGCCAATCACTATTTTATTCGCTGCTTCAACTTGACCGTTTGCCTGTGCATAATAAGGCGTTGATGTTAGGAGTCTAAAGCCTGTTTCTTGAGCGAATTCCTGCATCTTTCGACCGGTGAAAACTGATCCTTGATCAGTCGTTATAGTTTCAGGGATTCCAAATCTAAAGATAATGTTCTTTTGAATAAATTCAATGACATTTTCTTGGTCTACATTGACTAAAGGAATAGCTTCGATCCACTTAGTGAAATAATCAATGCCTACCAGTATATACTTCTGGCTCTTTGATGATGCTGCTCGAATCTCTCCAATAAGGTCCAACGCCCATCCTCTAAAGGGCCAAGGTTTCACTATTGAGTGAAGTTCGCTTGCTGGTACATGTTGGATGCCTGTATGGACTTGACATTCTTGGCAACCCTTCACGAACTCGACACAATCTTTCAAGATGGTGGGCCAGTATAGTCCTTGTCGAAACAACAACCATTTCATCTTATGGCCTACTTGGTGAGCCCCACATGCTCCAGCGTGCATAGTCGAAAGGGCTATGTATGCTTCAGTTTCACTTAAGCACTTTAGCAATACCCCTTCAGGCGTCTTTTTAAATAACTAATTACCCATGAGTACGTAACTCAACGCCCTATATTTTATTTTTCGTTCTGTCAAAGCTGCTGGATTTTGTAGATAATCTACAATGGGTTTCCTCCAATCTTGCTCTGACAAATTGTCTATGAACGATATTTCAAAGTTCCTTTGATCAGCATACCCTAGTCTTGTCGATTTCAAGTATGTTGGTGACAGACTAGTTGTTTTTATTTTTTCTCGGACTTCGATTGCTCTTTGTAATCTCGTTTTTGAAATTTTTTACCCAGATGCAATTTGTGCCAAATCGTTGGCTATTTGATTTTCCAATCTGGGTATATGTCGAATGTTGACCATTTCGAATTTTTTCAATAAACGATTTGCTATCACAAAGTACATGATAAGATTTTCTCTTATGCACTTATATTCTTTTGTGACTTGCTTAATGACTAACTCTGAGTCTCCCATTATTTCGACTCGAGTTGCCCCTAATTCCAACAATATATCAAGGCCAGTAATTAGAGCTTCGTACTCAGCCTCATTGTTCGAACAAGTACCTGATATCTTGTACTTGAATGTTGTTGGAATTTTTTCTGGAGAAATAATCAAGACCCCTACTCCTGTTCCATCTTTATGGCTGGAACCATCGAAGTAGAATTTCCAAGGCTCTATCTCCACATAATTTATATTCTCAACCTGAATTGATTGGTCAACTATAAAGTCTGCCACCACTTGTCCTTTCACTGCCTTAAGAGGCATAAAGGTCAAGGAGTACTCAGTTAACGCTAGCGCCCACTTGCCAATTCGGCTGTGCAGGATGGGTTTCGACAACATGTACTTGAAAACATCAAAATGAGACGAAACATACACATCAACTGGTTTTATATATTGTTTAAGCTTTGTACAAGAGAAATAAAGACATAGACATAATTTTTCAACTTTGCTATATCTAGTTTCTGCATCGTTCAAAACTCTACTAAGATAGTAAATGGGTCTTTCGACTCCATTTTCATCTTCTTGGGCTAACATGCTTCCCAAAGTTTTGTCGGATGCAGCTATGTACAATCTCATACTCCTGTTGCTGCAAGGAGGCACCAAAATAGGTGGCTTTGTGAGATACCCTTTGATTTTGTCGAAGGCTTCTTGTTGCTCTTGCCCCCATTCGAACCTTTCTTTGTTCAATCGAAGTAAGGGTGAAAAGGCTTGAGCTTTCCCACTTATGTTAGATATGAATCTCCTCAAGAAATTTATCTTGCCTAGCAGAGATTGCAGTTCCTTTTTGTTCGCTGGCGCTTTCGCTTCCAGAATTGCCTTTGTCTTGTTCTGGTTGATTTCGATTCCTTTCTTGTGGACGAAGAAGCCCAAGAAATCTCCAGCTTTTACACAGAATGCACACTTCAAAGGGTTCATTCTCAGACCATGTTCTCTCATTCTTTCGAATGATTGTCGAAGGTGGTCTATATGGTTCTTCCTGGAAACAGATTTTACAACAATATCATCAATATATACTTGCATAAAAGTGTTAATAAAATCATGGAAGATAGAGTTCATCGCTCGCTGATATGTTGCCCCAGCTTTCTTTAGGCCAAAAGGCATCACTACCCATTCGTAAGTGCCTAAAGCCCTGGGGCATCGAAAAGCTGTTTTCGACACATCTTCTTCAGCAATGAATATTTGATTATATCCTGAATAACCATCGAGCATACTCAGGTACTCATAGCCAGCGGCAGAATCGACTAGCATTTCCGCCACAGGCATAGGATATTCATCTTTGGGTGTAGCAGCATTCAAATCTCTGAAATCTATGCACACCCTTAATGTACCATTTTTCTTAATCACTGGCACAATGTTTGCAATCCATTCGACATACCTCGTAGCTCGTATGAATTTGCACTTCAGTAGTCTTTCGACTTCCGTTTTGATCTTCGACAGTATTTCTGGAGCGAAGCGTCTTGGACTTTGCTTGACTGGCTTCTTCCCAGGTTTGATTGGCAACTGAAGTTCTACCAATCCCCTGTCGAGACCAGGCATCTCGTCGTAATCCCATGCAAAACAGTCCTTGAACTCCTTTAACAAATGGATCACTTCCAACCTGAGTTCTGGGTCTATTTTTGCGCTAATGTAAGTTGGCTTTTTCTCTAACCCTTCGCCCAAGTTGATTTCTTCTAAAGGATCCTGCGCTAGCATTTTGATGTTGTTCGCTAAGGGGTCCTTTTCGAATCCCAAAGGCTCATCGTCGTAGATGGCATCGAGCCTTTGTTCCTGCATTCCTTCTGGCATGATATCAGGAGGTTCTGGATCAAAATCCTTTCCAGGACCTACAGAAGGTAACTCTTGATCATTGGCCTGTGTGGCCATATATTTTACTTTGGCTTCGAGAGCCGTTATCATCCTTGTTTCGGCTACGTAAGCCGAAATTCGCTGCAGTGATTGTGACTCAGTCATTGTCACTGAATTCACTTCCCCAACCTGTTGGCTGGATATCAGTTAGCCCACTAAAATCAATGTGGGACAAGTCTTCTCTGTCCCATTGAAAACCATGCTCAGGGTGCAGGTATAAAGAACAAAAGGCATTTGGCGCTGGCGCCAAGTCGAAGTCAGGTGCTGGGCATGGCCCAATGTGAGCCAGATTTTTGTCGAAGTCTGCCATCCCTAGGTGATTTACTTCGCCCAAGTAATAGATTTGATCCGCTTCTATGTTTTCGACCATTCCATCAGGACGCCATAGAATCAACCTTTGGTGCATTGATGATGGTACAGCTCCAACACAATGTATCCATTCTCGGCCCAACAAAAGATTATAATTTGGTTTGGCCGATATGACCATAAACATAGTTGGTCGAAGGATGGATCCCACCTTGATGTCCAGTTGGATCACACCCATAGTGGTCCCTATTCCGCCTTCATAATTCGACAGGACCATGTTGTGAGGCTTGATGTTTTCATCGCTCTTGCCTATTTTTCTCAGCATAAAGTGAGGGATGATGTTGATGGTTGCCCCACAGTCTACCAAGATCTTATTTACTGTGGTTTCTTAGAGCTTAGCCCTTATAAATAAAGGCTTGAGGTGATTTTTCATTGCCTCTATAGGAGGTTCGAAGAACCCATTTTGCTCTTCAGTAGCGCCATTATCCATGACGAAGTAGCATACTGGCCTATGTTTGGCCATTTCTTGTTCGACTTCCCAGTCGCTTGCTTCAACCTCCACCTGGAGGTTGAACTCTTTTAGCAAAATTGAGACTATGTTCACCATGATATCTAGGGTGTCATCAGACTCAGAGCCATCTTCGTTATCAACTTCACCCTGGTTAGGCCATACTAGCCTATTGGTCACTGGTTGTCTTTCCAAAGGCTTCCTCTGCTTTCTCTGAGGGACATTTGAACTTGATTCTGGCTTTGGTTCATTAGCAGCTTCCCTCTCAGCTTTTCGCCGCCTCTGGTATCTTCTCCATTGAGATCGAGACATGGGATTCTTCCCTTTGTAGTTGCTTGATACCTGGGTCACTTTAGGGGTAGCAACCTGAGGTTCTTTCTTATGTGTAAAAGATGAACCTCTTGGCACTTCGAAGGAGTGCCATCTTTCCTCGCTTGGCCTCTTTCGACCTGATGTTTCGTACCATGTATCAACTTGCACATTGGTTGGAGGCCTGAAAGTCAGTGGCCTCTTTTCTTGATTTGAACCCTTTTGGTAGGTTCTTCTGGGGTCATGTCGAGTATCAACACTTTCCCTTTTTCTATTTGCTGCTCTTACACCTTGAATATGTTCAACAACTTTTTTGTCGAAAATCGAGCTGCATCGAGGACACAACATCACTTCTGACTTCTTCTTCTGGCATCTTTGCAGGAAATCTGCTAGATTTTCATTTTCCCGAGGGAAAGCTGTTTTGTTGGCTTGTTCTTGCCTAATGGCCTCCTCTGATGCTTTTGGTTCAGAGACTTCGACCATGTTGACATTCATGGTGTCTTTGGTGGCAAGAGTCAACTGCTTCATCTGAATCTCCAAGTCCTCTGTCTGGCCTTGAACTGCAGCCAAGTAAGAACTGGGTTTTGTTCCAGATTTTTGGGCTCCAACTGTCTCCAGCTTTGGGCTTTCGACCGCCTTTTGGACCGCTTCAATTGTCTTTCTGGATAGATTCCCAGAAAAACTGCCAAAGATTGGCATGTTGACATGATCCCTGGTGACTTCGACCATATTTATTCCTGGTCTCTTCGCCTGGCTTCTGGATGCCTCAATCACGTTCACCTCTGAAGGTTCAGCATAATGGGCTTCAGCCTGCAAAGGGTTAGAGTCCACAGTCATGGGGGTCTTTTCAGCAAACTTCAACCTCCCTTCTTCGATAGCGTCTTGCACGAGATTCCTGAAAAGAAAACATTGAGATGTTTTATGGCCCAGAAAATTATGATATTTACAAAATCCTCTTTTCTTTCTTTGATCAAGAGGAGGCACTTTTACCCCTGGGGGTACTATCATTTGGCCATCTTTTACAAGTAAGTCAAAGATTTCATCACATTTTGTAATATCAAAACTGTAAGTCTTTTTGGGGAACCTATCGTTGGCCCTTTCCGGACCAGTGGGATTTTTTCCACTTGAGGGGACTAGCAGTTTGCAAGAGTAAGGTGGCCCTTGTTTTAGTTCCGCTAAATCGACCTCACTTTCTTCGACGGTTATAGTTTCGTCGAAGGTTTCTGGATCTTCATCGTCCATTTCGACGTATGCTACCCTTTCTCTTTTATGAGTTTTTGTCGCCTTGGCTTTTTCAGCTTTAAGGCGTTCTACCTGTCGAACTCTATCGGCCAATTGGGCCATGTCTCTCAGGTATTGAGTGTCTAATTTCTTCCTAATGGAATAATCTAAGCCCCCTGCGGCTATTTCGACTAACTCATGTTCTGGCACTTGCGTAAAGCATCTTGCTTTGAGCAACCTAAACCTTTTTAGATATTCGTCTATAGGTTCAGTGAAACGTCTCTTTACACTGGCCAATTCTTTTAGGCTTATCTTGGTTTGTCCCATGTAGAATTGCTCATGGAACAACCTCTCCAACTGGGTCCAATGATGGATCGAATTGGGGGGGAGAGTTGTGAACCAAGTAAACGCGTTCTTTGTTAAAGAACTTGGGAAATACTTAATCCTCAGGTTTTCGTCGTTTGAAATATCTCCTGCTTCGATCAAGTATCTCGCCACATGTTCGACAGTAGATTCTGTCGTGTCCCCTGAAAATTTAGTGAACTTAGGGACTTTACATCTAGGAGGTAAGTCTGTTTGTAACACATATTCTGACAGTGGGGATGTGAAGTTGGGCCTACGAAAGCCCATATTCATCCCATTTTGTGTCATGATTCTTTCGATCATGGCTGCCAGGTTATTTTCCAAACCCATGTTCTGGTATTGGATGTGCTGAACTACTTCGTCAGCATTTTGGTTTCTGTTTACTATCCTTACTTCCGGGGCTATGACCCTAGGTTCTTCGACCCCGGGTTGCTCCAATCATGCCCTAAGGTTTTCTTCGACAGGCTGCTGTACTTGGTTAATAGTGGTTTCTTCCTC
Organism: Vicia faba; assembly: GCA_948472305.1. NCBI lineage: Eukaryota > Viridiplantae > Streptophyta > Magnoliopsida > Fabales > Fabaceae > Vicia > Vicia faba. Next base: position 1,369,262,071 of record OX451736.1, on the reverse strand, counting down.
TAAAAGTATACCTTGGTTTCCCCTTATTTGCGCCCTTTGGGGCTGTCGAATAGGTTGGGGTACCCCAAAGAAATCAGCCAGACGCGTCATTTGCGCTGTCATCTGCTGATTCGACTGGGTGGTATTTTGTATCAGAGGGTTCAACACCGTACTTAAAGTTTGTGCCAACATTTGAACCATATCATGGTTGCTTTCGTCCATTTGTTGCCTCAAGACTGCTGTCGAGGCATTTGTAAGGCCATGCGCTACTTGGGACGTTCCTCCTAAGAGTTGGGTCCTATTTTTGTTTGCCATACCAACTCCAGAACCTTGGAGTGGAGAAGAGGCACTCACTAAAGGGTCTGAAAAAGTGGACGCAGCGTTCGTCAGGCTAGCCAATTCAGACGTTGGCATGCCATAGAGTGGTTCTCGATTTGGACCGCCTGTCATAAATCCTGGGGGAACATAAGGCCTAGTTCCTGGATTTCCCCTTGGTGGGGGAGTTCCCAAAGGCACTCTAGGGCCAGTGAACGGAGGTAATGGCCCCGTTTGTGTGACCATTACTGCTGGTGTTGAACCAGCGGTTATCGCTTCACTTACGGTTGGGATAACCGTTGTTCCCACATTCGTTTGTGGGATTTCGCTATTGTTTGGCGGATTCGCCATCGCTTCTCTTCTTCTGGCAATATTGGTATCGTTAGTGTATATTCTACCACTCCTCAATAACATGCAATACTTCTCGAAAAAGATGATATTCTGTACAAATACGGTTAACCTTCAAAATCAACACAAGGTCCCACCAGGTGTGCCAATTTGTTTACCGTGGGAATCGGTAAACAACCGCTGATCCTCCAAAAGGTTACTTATTTGGTGACTCGCAGGATCGATCAGATTGATCCTAAGACATGGTTGATTTTTGGGGTTTTGACTAAGTTTAATGATGGTTAATGACAAGAAAATAAAGACACTTTATGTAAATTGCATGAAGAAAACTTGGTAGAATAAAAGAAAGCTTTAAATAAAGGCTTCGACTGGAAAAGTAAATGAAAGGCAATAAAGTTCTGGAAAATAAATGACTTTGATTAAGTTAAATGGTGTTTCACACATACATTCTCAACAATTCTTTTGCTCACACTGGGTACTTGAATCTAAATGAGTGACTTGTATATAATTGTGAACACACACGAAAAACTACGTGAACAACTAGTATTTATACTAAACACATCTCAAGTAACCGTCGGGCAGTTACGCTGCTTCGAGATGACTCCACTTGGCATGCTCACAGCATTCGACGCTCCTGATCTTGGCACGTTGCACTTGGTAACAGCTGGGAACCGTTTTCCCTCCAAACATTTGAATCTCAAACCGTTCCACTCTGAGCATCGAATACCTTTGTCGAGAAGCACCTTCGACGTTGAAGGCAACAAGATTCCTACTTAGAAGAAATTCTCCAAGTACCTTGCCATCTTCTGATGAGCATTTCGACAGAATCAGCTGGTCGAAACCGTCCCTCATGATTAATGGTTTATATTAATAAAAACAAGGGTGTCAAGTTAAGGAGCCAACAAATTGCCCCTCAAGAATGCCTTATTTCGACGCTGAAAAGAAAAAGGCATTCTTTGAGATTCCACTCGACACCTGTCCTTCATTCTTAGCCACAGATTAACCTGTGCGCTTTTTGTCTTCTACCAACCAACTGACAATCCCAAGAAAAAGCCATCATTCCATCTGTACCTAAGACGTCACCTCAGTAAGGCGTTTAGCGTGCCCAATGTCTTTTCACAGATTGTCATCATGACAATTTCCCAAAAACGAGGGTACACGCTGCACCGTTTCGTTTCTGAAGAACGGCTATGTCAGCGAAAGAGCGCCACGTGCCCCACTATCATCTGCAACATTAAATGGCCTCAAATTTTGTGATTTCCCAACCACTATAAATAGCGCTAGGTACCCATTGTGGGACTTTTTCACGCCATTCTGCATTCAAACCTTATTGTTGAACAGAATCTTCTGCAAACCTGCAAACACTTTATTCTTCACTCACCTTCAATCTTAACCCAAAAATGGCTTAAGGTTCCTCTAATGCTCCCAGTTCCAACATTCCTTCTAGAACTGCCAAACCAAAAATCTTCTCAACTGTTCCAACAGTTACCTCTACAGGCTTGCGAAGGGTTCCTGAACCCCTGGGAACTGCTGAGCGTGAGGCTTATTCTCATCAACTACTGATTCCGGTTGGATACTCCAACCAGATTTTCGCCATGTCTGGCCCGTTATCCACATGCATTGATGAATCTTCGAAGATCAAGAACTTTTTCCCGGTGCTTGAGGCACTCAAACCTGTTGGGTGTTCCAAAAAGGCTGCACATGACAACGAAGATCCTGCTAAGGAGAAGATAGATCTTCGCTTCTTCAATAGGGGTGTTAGGGCTTTTAGGTCTAGCCCTAGCCTTACACCAGACTACAGTGCTTGGCTAGAGAAGATGGAAAAAAGCCAGGCTTCGATCTGGAAGAACCTGGGGATATACGACCTAGTCATGCTGTCGAAGACTGGTCTCAAATACTCCCCTGAGATGCTGATAGCCTCTTTTCTTTTCTGGGATTATACTCACTTCACTTTCCACCTGCCTTGTGGGATGCTGACACCCACTCTTTTCGATGTGGCTGCCATCACCGGTCTTCGACCAACTGGGGATTATTTCGACCTAGAGGAAATGTCGGAGGACCAAATTGGGTTTTCAGCTACTAAACCCACCTATACCACCTATTACAACCACTACCATGATAGGTCGACAGCCAATGTGACGGATGTGGAGCACATTGCGTTTCTAGCCCTTTGGCTGTCACGCTTTGTGTTCTGTACGAAGTCTTTACAGGTGACAAAGAAAATGGTCACCCTTGCTACCCAGCTTCACCATGGCCAAAACATTTGTTTGGCAGAATTAATCCTGGCGAATCTGTATGAGTCGATCAGCAGTGGAGCGACTCGGTTAAAGGTCATCGAAAATAGAGCCAGTCTGTTGCTTGTAGGACCTTTCTGGCTACTTCAACTATGGCTAAATGCCACTTTTGAGACTTTCTTACCTCAGAAAACTCAAATAAACGAACAAGCTCATGAGATAGCCAAAAGGCGTATCGAAGGCACCAGATTGGCTTTACTGACCCCGACTGAAGATGGGCTGGAACTTCAACAGACTTTTGCAAACTTCGTCTTGATGTTTGCAAGAAGAAAATAATTCACTTCGACCATGGCTCCTTTCGCTCGTCGAAAGGTTGGTCCAGAATGGTTCACCAGGCCCCATCCCAAGTCGTCAGGTGACCCTCATGTCGAAGAACACACAATAATGTGGGAAGCATTTCTCACACCCAGAATAATGCCACTGCGCTTTAAGAGCTCCAAGAATCACCTGAGCTTGATCGCTTACCAGCCAAACTTGGTCTCCCGACAGTTTGGTATCATCCAATCACTTCCTTCTCCTATTTTTCCTAGGGAGAAATCAATGTTATATTTTTGCAATGATTATACTGAGGACGCTGCCACCAAGCATATTGGCAGGTATGCTGGTCGAACAGTACTTTCACTGCTCGACTATCAACTTAACTTCCTATGTTCACCATCTTTCGAAGACTGGTGGAAAAGCTATTATGCTGAAGAGTTCTTTGACAAAAAAGATTTTGTGGACGAACTTCAGAAGTCCTTCGTTCTAGTCCTTGACAAAACAAAGAAATGTACGTTCACTCTCCAAATTATTTTGTCTTTCCATTTCGACTTGTAACTTGTTAATTATAACTTGTCTTCTTTCAGTTGTTCGAAAGCCTGCAGCAAAGAAAGCCGCAGAAGGCCATCAGGGAGGAGGTCCCTTGACAAAACCTTCAGCACCGGCGAAAGCTACCGAAAGCCATCAGGGGGGAGGTCCTTCGATAAAACCTTCAGCACCGGTAACCAAACTTTTATTATTTCCCTCTGGTTTTAACATCCTGTTTTTTCGATGTAGCGTTCTAAGTTGAACTCCAATTGGTTTTCAGGCACCTTCACCCAAGAAACTACCTGCACTAACGGTCGAATCTGGGAGTGACGACGAGGACGAATCTCCCCCCGCTCCTCTTAAACGGAGAAAACTGAAGAAAGATGCTCCTTCTCCTGAGCCTCGACCCACGATCAGAATAAAGGTTGCAGGGAGAAGACCCAGGCCACCTCCCGTGATTATAGAAGAGCCCACGGAGGAGGAGCTAAACGTTTTTCTCAATAAACCCGTCGAAAGTGATAATTCCAGCCCTGGGGCTGAAATTCCTCTGCATGTAGTTTCTTTGACCATTTTTAACTCAGGTGTCGATGCCTACGTTCGATTGTGTCTCTTTCTAAACCAGAAGATTCTTCCTCTTCTATTTTCAGGAGACCACCGAAAGTTCAGCACCAAAGACTTCAGAGACACTAGACTCTGCTGAACACAATAGGCAACAAGAGGAGGAATTGGCGAACGATGAAACCATTGCCGAAGCAGAGAAACAACAACCAAAGGAAACTCAAGTGGTCGATCTGTCAGAGGAACAACATGACGAAGGGGATCACGCTGATGCTAGCACTACAGAACTACATGTCGAAGAGAGTCATGTCGATGCAAACGCTACTCAACAACTTCAACCCCAAGCCAACGCTGCTGTAAGGGTTACCACCTCGACAAAGCCTAAGTCTAAAGAAGACTTGGCACTCTTGAAGCAAACTGATCCCATTGGCTACCTGAATGCCATTATTGAGAGTAGGGGAAGTTCATCTGACCTTAGTCATGATGCTTCTACTGCATCGGGGAAGTCCACTTCGACTTCTCCTCTTGATGAGGCTTTGATGAAGGTCAAGGCTCAGTTCTTCAAGAAAGATCTGATGAAGGCTTTGGAGGGGGATCCTACTGCTCCATCTTGTTTGGGAGCTGTTTTGAATGCAGTCGACTTGCTTGCTGTGACTCCAGAGGTTTCGAGCTTTATCTTGGAGTTATACTCCATTGTTGACCAATTCTCTGCGGATTATCGACGCCAGAGGGGCTTCAACAGCCAGCTCGAAGCGCTACATGGCAAAAGTTCTTCTGCCTGGACTGAGGTAGATGAGACGACTTCTCGAATTGCAGAGTTGTCGAAGCAGAAGGCATCCAAGCAAGAAGAAATTGACGCCATAGATCGAGACAATGCCTCTATAAAGGCGCAAATCGAAGAGCTAGAGGCCAAGATAAATGCTAATACCAAGCGTAAGGAGGAGCTTCTCTCGACTGTTTCAGACACAGAGAGCCAAGCTGAAGTTACACGAGGCCTAGAGTTTGCTGAGAAAGCCCAAGCCTTCGATGACCAGATTGCCAAGCTTTCCCAGGCGAATGCCTTGTGCAACAAAAGACTGGAGTTGCAGCAGGCCAAGTACCTTCGACTTAGAGATTCTCTCCCCTTCTAATTTACTCAGCCATTTATTAACCATGTATTGTAATATTTATTTGACAATGTAACCATTTTGGCTAATTCTTATAAAATTTTCCATTTTGGCTATTTATGGTTAATTTGGTCATTACTTGCTATTTATTTTGATCTCTTGGAGCATAGATTTATACTTTTTCAAATATTTGCCGTTTACTCTCAAGAGTCTTTGATCTTCACCTAACTCTTCGACTTCATAAGCTCCACCAGAGAAAGTTTGGATAATTCTGAATGGTCCTTCCCATTTGGGTGACCATTTTCCCATGCTTCGATCCCTTCGATCCATGGGGAGAATCACCTTCCAAACTAATTCTCCAGGCGAAAATTCCTTAGGTTTTACTTTTTTATTGTAAGAGTCTTCTACTCTTTTCTTCTGAATCCTTAGTAGGTCGAGAGCGCGTAGTCTCTCTTCGTCTAAATCTATTAGTTCGTCTAACATCATATCCCAATAAACCTCAGAGGGGATATCATGATGTTTCTGAACCCTTGCAGATTGAAGACAAATTTCCGTTGGCAATACTGCGTCATGACCAAAAGTTAGCCGATACGGTGTTGAACCTATGGCTTCTTTTGGGGACGTTCGATAGGCCCACAAGATCTGGTCTAACGTCTTATGCCAATTTCTTGGCTTCTTCCCTACATGCTTTTTTATCAAGCCAATCACTATTTTATTCGCTGCTTCAACTTGACCGTTTGCATGTGCATAATAAGGCGTTGATGTTAGGAGTCTAAAGCCTGTTTCTTGAGCGAATTCCTGCATCTTTCGACCGGTGAAAACTGATCCTTGATCAGTCGTTATAGTTTCAGGGATTCCAAATCTAAAGATAATGTTCTTTTGAATAAATTCAATGACATTTTCTTGGTCTACATTGACTAAAGGAATAACTTCGATCCACTTAGTGAAATAATCAATGCCTACCAGTATATACTTCTGGCTCTTTGATGATGCTGGTCGAATCTCTCCAATAAGGTCCAACGCCCATCCTCTAAAGGGCCAAGGTTTCACTATTGAGTGAAGTTCGCTTGCTGGTACATGTTGGATGCCTGTATGGACTTGACATTCTTGGCAACCCTTCGCGAACTCGACACAATCTTTCAAGATGGTGGGCCAGTATAGTCCTTGTCGAAACAACAACCATTTCATCTTATGGCCTACTTGGTGAGCCCCACATGCTCCAGCGTGCGTAGTCGAAAGGGCTATGTATGCTTCAGTTTCACTTAAGCACTTTAGCAATACCCCTTCAGGCGTCTTTTTAAATAACTCATTACCCATGAGTACGTAACTCAACGCCCTATATTTTATTTTTCGTTCTGTCAAAGCTGCTGGATTTTGTAGATAATCTACAATGGGATTCCTCCAATCTTGCTCTGAAAAATTGTCTATGAACGATATTTCAAAGTTCCTTTGATCAGCATACCCTAGTCTTGTCGATTTCAAGTCTGTTGGTGACAGACTAGTTTCTTTTATTTTTTCTCGGACTTCGATTGCTCTTTGTAATCTCGTTTTTGAAATTTTTTACCCAGATGCAATTTGTGCCAAATCGTTGGCTATTTGATTTTCCAATCTGGGTATATGTCGAATGTTGACCATTTCGAATTTTTTCAATAAACGATTTGCTATCACAAAGTACATGATAAGATTTTCTCTTATGCACTTATTCTTTTGTGACTTGCTTAATGACTAACTCTGAGTCTCCCATTATTTCGACTCGAGTTGCCCCCAATTCCAACAATATCTCAAGGCCAGTAATTAGAGCTTCGTACTCAGCCTCATTGTTCGAACAAGTACCTGATATCTTGTACTTGAATGTTATTGGAATTTTTTCTGGAGAAATAATCAAGACCCCTACTCCTGTTCGATCTTTATGGCTGGAACCATCGAAGTAGAATTTCCAAGGCTCTATCTCCACATAATTTATATTCTCAACCTGAATTGAGTGGTCGACTATAAAGTCTGCCACCACTTGTCCTTTCACTGCCTTAAGAGGCATAAAGGTCAAGGAGTACTCAGTTAACGCTAGCGCCCACTTGCCAATTCGGCTGTGCAGGATGGGTTTCGACAACATGTACTTGAAAACATCAAAATGAGACGAAACATACACATCAACTGGTTTTATATATTGTTTAAGCTTTGTACAAGAGAAATAAAGACATAGACATAATTTTTCAACTTCGCTATATCTAGTTTCTGCATCGTTCAAAACTCTACTAAGATAGTAAATGGGTCTTTCGACTCCATTTTCATCTTCTTGGGCTAACATGCTTCCCAAAGTTTTGTCGGATGCAGCTATGTACAATCTCATACTCCTGTTGCTGCAAGGAGGCACCAAAATAGGTGGCTTTGTGAGATACCCTTTGATTTTGTCGAAGGCTTCTTGTTGCTCTTGCCCTCATTCGAACCTTTCTTTGTTCAATCGAAGTAAGGGTGAAAAGGCTAGAGCTTTCCCACTTAGGTTAGATATGAATCTCCTCAAGAAATTTATCTTGCCTAGCAGAGATTGCAGTTCCTTTTTGTTCGCTGGCGCTTTCGCTTCCAGAATTGCCTTCGTCTTGTTCTGGTTGATTTCGATTCCTTTCTTGTGGACGACGAAGCCCAAGAAATCTCCAGCTTTTACACAGAATGCACACTTCAAAGGGTTCATTCTCAGACCATGTTCTCTCATTCTTTCGAATGATTGTCCAAGGTGGTCTATATGGTTCTTCCTAGAAACAGATTTTACAACAATATCATCAATATATACTTGCATAAAAGTGTTAATAAAATCATGGAAGATAGAGTTCATCGCTCGCTGATATGTTGCCCCAGCGTTCTTTAGGCCAAAAGACATCACTACCCATTCGTAAGTGCCTAAAGCCCCGGGGCATCGAAAAGCTGTTTTCGACACATCTTCTTCAGCAATGAATATTTGATTATATCCTGAATAACCATCGAGCATACTCAGGTACTCATAGCCAGCGGCAGAATCGACTAGCATTTCCGCCACAGGCATAGGATATTCATCTTTGGGTGTAGCAGCATTCAAATCTCTGAAATCTATGCACACCCTCAATGTACAATTTTTCTTAATCACTGGCACAATGTTTGCAATCCATTCGACATACCTCGTAGCTCATATGAATTTGCACTTCAGCAGTCTTTCGACTTCTGTTTTGATCTTCGACAGTATTTCTGGAGCGAAGCGTCTTGGACTTTGCTTGACTGGCTTCTTCCCAGGTTTGATTGGCAACTGAAGTTCTACCAATCCCCTGTCGAGACCAGGCATCTCGTCGTAATCCCATGCAAAACAGTCCTTGAACTCCTTTAACAAATGGATCACTTCCAACCTGAGTTCTGGGTCTATTTTTGCGCTAATGTAAGTTGGCTTTTTCTCTAACCCTTCGCCCAAGTTGATTTCTTCTAAAGGATCCTGCGCTAGCATTTTGATGTTGTTCGGTAAGGGGTCCTTTTCGAATCCCAAAGGCTCATCGTCGTAGATGGCGTCGAGCCTTTGTTCCTGCATTCCTTCTGGCATGATATCAGGAGGTTCTGGATCGAAATCCTTTCCAGGACCTGCAGAAGGTAACTCTTGATCATTGGCCTGTGTGGCCATATATTTTACTTCGGCTTCGAGAGCCGTTATCATCCTTGTTTCGGCTACGTAAGCCGAAATTCGCTGCAGTGATTGTGACTAAGTCATTGTCACTGAATTCACTTCCCCAACCAGTTGGCTGGATATCAGTTAGCCCACTAAAATCAATGTGGGACAAGTCTTCTCTGTCCCATTGAAAACCATGCTCAGGGTGCAGGTATAAGGAACAAAAGGCATTTGGCGCTGGCGCCAAGTCGAAGTCAGGTGCTGGGCATGGCCCAATGTGAGCCAGATTTTTGTCGAAGTCTGCCATCCCTAGGTGATTTACTTCGCCCAAGTAATAGCTTTGATCCGCTTCTATGTTTTCGACCATTCCATAAGGACGCCATAGAATCAACCTTTGGTGCATTGATGATGGTACAACTCCAACACCATGTATCCATTCTCGGCCCAACAAAAGATTATAATTTGGTTTGGCCGATATGACCATAAACATAGTTGGTCGAAGGATGGATCCCACCTTGATGTCCAGTTGGATCACACCCATAGTGGTCCCTATTCCGCCTTCATAATTCGACAGGACCATGTTGTGAGGCTTGATGTTTTCATCGCTCTTGCCTATTTTTCTCAGCATAAAGTGAGGGATGATGTTGATGGTTGCCCCACAGTCTACCAAGATCTTATTTACTGTGGTTTCTTCGAGCTTAGCCCTTATAAATAAAGGCTTGAGGTGATTTTTCATCGCCTCAGTAGGAGGTTCGAAGAACCCATTTTGCTCTTCAGTAGCGCCATTATCCATGACGAAGTAGCATACTGGCCTATGTTTGTCCATTTCTTGTTCGACTTCCCAGTCGCTTGCTTCGACCTCCACCTGGCGGTTGAACTCTCTTGGCAAAACTGAGACTATGTTCACCATGATATCTAGGGTGTCATCAGACTCAGAGCCATCTTCTTTATCAACTTCACCCTGGTTAGGCCAGACTAGCCTATTGGTCACTGGTTGTCTTTCCAAAGGCTTCCTCTGCTTTCTCTGAGGGACATTTGAACTTGATTCTGGCTTTGGTTCATTAGCAGCTTCCCTCTCAGCTTTTCGCCGCCTCTGGTATCTTCTCCATTGAGATCGAGACATGGGATTCTTCCCTTTGTAGTTGCTTGATACCTGGGTCACTTTAGGGGTAGCAACCTGAGGTTCTTTCTTATGTGTAAAAGATGAACCTCTTGGCACTTCGAAGGAGTGCCATCTTTCCTCGCTTGGCCTCTTTCGACCTGATGTTTCGTACCATGTATCAACTTGCACATTGGTTGGAGGCCTGAAAGTCAGTGGCCTCTTTTCTTGATTTGAACCCTTTTGGTAGGTTCTTCTGGGGTCATGTCGAGTATCAACACTTTCCCTTTTTCTGTTTGCTGCTCTTACACCTTGAATATGTTCAACAGCTTTTTTGTCAAAAATCGAGCTGCATCGAGGACACAACATCACTTCTGACTTCTTCTTCTGGCATCTTTGCAGGAAATCTGCCAGATTTTCATTTTCTCGAGGGAAAGCTGTTTTGTTGGCTTGTTCTTGCCTAATGGCCTCCTCTGATGCTTTTGGTTCAGAGACTTCGACCATGTTGACATTCATGGTGTCTTTGGTGGCAAGAGTCAACTGCTTCATCTGAATCTCCAAGTCCTCTGTCTGGCCTTGAACTGCAGCCAAGTAAGAACTGGGTTTTGTTCCAGATTTTTGGGCTCCAACTGTCTCCAGCTTTGGGCTTTCGACCGCCTTTTGGACCGCTTCAATTGTCTTTCTGGATAGATTCCCAGAAAAACTGCCAAAGATTGGCATGTTGACATGATCCCTGGTGACTTCGACCATAGTTATTCCTGGTCTCTTCGCCTGGCTTCTGGATGCCTCGATCACGTTCACCTCTGAAGGTTCAGCATAATGGGCTTCAGCCTGCAAAGGGTTAGAGTCCACAGTCATGGGGGTCTTGTCAGCAAACTTCAACCTCCCTTCTTCGATAGCGTCTTGCACGAGATTCCTGAAAAGAAAACATTGAGATGTTTTATGGCCCAGAAAATTATGATATTTACAAAAGCCTATTTTCTTTCTTTGATCAAGAGGAGGCACTTTTACCCCTGGGGTTACTATCATTTGGCCATCTTTTATAAGTAAGTCAAAGATTTCATCACATTTTGTAATATCAAAACTGTAAGTCTTTTTGGGGAACCTATCGTTGGCCCTTTCCGGACCAGTGGGATTTTTTCCACTTGAGGGGACTAGCAGTTTGCAAGAGTATGGTGGCCCTTGTTTTAGTTCCGCTAATTCGACCTCGCTTTCTTCGACGGTTATAGTTTCGTCGAAGGTTTCTGGATCTTCATCGTCCATTTCGACGTATGCTACCCTTTCTCTTTTATGAGTTTTTGTCGCCTTGGCTTTTTCAGCTTTAAGGCGTTCTACCTGTCGAACTCTATCGGCCAATTGGGCCATGTCTCTCAGGTATTGAGTGTCTAATTTCTTCCTAATGGAATAATCTAAGCCCCTTGCGGCTATTTCGACTAACTCATGTTCTGGCACTTGCGTAAAGCATCTTGCTTTGAGCAACCTAAACCTATTTAGATATTCGTCTATAGGTTCAGTGAAACGTCTCTTTACACTGGCCAATTCTTTCAGGCTTATCTTGGTTTATCCCATGTAGAATTGCTCATGGAACAACCTCCCCAACTGGGTCCAATGATGGATCGAATTGGGGGGAGAGTTGTGAACCAAGTAAACGCGTTCTTTGTTAAAGAACTTGGGAAATACTTAATCCTCAGGTTTTCGTTGTTTGAAATATCTCCTGCTTCGATCAAGTATCTCGCCACATGTTCGACAGTAGATTCTTTCGTGTCCCCTGAAAATTTAGTGAACTTAGGGACTTTACATCTAGGAGGTAAGTCTGTTTGTAACACATATTCTGACAGTGGGGATGTGAAGTTGGGCCTACGAAAGCCCATATTCATCCCATTTTGCGTCATGATTCTTTCGATCATGGCTGCCAGGTTATTTTCCAAACCCATGTTCTGGTATTGGATGTGCTGAACTACTTCGTCAACATTTTGGTTTCTATTTACTATCCTTACCTCCGGGGCTATAACCCTAGGTTTTTCGACCCCGGGTTGCTCCAATCGTGCCCTAAGGTTTTCTTCGACAGGCTGCTGGACTTGGTTAATAGTGGTTTCTTCCTCTAAAAGTATACCTTGGTTTCCCCTTATTTGCGCCCTTTGGGGCTGTCGAATAGGTTGGGGTACCCCAAAGAAATCAGCCAGACGCGTCATTTGCGCTGTCATCTGCTGATTCGACTGGGTGGTATTTTGTATCAGAGGGTTCAACACCGTACTTAAAGTTTATGCCAACATTTGAACCATATCATGGTTGCTTTCGTCCATTTGTTGCCTCAAGACTGCTGTCGAGGCATTTGTAAGGCCATGCGCTACTTGGGACGTTCCTCCTAAGAGTTAGGTCCTATTTCTGTTCGCCATACCAACTCCAGAACCTTGGAGTGGCGAAGAGGCACTCACTAAAGGGTCTGAAAAAGTGGACGCAACGTTTGTCAGGCTAGCCAATTCAGACGTTGGCATGCCATAGAGTGGTTCTCGATTTGGACCGCCTGTCATAAATCCTGGGGGAACATAAGGCCTAGTTCCTGGATTTCCCCTTGGTGGGGGAGTTCCCAAAGGCACTCTGGGGCCAGTGAACGGAGGTAATGGCCCCGTTTGTGTGACCATTAATGCTGGTGTTGAACCAGCGGTTATCGCTTCACTTACGGTTGGGATAACCGTTGTTCCCACATTCGTTTGTGGGATTTCGCTATTGTTTGGCGGATTCGCCATCGCTTCTCTTCTTCTGGCAGTATTGGTATCGTTAGTGTATATTCTACCACTTCTCAATAACATGCAATACTTCTCGAAAAAGATGATATTCTGTACAAATACGGTTAACCTTCAAAATCAACACAAGGTCCCACCAGGTGTGCCAATTTGTTTACCGTGGGAATTGATAAACAACTGCTTATCCTCTAAAAGGTTACTTATTTGGTGACTCGTAGGATCGATCAGATTGATCCTAAGACATGGTTGATTTTTGGGGTTTTGACTAAGTTTAATGATGGTTAATGACAAGAAAATAAAGACACTTTATGTAAATTGCATGAAGAAAACTTGGTAGAATAAAAGAAAGCTTTAAATAAAGGCTTCGACTGGAAAAGTAAATGAAAGGCAATAAAGTTCTGGAAAATAAATGACTTTGATTAAGTTAAATTGTGTTTCACACATACATTCTCAACAATTCTTTCGCTCACACTGGGTACTTGAATCTAAATGAGTGACTTGTATATAATTGTGAACACACACGAAAAACTACGTGAACAACTAGTATTTATACTAAACACATCTCAAGTAACCGTCGGGCAGTTACGCTGCTTCGAGATGACTCCACTTGGCATGCTCACAGCATTCGACGCTCCTGATCTTGGCACGTTGCACTTGGTAACCTCTGGGAACCGTTTTCCCTCCAAACATTTGAATCTCAAACCGTTCCACTCTGAGCATCAAATACCTTTGTCGAGAAGCACCTTCGACGTCGAAGGCAACAAGATTCCTACTTAGAAGAAATTCTCCAAGTACCTTGCCATCTTCTGATGAGCATTTCGACAGAATCAGCTGGTCGAAACCGTCCCTCATGATTAATGGTTTATATTAATAAAAACAAGGGTGTCGAGTTAAGGAGCCAACAGCGCGTAAACGCTGAAAACCTCTGATACCCTCTAGACTATTTTCTTACTTGATATACTCACCCAAAAAATGTTTTCAGTATCATTTAAAGGCAATGACTTTCCCTTTTCCACCTTACTATTTTCTTCCATATGAGTGTTATCATGGGTTTCCTGATGTTTATTCTTATCCAAATCAACTTTTCCCAGATCTTCATTTAGAATTTTCTTCCCTACAATCTTATACATAAATTGAAACATTGACTTTTGAATAGGGTGATCCAATTCATTTTCCAACTGTTGATCTTTCCCTTTGCAGCTTCTGTAACACTCCAAATTCTAGATTAATTAATTATTTAATGAATTTAGTATGAATATACAACTCATTGTGTAGTATTTGATATATAAATTTGATGTTTTGGTGTTTTTATGTGAGTCCTTATGATGATTTATAATGATGAGATGGATATGATGGTTAATATGATGTTTGATGTGATGGTATGTGCAGTGTAGTGGGAATTAAGATGATTAAGAGTATTTTAAGTAATTTAGAATAATTAGAATAATTAGTTAGAATTATTTTAATTAGATAATTAGAAATAAAATATGAGGTAGAAACTATGAGGACATGGTGGTCATTTTGGAAGAATAAGTGAGGACAATAGCGGAAGACCAATTAAGGATCCAAGGGTTAAATGAGACAAAATCTATTTGGAATTTTAGAAACGCTCATTATGTACGATAGTTTTAGGAGAAAAGACAGAGGCAGAACTAGGACACAAGGAGGCAAGAAGGAGCATAGGAATTTTGGTAGAGCACGAAGAGGATTTGATTTCTAGCAATAACCTAAGGTAAGGAGATTTTATCTTGATTATTATAATAGATCTAAGGTCTAGATAAATGTAGGTTTATGTTTTGTGTTGGTGATTTGATGATTGTGTTGCAATTGATGAATTCGTGCTGAAATTGGTGAAAATACCTTGTTGAATTCTCATGAGTTTGTGAATGTAATGACTATAATATGGTATAGTCATTATATGAAGATTAGGTGTTGAAATCTATGAAGATTGGGACTGTTTTGGTGCAAAATCACAAGAATTGGGATTGGTTTTTATGCAGGAAATCACAACAGGAAAACCTTGTTCGCGCAGGATCGCCGGGCGATGGGAAGTGTCAACGGACGATGGCGGTGTCGCATGGCCATCACTAGGAGAAACGCGGAGCAATGAACGGCAGATATGACAGGCGAGGCGGACGCGAAGGTGCGTCGCTAGGCGATGGAGTGGTGTCGCCGGACAATGGTGTTCAGAATGGAAGGTTGTGCAGGATTTTTCAAGAGGCCATAACTTAAGTTTTAGAACTCGGTTTGAGGTGTCGTTCAAAGTATTGGATAGTTAACATAGTGAACTTCAATTAGATGGAATAAAACTAGAAATAATAAGTATGTTCCTAATAACTAAGTTAGAATGAAGTTAGGTTTCCCGTGTTGGATTATGATGATGTTTTGTTTATTATGATGATATGACGATGTTGTGATGATTTTTTATTTATTATGATGATATGACGATGTTGTGATGATGTTTTGTTTATTATGATGATATGAATATGTTGTGATGAATTCATGAATGATGATGCATTTTGACTAGCCGTGGTCTTATTTATTCTGTTGTTGAGCATCATGAATTCATGGCATAGTTTAGGACTTCGGTCCAGTGAAGATGATAAGAAAATAGTCCAGTGAAGGCATCAATCCCATGGTATGGATTGAGTGCAAATTTGTGAAGTGCTCTCGTTCCAAGTGGGAATCGATCCTATTGCTGAGGATCTTTGGAGATAACAATGACTGAGTCATCAGTGAAATTTTGGTACCACATGCACGAGTCTATAATGTTGCATTGCATTATAAGTTTAATTTCATAATGATGTGATTAAATGATGTTGGTTGATAATTGGTGTTTTGATGATATGTTGTTATGTATTAATGAAGTTGTGAAGGTGTGAGTATAACATGAGGTTCTGATGATGTGTGATGCCTTTCCTAAATGCATGTTTACTATATTTATTTATTATGTCTTTTATAATTATTATGATTTACTCACCCTTCCTGCTTGGAAATGTTGCCTCTATCCGTGGGTAACTTGCAGGTGATCAGGATTATCCCGTCGAAGCATTAGAGGATAGCTTCAGAGTGTATTTATTTTATTTCTGTTGAGTAGAGTGGGTCTTGCTCTGATATGTAACATCGTGGATGATATTTTTTGAATTATGAACTTATTTTCTTTGTTTTGTTTCTAAGATGTTGGATTACCTTTCATGGTACTCAAGTAGTTTTGAATTCTAATTATGAATCATGAAGTATGATGAGGTTTTATGAAGTACTATAATACGATGTTTTTGAACTATGAATTCCGCTACGAGAAGTATGGACATGTCTATTAATTGTTATCCATGAAGGATTTGTTTTAAGTAATTTTGAAACCCGTGTTACAGAGCAGGACTATGTTTGGTATGACGTTTACATGAAGATGTGACACCCTTTGTGGTTATAATTTGTTTTATTTTCGTAAAAATACATGCGAAATATATGTAGGTTTAGAAGAGTGTTACATTAGTGGTATCAGAGCAGGTTGGTCTGTCCGACTAGGTTATTGAGTTTGTAGTGTATGACAGTGGAATACCGTCGAGATAGTTTCTAACCATTGTGACTGTTATTGATGTGAAAATATAGAAATAGCTGGAAGAAACAATGTTGCAATTGTTGCTGCTTTGCAGGCTTTGGCTCAGGCTGTGCAAGATCAGCCTAATGCTGGAGGGAATGATAAATCTCGGGTTTTGGAGACGTTTCAGAGGAATAATCTGCCTATGTTCAAAGGTAGATACAATCCTAATAGAGAGCATACTTTGCTTAAGGAGATTGATAGGACCTTTCGAGTCATGGGTTGCATATAAGCGTAAAAGGTGCGGTTTGGTACGCATCAACTAGTAGAGAAAACTGATGACTGGTGCATTGGTACCTGTTAGATACTGACAACATTAGGTGAAGCTATTACTTGGGCTGGGTTCAGTAGAGAGTTTATGAGGAAGTACTTTCCAGAGCATGTGCGCGGAAAGAAAGAGATTAAGTTTCTGGAGTTGAAACAAAGGAACTTGACTATGATTGTGTATGCTTTGAGGTTTGTGGAACTTTCCAAGTATTATCCACATTACAATGAAGTGACTATTGAATTCTCGAGGTGTATTAAGTTTGAGAATGGTTTGCCTCCGGAAATCAAGGAGGCGATTGGATATTAATAGATCTGTGTGTTTTCATAGTTGGTGGACATTTGTAGAATATATGAAGAAGAAAACAAAGCTCATTCAGCTCACTACAAGAGTTTGAACGAGAAAAGAGGAAAGCAATATCAAGATTGTAAGAAGCCTTATGATGCCCCAGCTGATAAAGGAAAACAAAATGATTATGATGGGAAGAAGACAAGTGGGGGATGAGCTCTCGCTTCTATCAAATGTTATAGGTGTGGTGAACAAGGTCACTTTTTTAATAAATGTGAGAATAAGGTGCCGAGGTGATAAAAATGTGGTAAGGTGGGTCATCGTTCTCCTGAATGTAAGAATGATAGTCTAATCTATTTCAATCATGGAGAGCAGGGTCATGTCAGTACCCAATGTTAGAAGCCGAAGAGGGATGCTGCAGCCCAGACCAATGGTAGAGTGTTCGCGCTGAGTGGATCAGAGGAATCTAAGAAGGACAACTTGATTTGAGGTACTTGCTTTATTGACGATGTTGAATTGATTTCTATTATTGATACTGGTACTACTCATTCATTTATTTCGCTTGAATGTGCTACTAAGTTGGAATTAAAATTGTCTGATATGAATGGTAGTATGGTAATATATACTCCTACTAGTGGTTCTGTTACTACCAATTATGTTTGTTCAAAATGCCTTGACTATCTATGGTACGAGTTTTGTGATGGATTTGGTGTATCTACCCTTACACCAAATTGATGTTATCCTTGGGATCAACTGGTTAAAGTTCAACTATGTTCATATCAATTGTTATAATAAGACTTTGAGGTTCCGTAAGTTTGGTGATAATGGAGAATTGATGTTGTTGACCGCTAAGCAAGTGAATGAATTTTTAGAAGATGAATCCTTGATGTTTGCAATGTTTGTGTCATTGCAAGTTGATGATAAAGATGTAAATATGGAATTATCGGTTGTTTGTTAATTCCCAGAGGTGTTTCTAGATGACATCGGTAATTTACCTCTTGACCATGATTTTAGGATTTAGGATTTAGGAGGAAGAGCCATCTATAAGGACGAGCCTTTAGGATTTGAAAAGTATCCAATGAATTGAACACAAAGATGCTAGAACTGGATCCTCTCGAGGAGATTGACCTAGGAGAGGGAGCAAACAAGAGGCCAATGTACATTAGTGTAAACCTCAGCCCATAACTCAAGTTCAAAGTAATCCAATTATTGAAGAAGTACAAAGACTGCTTCACTTTAGACTATGATGAGATGCCTGGATTGAGCAGGGAATTGGTGGAATTGTAGCTATCTGTAAAGGCTAGAAGAAATCCAATCAAGCAAACTCCAAGGCGCTTTGCACTAGAAATCCTATCGAAGATTAAAACAAATATTGAAAGGCTTTTCAAGTGTAAGTTCATTCGCACAAATAGGCATGTGATTTTCTAGGCTTCTTGGTCCATAAAAAAGGGATTGAAATCAATTAAAATATGATCAAAGCCATTATGGAAGCAAAAATGCCATCATCAAAGAAGGTATTACATTCTTTGTTGGAAAAAATCAACTTCTTAAGGAGGTTCATTTCAAATATAAGTGGCAAGACTCAAGAATTCTCGCCTCTTCTTTGATTGAAAAAGGAAGGGTTCTAATGGGAGTAAAAACATCAAGAAGCGTTCGATAAGATCAAAAAGTATCTCGTTCTCCCTCCAATCCTATCACGTATTTGTAGAAATAAGAATATGATATTATACATTTCTGCATATGATGTAACCATAGGGACAAGAAGATGAAAATGGAGTCAAAAGAGCAATTTATCATCTTAGTATGGTTCTCAATGATGCATAAACTAGATATAGCATGGTTGAAAAGTTGTTTCTTTATCTGTACTTTTCTTGTGCCGAATTAAAGCAATATATAAATCCAGTTTATGTGTATGTTTCATCTCATTTTGATATAATAGAACATATATTATCTAAGCCAATCCCGCACATTCGAATTGGAAAATATGTGCTTACCTTGACTGAGTATTCTCTAACTTATGCGCCTCTAAAGGCTATGAGGGGGCAAGTAGTTGCAGATATTATAATCGACCATGCTATCGTCAAAAATCCCTGATACTTTGTGGAACTTGAACCTTGGAAAATATATTTTGATGGTTCTAGTCATAAAGGAGTAATTGGGATTGAATTTTTTATAATTTCTCCTAACAAAATTCCAACAAAATTCAAGTATAAGATAGATGGTCTTTGCTCAAATAATGAGGAAGAGTATGAAGCTTTGATAGATGGACTTGAAATCTTGTTGAAATTTGGGGCAACTAGAGTCTAAATAAGTGGAGACTCCAAGTTAGTTGTCAAACAAATGACTAGGGAATATAAATGTGTCAAAGAAAATTTGATTATGTATTTTGTAATAGAAAATAGATTTCCGTGATAATTCGAATATGTAAATATTAGACACATCCCTCGACTTAAGAATCAAGAGGCTAATGACTTGGCTAAACTTTCTGCTAGATACAAGATGTCGAAAGAAAAGTTGTAAGAGTTTATTGAAGTCCGTGGAAGGTTTATGGAAACCAGTTTATCTCCATCGGATTTGGAAATGACGAAGTTGGGTTATACATATGCTGAAAAATTTGAAGTGGTGACTTTTGATAACTTAACAGACGCAGACTGGAGAAAACCAATAGTCAATTATTTGGAGAATCCAACAACATCTACAGAGCGAAAAGTAAGGTATTATGCTTTAAGTTATACTCTTATGGGAAATAAATTATTTTAAAAGACACCGGAAGGAGTTTTGCTCAAGTGCCTTAGTGAGACAAGGGCATATTTGGCTTTGTTGAATTTCCATTGTGGGGCATGTGGGGCTCATCAAGTTGGCCATAAAATGAAATGGTTATTATTTTGACAAGGAATTTATTAGCCTAACATGTTGAATGATTGCATTGAGTTTGATGAAGAGTGCAAAGAGTTCCAGAAATGCATTCCATGATAAAACCTTTGCCCTTCAGAGGTTGGGATTTAGATCTGGTTGGTGAAATTCGACCGACATCTTTTAAATGGATTGAAGTGATACCTTAGGTAAACTTTGATCAAGAAATAGTTATCGAGTTTATCCAGAGGCATATAATGTATAAATTTGGAATCCCTGAAACCATTACAATTGATCAAGGATCAATGTTCACTGGTCAAAAATGCAAGATTTTGCTAAGTAAATAGGGATTAAACTTCTAACATATACGCCTTATTATGCTCAGGAGAATGATTAAATTGAAGCAGCAAATAAGGTATTCATTGGGTTGATAAAAAGCATGTGGGGGGAAATCCAAAAAAAATTGGCACAAGACATTAGACCATATTTTTTGGGCTTGTCGAACTTCTTCAAAAGAGGCTACAAATACTACTCTTTTTCTATTGACTTGTCAGCATGATGCAATTTTACCAGTCGGAATTTATCTATAATCAACTAGAGTTTAAAGACAAAATGAAATCCCATATAAGTCTTATTGGAATATGATGTTGGATGAATTGGTTTATTTAGATAATGAAAGATTAAATTCCTTAGAATTATTGAGAAGACGAAAAAAGGGAGTGGAGAAAGTATATAATAAAAGGGTCAACATTAAAATGTTTTCGACTGGGGATTTGGTGTGGAAAGTAATTCTACCCATGGATTGAAAAGATAAGACATTGGGTAAATGATCATCAAATTGGGAGGGACCATTTCAAATTGTTCTGATTTTTTTGAACAATGCTTACGAAATCGAAGAGTTAGTAGAAGATAAAAGGCTCCCGAGGGTAGATGGAAAATATCTAAAGAAATACAAACTGTTGTACCCCAAAATTTTACCTCCCATGTTCTCCAAGATTTATCAAGAATCATCTCCAAGTGGCTCAAGATTTCTCAAGGGTTGCACAGTCAAACATCCTCCTAAGCCAGTCAAAATTAGGGTTTTGGTTCCTTCAATGAATTTAGGGTTTTCAAGGGCTCAATCAAGTCCCATAGGCCCATATACATTGTCAAGCATCTACATGCCAAGTTTCAAGATTCACAATGCCAGTTTGCACAGTCAAAAGCCCTATTTGCTCAACAATCAACTGCAGAGGCAAAATGGTCATTTTACAGTCAAAAGTCAGAATTTTTGGTCAACATCTTATTTTGAGCTCACAATCATCATTTGATCAAGTCTTGATCATGATTCCACAAGCATGGCTCAAAAATCATCAAGATGCAAACGTTTCTATTTTTGGACAGCAGAAAAGTCAACTGTATCTTGACCAAGGCATAACTTTTTCATGGTTCATCAGAAAAATCCCATCCAATGCTCATTTTGAAGGGGATGACATTTCCTTCAACTCATCTTCACATTCCAAGTCCAATAAATGCTCTCACAAAAAGTTATCAATTTCTACATTATAGGTCAATTTCAAAAGTCAACAAAAATGCACTTTAACTCAAAGACCATAACTTAAGATTGGTAAATCCAAATGACACGGGACAAAAGGCATTGGTTAGAGGACTTCAAGAACTTTCCAAAATGTCAAAGAACATGTTCATATGATCAAAATTGAGCAAGATATGCATTGGAGAAGTTGGGGAATTTTTGTGAATTTGCAAAAGTCAACTTTGCTCAAAACACATCATTTTTGCTAATGGGCCTCAAATTCCTTCTTGAAACTTTGCCCAAAGCTCATGCACGACCCATTAAGATTATTTGAAATTATTTTCTTATTTTTTATTAATTAATTGGATTTTTAATTGATTTTAATTCCTTTAATTGATTTAAAATGTAGGAAATTCAAAGATATGTTTTTTCAAATCTTTTTTGAAGAAAACAAGCTCAGGGCAAGCTGGCAAATTCGTGTATCAATCAAAGAGACAAAAATCTCCATGTTTGGCAAGTTTTCTCAATCAAAAAGATTGAAAAATATTTGATTTTCAATCAAATATTGAAACATCAATGCAAGGGATTTCATGTGCAAGATTTACCCTAGTTTCATTCCATTATAAGTACTGAAGCTAACCCTAATGCATCACACGTGAAAACTCTGCAAGAAAGCCATATGCAATATTGAAAAAAAATCAAAGAAAACTCAAAACTGAATTCCATAATTTAACGTGATTCAAAGCTTGTTCTTGTTTCTAATATATTGCAGGAACTCCCAGGAACAATTTGCAACTAAAATCACACGCCAAAGCTCAAGAAATCACCATTCACAGACCCACAGTTTGCTTAACTTTTTCAGAATCGAAACTCACATTTTATGCATCATTAACATGTTATAATCATTGCTTTGCATTGCTAGAACCTCTCTGAAGCTAATGGTATAGGTGAATTGCATTAACGAATTCTAGGGTTCTTGAATCTCAAAATTGGGGTTTTCCATATCCAGTAAAATTGAGACTTCTCATGCCTATGGTTGTAATCGTTGCAACCAGACGAATTGAACCCAACCATCACGCCATATTTATATTGCTTGTGGAGCTAATCGCTATTATTCCTCATGCTATTTTGTGGGGGTTAAAAACCCCCGCTATCTGTTTATTATTTACAGGCATTCAGTGAAGAAGACAATACGTGGAAGCGTGTGGTTGGCTCATTCAAATATAACGCACGTTTTTATTAATTTCCAGCATATGTTGTTGTTTTATATAATATATCCATTGTCCACTATACTAACAAATCATGCAGCGTGGTGTAGTGGTTGGTGATCTGGCTGGTTATCATTGGGACCTGGGTTCGATCCCCAGGTCCACCCAAAACGCATTATGTTATTTTTCTTCACATACTTGCATGCAGGCTACTGAGCGTTGTTCATCATACACCTTACTCATCCAGACCCCAAGTGTCTTCCCACTCAAATCCAGTGGCCAAAGATGAAAGACTATGGTATTCCCTAGTCAATGAACACGCACCTGATCCAGAAAGTCAAAGCAGGCTTGTGAAACAAATGGGCCTGAAATTTTCAGAACAACACCTCCTAATGGGTCCATCACCCCCCTGGTTTACTATTCTTCTTTTTTTATTTTCTTTTCCTTTTTAATTCTTTTAATTATTATTATTATTAGTATTTAATTAACAAACTTTTATTTTCACAATAAATTCAGACCATTAAAAAATGTAAATATGTTATTTATTATTATTATTATTAATTTCACCCTTTTATTTTGTAAATAAATATAAATTAATTAATTTAGTATAATTAGGTTTAACTTTAATCTTTTTTTACAATAAATAAAATTAGCTTGGACTTAGGGTTTTTTACTAACTTTTGACCTTTTATTTTATTTTCATTAAAAAACATTAAAAAAACATAAAAAATACTTTTTCTTTTTAATTAATTAATTAATTAGTAAATTATGTTTAATATTTAATTAATTGCAAAAAGGACAAAATTTCTTTCTTTTCTCAAAAAGGGTCAAAACCCTAGGACGTCCCGATTCAATTTCTTCGCGCGCATATTTATTTTAATTCTTATTTTGATCATATTTATGTATCTGTTTCAAAGGATGTAATAGATAATTAGGACCCTTTTATCGCTTTCTTTACTTTCCGCATTTATTTTCCAAAAGGTTATGTTTTTGGCGATGTAAAACCCGATGCCTTGTAATAGCGTAGATTCACTTTCCGCAATTTATTTCCCGCAAACTATTAACTGTTAATTATGCATGACAAGACTTGTATGAAAAATAAAATCAAAGCGTAGCTCACAAATAACATGTACAAGATAATATTAACTGAATTTGACACACATGCACATGCCACTCTTAGGGTACGCCTCACTTGGTTGCTTCGAGGTGGTCATCAAGTATAGGGTGTTTTAGAGGTCGCCCTCCTGTCTAAAAGATCTAGTTACCTAGAAACGGTTGCCTCAGATAAAAAGGATCTAGGACATTAGGGTTACCGCTAAGGCGTCTTACTATTGCTTTGGTGACCACACATGTCCCTATAATCGAATTGACCCGAATAACTCCAACGACGGTGCTACCTACTTTTCAATAGTCGGATAGTACTGTCGAAAGGACTCTTACACAGCCTAATTCCTTATAGTAGGTAGATTTCTCCTGGGTACTTGCTCTTTCAAAAAAAAACAAAAACATCTTTTCGCACTTACACTTTCAAAAAGTTTTCAAACAAATACTTCATACACTCTTGAGGACTGATACAAGAGTTACCTAGAAGTTTTCAAAACGAAACTTTTTTCAAAACCCACAAACACAAGAAAAGCAAACAATTTTTTTGAAAACATAGTGAGCAAGTACCTAAGAGCCCGTGGATAACCACGGATAGAAAGGGTGCTAACACCTTCCCTTTCTATAACCTACCTCCCGAACCGAGAAACATCTCGAAAAGGAATTTTGCTGTGCTTTTGTCCTTTCCTTGTTGGAGAAAATAAAAGACGGCGGCGACTCTTGCTTACCGCGACATTTCGCGAACCAGCATTTCAAAACAGTCAGTTCTATTTCCACCGATCACAGAACTGGCGACTCTGCTGGGGAAGCTTTTATAAAAGTGAGGTGTACCTTAGGATTATACCACTCTTATTTTCAATTGCTTGCTTTGTTTGCTTTAATATAATGGGCTTGTCTTGGAGTTTCATAGATCCTAACCCAGATCTGGGGAATACCCTTTTAGGTAGCATAAGCTGTGAGGGACCTGTCCGGCGTAGACCGACACGGGTGAAGCAGTAGCTACGTTGATGTGACACCTTGGTCTATACTGATATCCCTTATGTTGGAACGAGGAGAATATGGGTCTTCTGAGGAGTCATTAAGCACCAACCGACCTTAGAACCCTAAATTGACCCAACTTGGCCATAGAACAGTAGCAGTATGCTACACTCATTGAGGCTAAACTCTCGCGATGGTTCTGGCCGCAAGAAAAGATTGCAACGCTGGAGTTATGACCGATTGAGGGTAGTCGATGATATTGAGATCCTCTATAACCCGGTTACTATTTTCTAAGACAGGTCTTAACCAACGAAACTGAAAGAGGGCAGTACCTAAACTTCATGCTGGCCTAAACTCTAAGGGTTGTCTTGTGTGACTTGTGTGCCTTACCATGTTTGCCTTTGTGAATACTTGTGGTGTGCTTTATCATAACATCATACCATCATACAATTGCATGCATCCTGCATAAGGACTGACCCATTTCAAAGACAAGAGGGTTTCATCTTTTCTCTGTTTTGTAGGACATTATGATGCCTGTGCGAAGGAAAACTATCTGGCTCAACTTTATCCACCCACCTGATTTGCTTAAAGAATTGGTTGACAGAATTCCAAATACCACGTCCTTCATCCAGAGGCATGGTTCTCTTCTCGGTTTAGTCACTTCAAAGTGGGAACAACAACTGATGAGTGTCCTGACCCAGTTTTATGACCCCCTGTACCATTGCTTCACCTTTCAAGACTTCCAACTGGTCCCTACCCTGGAAGAATTCTCTGATTTGCTTGGTATCCCTGTTTTGGAACAGACTCCATTCACTGGTTGAGAGAAGACTCTTAGACTTGAGGAGATTGCTGCAGCCCTTCCTTTGACCAACAAAGAGGTAATGGACAACTAGGTGACTAGAAGCGGAGTTAAGGGCTTTTTGGCTAAGTTTCTGATTGGCAAAGCTAACAGTTTCTGGAATGACTTAGACTTCAGGGCGTACGATACGCCTTCTGGCTCTCTTAATCTATGGTCTGGTTTTGTTTCCAAATCCTGACACCTTTGTTAATGTAAATGCCATAAGGATCTTCATGTCTCGGAACCCTGTGCCCACTCTCTTGGGTGATATCCTACAACAACTCTATGCTCGTACTGCCCGAAGACGGGGAACTTTGTGGTGTTGTGCTCCTTTGTTAGTGAGGTGGTTTATTTCGCACCTCCCTAAATTCGTGCTGAAGAACAAAGAAGGAAGAGGCTGGGCTCATAGGTTAATGTCTCTCACTGATAATGACATCATTTGGACTCTCAGAGGTTTGGATGAGGTAGCTGTTATTGATCGTTGCGGAGAGTATCCGAATGTTCCATTGATCGGTACCCAGGGAGGAATCTCTTACAATCCATGTCTAGCTCTCCGTCAATTTGGAAGAGCCAGAAGAGCAGGGCCTCATGAGATGTTGGTACCTCATATCAGTTTTGAGTTTCAGGTAGACAGTGATGAGATGCGTCGTAGATTCATCCGGGCTTGGGATAGAATTCACAAAGCTGACCCACATGAGTTGGGACCAAAGACTTCTCTACCAATGGAATCCTACTACATATGGGTCCGCATCCGTGCTCAGAAGTTAGGTATGCCATACGAAGCTGTCAGGCCTATTATTCTTGAATTTCCTGATAGAGACGGAGTTCCTCCAACTGTCCTCCCTCTTCAGATACCCACTGATGTTGATACACTAAAGAGGTCTTGGGCGCAACTACAGGAAGATGGGATTCTTATCGGGAAAGGTTCAATGAACAAGAACAGAAAATCCAGAAGTTGACTAAGCAATTGGAGAACGAGCGGACCCTGAATGACTATATCTGTGCTGAGAAGAAGAGGCCATGGGAGCACTGATGGACTTTGGATGTTTCTTTTACAGATTTTTATTTCCTTTTCAGTATTTCCATTCTTGTAACGCCTAAGGGAAATTTGTTGAACAATTTAAAGTTTGAATCTAATAAAGTGTGTTTCCTTTTTGTCTACAAAGTTGAATCCCGATTGTCTTTGAAAACATAAATCATACGCATTCCATTCATCATATGCATAACATGTACCCTTTTTCTACAGGTTGCTTAATCTTCTTCGCTGTTTATTTCAGCAATCATCATGAATCCTGAACCTACTACTGAACAAGCTATCAAGGCCCTCCAGGCCCAGAACGCCCAGTTTCAAGAGCTGGTCATGAGCTTAGCCCAGGGTCAACAGGAGTTGAAGACTCTGCTTTTGAAGAAGAAGAAGAAGAGGATTGTGTTGTTCAACACTGGACGAAGGTTTGGGAATGCACTGCAAAATGAGGCTGATCTGGCTACTTTCTCTGTAGGTAAAGACAGTCCCCAAGAGAGAAGGGTTCCTAGTCTCGTGGTCTCCAACAACGAGACAGACTACAATGATGAATAGTACCCTCCTGTTGAGGAAAGGTACAAGCAACTAGAGTACCGTCTAAGTGCTATGGAGATTCAACAGGTGCCCGGGTTGGACTTTGGAGACCTAGGCTTATCTTCCGGGGTGGTGATCCCACACAAGTTCAAGGCACCTACTTTTGTGAAGTATGCCGGAGCTTCCTGCCCTAAGCTGCACCTTCGTTCTTATGTAAGGAAGATCCAACCTTACACTGCAGACAAGAATTCATGGATCCATTTCTTCCAGGATAGTCTTTCAGGGACTCAACTCGAATGGTTCTATCAGCTGCATGGAGCCAGTATTCTAAACTGGGAGGACTTGGCTACTGCATTTTATAAGCAGTATCAGTATAATTCTGACCTCGCTCCTACGCGTACCCAACTCCAGGGTATGTCGCTAGGGACGGGTGAAGGTTTTAAGGAGTATGCGCAAAAGTGGAGAGACCTGGCTGGAAGGGTGCAGCCACCTTTGACTGATCGTGAGCTTGTTGACATGTTCTTGGGGACCCTGTCTGGTCCTTTCATCAACCATCTGATTGGGAATTCTTCTGCTGGGTTTACAGATCTGATTTTAACTGGTGAGAGGATAGAAGCTGGTATCAAGTCTGGGAAGATACAGAAAGGTGCCTCCTCGAGCTCTGAAAAGAAGCCTTTCAAGAAGGAATCTAGTGCCGTTTATGGGTCAAGGAGACAGAATAAACCGGAACGCCGCCAAGCTGTCAACGCGGTGGTAATTTCAAAGCCTGCTGCTTCTCCTCGGTAACATAACCAACCAAGGGGTGAGAGACCTAGAAGGGAGTACACTCGGCTCAGTATGACCCTGTCTCAGATATTGCCACAACTACTGTCAACCAATCTGGTAACTGTCAAAGAAGCTCCGAAGGTAGTGAACACAACCTCTCCAAAGTACAACCCCAACGCCCGTTGCGCTTATCACTCTGACAGCCCGGGGAATTCTACTGATGATTGTTGGGCTCTGAGGAATAAGGTTCAGGACCTTATTGATGCTAAAGAAATACAGTTCGAGGCGCCCGAAAGGCCCAATGTTGTGACTGCTCCCATGCCCCAGCATGGAGTGAATGCTGTGGAAGAAGACCTGTATGTGGCCTATGTGGATGATATTATTACTCCGTTGTTGACTGTCAAGAGGAACCTGTTGCTAGCCGGTTTATTTCCGGGATGTAGTAAAGGTTGCCATCTATGTGCTGTTTCACCTGCTGGTTGTCCTTTGCTGAAGTCAGGCATCCAAAACCTGATGGATAGCAAAGAGATCTTGTTCGAGAAGATTGTTGTTCCTGCTGTCCCCGCTGAAGAAGTGTCCATTGTTACCATTTTCAACAACCCTCCTAAGGCTCCTTCAAAGAAGCCTGTCAAAATCATGTCCACTCAGAAGATTGCTCCTATCATTATCACTGTTCCGGGGCCCATCCCCTATAAATCTGACAAAGCTGTCCCATGGCACTATGGGGCGGATGTTTATGTGCTTGGAGTTAAACAAGAGTTCGATACTAGTACCAGCATCAGTAACATCACTGGGCCAGCTAAGGTCACCCGTAGTGGTAGACTGTTCTCACCAGATATTGCGCCACCAGCTATTCAGAAGCCTATTGTCATCACACCTGCCAGTGTGCCTGCTTCCCTTCCTGGCCATGTTCCTATTTCTACCCCTGCTGCCGAGTCATCTGACGCTCGGGGCAAGGGGATTGCTACTGATGTGTCCGCCCAGACGGAGGCACCAAAGACAACCAATGTTGAAGCTTCCAAGCAAGAGATGGAAGATATTCTCAAGATCATCAAGAAGAGTGATTTCAACGTAGTTGAGCAGTTGGGGCACACCCCATCCAAGATTTCTATGCTATCACTGTTGTTGTGTTCAGAGGCCCATACTAAGGCCCTGATTACCTTCCTGAAGATGGCCCACGTGCCACAAGATATGTCAGCTGATCAATTTATCGAGTGTGTATCCAACTTAACTGCTGATAATGGTTTGGGTTTCTCTGACGCCGGTCTGACTGCTAAGGGGAAGAACCATAATGATGCCCTGCATGTCTCCATTGAATGCAGGGGCACTACTCTTGCCCATGTGTTGGTAGACACCGGTTCTTCGTTGAACGTATTACCCAAGAAGGCCCTAGACAGGTTGGATTGTGAGGGTTTAGAGCTCAAGACTAGTAACATTGTTGTCCAGGCCTTTGACGGGTCGAAAAAGATGGTACACGGGGAAGTTGACATTCCAATCAGGGTTGGTTCTCAAGTTTTTGACTCTACTTTCTATGTGATGGACATCCGACCATCCTATTCTTGTTTGTTGGGTCGTCCATGGATCCACAAGGCTGGAGCTGTGACCTCCACATTACATCAGAAGCTGAAGTACCCAGTCAGGGGGAAGATTATGACAGTTCAGGGGGAGGAAGAATATATGGTCAGCCACCTCAACTCGTTCCGGTATGTAGAGATGGATGGGGAGTTCATTGAGACCCCCTTTCAACATTTTGAAGAGGTTCCTCAGACATTGGCGTCAGTAGAGACTGTGACTGAAGAAGATTCTCCGTTGAAGATGGCTTCCTTAAAGGATGCCCGAGCTGTTATCGAGAAGGGTGAGTGCGCAAATTGGGGCCAACTTCTTGATTTCACTCCGAAGACTGATAAATTTGGTTTGGGTTTCACTGCAGAAGCTCATAGGGCTGTTTGTAAGGCAAGGATTGGAAGACCTCCTGTGTTAATCACCAACCCGGGAGTAAATGCTATTGAAGATGACGTGGAGGAATCTGAATTCGACAGCTGGATCTACCCACCAACCAACAGTGGACCAAGCAACTGGACTGCGAAAGACTTCGTACCTATTACTTTTGTCACTCAGTAATGAACTCCTTTGTTTTGAATTTGTAACAGACAATAATTTGAAACTTTATGGCCCGGTGTCTTACCCGGGGCACCGTGGCTTCATTTGTGAGGGCTTATTATTTGTAATTTTCATATATCATGAATAAAAGCATTGGACGTTTTTCGCATTTCAAATCTTGCGCTCCCTTTCTTTCTTTATATATTGCAAAACATCTATATTTACACACACTCACCTATACAGGTTCCAATCCACTCTGGATCTCACTGGTAACGACTCTGCTACTACCAGTTATGACTTTGAAAATCCGATCAACTTAGCCGAAGACGAAGGTGAAGATGATTGCGAAGTGCCTGGTGAGCTTGCAAGACTGTTACTCCAGGAAGAGAGGGCCATTCAGCCACATGAAGAGCCAGTGGAAACGGTAAATCTGGGTACTGAGACAGACAGAAGGGAAGTCAAAATTGGTGCCAATCTGGAGTCTAGTGTGAAACAACGGTTGGTTCAGATGCTGCATGACTATGTGGAAATCATTGCCTGGTCCTACGAAGACATGCCTGGGTTGGATACTGACATTGTGGTTCATCACCTGCCTACCAAGGAAGAATGCCCTCCAGTAAAACAGAAGGTCCGTCGTATGCGTCCAGAGATGTCCGAGAAAATCAAAGTTGAGGTTATGAAACAATTTGGTGCCGGGTTTCTAGCAGTGACTTCTTACCCTCGGTGGGTTGACAACGTGGTTCCAGTGCCAAAGAAGGATGGTAAGGTCCGAATGTGTGTTGATTACAGGGATTTGAACAGGGCTAGCCCTAAGGATGATTTCCCTCTGCCTCATGTCGACGTTCTGGTTGACAACACGGCTCAGCATAAAGTATTCTCCTTCATGGACGGCTTCTCCAGTTATAATCAGATCAAGATGGCTCCTGAAGACATGGAGAAGATCACTTTTGTTACTCAGTGGGGCACCTTTTGCTACAAGGTCATGCGTTTTGGGTTTAAAAATGCTGGGGCAACCTACCAACGTGCCATGGTTGCTTTGTTTCATGACATGATCCATCACGAGATCGAAGTATATGTCGACGATATGATTGCAAGGTCCCAAACTGAGGAGGAGCACCTTGACCATCTACAGAAGCTGTTTGACCGTCTGAAGTTGTACAAGCTGAGGTTGAACCCGAACAAGTGCACCTTTTGGGTGAGATCTGGAAAATTGCTAGGCTTCGTCGTAAGTGACAAAGGTATTCAAGTGGACCCTGCCAAAGTGAAAGCCATACAAGAGATGCCAGTTCCCAAGACAGAGAAAGAAGTCAGAGGCTTTCTAGGATGGCTGAACTACATTGCCCGATTCATCTCACATCTAACTGCTACCTGTGAACCAATCTTCAAGCTACTGAAGAAAGATCAAGTAGTACGTTGGAACGATGAATGTCAGGCCGCTTTCGAAAGAATCTAAGAGTATCTCCAAGAGCCACCCATTCTTATGCCACCGGTTGAAGGGAGACCTCTAATCTTATACTTGACAGTACTTGACAGCTCAATGGGGTGTGTGTTGGGGCAGCATGATGAGTCTGGCCGAAAAGAGCACGCTATTTATTACCTTAGCAAAAAGTTTACCTACTGTGAGACCCGATACTCATTGCTCGAGAAAACTTGCTGCGCTTTGGTATGGGCGGCTCGCCGGCTGAGACAGTATATGTTGACTCACACTACTCTGTTGATTTCAAAAATGGATCCAATCAAGTATATCTTCGAAAAGCCCGCCTTGTCCGGAAGAATAGCAAGATGGCAGATGATCTTGACGGAATATGACATCCAGTACACGACTCAGAAAGCAATCAAGGGAAGTGTATTGGCAGACCATTTGGCACACCAGGCAGTGGACGATTACCAGTCGATGAACATTGAATTTCCAGACGAGAATATCATTGTAGTGACTGATTGTGAAGTACCTGGACCAGATGAAGGACCTGAGGAAGGATCCTGATGGTCTATGCACTTTGACGGAGCCTCAAACGCTTTGGTAACTGTATTGGCGCCATGATCATATCCGCTAAAGGCACTCATACTCCACTCACTGCCCGGCTATGTTTCAACTGCACCAACAACATGGCGGAGTATGAAGCATGCATCATGGGGCTTCAAGCTGCAATTGACTTAAGGATTAAGTTTCTGAGTGTCTTCGGAGATTCCGCTCTCGTGATCAGCCAGATCAAAGGCGAGTGGGATACGAAACACCCAAATCTTATTCCTTACAAGGAGTATGTGTTGACATTGATCCCCCATTTCGAAGAGATAACTTTTGAACACTTCCCAAGAGAGTAGAATCAGTTGGCGGACGCGCTAGCTACGATGTCTTCTATGTTCAAAGTCAAATGGGACAACGAAGCTCCCCGGATCATTATCTGGAAGTTGGATGAACCTGCACATTGCTGTGATCTTGAGGCTGGCGAGGTAACGGAAAAACCTTGGTATCATGAAGTGAAGAGGTACTTGGAAGCTCAAGAATACCCCGAGGGTGCATCCATCAATGACAAAAAGTTCCTGAGAAGGTTCGCGGCAAAGTTCTTCCTCAACAATGGCATTCTTTACAAGCGAAACCATGATTCTACTTTACTGCGTTGTGTGGATAAGACGGAAGCAAAAAGAATCATGGCAGAGCTGTATGAGGGTACCTTCGGAACATATTCCAGTGGACATACCATGGCAAAGAAAATCCTTCGGGCAAGATATTTCTGGTCCACAATGGAAGCTGACTGTTACCAACATTCTCGGAAGTGTCACAAATGCCAGATCTATGCTGATAAGGTGCACGTTCCTCCGGATCCTCTGAATGTCTTGACAGCACCTTGGCCTTTTGCAATGTGGGGCATTGATATGATCGGCGAGATTAAACCTACAGCATCCAACGTGCATCGCTTCATCCTGGTAGCGATTGATTACTTCACAAAGTGGGTTGAAGCAGCTTCCTTCGCTATCGTAACCAAGAACGTTGTGGCACGGTTCATTCAGCACAACCTGATCTGTCGATACGGTGTACCTGAGAGGATTATTACGGATAATGGTACCAATCTTAACAACAAGATGATCACTGAGCTCTGCGAGCAATTCAAGATACAGCACCACAACTCTTCTCCCTACCGGCCGAAGATGAATGGGGCTGTAGAGGCAGCTAATAAGAATATCAAGAAGATTGTGCAGAAGATGACAATGACCTACAAAGACTGGCACGAGATGTTACCGTTCGCTCTTCACGGGTACCGTACCTCAGCACGAACATCAACAGGGGCAACACCCTTTTCCTTGGTCTATGGCATGGAGGAAGTCTTGCCCATCGAAGTTCAGATACCCTCTCTCCGGATAATGAAGGATTCAGGTTTGAACGAAGATGACTGGATCCAGACTCGGCTTGATCAATTAAACCTAATTGACGAAAAGAGACTCACTGCTATCTGTCATGGTCATACGTATCAAAAACGGATGATCAAGGCTTTTAATATGAAAGTCAGACGACAAGAGTATCAAGTTGGGAACCTGGTAATCAAGCGCATCATTCTTCCTCAAAGTGATCCCAGGGGCAAATGGACCCCTACGTACGAAGGGCCATTTGTGGTTAAACATATCTTCTCAGGAGGAGCTATGATTCTAGCTACCATGGATGGTGACGACCTTCCTCACCCCGCCAATGCAGACATAGTAAAAAGATACTACGCATGATTAAAGACCCGCTAGGTTGACACACCTAGGCAAAAATAAGGGCTTCCCGGTGAACCAAAAGGGTTCGGGCAAAAATAAGGGATGAAATGAAAAAAATCTGTACACCCGGCAAGTCGAAAACCTAAAAAGGCGGCTTGGGCAAAAATGGGTATCCCGGTGGACTGAAAACCCGAAAGGGCGGTCCAGGAAAAAGTTAGGGATAAGCGTAATACTATGTCTCATTGGATCACCTTGCATCCAGAATTCGGCGTCAACAGTCAGGCTCAGACGACACCAATCAATCAGCTTCATCTTCAACTAAGTAGCGAAGTGATGAGACGCTTGAAGACATAAAGGCGATAGAAGAGTTGGAACCCAATGGGATTTTGCACATAGCTGTTTTGTTTCCCTTTTTGTATAAACTCTATCTTGTTCGGCGGTGTTCTCTTACTAGTACGTCAGCCTCTTGTACAAAAAACGCCTCTTTACAGGAAAATTTCAAAATCAATACAAATCCACTTTTCCAGACAAATTGCCAACTGTTTTCCTTTTCTGTTTTGTTTTGCAAAGAACGTCCAATGTTCATTTTTTATATATGCATTTGACATTAATTGCTAACTCATAAATACTTGCATGCGAAACAAAGGACTAATTATAGGTGACATCAGAAACAGGGGCAATAAAGAGTTGTCTAAGCGATCTAGTTGCTCTGTCCACCAAGGTACCAAGGTAAGTTCGGCTGAAGAACGTAACCAAGATACCTCCACTCCTCGCAGATTAAGACCAGAGTCAGCAATACTCTCCCCTAGCAGAGTTGGTCTCTCCTCAGCCCTGAATAAGGCACAGTATCTCCAGCAAGTCAGCGATACTCTCCCCAAGCAGAGTTAATCTACTGTCAGCCTTAAGTAAGTTGGGTATCCCCAGAAGATCTCAATATTCCCCAGCGGAGTATACAGATGTTCCTAGGCAAGCATCCCCGGTAGTCTTAATATAAGATTGTTCCCCGGCGGAATATCAGACACCCCAGTGGAGCCATTCCCCCAGTACAGTCCAAAGCTTATCCCCAGTAGATTCTGGAAGCTTATCCCCAGTAGATTCTGGAAGCTTATCCCCTACAAAGTACCAATCTCTCCCAGACATATTCAAAGGTTGTTCCCCACCAGGGTCTAACTGGGTTATCCTCAGACAATTGCCACGGAAAGATCGTCCTCGGCGAAGTTCTTCCTATCCCCCAGCGGAGTTCATCAAACCCCTCAACAAAACTTATCAACAGGAATCCCCAGCGGAGTTATCATCAAATTCTCAACGCAGTATCTCTTCCTACAGAGTAATTCCCCGTAGAGTAATCTCTTCATCAAGTTTATTCCCCAATGGAGTCATCTTCTCCTACCGGTTTATTCTTGCAATCATCATCCCCAGCGGAAATAAAGAGCTCTACTCTTCAACGTCATCCCAGGATTCAACAAACTCCCGACATTTGTCAAGGATTTATTTTCCTATACAAAAATACATTCATAGACATTTCACATTTCATACATGCTGCTTACATACATGATAAAGTGCATACGACACGATCTCATTTATTTTTGAGAACATCATGACATCACATTTCATACCTCATGACATTGCATACAACTGATGTTTTGCCTTTTCAGGAAAAAGGTCAATCCAAAGATGATTACTATCAACTTTCACAGTTCCAGCTTCGATACCTGTATCTAGCCAAGGCATATCTGTGAGCGATTGATTGTAGATTCGATACTTATATCTAGCCAGGGCACATCTACATGAAGAGTTTGAAGTTCCAGATTTGATACCTGTATCTAGCCAGGGCATATCTGTGGACGATTGATTGTAGATTCGATACCTGTATCTAGCCAGGGCATATCTGCATGAAGAGTTTGAAGTTCCAGATTCGATACATGTATCTAGCCAGGGCATATCTGTGAGCGATTGATTGTGGATTCGATACCTGTATCTAGCCAGGGCATATCTGTATGAAGAGTTTGAAGGTCAACCCCTGTAACAGGCCAGGAAATTATCTTTCATCTCGACCAACCTTTGGATGTTTCAGATTCGATACCTGTATCTAGCCAGGGCATATCTGTGGACGACTAATTGTGGATTCGATACCTGTATCTGGCCAGGGCATATCTGCATGAAGAGTTTAAAGTTCCAGATTCGATACCTGTATCTAGCCAGGGCATATCTATGAGCGGTTGATTCCAGATTCGATACCTGTATCCAGCCAGGGCATATCTGTAGAGGACCAGTTCCGGATTCGATACCTGTATCCAGCCAGGGCATATCTGTGACCGATTGATTCTAGATTCGATACCTGTATCCAGCCAGGGCATATCTGTATGAAGAATTCCAGATTCGATACCTGTATCCAGCCAGGGCATATCTGTATGAAGAATTCCAGATTCGATACCTGTATCCAGCCAGGGCATATCTGTAGACGACCAGTTCTGGATTCGATACCTGTATCCAGCCAGGGCATATCTGCATGAAGAATTCCAGATTCGATACCTGTATCCAGCCAGGGCATATCTGTAGACGACCAGTTCCGGATTCGATACCTGTATCCAGCCAGGGCATATCTGTGGGCGACTAATTCCAGATTCGATACCTGTATCTAGCCAGGGCATATTTGTGGACGACTAATTCAGATTCGATACCTGTATCTAGCCAGGGCATATCTGTGAGCGATTGATTGTAGATTCGATACCTGTATCTAGCCAGGGCATATTTGTGAGCGATTGATTATAGATTCGATACCTGTATCTAGCCAGGGCATATCTGCATGAATAGATTGAAGATCAACACCTGAAACAGGCCAGGAAATTATCTTTCTTTCTTAGGTACGCAAGTTCTCGCTAAGGAATCTCTTACGCGATCGACACACATTTCCAAATGGCATCTATAAGCCCATTCCCGACAAGACTCTGTCACATCTCCAGATGGCATCCATAAGCCCATCCTTCTATCCATCATATCTCCAAATGGCATCTATAAGCCCATTCCCGACATCACATTGCTGATATTCTACTATGCGAGTGCAAATTTCTGGGCACTTTAATGTTCAATCATCTTCCACCTTCGGATCACGAAAGGAACGCAAGCCAATCTACATCCTCAGGTATAAGAAGATTGAATAGGGGCAACTGTTGTACCCCAAAATTTGCCCTCCCATGTTCTCCAAGATTTATCAAGAATCATCTCCAAGTGGCTCAAGATTTCTCAAGGGTTGCACAGTCAAACATCCTCCTAAGCCAGTCAAAATTAGGGTTTTGGTTCCTTCAATGAATTTAGGGTTTTCAAGGGCTCAATCAAGTCCCATAGGCCCATATACATTGTCAAGCATCTACATGCCAAGTTTCAAGATTCACAATGCCAGTTTGCACAGTCAAAAGCCCTATTTGCTCAACAATCAACTGCAGGGGCAAAATGGTCATTTTACAGTCAAAAGTCATAATTTTTGGTCAACATCTTATTTTGAGCTCACAATCATCATTTGATCAAGTCTTGATCATGATTCCACAAGCATGGCTCAAAAATCATCAAGATGCAAAAGTTTCTATTTTTGGACAGTAGAAAAGTCAACTGTATCTTGACCAAGGCATAACCTTTTCACGGTTCATCAGAAAAATCCCATCCAATGCTCATTTTGAAGGGGATGACATTTCCTACAACTCATCTTCACATTCCAAGTCCAAGAAATGCTCTCACAAAAAGTTATCAATTTCTACATTATAGGTCAATTTCAAAAGTCAATAAAAATGCACTTTAAGTCAAAGACCATAACTTGATATTGGTAAATCCAAATGATATGGGACCAAAGGAATTGGTCAGAGGACTTCAAGACCTTTCCAAAATGTCCAAGAACATGTTCATATGATCAAAATTGAGCAAGATATGCATTGGAGAAGTTGGGAAATTTTTGTGAATTTGCAAAAGTCAACTTTGCTCAAAACACATCATTTTTGCTAATGGGCCTCAAATTCCTTCTTGAAACTTTATCCAAAGCTCATGCACGACCCATTAAGATTATTTGAAATTATTTTCTTATTTTTTATTAATTAATTGGATTTTTAATTGATTTTAATTCCTTTAATTGATTTAAAATGTAGGAAATTCAAAGATATGTTTTTTCAAATCTTTTGTGAAGCAAACAAGCTCAGGGCAAGCTGGCAAATTCGTGTATCAATCAAAGAGACAAAAATCTCCATGTTTGGCAAGTTTTCTCAATCAAAAAGATTGAAAAATATTTGATTTTCAATCAAATATTGAAACATCAATGCAAGGGATTTCATGTGCAAGATTTACCCTAGTTTCATTCCATTATAAGTACTGAAGCTAACCCTAATGCATCACACGTGAAAACTTTGCAAGAAAGCCATTTGAAATATTGAAAAAAATCAAAGAAAACTCAAAACTGAATTCCATAGTTTAACGTGATTCAAAGTTTGTTCTTGTTTATAATATATTGCAGGAACTCCCAGGAACAATTTGCAACTAAAATCACACGCCAAAGCTCAAGAAATCACCATTCACAGACCCACGGTTTGCTTAACTTTTTCAGAATCGAAACTCACATTTTATGCATCATTAACATGTTATAATCATTGCTTTGCATTGCTAGAACCTCTCTGAAGCTAATGGTATAGGTGAATTGCATTATGGTGTCAAGAATCAAGAAATACCATTAACGAATTCTAGGGTTCTTGAATCTCAAAATTGGGGTTTTCCATATCCAGTAAAATTGAGACTTCTCATGCCTATGGTTGTAATCGTTGCAACCAGACGAATTGAACCCAACCATCGCGCCATATTTATATTTCTTGTGGAGCTAATCGCTATTATTCCTCATGCTATTTTGTGGGGGTTAAAAACCCCCACTATCTGTTTATTATTTACAGGCATTCAGCGAAGAAGACAATACGTGGAAGCGTGTGGTTGGCTCATTCAAATATAACGCGCGTTTTTATTAATTTCCAGCATATGTTGTTGTTTTATATAATATATCCATTGTCCACTATACTAACAAATCATGCAGCGTGGTGTAGTGGTTGGTGATCTGGCTGGTTATCATTGGGACCTGGGTTCGATCCCCAGGTCCACCCAAAACGCATTATGTTATTTTTCTTCACATACTTGCATGCAGGCTACTGAGCGTTGTTCATCATACACCTTACTCATCCAGACGCCAAGTGTCTTCCCACTCAAATCCAGTGGCCAAAGATGAAAGACTATGGTATTCCCTAGTCAATGAACACGCACCTGATCCAGAAAGTCAAAGCAGGCTTGTGAAATAAATGGGCCTGAAATTTTCAGAACAACACCTCCTAATGGGTCCATCACCCCCCTGGTTTACTATTCTTCTTTTTTTATTTTCTTTTCCTTTTTAATTCTTTTAATTATTATTATTATTAGTATTTAATTAACAAACTTTTATTTTCACAATAAATTCAGACCATTAAAAAATGTAAATATGTTATTTATTACTATTATTATTAATTTCACCCTTTTATTTTGTAAATAAATATAAATTAATTAATTTAGTATAATTAGGTTTTACTTTAATCTTTTTTTACAATAAATAAAATTAGCTTGGACTTAGGGTTTTTAACTAACTTTTGACCTTTTATTTTATTTTCATTAAAAAACATTAAAAAAACATAAAAAATACTTTTTCTTTTTAATTAATTAATTAATTAGTAAATTAGGTTTAATATTTAATTAATTGCAAAAAGGACAAAATTTCTTTCTTTTCTCAAAAAGGGTCAAAACCCTAGGACGTCCCGATTCAATTTCTTCGCGCGCATATTTATTTTAATTCTTATTTTGATCATATTTATGTATCTGTTTCAAAGGATGTAATAGATAATTAGGACCCTTTTATCGCTTTCTTTACTTTCCGCATTTATTTTCCAAAGGGTTATGTTTTTGGCGATGTAAAACCCGACGCCTTGTAATAGCGTAGATTCACTTTCCGCAATTTATTTCCCGCAAACTATTAACTGTTAATTATGCATGACAAGACTTGTATGAAAAATAAAATCAAAGCGTAGCTCACAAATAACATGTACAAGATAATCCTAACTGAATTTGACACACATGCACATGCCACTCTTAGGGTACACCTCACTTGGTTGCCTCAAGGTGGTCATCAAGTATAGGGTGTTTTAGAGGTCGCCCTCCTGTCTAAAAGATCCAGTTGCCTCGAAACGGTTGCCTCAGATAAAAAGGATCTATGACATTAGGGTTACCGCTAAGGCGTCCTACTATTGCTTTGGTGACCACACATGTCCCTATAATCGAATTGACCCGAATAACTCCAACGACGGTGCTACCTACTTTTCAATAGTGGGATAGTACTGTCGAAAGGACTCTTACACAGCCTAATTCCTTAGAGTAGGTAGATTTCTCCTGGGTACTTGCTCTTTCAAAAAAAACAAAAACATCTTTTCGCACTTATACTTTCAAAAAGTTTTCAAACAAATACTTCATACACTCTTGAGGACTGATACAAGAGTTACCTAGAAGTTTTCAAAATGAAACTTTTTTCAAAACCCACAAACACAAGAAAAGCAAACAATTTTTTTGAAAACATAGTGAGCAAGTACCTAAGAGCCCGTGGATAACCACAGATAGAAAGGGTGCTAACACCTTCCCTTTCTATAATCTACCTCCCGAACTGAGAAACATCTCGAAAAGGAATTTTGCTGTGCTTTTGTCCTTTCCTTGTTGGAGAAAATAAAATACGGTGGCGACTCTTGCTTACCGCGACATTTCGCGAACCAGCATTTCAAAACAGTCAGTTCTATTTCCACCGATCACACAAACCTATACTTTAGGAGGTTAAAATATTAGAAGAGTAACACACATGCAAATTATAAGCCAAAATGGTTAAGTAAAATGCAAAAATTGCTAAGTTGTTCGTTACAAAATGATCTGAAATCAAAGTACAAACATTTAAAAAATCACAAATAAAACCAATCAAGCACATAAGTCAAAATGGGAGAGTAGCCTTCATTCGATCATATTTCACCTTGGTCAACAACATGCGACGTTCGATTACAAATTTTTGAAGAGTAAGGATATCAATTTCGGTTCCTAAGCTTTGAGCCCTTTCAACCTGATGGACACCCACTTTAATCTCTTTGCCTAGTTGCTTACGGTCAAGTTTTTGAATTTATTCTTGGCGTTCCTTGGCCTTGCTAATGGTAGCTTGCAATTCTTTTATTTGTGCCTCCCAAGTAGAGATATTGGCAGTGCAAGTGTCAAATTCCTCTTGACTTTGTCAAAATATTTTTTCCAGTTCTTCGACCTTGGTGGTGGACTCAGTAGTCGCTTCCCATTGAGCTTCTTGGGTTTCCATTTTGTTTTCAATCTTGGTTGAAGCGTCTCATTTACGCATAAGATCTGCAGTAACATTATTAATGAGAAACCCAAGTTCGACAATAACCTCTGCAATTTTTGGAGTGGTTGTTAAGATGTCAACTTTCTTCAACAAATCCTTGATCCCATATCAGGCACGTGTATCATTTTTTAGAACTTGGATCAAGTTAACTTCAAAGGCTTTCTCTTTGATCTGTTGGGTAATTTGGTCAGCAAGTTAGATAGCATAGTGACCACCAGAAGCAGTCGAGGAGTTGGAACTCTTATTAGTTGAAATAGCCTTTGTACTCATCATGAACTTAAAATACTTTGATTGTTTATTTTTCTTCAAATTATCCACTTCTTTTCGAGAAAGAGAAGTAGAGGTGACATTTGAAGAGGTTTTAAAATCCTTAGTGGTCCCAAAGGGTTTGTCGGTGCCAGTTGTGTTATCATGTTGGGCATTATCGTTTTTTTGTTCCTCTTCACCTCGAGGATGTTCAAAACCATTGGACATATGTTCATCCTCGTCATTTTGCTCATATTCATCGTCATGGGGGATTTTGGGTGAGGATTATTCTTGTGTTTTATCATTGAGATCTTCAATATCTGGAATTTCCATGCTGATATGATCCAAATCTTCATTGTCGCTCCCAGAGTCAGATGCTTGAGTGTATTGGGGGAAAACAGGAGGTGGAGGAACTTTTTGTTAAATTTCTACAGGTTGATTCACTTTTCTTGTAGATCCTTTGGTAGAACCTTTGTTAGATGTAAGGTGGACTAAAGGAGAACTGATGCTTTGAGGAACAACATATTTAATGCTGGAAGTTTCAGTACCAGTTTTATCTCTCTGCAAAAAAGGAAAAGAATGAGGGTTATTATCAAATGAAAATAAAAGTATGGTGAGGGAAAAATAAGACAAAGTTGCATTACCTTAAGTCCCTCAACACTGGGACTGGAGTTATCACTCTCACCATGCTCAGGCGCAACCGTGTTAGTTCGCTCAGGATCGACATTAATGACCTTCTGAGCGACAAGCTTTGACATTTTGACCTTGACGACATTGGCTTGTGATTGAGGGTTAGAGTCTAATGTTTTTGACTTCTTTTTCTTCTTCATAGATTTATAAGTGTCTGGTGATAGATATTCGGGATATGTTTCTATTGATTGGAGGTTGTGGGTTGCTTTGTGTGATACGGTGGCAGAACAAACTATTTAATATTGGTTTTGCATTTGTGTTCACAAATGTTGCGGTAAGCAAGAGTCGCCATCGACTTTTCTTTTATCTAAATCAAGGAAAGGGTGAAAAGAACAGAAAAAGACCTTTTTCAAGATTATTCTGAGTAAAGGGCGTAGATTATGGAAATGGAAGGTGTTAGCACCCTTTCCATCCATAGTTATCTATGGGCTCTTAGAGGTTTTCTCATTTTGAAATGCCTTTGTGCTTTGTGTGTTTGAAAATGTTTTGAAATGCCTTAGTGCAGCGATTTGCTTTGCATTTAAGTCTTGTATCAGTCCTCAAGAGTGTTAAAAAAGAAAATTGTTGTAACCTAAAATTTTCCCTCTCATTCTACTCAAGACAAGTCCATTGAGATCCCCAACTTACCCTAGGATGACTAAGAATTGACCAGACAAATTCTCCTCCTAAGGCAATGAACCTCAACTCGGGTTTCAATTTTAAGTAATATGTGTGAGTTCCAAGGATCCCAAATGTTCTCCATTGTCCTAATATGTCCTCAAGATCATCCATGCCAAATTTCATGCCTTGCACAACAAGTTTGCTCAGTCAACTGCTCAAATGCCTATAAATCAACTATACTAAGTCAAAAGTCAACTGTGGCCCAAATACAGTTAAACTTCAAGATTTTTGGTCAACATCAACATTTTGAAGTGATCAAATTAGGGTTTCTAAAAGAAAAGTCAACCAAACTTTGACCAGGCATAACTTTCTCATACTTTATCAGAAATTTTTCCACCAAGGCTCATTTTGAAGATAATCCAATTCCCTACAACTTCTCTTCATCCATCAAGTTCAAGAAATTCCCCAATCAAAATATAAAAGATCATACATTATAGGTCCTTTCAAAACGTCAACAAAAACACCTTTTGGGTCAAAGCCCCTTACATGAATATGGAAGATCCAATTAAGATGAAACCAATTTTTTTGTTTATAGGACATCTTAAGCTCTCCAAAAAGTCCAAGGACACCCTCTTAGGGTTAAAAATTAGAGAGATATGCATTGCTAAAGTTGACCAATTTTTGGAAAAGTGCATTGACCAAACTTGAATTTTCTCCAAATGGGCCCATATTTTCATGCTTGAAACTTGTTTCTAACATGACCCACGACCTTTGAGCTTAGTCATACATTATTTTATTATTTATACTACATGTTTTGATATTTTATCCATTAAAATGCAAAATTAAATAAAGTAAATAAAAAAAATAATGAAATATTTGATTCAGAATCTTTTTCTCATCAAATGATGGACAAAACATGCTGGCATATCAAAATGAAAATGTGCAAGCCAAGATGGGAAAGGATGTCCAAAATAGGAAAGATTTTCATGTGGATATTTGGAAAAAATCTTGCACTCAATGCCATGGATCTTTTTATATATTTGT
Organism: Vicia faba; assembly: GCA_948472305.1. Lineage (NCBI taxonomy): Eukaryota > Viridiplantae > Streptophyta > Magnoliopsida > Fabales > Fabaceae > Vicia > Vicia faba. Next base: position 1,369,218,462 of record OX451736.1, on the reverse strand, counting down.
TACCCTAATGGGATTCACTACATACACACAACAAGTCCAGGCCTAATGCAGACGCGCAGCAGCCACAAAAGAACCATAGCAAAGTGCAAAATTTCAAGAAAATCGTGAAGGTTAAAAGCATCAGTTCTAGCCTTTGTTGATAAAAAAAGAGCCAATCTTCCTCCTGAGGTTCCAAGGGAGGCAAATCATCCCTCGTACGTGCCTAAAAGACCCCGAGATTGCCCAACCGGATCTCAACTTTTATGGTAAATTCTTGGATCTCAAACTTGCATATTAGGCCATATAAATTTTGTTTAAGATTGCCTTTGTACTACTGCTGATGTTTGCTGACTTTTAGACGTGTTACATGAGTCAATAGGGGCTGAAATAGCAAAATACCATGGATGACCGCCGTTAGGGTTTTAAGTTTGAATCTTGCAATACGCGAGGATCTAGCCATTTTTAAGGCCATATTAATGATCAGGGGACATTTTTAAGTCAATCTGCATATTTGGTTTTTTTGGTTGCTCACATTTTAAGGTGACCCCACCAGAGAAGACAATGGAAACCACCGGTTTCGGTGGTTAGACCGGCCAGACCAAGGTCAAACGGTGGCGTGGCATCTCTCACCTCTCCTATTGGATTATTTTAAAATATGATTTCTCTCTCTCATTTTGATTGGTCTATTGGATTGCTGACGCGCAGTTTTTTTTTATGAATGGGACTTGGTCATTGTTTTACATATAATGTTATTAAGTCATCATAATCATGAACGAATTGGCAACGTAAGTGGTAAAGGCATAGGGTATGTGAGAGGAAGGATCTGGGTTCGATCCCAGAATCCCACATTTTGTATTTTCTAACCAATTTGTTTCAGATCCAATACATTGCCATCCCACGCATATACCTTGCACCCTCAGATCCAGCCATCAAGTCTGCATTATTCCAGATCCAGCGCTCCTGGGCGCAGCCCCGTGATGGACCTTCCAGATGCAGCAGCATGTGATCACACGCTGGATGGGCCAACAGATCTGGGCCCTTAGAAAAAATTCCAGCCTGCACCCCCCCAATTGGGTTTCTCATCTCCCAGGCCCATTTTTTTAATTTCTTTATTTTTTTTAATTTTTTTAATATTTTTTGTTTATTCATTTTTTAAAAATCATAAAATCAGAAAATCAGAAAATCAGAAAAAATAGGACTTAGAGTTTTTTCTTAATAAAATTGATTTTTTGAAAATTAATTTAATTAACTTTAATTTGTTTTCTTTAATTTAAAATTAATTAGAGATTAGGTTGAATTTCAAATCTTTCAAAAAAAGAAACATCAAAATATTTTTAATAGGCAATTAGACTTTTAGGGTTTAGAACTTATTCTCGTCTCAATTTCTGCGCGTTATTTTTCATACTATTATTTTTTATTTATGTAATTGTGCCCGGTTTGTAATAGTTTAATTAGGGTTTATAATTTCCGCATTTTACTTTTCAGTCATTATTCATGTAACTACACCAAAGCCCTATAATAGCTGTAGGAACTTTATTTCTCGCTTTTATATTTTTTATATGCTTGTATATAAATTGTTAGCAAATTAGGCGTGCATGACAAGAATTAACCAATAAATCATTAGACCACTATCGTCAAGATAAAATACCTGAAAAAAGCACATTGTTGCACACTTGCACCCCTAGGGTATTTCCCACTTTGGTTGCCTTCGAAAATGGTCATGTCCCTCGAACGTAGGGATATTTTAGCAAAGACCCTCAGTTAAAATTCATCATAAAGATCATGGTCCCTTAATGTCCCTCGAGTTGCCTGCGAGAAATGATCTTGTCCCTCGATGTTGCCTATATGATGGCAGTCCCTTCGAATTGCTAATGTATCTCTATGTGTTGCCTTCAATGACCATAAACGTCCCTTTCGATAGTCCCTAAACATCCAATGATAAGGCTAGCTACTCACTAATAGTAGGATAACACTATCTAAAGGGTAGGAGGAAAATAACATCCTTTTTCGAGTAGGTAGATAGCTGTTAAGTACTTGCTCAAAATTAATTCCTTTTTACACTCACACACTTTCAAAATTATTTTCAAAAACGCTTTATCACACTCTTGAGGACTGATACAAGAGTTATCATAAAGCAAACAAAATCTTTCAAAACACACAAACACGAAAACATTTTTCAAAAATGAGCAAGTACCTAAGAGCCCGTAGAAAACTACAGATGGAAAGGGTGCTAACACCTTCCCTTTCCATAATCTACCCCTTACACAAAATCTTGAAAAAGGTCTTTTTCTATTCTTTTCACCCTTTCCTTTGTCGAATAAAAGAAAAGTCGGTGGCGACTCTTGCTTACTGCGACATTTGTGAACAAAAAACGCAAACCAGTATTAACAGTCGGTTCTGCCACCGTATCACAGAACTTGCGACTCTGCTGGGGATAAAATAAAAAGTGGGGTTTACCTTAGGGTCTAGTTCATTTCTAATATGTTTTCTTTGTTTGTTTTGATTGCTTTATTTTTAAGGGTATTGTTTGGGTTGCTATAGATCCTAAACCCGGATCTGGGGAAACCTTTTAGGTAAGTAGCAATAGATCATGGAAATTGTGCGGGGTATACCGACATGGTTGAAACGATAGCTACGTTGATGCAACACTTTGGTTGGGGTACTGGTATCCCTTAAGTTAATCAAGGAGAATACGGGGCTGCTGCGTGGTGTCATGAAGCGTCAACTGACCTTAGAACCTTAATTGAACAACTTGGCTATTAGGACGTAGTGAGATAGCCATATTTGGTGTATTCCCAAAGTCGATTGATACTCGATGCTACACTCATTGAGATTTGACTCCCGAGTTTTGTTTGGTGATAAGTCAGTTGTCTATTGGAATGAAACTTATGGGAAAGATCAGTGATATTGAGATCCCTTAGAACCCGGTTACTATTTATAGGACAAGTTGAACCAATCAAAACTTCAAGAGGGTATTACCTTAAAACCCATTCTAGACTTAAACCTAAGGTCTTTTTGTGATTTGCTTGTGCTTGCTATATCTGTGATTTCTTAGCATAATCATGACATCATAACATGGCATATCATACTAACCATTTCAAGGATTTTCTAGGGCTTATCTTTGTCTTGTTTTGTAGGACATGACATCCGCTCGCAGGAACACTATCCAAGTCAACCTTGTGAAAGTACCTCCTGAAAGCTCTCCCTTCACTGAAAAACATGGTCGAATTCTCAGCTTGGTCACTTCCAATCCCGATGAAGAAATGCTAAAGGTGCTCTTTCAGTTCTTTGATCTGTTACATCACTGCTTCACTTTTCCCGATTACCAGTTAGTGCCTACTATGGAGGAGTTTTCTCAGTTATTGGGGGTACCTATCCTTAATCAGTTACCATTCAACGATATGGAAAGAGACCCAAAACCCAAAGAGATTGCTCAAGCCCTATCTTTACAACGGTCTGTAGTGGAAAATTGGGAAACCAGAAGAGGTGTCCAAGGATTTCTAGATAAGTTTTTACTTGAGAAAGCTCACCATTTTTGGGATAGCCTAGATTTGCAAGGTTTTAAAGAAGTGCTGGCCCTTCTCATCTATGGGATGGTACTATTCCCTAACATGGACCAACTCATAGATATGAATGCAGATAAGGTTTTTCTGTCTCATAATTCGGTGCCTACTTTACTTGGGGATATTCTACACTCTCTACATACTTGCACTCTAAAGAGAAGAGGGGCACTTCTGTGTTGCACTGCTCTATTGGCTAGGTGGTTTATTTCGCACCTACCTCTGTCTGTTTTGAGAAATGAGCAGGGTATGAGATGGTCTCATAGGTTGATGTACCTTACACATTTGGATATTCATTGGTGTTCTCGGTCCTTGGAGAGTGTCACCATCATTGATCGTTGTTGGGAATTCCCTAATGTCCCTATCTTAGGCATTAGGGGAGGAATCACTTATAATCCTTGTTTAGCGTTGCAACAATTTAGTTATGCTAGAAGGGATGGTCGTCACAACACACTCGTCCAAGTAATCACATTTTATTATGAGAATGATGCTCAGGGTTATCGTAAGACGTTCATTTGAGCTTGGGGAATGATAAACAGAGTTGATAGAAAGACACTAGGGCACAAGAATTCCATCCCTATTGAGCCTTACCTCAAATGGGTGCGAGCTCGTGCTCAATGTCTTATGATGCCTTACCCCGCCATCTTACCTATGATTATGGATCCAATTGCCGAGGGAGACACTCCTTACATTGTCCTCCATCCTGACATGTTAATTGATTTTGAGGAGCTACGGAAATCATGGATCCAACTCAAAGAAGAACGGGATACCTTTGAAACCCAATTCTACGCCAGCGAGATGAAGGTATTAGAGCTCACCAGGTTACTTCCCGAGGAGAAGAGTATAAATGCTTGCATTGCACCAAAGAGGATGCGCCGGTGGGACGCTTGAGTCTTTCTTTTCTTGGAGAGTTTATTTTTGCTTTGTTACTTCCCTTGTAAGCCCAAGAGGCATCATAGTAAGCGATAAAACTTCTTAATGCAATTAACGTTTTTTCTCTTTCTGTTTAAGCAAATTTAAGTCTTAGAAATCCTTGAAAAACATTGCATACATATATCATACATATCATTGCATAAATAGGTTTTAAATTAGGTTTCTCATCTTCTTCGCTGTTTATTTCAGTAATGGCTCTAGAACAAATAGTGAAGGATCTACAAACTCAGAATGCTCAATTTCAACAGATGATCATGGCTTTGGACAAGGGGCAACATGAAATGAAAGTCCTGATTGTTAAAGAGAAGACCAAGAAGACAAGGAAGACAACTGTTGTGGTGAATTTGGGAAGGAGGTTCAAAGGACCATTAAGGCAAGTGGTTGAGCTAACATCTTCGTCAAAAGAAGGAGACAACCAAGAAGGGGAGACAAGAGAGGAAGACCCCAGTCCAAGGGAATCTGATAATGAGACTGACTATAATGAAAAGCAGTACCCTCCGGCCCACGAAAAATACAAACAGCTGGAAGAGCGTCTAAGTGCAATGGAAATCCAGAAGGTGCCTGGGCTGGACTTTTAAGAGTTGGGTTTGGTTTCTGGATTTGTCATCCCGCAGAAGTTCAAGGTGTCGACATTCGCAAAATATGATGGGGTTTCATGTCCCAAGATGCACCTCCGATCTTATGTAAGGAAGATACAACCTCACACTGCTGACAAGGACTTATGGGTCCACTTCTTTCAAGATAATCTATTTGGAACTCAACTAGAGTGGTTCTACCAACTGGAAGGGACCAACATTCGTAACTGGGAAGACTTGGATGCTTCTTTCTACAAGAAGTATCAGTATAATGTAGATCTCTCTCCCATCTGTATACAACTCCAAAGTATGTCTATGGGTTCGAGCGAGGGTTTTAAAGACTATGCTCAGAAGTGGAGGGACTTAGCAGGAAGAGTCCAACCCTCCTGTCTGATAGGGAGTTAGTGGATATGTTTTTGGGTACCCTATCTAGTCCTTTTTTCAATCACCTGATTGGAAGCTCCTCAGCCAACTTTACTGAATTGATTTTGACAGGAGAAAGAGTAGAAGCTGGGATTAGGAGTGGCAAGATCCAAAAGGATGCATCCTCTAGTACAATAAGGAAGCCATTTTATGGGAAGAAGGAAGTAGGTGCCACTTATAGCCAAAGGAATCAGGACAAAACTGAATGTCATCCAACGGTAGGGGCTGTTATGATCTCTAAACCTGCACCTACTCAATAACAAAATAATCAGCCTAGAGCAGAAAGACTTGTAAGACAATTCACCCGAATAAATATGACTTTATCTCAAGTGTTTCCTCACTTACTAAAATCTAATCTGGTAACTTTGCGGGAAGCTATGAAGAATCCCAACACCGCATCTCCTCGCTACAACCCAAATGCTCGTTGTGCTTACCACTCAGAAAGTCCAGGCCATGATACCAACGACTAATGGGCTTTGAAAAACAAAGTGCAAGACCTTATCGAAGCAAAGGAGATTGAATTTGAAGCTCCTGAGATTCCCAATGTTATCATTGATCCTATCCCCAAGCATGGATGGGGTGTTAATGTTGTTGACAATGATGCGTTCGTTACTTCTGTTGAGGAACTTGTTACTCCTATCATGACTGTTAAGTGGAACTTGTTGAAAGCCAGTTTATTTTTGGGCTGTGGCGAAGGTTGCCACTTATGTTTATCTCTACCGACTGGTTGTTATTTGTTGAAAGAAGGTGTTCAACGGCTGATAGATAATAGAGAGATTTTGTTTGAAAAGACTCCCATCTCGACTGTTCCTTGTAAGGATGTTTCAATCATAACCATTTATGCCAATCCTCCCGGGGTCTCCACCAAAAGACCCGTCAGAATTACACCTACTCCGAAGTTGGCTCCTCTGATCATCACTATGTCAGGGCCAATACCATACTCATTGGACAAAGCTGTTCCCTGGAACTATGAGGCTGACGTCTACTACCACGGCGCCAAGCAAGACCTGCTGGCTTCTGAAGACCAAGTTTCCAAAAATACTAATCCCGACATTGACAACATCGTTGGGACTAGTAAAATAACAAGAAGTGGAAGAGTGTTCTCCCCTGATATTTCTCTTCCAAAAGCCGTTACTAGTCCTGTGATTATTCCTACTATTGCTCCTGCTGATACTACTACTGCAATTCCTGTAATTACCCCAGTTTCCACCCCTATCACCGAGTCGGTCGAGACTCGGGGAAAATACATATCTATTGAGCCTGTCTAGACGAAGGCGCATTCAGAATCTATCCTAGAGGCTTCCAAGAAGGAAATAGAAGAAATCTTGAAGATTATAAAGAAGAGTGACTACAATATGGTCAAACAGCTGGGGCAGACCCCTTCTAAGATTTCAATGTTAGCCCTACTATTGTGTTCCGAAGCTCATGCAAAGGCTTTGGTGAAATTCCTTAAAACTGCCCATGTGCCACAAGAAACCTCCGCTGACGAATTTGATGATTGTGTGGCCAGTTGGGTGGCTGATAATGGTTTGGGTTTTTCTGATGTTGATCTAACACCCAGAGGGAGAAAACATAATGATGCGCTGCATGTTTCCGTCAAATGCATGGGAACTACTTTGGCCCATGTTCTAGTAGATATTGGTTCATCATTGAACGTGCTGCCCAAGAAGGCTCTAGATAGATTAGATTGTGAAGGTTTGACCCTGAAACTCAGCAACATTATAGTGAGGGCTTTTGATGGGTCAAAAAGAATGGTGCACGGGGAGGTGGACATCCCCAACAAAGTTGGTTCTCATACCTTTGACTCCACTTTTTATGTGATAGATATCAGACCATCCCATTCTTGTTTATTGGGTTTCCCTTGTATCCATGGGGCAGGAGATGTCACGTCCACTCTGCATCAGATGATGAAATACCCGGTAAAAGGAAAGATTGTTGCGGTACATGGTGAAGAAGAGTACATGGTAAGTCACTTGAACTCCTTCAGGTATGTGGAAATGGATTGCGAGTTCATCGAGACTCCGTGTCATAACTTCAAAGAGGTGCCTCGGACTATGGCTGCAACTTAAATTGTCACCAATATGCCGAAGATCACCAGACCTTCCTTGAATATGGCTTCTCTCAAGGACGCCAAAGTAGTTATTGAAGAAGGTGGGTGTACCCTCTAAGGCCAACTCCCTGACATTCCATAGAAATATGATAAGTTTGGTATGGGTTTCTCTTCATGGGCTCAAAGGGTTGTTTGTCGTGCTCGTGCTGGAGGACCTCCCCTACGCATCAGCAATCATGGGGTCAATGCTCTAGAAGACAGTGATGGTGACTATGACATGGATAGCTGGATCTTCCCTACTATTAACGGTGGACCCAATAACTGGACAGCAAAAGACTTTGTACTAATTACTTTTATTCAGAAGTAATTGTCTTTCTTGTTTTCAGATATGTAATAAACAATATAAACTCTATGGCCATGTGTCTTACCCGGGGCATAATGGTTTATTTGCGGGGGTTATCATGTTTTAATCTCATATGTCATTAATAAAGCATTGGACGTTTTGCATACAAATTTTGTGCTCTCTGTTTTTCTTTTCTGCTTTTTACTTTGTCTATACAGCTATGCTCTTACACACACTCACGTATCAAACTGCAGATCCATATCCACTATGGATCCCATTGATAATAGTTCTGCTATTGCCGATTATGACTTTGAAAATCCGATCAACCAAGCCGAGGACGAAGGTGAGGATGATTGTGAGGTACCCGGAGAACTTGCTAGACTGTTACAGTAGGAAGAAAGGGCTATACAGAATCATGAAGAGCCAGTTGAGACGATAAACTTGGGCACAGAAGAGGACAGAAAAGAAGTCAAGATAGGTGAAACTTTGGAGCTTAATGTCAAACAGCGGTTGATACAGATGTTGCATGATTATGTCGAGATCCTTTGCCTTGTCATATAAAGACATGCCAGGACTGGACACAGATATTATGGTTTATCATCTGCCAACTAAAGAAGATTTCCCTCCGGTAAAGCAGAAGGTTCGTCGTATGCGTCCTGAAATGTCAGAGAAGATCAAAGCAGAAGTTATGAAACAATTCAACGATGGTTTCCTAGCTGTCACCTCTTATCCCTAATGGGTTTCTAACGTAGTCCCGGTGCCTAAAAAGAACGACAAGGTACGTATGTGTGTGGACTACCGAGATTTGAACAGGGAAAGCCCCAATGATGACTTTCCCCTTCCCCACATTGACATTCTGGTTGACAACACCGCGCAACATAAGATCTTTTCCTTCATGGACAGTTTCTCTGGTTACAATCAGATCAAAATGGCACCCGAAGACATGGAGAAAACAACCTTTATCACACAATGGAGCACTTTCTGCTACAAAGTGATTCCGTTTGGGTTGAAGAACGGTGGGGAAACCTATCAGCGAGCCATGGTAGCTTTGTTTCATGACATGATTCACCATGAGATAGAGGTCTATGTTGATGATATGATAGCCAGTCCCAAACTGAGGAAGAGCACCTTGACCATCTACAAAAGCTGTTTTATAGGTTGAAGATGTACAAGCTGAGGTTAAATCCGAACAAGTGCACCTTCGGGGTAAGGTCTGGTAAACTTCTAGGTTTCATTGTTAGAGACAAGGGCATCCAGGTATACCCTACAAAGGTGAAGGCTATACAAGAGATTCCGTCTCCTCGCACTGATAAGGAGGTTATAGGTTTCTTGGGACGCCTAAATTACATTCCCAGGTTCATTTCCCATTTAACTGCTACTTGTGAGCCAATATTCAAACTCCTCAAGAAAGATCAAGTGTTAAAATGGAATAAGGAATGCCAGACTGCCTTCGAGAGAATCAAGGAATACCTTCAAGAGCCTCCAATTCGGATGCCTCCGATTGAAGGAAAACCTTTGATAATGTACTTAACAGTGTTACATAATTCAATGGGGTGTGTTCTTGGGCAACATGACGAGTCTGGTCCAAAAGAGCACGCAATATACTACCTTAGCAAAAAGTTTACCGACTGTGAGACAAGATACTCACTGCTCGAGAAAACTTGTTGTGCTTTGGTATGGGCTGCTCGCTGAATGAGACAGTATATGTTAACCCATACTACTTTGTTGATATCTAAGATGGATCGGATCAAGTACATCTTTGAGAAGCCCACTCTCTACGGAAGATTAGCAAGATGGAAAATGATCTTGACCGAATACGATATCCAATACACGACCCAGAAAGAAATCAAGGGAAGTGTACTAGTTGATCATTTGGCTCATCAGGCTGTGGATGACTACCAGTCCATGAATTTTGAGTTCCCGGATGAGAATATCATGTTAGTGACTGACTATGAAGAACCTGGACCGGATGAAGGACATGAGGAAGGATCCCGATGGACTATGGTTTTAGATTGAGCTTCCAATGCGCTTGGCAATGGCATCGGTGCTGTAATCATATCCCCTGAGGGCTGTCATACTCCTTTCACCCCAAGACTATGTTTTAACTGTACCAACAATATGGCGGAGTATGAAGCATGCACCATGGGTCTCAAAGCTGCTATCAACCTAAGGATCAAGTTCTCGAGCATTTTCGAGGATTCAGCCTTGGTAATAAGTCAAATCAAAGGGGAGTGGGACACGAAACACCCTAATCTCATCCCTTACAAAGAACATGTGCTAACATTGCTTCCACACTTTGAAGACGTCACCTTTGAACATTTTCCACGAGAAGAGAACCAGTTAGCGGATGCACTAGCTACTATGTCGTCCATGTTCAAGGTCAGATGGGACAACGAAGCTCCTCGGATCACCATTGAGAGGTTGGATTAACCAGCATACTGCTATGAGATTGATATTGAAGAAGTAGTAGACAAACCTTGGTTTCATGAAGTGAAAAGGTATCTCGAGGCTCAAGAATATCTTGAGGGGCGTCTGTCAATGATAAGAAGTTTCTGAGGAGGTTCTCCTCAAAGTTCTTCCTCAGTAATGGAATCCTCTACAAGCGCAACCATGACTCTACTTTACTTTGGTGCATAGACAAGAGCGAAGTAGAGAGGATTATGGAGGATTTACATGAAGGTACCTTTGGCACCCACTCTAGTGGACACACCATGGCTAAAAAGATCCTATGGGTCGGATACTATTGGTCCACTATGGAAGCAGACTGTTATCAGCATTCCCGAACTTGTCACAAATGCCAGATCTATGCTGATAAAGTACATGTACCTCTGGTTCCCTTGAATGTCTTGACGGCTCCCTGGCCTTTTTCAATGTGTGGCATTGACATGATCGGATAGATTAGACCTACCGCTTCCAGTGGGCATCGCTTCATCCTAGTGGCCATTGATTACTTCACGAAGTGGGTTGAGGCTGCCTCTTTTGCTACTGTTACCAAGAATGTTGTGGCGCGGTTTATCAAGCATAACCTGATTTTTCGGTATGGTGTGCTAGAGAGAATCATCACAGACAATGGCATAAATCTCAACAATACAATGATCACCGAACTTTGTAAGCAATTCAAGATCCAGCATCATAATTCTTCCTCTTACCGACCGAAGATGGATGGTGCTGTGGAGGCTGCTAATAAGAATATTAAGAAAATCATATTGAAGATGACAATGACATATAAAGACTGGCATTAGATATTTAACATTTTCTCTTCATGGTTACCGCACCTCAGCGCGTACGTCAACAGGGGAAACGCCTTATTCTTTGGTGTATGGTATAGAGGTTGTCCTGCCTATTGAGGTCCAGATCCCTTCTTTGAGGATCATGAAGGATGTGAGTTTGAACGAAGATGATTGGATCCAGAATCGACTTAATCAACTGAATCTGATTGATGAGAAAAGGCTTACTGTTGTCTGTCATGGTCAGATATACCAAAAGCGAATGATCAAGGATTTCAACAAAAAAGGTCAAACATCAGGTATATCAAGTGGGTGATCTAGTAATCAAGCGCATCATACTTCCACAAGGTGATCCCAGGGGAAAATGGACTCCCACGTACGAAGGGCCATTTGTGATCAAAAGCATATTCTTCGGTGGAGCCATGATTCTAACCACTATGGATGGTGACGACCTTCCGCACCCTGTGAATGCGGACATGGTGAAAAGATACTACACGTAAATAAAGACCTGCTAGGTTGACTGGCCTAGGCAAAAATAAGGGCATCCCGGCGAACTAAAAGAGTTCGAGCAAAAGTTAGGGATAAATGCGAAAAAATCTGTACACCCGGCAAGTCGAAAACCTGAAAAGGCGGCTTGGGCAAAAAAGGGTATCCCGGTGGACTGAAAACCCGAAAGGGCGGTCTAGGAAAAATTTATGGATTTGAAGCATACAACTATGTCCCATTGGATCACCTTGCGACCAAACTTCAGTATCAACTATCAAGCTCAAACGGTACCGATCAATCCAGTCAACTTCGGACGAGTAGCAAAGTGATGAGACGTTCGAAGACATAGGGGCAATAGTAGAATTGAAACTCAATGGGATTATTACACATAGCTATTTTCCCTTTATACACTATTTTGTGTAGTTTTCATTTTTTATGACGGTGTTCTCCTACTAGAATGTCAGTCTCTTTGTACAAAATGCCTGTTATAGGCGAACTTCAGAAATCATTACAAATCATTTCTTTGAAATTACAAAACTATTTGTTTTTCTTTTTCTGTTTTGTTTTGCAAAAACATCCAATGATTATTTTTGACATATGCATTTAAATGTGATTATTGTTCACAAATACTTGCATAAGAAACATAAAGACGGTTACTAATGATTTTAAGAAACAGGGCAAAGTCAAAAAAACACCGTTGACTATGTACGTGACCCGGTAGTCTTCTAAAAAAGCTACGTCTGATGAAAGACTATTTCAGCATTTTCCTCAGAAATATGTTCTCAAAAGACCTTCTCTGGTTCAGTTGGATCGATACTAAGATCTCTCTGATTTCTATTCCAGTTGAAGATATTCCAAGACTTTCGTTTGGTTTAGTTAAATCGATACTAAGATTCTTCTGATTTCCATTCCAGTCAAAGTTAACTCAAGGCCTTCGCTGGTTCAGTTAGATCGATACTAATATCTCTCTGATTTCTATTCCAGTTGAAGATATTCCAAGACTTTTGTCTGGTTCAGTTAAATCGATACTAAGATTTTTCTGATTTCCATTCCAGTCAAAGTTAATTCAAGACCTTCTCTGGTTCAACTAAATCGATACTAAGATTTTCTTGATTTCCATTCCAGTCGAAGACAACTCAAGATCTTTCTCTGGTTCAGTTAAATTGACACCAAGATTTTTCTGATTTCTATTCCAGTTAAAGAAACTGCAAAGCCTGGAGTCCAACCAAATAGCAGTTAATTTCATGTTTCCCCAGTAAAGCGCTGTGAAGCCTGGGATACGACTAGATAGCAGTCAGCCTCATTATCCTCAGCAAGTTACTGTGAAGCCTGGATCCTGACCAGATAGAAGTTCACTTCCATCTCTTTAATCAAGAGATAACTCCCCAGTAGAGTAATGGACAACTGAATCTCCTAAACTATATTTCCCGAACAAAGACCAACATTCCTCAGCGGAGTCCCCCTCAACAACTGGAGTAGGGACTCCACAAAGGAATATCTCATGAAATCAACATTGTTCTAGATGGCATCTTTAAGCCCATCTCTAATGACTCTCCATTATATTCTCTGGATGGCATCTTTAAGCCCATCTCGACGATCTTTCTTCACCTTCTCCAAATGAAATTTATAAGCGCATTCCCGATATTATCTACACGGTCAAGTAACATTTCAGACGAGTGTAAATTTCTGGGCATTTTAGTGTTCAATCATCTTTCACCTTCAGATCACGAAAGACAGACTAGCCAATCTACATCCTTAGGTTTAAAAAGATTGAATAGGGACATCTGTTGTACCCCAAAATTTTCCCTCTCATTCTACTCAAGAGATGTCCATTGAGATCCCCAACTTTCCCTAGGATGACTACTATTGACCAGACAAATTATCCTCCTAAGCCAATGAACCTCAACTAGGGTTTCAATTTTAATCAAGATGTGTGAGTCCCAAGGATCCCAAAAGTTATCCATTGTCTTAACATGTCTTCAAGATCACCCATGCCAAATTTCATGCCTTGCACAACAAGTTTTCTCAGTCAACTACTCAAATGCCTGGAAATCAACTATACTAGGTCAAAATTCAACTGTGGCCCAAATACAGTCAAACTTCAAGATTTTTGGTCAACATCAACATTTTGAAATGATATTCATCATTTGATCAAGGGTTGATCATGATTCCTCAAGAAATGCCCCTAACTCATCAAAAGTTAAAAATGGCAAATTAGGGTTTCTATAGGAAAAGTCAACCAAACTTTGACCAGACATAGCTTTCTCATACTTTATCAGAAATTTTACACCAAGGCTCATTTTGAATATAATCCAATTCCATACAACTTCTCTTCAGCCCTCAAGTTCAAGAAATTCCCCAATCAAAAGATACAAGCTCATACATTATAGGTCCTTTCAAAAAGTCAACAAAAACACCTTTTGGGTCAAATCCCCTTACATGAATATGGAAGATCCAGTTAAGATGAAACCAAAAAGGTTGTTTATAGGACATCCTAAGCTCTCCAAAAAGTCCAAGAACACCCTCTTAGGGTTAAAAATTAGAGAGATATGTATTGCTAAAGTTGACCAATTTTTGGAAAAGTGCATTGACCAAAATTGAATTTTCTCCAAATGGGCCCATGTTTTCATGCTTGAAACTTGTTTCTAACATGGCCCACGAACTTTGAGCTCAGTCATACATTATTTTATTATTTATACTATTTATTTTGATATTTTATCCATTAAAATGCAAAATTAAATAAAGTAAATAATAAAAATAATGAAAGATTTGATTGGGAATCTTTTTCTCATCAAATGATGGACAAAATATGCTGGCATATCAAAATAAAAACGTGCAAGCCAAAATGGGAAAGGATGTCCAAAATAGGAAAGATTTTCAAGTGGATATTTGGAACAAATTTTGCACTCAATGCCATGGATATTTTTCTATATTTGTTTCCCTAATGGGATTCACTACATATACATAACAAGTCCAGACCTAATGCAGACACGCAGCAGCCACAAAAGAACCATAGCAAAGTGCAAAATTTCAAGAAAATCATGAAGGTTAAAAGCATCAGTTCCAGCCTTTATTGATCAAAACAAAAGAGCCAATCTTCCTCCTGAGGTTCCAAGGGAGGCAAATCATCCCTCGTACGCGCCTAAAAGACCATGAGATTGCCCAACCAGATCTCAACTTTTATGGTAAATTCTTGGATCTCAAACTTGCATATTAGGCCATATAAATTTTGTTTAAGATTACCTTTGTACTACTACTGATGTTTGCTGACTTTTGGACGTGTTACATGAGGCAATAGGGGCTGAAATTGCAAAACACCATGGATGACCGCCGTTAGGGTTTTAAATTTGAATCTTGCAATACGGGAGGATTTAGCCATTTTGAAGGCCATATTCATGATCAGGGGAAATTTTTAAGTCAATCTGCATATTTGGGTTTTTTGTTTGCTCACGTTATCAGGTGACCCCACCGGAGAAGACGGTGGAAACCACCGGCTCCGGTGGTTGGACCGGCAAGACCAAGGTCAAACAGTGGCGTGGCATCTCTCACCTCTCCTTCTGGATGATTTTAAAATATGATTTCTCTCTCTCATTTTGATTGGTCTATTGGATTGCTGACGTGCAATGTTTTTTTGATGAATGAGACTTGGTCATTTTTTTACATAGAATGTTATTAAGTCATCATAATCATGAATGAATTGGCAACGCGGGTGGTAAAGGCATAGGGTATGTGAGAGGAAGGATCTGGGTGCGATCCCAGAATCCCATATTTTGTATTTTCTAACCAATTTCTTTCAGATCTAATGCATTGCCATCCCACGCATTTACCTTGCACCCTCAGATCCATCCATCAAGTATGTATTGTTCCGGATCTAGCGCTCCTGGGCGCAGCCCCATCATGGACCTTCCAGATGCAGCAGCATGGGATCACACGCTGGATGGGCCAACAGATCTGGGTCCTTAGCAAAAATTCCAGCCTGCACCACCCCAATTAGGTTTCTCACCCCCCAGGCCCATTTTTTTTATTTCTTTATTTTTTTATTTAGTTTAATTTTTTGTTTCTTCATTTTTTTTAAATCAGAAAATCAGAAAATCATAAAAAATAGGACTTAGAGTTTTTTCTTAATAAAATTGATTTTTTGAAAACTAATTTAATTAACTTTAATTTGTTTTCTTTAATTTAAAATTAATTAGAGATTGGGTTGAATTTCAAATCTTTCAAAAAAAGAAACATCAAAATATTTTTAATAGGGAATTAGACTTTTAGGGTTTAGAACTTATTCTCGTCTCAATTTCTGCGCGTTATTTTTCATACGATTATTTTTTATTTATGTAACTGTGCTCGGTTTGTAATAGTTTAATTAGGGTTTTTAATTTCCGCATTTTACTTTTCAGTCATTATTCATGTAATTACACCAAAGACCTGTAATAGCTGTAGGAACTTTATTTCTCGCTTTTATATTTCTTATATGCTTGTATATAAACTGTTAGTAAATTAGGCGTGCATGACAAGAATTAACCAATCAATCATTAGATCACTAACGTCAAGATAAAATACCTGAAAAAAGCACATTGTTGCACACTTGCACCCCTAGGGTATTTCCCACTTTGGTTGCCTTCGGAAATGGTCATGTCCCTCGAACGTAGGGATATCTTAGCAAAGACCCTCAGTTAAAAGTAATCATAAAGATCATTGTCCCTTAATGTCCCTCGAGTTGCCTATGAGAAATGATCTTGTCCCTCGATGTTATCTATATGATGACAGTCCCTTCAAATTGCTAAGGTATCTCTACTTGTTGCCTTCAATGACCATAAACGTCCCTTTCGATAGTTCCTCAACATCCAACGATAGGGCTAGCTACTCACCAATAGTAGGATAGCACTATCTAAAGGGTAGGAGGAAAAGAACATCCTTTTTCTAGTAGGTAGATAGTTGTTAAGTACTTGCTCAAAATTAATTCCTTTTTACACTTACACACTTTCAAAATTCTTTTCAAAAATGCTTTATCACACTCTTGAGGACTGATACAAGAGTTATCATAAGGCTAAAAAAATCTTTCAAAACACTTAAACACGAAAACAGTTTTCAAAAATGAGCATGTACCTAAGAGCCCGTAGAGAACTATGGATGGAAAGGGTGCTAACACCTTCCCTTTCCATAATCTACCCCCTTACTCAAAAAATCTTGAAAAAGGTCTTTTTCTATTCTTTTCAAACTTTCCTTTGTCGGATAAAAGAAAAGTCGATGGCGACTCTTACTTACCGCGACATTAACGAACAAAAAACACAAACCAATATTAACAGTTGGTTCTGCCACCGTATCACACAAATGTTTTGAAAATTGTTTTTTTGAAAAGTAGTATTTGTATAAGTGCAAAAATGTTTTTGAACAAAATTCTAACAGCTATCTACTTTGTACTCGAAAAGGTAGTTCTTTTCCTATTATCATTTAGACAGTGCTATCCTACTATTAGTGAGTAGGTATCCCTATCGTTGGATGTATGAGGGACATTCGAAGGGACATTACAGTCACGAAGGCAACTTGTGGAGACGCTTAAGAAATTTTTTTAGGGACTAGATCATTTACCGAAAGGAAACTGTAGGGTCATCGAGGGACTATGATCTTTTGATTTATGGATCTTTGATAAAGCATTCCTGCCTCATGAAGGTTCTATTTATGAAGGCAACCAAAGTGGGGTACCCTAGAAGTGTATATGTGCAATATGCGTTATATTCTGTTATTTTTAACTTTTGTGTTAGGTTTGCTAACATTTTAATTCCAGTCTTACCATAAATACCTAATTACTAGTAGTAAATATATATAGAATATAAAGTGCAGAAGGTAAAAAAGTAGGCTATTATATGGCTTCAGAGAGGGGATTTACAATGTACTAGAATTGGGAGTGCAGAAAAATAAAGAAAGCAAGTAAAATCCTATTAATTATTACATTCCAGGATGCAGGTACAATAATATAAAAATGCGAAAAATAAATAACGCGCGAAAGATTGAAAGTTTGTCTAAGAAAAACCTAATAAGAAAAATCCTTTTTTGTTGTTTTTGATTTAAGTGAAATGGTCAATTATCCTAAAGTCTAAAAATTAAATTAAGAAAAATAATCTAATTTCTTTTTAGTATATTTTTATTATTATGAAAAGAAAATAATTAGTCCTAAATCCTAATTCATTTTTTAATTAAGAAAAGGTTAAAGTTTTAATTAATTAGCAAAATTTAACTTGATTAATAAAACAACTAGCCTAATGTTTTTTTTTGTGACTTTGATTTTAATGCTAAAATAAATAAAAGAAAAGGTCAATAAAGAAATCAAAACAAAAGTAAAAAAAATAAAGGGGGCATCCTTCGATTGCAGGGAGAAAGGAGGCTTTTTCGATCCAGAGGGGAGGCTGCATTCGATTCAGAGGAATATGGGATTTTTGATCCAGGAGGGATGTTGCCTGTTTCGATGGAAGGAAATGCTTCCTTTTGATCTAGGAGATGCAATCTGCTTTTCAATTCACATATGTATGACAAACATTAGAACAAATAAAGATGCAGGACCTGGGTGTCGAACCCAGGTCCTTTGATCCTGTGTGCGCAGGTCTGCAAAGATATGGTATCAAATAAAAAACATGACCTGGGTGCCAAGCCCATGTCCTTTTATTCTTTGCACACTGGCCTTACTTATGTTGAATCTGTAACAAGTGTTAGAAAACAAAAAGAGACAAATACAGGATTTTTCTTACCAACAATGGTGTATGGATCTGTGGTGTTAGAGATGCCTTGTGATTGGGAACGTTCTCTGTCAACTTCAAGGAAGGGGTGGAGTATTTTTGAAGATTCCTTCGATTAGGATTACTCAGGAGGTTTTTGACAATTTTGGTAGCTTATGATAGCTTATGAGGCAGTGTGTGTGTATCAATCTCTCTTGGGCTTGTGTATCTGGTCTCCTTATATATAGGGGATGGAGGGGACAAGAAGGAAAAGGTTTAAACAGCCATAAACAAGTGATTTCAAAGCCATGAATGGTGTTTTGTAACGTTGCAAAAGTCATGGGAACTTGTCTCTTTTTTTGATTTTGAATGAACCTGGAAATTTTGCTAATTTAACCTGAAAAGGTAAAATCAGTTTCATGCAATGTCATAATGTATGAATTGAATGATGATCCTAAAATAAATGAGAATATGATATATGTATTTGTATGCACATGCCATGATGTATGAACATGTAATGCTGTTGTGCAGTATCTTTGTTTGGGAAAATAAATCCCTGATTGCTGTTGGTGGGTGAAGAAAGTGATTCTTCAATTTTCGCTGGGGATAGTGAATGGAGATAGTTTTGTTGGCGATTCCCTTTCTCTTCCGAGGATCTTCGACTTCTGCTTGAGAATGATTTTGTATGGGGGAGAGTTCTATTGGAATATTTCACCAATTTGGAGAAATAAACTCTGTTGGGGGATGAACTTCCGTAGTTAGAGAAATAAACCCTACTGGGGATAAGGCTTTATAAACTACTTGAGATTTATATAAATCTATTGTGGAGTAATTTGATTTCATCTCTCTGAGGGAACTTTGCTGGAGAGAGGGATTTTCCAGTGACTTATGGTAGAAAAACACTCAAGTTGGGAAGTGTAAGAATAAATCCCTGCCTTGATTGTATCTGAAGATGTATCGAATGAGTATCAGGATAATATTCATATATGAAGCATATCTGAATTGTATCTGAAAGAGAAATCTGGAATGAGTATCAGAGTGGCATCCGTATCCGGAGCGTATCTGAACTGTATCTGGAAGTTGTATTGAATGAATATCATAATGGCATCCGTATCTGGAGCGTATCTGAAATGTATCCAGAAGCTGTATTGAATGAGTATCAGAATGAAATCCATATCTGGAGTGTATCTGAACTGTATCTGGAAGCTGTATTGAATGAATATCAGAATGGCATCCATATCTGGAGCGTATATGAAATGTATCTAGAAGCTGTATTGAATGGGTATCAACATATCTAAACTGTATCTAGAAGTTATATTGAATGAGTATCAGAGTGGCATCCGTATCTGAAGTGTATCTGAACTGTATCTGGAAGATGTATTGAATGAGTATTAAAATGGAATCTGGATCTGGAGCGTATCTGAGCTATATTTGGAAGATGTATTGAATGAGTATCAAAGTGGCATTCGTATCTGGAGTGTATCTGAACTGTAT
The DNA here is from genome assembly GCA_948472305.1 of Vicia faba. Classification (NCBI taxonomy): domain Eukaryota; kingdom Viridiplantae; phylum Streptophyta; class Magnoliopsida; order Fabales; family Fabaceae; genus Vicia; species Vicia faba. The sequence continues at coordinate 1,369,198,685 of OX451736.1, read as the reverse complement.
CTGGAAACTGTATTGAATGAGTATCAGAATGGAATCCGTATCTAGAGCGTATCTGAACTGTATCTGGAAGTTGTATTGAATGAGTATCAGAATGGAATCTGTATCTAGAGCGTATCTGAACTGTATCTAGAAGCTGTATTGAATGAGTATCAGAATAACATCCGTATCTGGAGCTTATCTGAAATGTATCTATAAGTTGTATTGAATAAGTATCAGAATGGCATCCGTATCTAGAGCGTATCTGAACTATATTTGGAAGTTGTATTGAATGAGTATCAGAATGGAATCCGTATCTGGAGCATATCTAAAATGTATCTGGAAGCTGCATTGAACGAGTATCAGAATGGCATCTGTATCTAGAGCGTATCTGAACTGTATTTGGAAGCTGTATTGAATGAGTATCAGAATGGCATCCGTATCTGGAGCGTATCTGAACTCTATTTGGAAGCTTCATTGAATGAGTATCAGAATGGAATCCGTGTTTGGAGCGTATCTGAACTATATCTGGAATGTTTAGAATGTTTCCACTAGGAATTTCTGTTTTGTTGTTTTGAGAAGAAGTCCACTAGGGAACATGAAAAGCTTGTGAACCAGGCTACGAAATTCTTTAAGATGCCGAAGCAGTAATTGGAGACTCTTGGTCTGTCGGGGATATAAGAACACCTGACATCACCGGGTTGTAGGCTGAGGATATGAAAGTGACTTTTTAGTAGAATGCCCCTGCCTCTGTACCTGCTGTAGAAAGTAGCTGCGGATATTTTATTGATGGTTTGAGTGTCATCCTAACTCTTGGGGTTTTGAGTAGATGTTGATCAGGGAGACAAATGACAAGATGATGGGACATAGTCGTACGCTTTAATCCCTAACTTTTTCCTGGAATGCCTTTTCGGGGTTTTAGTCCATCGGGATACCCCTTTTTGCCTAAACCGCCTTTTCAGGTTTTCAACTTGCCGGGTGTACAATTTTATTTATATATCCCTAATTTTTGCCCGAACTCTATTGGTTCGCCAGGATGCCCTTAATTTTTCCTAGGCCTGTCAACCTAGCGAGTCTTTTTCATGCATAGTATTTCTGACTATGTCCACTATTGTACCCGAAAATTTTCCCTCTCACTTATCAAGAATTTTCTCACAAGACCTCATAGACTCAAGACTGCATTATGGTTTGGTCAGCTCAAGACACCTCCTTATGCACTGATGACCAAAATTAGGGTTTGAGTTTGCACAAGGACATTTGAGCTTTCAATGAATCATATGACTTTCATGAATCATTAAGGACCCCCAAGATTACTCATGCCAAGTTTCAAGCCTTGGATCACATTTTTGCTGAGTCAATTGAGCAGTTGACCTAAAAATGAGTTGTATTGAGGAAAAAGTCAACTATGGCCAATTTACAGTCAAACTTCATAATTTTTTATCCACATCAAAATTTTAGACTCATATGTATCATTTTATCAATTTTGGACCACAATTCCTCAAGAAATTTGATCAAATTCCCAAAAGGGCAAAATGGTCAAAATTAGGGTTTTGACTGGGAAAGAGCAACTTCTGGTTTTTGACCTAGAAAATGGTTAATTAGTTTAAGGCATGATCTCAAGAGTCCAATTTCATCATTTTTACCTAATGCCATGGTTCAAAACATTGCAAATCCATTGGATTGACAAGTGAATTTTGCAGTCAACTGATCAAAAGTCAACTGTATACTGAAAAGTCAAACTTTGACTTTTTTGTCAAATTAAAGTGCCAAAGATCACAATTAATCAAAACATGTCAAAATATGAAACTTATTCATCAAGAAATCAAAAAGTCAAGATTTTATTTTGAAAAGTCAAAATTTCTAAACTTAGAAATTTTTCTAAGTGTTGGAAATTTCATATTTTTTCATAACTTTGAGCCAAAATTTCACCATGATACAAGATGATTCAAGTGAAACTCCCAACATGAAAGTTTTAGATATCCATGAAATCTACAACGTTTCTTCACACAACTTCTTCCAAAAATGCTTGGATCTCAAGTTATAATTTTATGAACATAGGGTCATGAAACTAAACACTTAGTAAAATTTTGCCCTAATTTGGACAGGATTTTGACCTAACTTCATGGCCCTTTTTCATATAGTTCCAAGGATAATATTCAAAATAAATTCAAATATTGGTTGTATAGCACACTTAAAGCTTTCCAAAATGTCCAAGAACTCCTTGAGATCATTCTTGAGTAGGGAGAATCGAAGAGATGAAATTAGGGTTTTGTCACTTGAATTACAAGTCATTTTTGATGAACACATGAACAAAATCCATGCTAGGCTGCATAGTCCTTGCTTTACAGGCCTCAAACTTGTTTTTCACTCCATAATTAAATGTTTACACAGTTGTTAGAGCTTTTATCCAAGCATTTGAGCTATTATCCAAGTTGTATTTCCATTAATGGCACAAAGTAACATTGTCATTCTTGTAAAGCAAGCTTTTTGCATAAAGTTCACATTTAGCCTCTAACTTGTTCCCTCTGATTACACTCCATCCACAAAGTCATAAGCAAGCTTGTTTAAAGCATAACCACTCTATCTTAGCAAGTACACAAGACTTTGAAACTTGTTTTGTCAAAAAATCAAATGTTTAACTTAAAGATGCAAATTGGAATTCTGATCATCTAGAGCATTCCAAACTTGTTTCTTATAAATAGAGTCATCATTTGTGAGATAGAACACGATATTGAGCACCCTGAAATACACCAGAACTCTCTCAAATCATAAATTGCACAAAAACTCCATTGTTGCACAATTTCTGACCTTGAACATCAAGCTCCCATTACCCTCGTGCGTTTCTTGGCGTTTCAGTTTCTAAAGCTTCCTTACATCAAATAAAACCCATCCCTATCCTTATTCCAGAACTATAACACCATTCACCATAACTTCCATAACCAAAAAACATAGTCTGCAACTTGACTTCTCAAGGCCATTTCAGCCATCCATTGTTCAAGCTAATCATTGCATTAGCCTCCTAGGACCTCAAGGAAGCTAACCTGATCATTGAAGCACCTTGAAACAAGCTCAAACTCAAAACACGATTCCCAGTTTTGAGGTAAGTTTTCTAAACTTGGAACTCTTCATACAAGCATCATCAATAGTTTATTTATGAATGAAACAAGTAGATATCATTGCCCTGAAGCTAACCATGCCCTTAATTTCAATTGATTTTGCTTGAGCTTAGAGAATTTGAAACTGAAATTTCTGAAATTTTTAGGGTTCAAATTAGGGCCTTTAAAATTTTTGCTTATCTTTGATCTATAGTTTTAATACTTGACATTTATGGAATCGTGAGAAAATTTGCTACAAGTTTCATGTTTACAGTTTTCATTTTTGATGAGAAATAAACAAGTTACAGTTGGTCTGGCTGGAGGTTGAAGATGAAGTCTTCAGAACACGTTTTTCCTTACATATTTATTGTTTCATTTGTATTAATGGATGTATAGCTACCCCAGTGGTAGAAGCTCGTGCCTGTAACCTATGGGACCTGGATTCGAACCCTAGTGATACCCTTTTGCATTTTTCTCATATTTTCATAATTCTGACTTTTTTTTGTTTGGCATGCGCTGGACCCTTTGGGCCTGGCTCATTTTTATTTTTGCTAGTTGACTCATATCCTGGATTTTGGCACCCCTGGCCCAATTTATTTTATTTATTCATTTATTTCATTTTCTTTATTTTTTTTCTTTTTCTTAAAAATATTTTCTAAATACTAAAAATTATAAAAATACAAAAAATGATATATTTTATATTTTGACTTATTGTATTTTATTTTTCCATAAATAAAAAATATTTTTATACTTTATTTATTTTATTAAGTAAATCTTACAAACTTAATTAATATTGTACTAATTATTTATTTTTCTTCACACCATTTAAAATGCATTATTTTAATTTTAAAAAGGACTAAAAATATTTTATAATATATAAATATTTTCAAGATAAAAAATGCCTAAAAATACTTTCCTTAAATTATTTTCTTTTGATTAATTAATAGAACTAGGTTTTCTTTTAAAATCTTTTTCTTAATAAATTCAAACTTAATTAACTATTTTCTTTATTTAAATTAGGTTAAGACAACATCTTTTTTTTTCTTCATAAAAACCAAACAAAATTCATTTTGTTTACATTTTGCATCCTTATACATTTATTCATTTTTATACTTGGTATTTATTTTATTCCTTGTATATTCTGTACCAATTCAATATAGTTGTAATAGACTAATTAAGTTTAAATTTTTGCAACCCCCATTTACAAATTGTATACCCCCTCCACACAAATGTTGTAATAGCGTAGTAACTTTAAATTTTGCAATTTATCGCTTTTATATACAATACTAGTAATTAGGGTTTGTATGGAAAGACTAAAATCAATACTTAGCTAAACCTTAATTCAAGACAAAAACAAGCATGAAAACAACACACTTGCACAATAGCACCCCTAGGGTGATTCCACTTGGTTGCCTTATACGAAATGGTCATATTACGCATGTAAGGTATCTTAGCAAAAACAAGCAAATACAAGATCATAGTCCCTCGATGATGCTATCTAAGTTGCCTTGCATTATTGCTGATCATGGTTATACAATGACCCACGTCCGTCCCATTTACATCCAAAGATAGGGTTGCTTACCAAATCAATGGTAAGACAACAATGTCAAAGGAAAAGAAAATGAACAAGAAAGACATTTGAGTAGTTAGATTGCTACTAAATACTTGCTCCATTTCAAAATAAACATCCCTGCTATTTTAAAAAACAACCACATACACTTTCAAACATCTTACAAAATTGAAAACATTTTCAAAAGATCAAACATCTTTGTATACATTCTTACGAACGAGAATCATTACAAAGATTGCCTAAACAATGGCCTCTTTACAAAATACTTTCAAAAACCACACAAAGCACAATTTCAAACAACAAAAGCAAGTGATCTAGCAAGTAACTAAGAGCCCATGGAAAACCATGGATGAAAAGGGGGCTAATACCTTCCCTTTTCATAATCTACCCCCCGAACTCAAGAAATAATCTCAAAGGTCTTTCCTGTGCTTTTTTACCTTTCCTTTTTGGATAAAATAAAAGTCAGTGGCGACTCTTGCTAACCACAACATTTGCGATCAAACGCAAAACCTTAAAGTCAGTTCTCCCACCGTATCACAGAACTGGAGACTCTGCTGGGGATAATTCTAAAAGTGGGGTTACCTTAGGGTTAGATCACATTTACTTACTTACATTGTTTGCTTTACATTATGGTTCTTTGTTTGGGTTTGAATCCTCTACCCGGATTTGGGATACATTATAGGTAAGTAGCAATACATTGTGGAAACTATGCAGGGTATACCGACATGGTCTAAGTAATAGCTATGTTAGTGCGACATATTTGTGGGTACCGGTAGCCTTTGAGTTAATCAAAGAGAATACGGGGCCGCTGAGTGATGTTACGAAGCACTAATGAACTTTTAGAACCTTTACTTGACCAACTTGGCCTTTAGGATGTAGTGAGATGACCGGCTTTGGTGCAGTATGAAGTTGGTAGAAACTTGATACTACACTCATTGAGGTTTGGTTTCTTCGGATATTTCAGTCACCATTAAAGAGGCTTGAGCTGAAACAATGACCAAGGAAAAAATCCAGTGATATTGAGCTCCTTAGAACCTGGTTACTATTACTAGGACAGGTTTAAGCCAACTAAACTTCAAGAGGGTACTTACCTATAAAACTCCATGCAAGCCTAAACCTAAGGATTTGTTTGCTTTGTTTGTATATACATACTTGTACATAACATCATGAACATCATGAACATCATGAACATCATATACATTCACTAACCATTTCAATGATTTTTGGGATTCATCTTTGTTCTTGTTTTGTAGGATATGGATTCACTTTGCAGGAAAACTATTCAAGTTAATCTTGTAAGGAACCCTCCACAACTTAAAGAGCTAGCTTCAAGGATTCCAGAAAACTCTCCATTCACCGAGAAACATGGTCGCCTACTCAACTTGGTCACCTTTAACACAGATGAGGACTTGATGTAAGTGATGTTTCAGTTCTTTGATCCTTTACACCATTACTTCACATTTCCCGACTATCAACTTGTGCCAACTTTGGAAGAATTCTCCCAACTCTTGAGGATTACCATTCTCAATCAACTACCTTTCAACGGTACAGAAAGAGACCCAAAGCCAAAAGAGATTTCTCAAGCTCTACACTTGCACTCATATGATGTCACAACTCATTGGGAAACAAGGAGTGGTGTCAAAGGTTTCCTAGCAAAGTTCCTATTTGAGAAAGCCCAAAATTGTTGGAATTGCTTGGATATGCAAGCCTTTGAGGAAATTGTGGCTCTCCTCATCTATGAGATGGTTTTGTTTCCAAATCCTTACCAACTCATAGATGTAAACGCCATCAAAATCTTCATATCCCGCAACCCGGTGCCTACATTGCTAGGGATGTTGATTCAAAGTTTGGTGTTTGACTACGAGAACGACGATCAAGGTCTTCACCATAGATTTATCTGAGCTTGGAGGATGTTGAACGAGGTAGATAGCAAGACACTGGGGCACAAGAATTCCATCCCTCTTGAACCTTACCTCAAATGGGTACGAACTGGTTCTCAAAGTCTTATGATGCCTTATCCTTCCATTCTCCCGATAATCATTGAGCCTGTCATAGAAGGGGATGTTCCTTACACAATTCTACATAATGACATACCCACTTCTCTTGAATACCTACAAAGGGATTGGATACAACTCAAGGGGGAGCGAGATACTTTCGAAACCCAATTCTACGCAAGCGAGAAGAAGGTTTTGGAACTCACTAAGCTACTTCATGAGGAGCAGACCCTGAATGCCTACATTGCACCAAAGAGGATGCGCACTACCTTTTTATCTTAGAGTTTCTTGTATTTGCTTTGTCCAAGGAGGCATTATTTTACTCAAGCTTTAATCTATTAATATAACGTGTGTTTCTTTTTGTCTAAAACAAATTTGAATCTTAAAATGCTTGAAATCATTGCATACGCATTTACCATTCATCATAACATAAGCAGGTTTCTTACAACAAGTCTCCTCATCTCTCTACTGTTTATTTTAGTAATATGGATCTCGAGCAAACAGTGAAGGAACTCCAAGCTCAGAATGCACAGTTTCAACAATTGTTCCTAACTCTGGCCAAAGGACAAGAAGAGTTGAAGACTTTGCTGGCTAAGGAGAAGAAAAAGAAGACAAAGAAGGTAACCAGAGTTCTAAACATGTGAAAAAGATTCCACGGGCAGACAAGAAGGACCTTAGACTTTGCAACGACATCCGGTGAGAGAGACAATCAAGATGGGAAAGGCAAGGAAGCAGTTGTCCTGTCAGGATCAGAAGAGGAAGAGGAAGAAGAAGACTATTCTGAGGAACAATACCCTTAAGCTGATGACAAGTATAAACATCTCGAAGAGCGGTTGAGTATAATGGAAATCCAAAAAGTTCCTGGATTAGAATTTGAGGAATTGGGTTTAGTGTCGGGGATTGTCATTCCTCCAAACTTCAGAGCACCTGTGTTTGCCAAATATGATGGAGTTTCATGACCTAAAACGCATCTCCGGTCCTATGTGAGGAAAATCTAGCCCCATACCGCTGACAAAGACTTATGGGTACACTTCTACTAAGACAGTCTGTCTGGAACTCAACTTGATTGGTTTTATCAGTTAGAAAGAGCCAACGTTCATAACTGGGAAGATCTTGCTGCAGCCTTTTACAAAAAATACCAATACAATGATGATCTTGTGCCTATCCTTACTCAACTCCAGAGTATGACCATGGTTTCTAATGAAGGTTTTAATGACTATGCGCAAAAATGGAGGGACTTGGCAGGGAGAGTCTAGCCTCCTTTATCTGGAAGAGAGTTAGTTGATATGTTCTTGGGAACCTTGTCTGGTCCCTTCTTCAATCACATAATTGGGAGTTCATCGACAGGATTTACTGAACTGATATTGACCGGAGAAAGGGTAGAAGCCGGGATAAAGAGTGGAAAGATTAAAAAAGATAGAAGTGGTTTCTGTATATCCTCATAGAAATCAATATAGGGCCAAACGACATCCAATGGTGGGGGCTGTTATGATTCCTAAACTTGTGCTTGATCAGCAAAGAAACAACCAACCAAGGATGGAAAGACAAGTCAGACAGTTCACCAGAATTAACATGACCATATCTCAAGTATTGCCACATCTGTTAAGATCCAACTTGGTGACTTTGAAAGAAGCTCCCAAAAACCCTAACACAACATCTCCCCACTATCATCCTAATCCCCGGTGTGCATACCACTCTAAGAGTCCCGACCATGACACTAATAAATGTTGGGCTCTAAAGAACAAAATATAAGACCTCATTGAAGCCAAAGAGATTGAATTCGATGCGCCCGAAAAGCCAAATGTCATTTCTGCCCCTATGCCCAAACATGGCCATAATACCAATGCCATTGAAGAAGATAGGTTTGTTACCTCAGTTAATGAGCTTATGACCCCACTCCTGACTATTAAAGTGAACCTGTTGAATGTTGGTGTTTTCCCGGACTGTGATGAAGGTTGTCATTTCTATTTGTCCTCACCAACCAGTTGTCCTTTGTTGAAAGCAGGCATTCAGTGCCTAATAGATTACAAAGAAATTTTGTTTGAAAAGACTTCTGTTCCACCTGTTCCTTTTAATGATGTTTCTATCATTACCATTTCCGCCAATTCTTCTAGGGTCTCCCCCAAAAGACCTGTTAGAATTACATCAGTTCCAAAAGCATCTCCTTTGAGAATTACAATGCCTGGACCAGTCCCGTACACGTCAGACAAATCCATACCATGGAATTATGGAGGGGATGTCTACTACCACGCTATCAAGCAAGATTGGCCATCCACTAAAGATTCAACTTCTGAGAAAGTTGACTCCGATATCAGTAATATTGCGGGGGCTAGAAATATTACCCGAAGCGGAAGGATATTATCTCCAGAAATTGCTCCCCCAAAAGCAGTTTCTGGACCCGTAGTCATTCCTGTTGTTGTTACTCCTCCGAAGGCTATTCCCAGTCCTACAATCATCTCCACCAATACTCCAACTGACAAAGCTGTTACAATCCCTGCTATCACTCCTACTGACATTCCTGTTGTCGAGTTAATCGAGACTCGAGGTAAAAGTATTCTGATTGAGCCTGTCCAGACGAAGGATCAATCATTGGCTATCCATGAGACCTCCCGGAAAGAGATGGAGGAAATTCTAAAGATCATAAAAAGAAGCGACTACGATGTAGTTGAACAACTGGGGAAAACTCCATCTAAAATTTCCATGTTGGCTTTACTACTATGTTTCGAGGCGCATGCAAAAGCCTTGGTAAAATTCCTGAAAACTGCCCATGTACCCCAAGAGACATCTGTCGATCAGTTCCAAGACTGCGTAGCCAGCTTGACTGCAGATAATGGTCTAGGTTTTTTGGATGCTGATTTAACGCCAAGAGGAAGGAAGCATAATGAGGCATTGCATGTCTTAGCGGAACGTAGGGGCATAACCTAGGATCATGTTTTGGTGGACACTGGCCCATCTATGAATGTATTGCCTAAAAAGGCTCTTGATAGGCTTGACTGTGAGGGATTGACATTGAAGCCAAGTAACATAGTAGTGAAGGCTTTTGAAGGCTCGAAAAGAATGGTGCATGGGGAAGTGGATATCCCCATAAAGGTTAGAACCCAAACATTTGATTCAACCTTTTATGTAATGGATATTCACCCTTCATATTCCTGCTTGCTAGACCAACCATGGATTCACAATGCTGGCGCTGCTACTTCTACTTTGCACCAAATGCTGAAGTATCCAATTCAAGGGAAGATTATCACTGTTCATGGAGAAGAAGAGTATATGATCAGCCATCTCAATTCCTTCAGATATATGGAATTAGATGGTGAATTTATTGAAACTCCATTCCAACACTTTGAAGAAGTCCTACAAGAAGTGGCAGTGACCAAGGTTGTTCCCAAGATCACAAGGCCTCCACTCAGGATGTCATCTTTGAAGGATGCAAAAGCAGTGATAGAAGAAGGCAGGTGCTCTATTTGGGGATAACTCCCAGATATCCCATACAAATCTGACAAGTTTGGCCCAAGTTTCACTTCAAGTGCTCAGAAGGATGTACACCGCACTCGTGCTGGAGGACCACCCTTAAAGATCAGCAACCGTGAAGTCAACACAGTAGAGGATGTTGAAGATGGCTGCAACCTGGAGTATTGGATCTTTCCAATTGTCAGTGGAGGGCTCAGCAATTGGGAGGCTAGAGATTTTGTCCCGATCACTTTTATCCCACAGTAATTTGTCTTTACATTGTGTTGGATCTGTAATATTAAAACAATTCAAAATCTTAAAACCTTGTGTCTTACCCGAGGCACAATGGTCCATTTGTAAGGGTTATTATCTCATTTCCATATGACATTAATGAATCATGGACGTTTTGTATACAAACTTTGTGCTCATTGTTTTTTTTTTCTTTTCATTTTCATTTCTTTCAAAGATAGTTATACCCTTACACACGCTCACACTCACAATGCATGTCTACATCCATTCGGGATCCCATGGATAATGGTTATGCTATGGCTTTTTGTGACTCTGAAAATCTAATATACCAAGCCGAAGACGAAGGCAAGGAAGATTGTGAAGTACCAGGGGAACTTGCCAGATTACTACAACAATAAGAGAGGACCATTCAACCCCATGAGGAACCCGCGGATACAATCAACCTAGGTACCGAGGAAGACAAAAGAGAGTTCAAGGTGGGTGCCAATCTGAAATCTAGTGTCAAGGAGCGTCTGATTCGGTTGCTACACGAATATGTTGAAGTCTTTGCCTAGTCGTATGAAGACATGCCAGGACTTGATGTAGATATTATGGTACATCGTCTACCTATAAAAGAGGATTGCCCACCAGTAAAACAAAAGGTTCGTTGCATGCGACCGGATATGTCGGAGAAGATTAAAGCAGAAGTCATGAAACAATTCAATGTTGGATTCTTGGCCGTCACCTCCTATCCGCAGTGGTTTCCAATGTTGTTCCCGTGCCCAAAAAGGACGGCAAGGTACGAATGTGCGTGGACTACAAATATTTGAATAGGGAAAGCCCTAAGGATGATTTCCCACTTCCTCACATTGATATTCTAGTTGACAATACGGCACAACACAAAGTGTTTTCCTTCATGGACGGTTTCTCAGGCTACAACCAAATCAAAATGGCGCCTGAGGACATGGAGAAAACAACATTTGTTACATAGTGGGGCACATTCTGCTACAAGGTGATGCCATTCAGACTAAAGAATGTTGGGGTAACCTATCAGCATGCCATGGTAGCTCTATTTCATGATAAGATACATCACGAAATAGAGGTCTATGTGGATGACATGATAGCTAGATCTCAAACAGAAGAAGAGCATCTTGATCATTTACAAAAACTGTTTGAGAGACTAAAGAAATGTAAGTTGAGGTTGAATCCCAATAAATGCACGTTTAGAGTAAGGTCTGGTAAGCTCCTAGGCTTTGTCTTCAGCAATAACGGTATTGAGGTAGATCTCGCCAAGGTAAAACCGATACAAGAGATGCCCGCTCCTCATACTGAAAAGGAGGTCAGAGGGTTCTTGGGACGTTTGAACTACATTGCCAAATTCATTTCTCACCTAACAGCTACTTGTGAACCAATCTTCAAACTATTAAAGAAAGATCAAATAGTTAAATGGAATGACGAGTGCCAAAATGCTTTCGACAAGATTAAAGAGTACCTGCAAGAGCCTCCTGTGTTGATGCCACCAGTTGAGGGAAGACCATTGATCATGTATCTAACTGTTTTAGAAAATTCAATGGGGTGTGTGCTGGGGCAGCATGACGAGTCTGGCCGAAAAGAGCATGCTATTTATTACCTGAGCAAAAAGTTTACCGACTGTGAAACAAGATATTCACTGCTCGAGAAAACTTGTTGTGCTCTGGCATGGGCTGCTCGCCAGCTAAGACAGTATATGGTAACCCATACTACCTTGTTGATATCTAAAATGGATCTAATAAAATACATCTTCGAGAAACCCGCCCTTTCTGGGAGAATATCAAAATGGTAGATGATCCTGACGGAATATGACATACAGTATACTACCCAGAAAGCTATAAAGGGCAGTGTACTAGCTGATCACCTTGCTCACCAAGCTGTAGAAGACTACCAGTCCATGAAGTTCGAATTCCAGGATGAAGACATCATGATGGTAAACAACTATGAATAATTAAGACCATACGACGGACTTGAACAAGGATCCCGATAGACCCCGGTTTTCGATGGGGCATCTAACGCACTCGGCAATGGTATTGGTGATGTACTCAAATCTCCGGAAGGATGTCATACTCCTTTTATGGAAAGACTCTTCTTCAATTGTACAAATAACATGGTGGAATATGAAGCATGCATCTTTGGTCTCAAAGCTGCCATAGACTTGGGGATCAAATCTTTGAATGTATTCGGAGATTCAGCTTTGGTTATTATCCAGATCAAAGGGGAATTGGACACCAAACACCCTAACCTTATCCCTTATAAAGAACATGTTTTGGCATTACTCCCACATTTTGAGAAGATTACCTTCGAGCACTTCCCGCGAGAAGAAAATCAGCTAGCAGACGCACTAGCCACAATGTCATCTATGTTTAAACTTAAATGGGATAACGAGGCTCCCCAGATCACCATTGAACGATGGAGGAACCAACACACTTTCACGAGATTAATATTGAAGAAGTAGTGGACCAGCCTTGGTTTCACGAAGTCAAGAGGTATCTCGAGGCTCAAGAATATCCAGAAGGAGCTTCAATAAACGACAAGAAGTTCTTAAGGAGATTCTCTGTTAAATTCTTCCTTAGTAATGACATTCTTTACAAACGCAACCACGAATCTGTGTCACTTCGGTGCGTAGACAAGGTTGAAGCTGAAAGGATCATGGCTGAATTACATGAAGGCACTTTTAGCACCCATTCCTGTGGGTATACGATGGCAAGGAAAATCCTACGGGCCGACTATTACTAGTCTACCATGGAATCATATTTCTATCAACACTCTCGAACTTGCCATAAATGTCATATTTATGCTAACAAGGTGCACGTACCTCCAGTTACTCTGAATGTCTTGACGGCTCCTTGGCCCTTTGCTAGGTGGGGAATTGATATGATTGGGGAAATCAAGCCAACATCCTCCAATGGACACCGCTTCATCTTAGTGGCCATTGACTATTTTACAAAGTGGGTGGAGGCAGCCTCTTTCGCTTCTGTGACCAAGAATTTTGTCGCCCGGTTCATCAAGAAAAATCTCATATGTCGTTACGGTATCCCGGAGAGGATCATTACAGACAATGGTACAAACTTGAACAATACTATGATCACAGCCCTGTGCAAGCAGTTCAAGATCCAGCATCACAGTTCTTCCCCTTACCGACCAAAGATGAATGGTGTTGTCGAAGCCGCAAATAAGAACATAAAAAAGATCATACAAAAGATGACAGTCACATATAAAGATTGGCATGAAATGCTACCATTCGCTCTCCACAGATATCGTACCAAAGCTCGCACATCAACCGGGGCAACACCCAACTCTCTGGTATATGGCATGGAGGTTGTCTTGCCTATTGAGGTCCAAATCCCCTCTCTAAGAATTATGAAGGATGCAGGGTTGAATGAAGAAGATTGGATCCAGACCCGACTTGATCAACTAAACCTGATTGATGAGAAAAGGCTTACTACTATTTTCCATGGTCAAATGTATCAAAAACGGATGATCAAGGCTTTCAACAAAAAGGTCAGACGCTAAGTGTATCAAGTCGGAGATCTGGTGATCAAACGTATCATACTTCCGCAAGGTAATCCTAGGGAGAAATGGACTCTTACGTACGAAAGACCATTTGTAATCAAAAACATATTCTCTAGTGGAGCAATGATCTTAACCACCATGAAGGGTGACGACCTGCCACATCCTGCAAACGCAGACATAGTCAAAAGATATTATGCATAAGAGGCCCGCTAGGTTTACACACCTAGGCAAAACAATGGCATCCCAGCGAACCAAAAAGTTTCGGGCAAAAATCAGGGATAAAAACAAAAAAAATTTGTACACCCGGCAAGTTGAAAACCCGAAAGGGCGACTTGGGCAAAAAAGGGTATCCCGGTGGACTGAAAACCCGAAAGGGCGGTCCAGGAAAAAGTTAGGGAATTAAAGTGTATGACTATGTCCCGTTGGATCACCTTATGGACAACTTGCAAACTCGACATTTCTGATCAATTCAACCATATTCGGACAAGGCAACAAATAGACAAGATGCTCAAAGATACAAAGGCTATAGCACAATGGGAACTCCATGGGATTATTACACATAGCTATCTTTCCTTTGTATTAAAATTTTCATTTTTTACGATGACATTCTCTTACTAGAATGTTTGTCTCACTGTACAAAAATACTTACTCAAAGTCAATACAAAGATATTCCTTTTAAAGTGAAAAACTATCTATTTTTCTTTACTCTTGTGTTTTGTTTACAAAAACGTCCAAGGATTCATTTTTGAACATATGCATTTGAACATAATTACTGTTTACAAATAAACAAAATAGAAAGACAATCGCTGATGGATTTAAGGGGTAGGGAAATCTCTCTATGCTATTTTCATAAGTCCCCGTAGTATGCAGTTTAATCACCAGCGGAACAAAGCTCCCAGTCATCAATCCCCGGTAGAAATCATCCAATTTCTCCAGATTCCCCAAGCAGGATTTTTCAAGCAGTACATGGCATTTCCCTTACAGCATAATTTATTTCTCTAAACTTTACCACATGAAGACTTACATATCCTCGGCGGTGGTCAGGGATTTATTCTCCCCAAATCCAACAAACAGCGCAACAGACTAGCTCACATATGCATACATTGCATCCATGTATCATAAACATTGATAACAAAAATGCATCATACCATGCATTTCATACAACATGACTTTGCATTTTAGCTAACATTTTACCCTTTTCAGGATAAGGTTAACATCTACCATTGACAATGTTCAAAGTTTTCAGATACAAATCATGTACGCTCTAGACATGGATGCCATTATTATACTTATTCAGATTCAATTTTTAGATACGGTTCAAATACGCTCTAGACACAAATGCCATTCTGATACTCATTCAGAGTCAATTTTCAGATACAGTTCATATACGCTTCAGACACGAACGCCATTCTGATACCCATTCAGATTAAACTCTCAAATATAGTTCATATATGCTCCAGACACGGATTCCATTCTGATACTCATTCAGATTCAACTCTCAGATACAGTTCAGATACACTCTGATGCTCACTTAGATTCAACTTTCAGATACAGTACATATACGCTCCAAACACGGACACCATTCTAATACTAATTCTTCCAGCTTACAAATTACAATTCAACAATCACTCTTGAATGGCATCTACAAGACCATCTCCAACAACTTTCTATCACCTCTCCAAATGGCATCTTTAAGCCCATTGCTTTTACCATCACATTGCCGAGTGCAAATTTATGGGCACTTTAGTGTCCAATCATCTTCCACCTTCGAGTCACGAATGGAAAAGCTTGCCAATCTAACTCTTCAGGCTTAAGAATATTGAACAGGGGAAGCTGTTGCACCCCAAAATTTGCCCTCTCACTTATCAAGAATTTTCTCACAAGATCTCCTTGACTCAAGACTACATTAGGGTTTGGTCAGCTCAAGACACCTCCTTATGCACTGATGACCAAAATTAGGGTTTGAGTTTGCACAAGGACATTTGAGCTTTCAATGCCTCATATTACTTTCATGGATCATTATGTACCCCCAAGATTACTCATGCCAAGTTTCAAGCCTTGAATCACATTTTTGCTTAGTCAATTGAGTAGTTGACCTAAAAATCAGTTATATTGGGGAAAAAGTCAACTATGGCCAATTTACAGTCAAACTTCATAATTTTTTATCCACATCAATATTTTAGACTCATATATATCATTTTATCAAATTTGGACCACAATTCCTCAAGAAATTTGATCAAATCCTCAAAAGGGTAAAATGGTTAAAATTAGGGTTTTGACCGGGAAACGACAATTTCTGGTTTTTGACCTAGAAAATGGTCAATTGGTTTAAGGCATGATCCCAAGAGTCCAATTGCATAATTTTTACCTAATTACATGGTTCAAAACATTGCAAGTCCATTGGATTGACAAGTGAATTTGGCAGTCAGCTGCTCAAAAGTCAACTGTATACTGAAAAGTCAAACTTTGACTTTTTGTTCAAATTCAAGTGCCAAATATCACAATTCATCAAAACATGTCAAAATATGAAACTTATTCATCAAGAAATCAAAAAGTCAAGATTTCATTTTGAAAAGTCAAAATTTCTAAACAGAAATTTTTCCAAGTGTTGGAAATTTCATGTTTTTTCATAACTTTGAGCCAAATTTACACCATGATGCAAGATGATTGAAGAGAAACTCCCAACATTAAAGATGTATATCTCCATGAAATATAAAACTTTGCTTCACACAACTTCTTCCAAAAATGCTTGGATCTCAAGTTATAATTTTATGAACATAGGGTCATGAAACTAAAACTTAGTAAAATTTTGCCCTAATTTGGTCAGGATTTTGACCTAATTTCATGGCACTTTTTCATATAGTTCCAAGGGGAACATTTAAAAGTAATTCAAATATGGATTGTAGATAACATCTCAAGATTTCCAAAATGTCCAAGAACTCCTTGAGATCATTCTTGAGTAGGGAGAATCGAAGAGATGAAGTTAGGGTTTTGCCACTTGAATTACAAGTCATTTTTGATGAACACATGAACCAAATCCATGCTAGGCTGCATATTCCTTGCTTTACAAGCCCCAAACTTGTTTTTCACTCCATAATTAAATGTTTACACAGTTGTTAGAGCTTTAATCCAAGCATTTGAGCTATTATCCAAGTTGCATTTCCATTAATGGCACAAAGTAACATTGCCATTCTTGTAAAAGAATGTTTTTTGCATAAAGTTGACATTGAGCCTCTAACTTGTTACCTCTGATTACACTCCATCCACAAAGTTAGAATAAAGCTTGTTTAAAGCATAACCACTCTATCTTAGCAAGTATACAAGACTTTGAAACCTGTTTTGTCAAAAAATCACATGTTTAACTTAAAGATGCAAATTTGAATTTTGATCAACTAGAGCATTCCAAACTTGTTGCTTATAAATAGAGTCACTATTTGTGAGCTAGAACACGAGCTTGAGCACCCTTAAATACACCAAAACTCTCTCAAATCAGAAATTGCACAAAAACTCCATTGTTGCACAGTTTCTGACCTTGAACATCAAACTCCCATTTCCCTCGTGCGTTTCTTGGCCTTTCAGTTTCTAAAGCTTCCTTACATCAAATACAACTCACCCATATCCTTATTCCAGAACTATAACACCATTCACCATAACTTCCATAACCAAAAAACAGAGTCTGCAACTTGACTTCTCCAGGCCATTTCAGCCATCCATTGTTCAAGCTAATCATTGCATTAGCTTCCTAGGACCTCAAGGAAGCTAACCTGATCATTGCAGCACCTTGAAACAAGCTCAAACTCAAAACACGATTTCCATTTTTGAGGTAAGTTTTCTCAACTTGGAACTCTTCATACATGCATCATTATTAGTTTATTTGTGAATAAAACATGTAGATATCATTGCCCTGAAGCTAACCATGCCCTTAGTTTCCATTAATTTTGCTTGAGCTTAGAGAATTTTGAAACTGAAATTTCTGAAATTTTTAGGGTTCAGATTAGGACCTTTAAAATTCTTTCTTATCTTTGATCTATAGTTTTAATACTTGACATTTCTGGAATTGTGAGAAAATTTGCTACAAGTTTCATGTTTACAGTTTTCATTTTTGATGAGAAATAAGCCAGTTACAGTTGGTCTAGCTGGAGGTTAAAGATGTAGTCTTCAGAACACATTTTGCCTTATATATTTATTGTTTCATTTGTATTAAAAGATGTATAGCTACCCCAGTTGTAGAAGCGCGCGCCTGTAACCTATGGAACCTGGGTTCGAGCCCCAGTGGTACCCTTTTGCATTTTTCTCATATTTTCATTATTCTGACTTTTTTTCGTTCAGCAGGCGCTGGGCCCTTTGGGCCTGGCTCATTTTTATTTTTGCTAGTTGACTCCCATCCTGGCTTTTGGCACCCCCTGGCCCAATTTATTTTATTTATTCATTTATTGCATTTTCTTTATTTTTTTTCTTTTTCTTAAAAATATTTTCTAAATACTAAAAATCATAAAAATACAAAAAAGGATATATTTTATATTTTGACTTATTCTATTTTATTTTTCCATAAATAAAAAATATTTTTATACTTTATTTATTTTATTAAGTAAATCTTACAAACTTAATTAATATTGTGCTATTTATTTATTTTTCTTCACACCATTTAAAATGCATTATTTTAATTTAAAAAAGGACTAAAAATATTTTATAATACTATAAATATTTTCAAGATAAAAAATGCCAGAAAATACTTTCCTTAAACTATTTTCTTTTGATTAATTAATAGAACTAGGTTTTCTTTTAAAATCTTTTTCTTAATAAATTCAAACTTAATTAACTATTTTCTTTATTTAAGTTAGGTTAAGACAAAATCTTTTTTTTCATAAAAACCAAACAAAATTCATTTTGTTTACATTTTGCATCCTTATACATTTATTCATTTTTATACTTGGTATTTATTTTATTCCTTATATATTCTATACCAATTCAATATGGTTTTAATAGACTAATTTGGTTTAAATTCTTGCAACCCCCATTTACAAATTATATACCCCCCTCCCGACAAATGTTGTAATAGCGTAGTAACTTTAAATTTCACAATTTATCGCTTTTATTTACAATGCTAGTAATTACGGTTTGTATGGAAAGACTAAAATCAATACTTAGCAAAACCTTAATTCAAGACAAAAACAAGCATGAAAACAATACACTTGCACACAAGTATCCCTAGGGTGATTCCACTTGGTTGCCTTATACAAAATGTCCATGTTACGCATGTAAGGTATCTTAGCAAAAACAAGCAAATACAAGATCATAGTCCCTCGATGACACTATCTATGTTTCCTTACAAATGATCTTAGTCCCTAAAAAATAATGTTAATATACCTTGCATTATTGCTGATCATGGTTATAAGATGACCCACACCCGTCCCGTTTACATCCAAAGATAGGGTTTCTTACCAAATCAATGGTAAGACAACAATGTCAAAGGAAAATAAAATGAACAAGAAAGACATTTGAGTTGGTAGATTGCTCCTAAATACTTGCTCCATTTCAAAACAAACATCCTTACTATTTTCAAAAATAATCACATACACTTTCAAACATCTTACAAAATTGAAAATATTTTCAAAAGATCAAACATCTTTGTATACATTCTTACGAACGAGAATGATTACAAAGATTGCCTAAACAATGGCCTCTTTACAAAATACTTTCAAAAATCACACAAAGCACAATTTCAAACAACAAAATCAAGTGATCTAGCAAGTAACTAAGAGCCCATGGAAAACCATGGATGAAAAGGGTGCTAATACCTTCCTTTTTCATAATCTACCCCCCGAACTCAAGAAATAACCTCAAAGGTCTTTCCTGTGCTTTTTGACCTTTCCTTTTTGGATAAAAGAAAAGTCGGTGGAGACTCTTGCTAACCGCAACATTTGCGATCAAGCGCAAAACCTTCAAGTCAGTTCTCCTACCGTATCACATCCTGGTTCATAGGATGTGGAGAGTTGTCACTTTCTATGACAACAAGTGTTGTAGAAATGTCAGAAAATGTTTATGTGATCGCATGTACCCTTTCATATGTGGGAGTCTGTTTGCCTCTAGGGTTAGTCTGGTGCACCTAATGTTTGATCATGTTTCTGATAGTCTTGAATTTCCTAGGTATCTTTTCTAAGAACTGTCATGGAAGGATTTGAAGGCATGATACTGACACCATCTGATACCATTGACACAAACAAGCAATTTGATGGTACCAAAGGTTCAAATTTCACAGTGATTTTTGCCGGAATCCCCGATCAATGTAACAGCCCTCGAGTGATTCAAATGGAGATCTGCCCCCGACTATTCAACACTTTTGAGAGATTCTTTGCATATTGGCTTGACTGCCCCAGATTAACTAGACACCGTGTCATTCCCCTAGATTATGAAAGGCCTGTTATTGGGAATGTTTTTGTCGTACGAGGTGATTCTGTCCATTGAGAGGATCTTCATTCACTAAATATTTGTTGTGTGAATTTCTATGCTATTTGAACAATTAGCCATATGCAAACAATGTCATTTAAAGAATGCAAAGCTTATGTCTGTCTTGAAGTTTCAAAATTCATTTTTTAGTAAAACAAACAAATTTCATAAGAGTGTGATATCAACTCAGGATTTGTAGCAAGTCCTACAGGAGTCAGGATACCTTTTATAACAATATACTTCTGAACTAACCCATGCTTTGGCTAGGAATTTCAAGGGTTTTAGCGTGGCCTGGTTCACGGTTTAAGAAACTAAGGATAAAGGCTCAAAATTTATTTGTACCCAATCGTTCGTCATGATGTTCTTCAACCCTAAACTCAGTTAATTGTGCGTTTTGAATCCCAGTTGAGTTCTGGTATCATTGCTTTGATACCTGGTGATGGTTCATAAACTGAACTTTTATTTTGAGAAAGCGGCCATTTTTTGCAACCTTCCTTTTTGTTGAGGATTTGTAACGACCTCTTTTTTTGATTTTATTCTGTTATCCATACTTTTTTCCTGAACTATTTTTTTTTTGTGATTACAGTCAGCAGGATTCCCCAGTTTTTTAAGTCTCCTTCATAGGTTTTGACTCAACGGACTTTTCTTTTGAGAGATAATGACTTCCCACTTTTGATGATTATGTGGAACCATCACTATCTTTTGGAGAGCATCTTCTACACTATTTATCGTGTATGAAGGGAAAGCTTATGATTGAATGGACATCTGAATTAACTGAGAAAACTACCCCGCCCCGGGTTATGATTAAGGGTTTTAATTTGTATGAAAAGAAAAAAATCCTACTTCTTAGGCTCAAAGGGGTTGACTAGGGATTATCTTCCTTATAACTCCACTATTTAGGATTTGAAACAAGGCCTGTACATCATCAGTGGGGTCTGTTCAAAAGCATACTGTAGAAATTGTGGTATCATTATCGTCATCCTCCCTCTAAAGGGTTACAACTTTTTATCAAAAGTTGAATATCACAAGAAGAAAGTAAGAACGCAGTTTTGAAATAGTGAATACGAATGAATTGATTCAAGACAAATATATGTGATGCATTGATAAAATAACAAAGTTTGACATAAATAAGTGTTCCAACAAAAAGAAAATTATAATTTGAAAAATTCAAATGAACAAAAAGCCCCTTTGTCTGAACTTGTCACTTCAGATGGTGTGCCTTTGAGGGATGGAAGAAGACTTCAGTCTGATCACCTTGTGTGAACTCCATCACTCCTTCATTGATCAGGTCTTGAATCTTATTTTTCAATGCCCAATAGTCATTCATATCATGTCCAGGACTATCGGAATGGTAGGCGCATATTGCATCAGGATTGTAGTTAGGGGAAGATGTTTTAGGGTTTGGATAAGGATCCCTAACGTAATAAACTCCATCTTTAACATTTGTTGCAATACCTGAGCCAAGGATATGTTGATTTTGATGAATTTCCTTTTGGGCTTGCCTTGCCTTTGCTGATTACCCCATTGCTGTTGTCGAGATCATTGTTGGGCTCATGATGTAGAAGTAAATTAGAAAGGTCCACTCTCCACCCAGCCAACTCCTTGTCTCATCAGGGGCTGATTAATGACTTGTCCCCCCAACCTCGACCGTTTGTTTCATACAGTTGCAACCATCTTGATGATATTTGTTGATGAGGACTCTTAGATCTTCTTGTCCCCGAGCTAAGCTTTGGATAAGAGCCATTTGACTGATCATCTGGATTTTCATCCTTTCCATCTCAGCTTGCAATTGCTCCAACTGGTCATCCTTATTACCGTCAGGATTTTTCTTGGTCAAGCTCCCAGCGAGGAGTGCCTTCAATTCTTCTTTCTCCTTGGCTAGATTCAGGAACATTTCTTTTAATTGAGCATCTTGAGCTTGGAAACCTCGGTTGTTTTGTTCGAGGGCTATTTTCCTTGCTGAAATAAACAGCGAGAAAATGAGAAACCTGTACTGGAAGACCTGTTATGAAATGGCATGCATGCAATGTTTTCAAGGATCTTGCAGGGTAAATACAAAAAGATATTAGAATTTGACTGCAGCTTTGATTGAAGAACTTCGTATCGTTGAATGTCCTTCTACGAGAATCAAGCTCACCATGTCAAGTGGGTCATAGCCTCTGACTCAAGTTGTTGCTTTAGTCTTTTGACGGTATTGGCTAGAGGAAAATAAATCCCCTTGCCCCTTGCTAGATGTCTGGTTCATCATAACTTGCATCGCATGCCCTTGAGATCCTTGAAATAGTTAAGGAAATGCTATGGTATGATGTTATGATGTGTATGATATGCTTTAAGAAAATAGTGTAAGGTGACAAAGACAAGTAAGTCTAAACAAATCCTGCAAGGAATTCAAGTTGTTAGATAAAGAAAGCAAACAAGACACACAAGTAGCCTTAGTTTTAGGCTTGCATGAAGTTTGCAGGTAAGTACCCTCTTGAAGTTTAGTTGGCTCAACCTGTCCTATTAATAGTAACCGGGTTCTAAGGGATCTCAATATCATTGATCTTTCCCACAAGTTTCGTTCCGATAGACAAATTACTTGCCACCAAACAAAACTCGGGAGTCAAATATCAATGAGTGTAGTATCGAGTATCAACCAACTTCGGGTTATACCAAAGAAGGCTATCTCACTACTTCCTAATGACCAAGTTGTATAATTAAAGGTTCTAAGGTCAGTTGATGCTTTACGACACCATGCAGCGGCCCCGTATTCTCCTTGACTATTCAAGGGCTACCGGTACCAACCAAAGTTTCACATCAACGTAGCTATCGTTTTGACCATATCGGTATACCCCGCACAGTTTCCACGATCTATTGCTACTTACATAAAAGGTTCCCCAGATCCGGGTGTAGGATCTATGGAAACAACCCAAATAATCCCAAAAGTTAAAGCAGACAAATCATACAAAAGCAATTTAAATAATGAACTAACTCTAAGGTAACCCCACTTTTTATTCATCTCCAGTAGAGTCTCCAGTTCTGTGATACGGTGGCAGAACCAACAGTTTAATACTGGTTTTACGTTTGTGTTTGCAAATGTTGCGGTAAGCAAGATTCGCCACCGACTTTTCTTTTATCCAAATTAAGGAAAGGGTGAAAAGAACAGAAAAATACCTTTTTCGAGATTATTCTGAGTAAGGGGGTAAATTATGGAAAGGGAAGGTGTTAGCACACGTGATACGGTAGAAGAACCGAATGTTAATACTGGTTTGCATTTTTTGTTCGCAAATGTTGCGGTAAGCAAGAGTCGCCACCAACTTTTATTTTGTCCAATCAGGAAAAGGAAAAAAGAACAGAAAAAACCTTTTTCGAGATGTTTCTGAGTACGGGGGGTAGATTATAGAAAGGGAAGGTGTTAGCACCCTTTCTATCCATGGTTTTCCATGGGCTCTTAGGTACTTGCTCATTTTGAAATTTCTTGTGTGTGTTTGTTTTGAAAAGTTTTGTTTTACTTCGTTTTAACCCTTGTTTTTATCCTCAAGCGTGTTACGAAGTTGTTTTGAAAACTTTGTTTGAAAAGGGTTTGTGTGAGAAAAATTTGTTTGTTTGAGCAAGTACTTAAGAACTAATGTACCTACTCGAAAAATACTGTTCGTTTTCCTTTTTTAGACAATGCTATTCCATTATTGAGAAATAGGTAGCCCCGTCGTTGGAGTTTTTTAGGGACATTCGAAGGGACATGTACGATCATAAAAGCAATGTTAGGAAATGTTAGTAATCATCCTAAAGCATTAAAGATCTTTTCCTAGGCCACATTCGAATGGGTCATTTTGATCTTTTGGACTGGAGGGAACCACTAAAATTCCCTATGCTTCGTGATTATTTACCGAAGGCAACCGGAGTGAGGCAAACCCTAGGAGTGAATATGTGCATGTGTTTATGTTTCAGTTAATTTAGTCTTTGCACATTTAGGTTATCTACCGTTTTAATTTTCAAGCATTCTTTGCATAAAATCCTATTAGCCATGCATCTAGACAGTTAAAAATTGCAGGAATTTAAAGTGCGGAAATAGAAATCTTAACTATTACAGGGCCTCGGGGATGGGGATTACATAACCAAAACTGGGGAATAAGAGCAATAAATAAAACCCTAATTTAAAATTATTACAAACCATCAACAGTTACATTAATAATAAAAAGTAATTAAAATGCGCGCGGTGAGTTAAATGCGAGGATGATTAAAAAGAACCTAAAAACCCTAATTGAAAAAATATTTAAATTAATTTTGAAGAAAAAATTAATTATATACAAAATTAAACCCTAATTTCTAATTATTTTTAATCATGAAAAATAAGATTTAATTGCCCTAATTTAACTAAATTAATTAATTCAAGTGAACAAAATATTTTTTATGAAAAAGGTTTTTTGGTGTTTTTGTGATTTTGATTTAATAAATAAAAAAGATGATTTATGTGTTATTTTGATAAATGAGAAAATAATTAGTAAATTAATAAATAAATAAATAAAAATAAGAAAGAAAGAAGATTTGGGCCTGTTTGTTGGATGAAAAGGGGGGTGTATTATTGAAAATGCTTAGGCCCAAAGAGTTGGTCAGCCCAGTCAACGCTTGATCCAGTGGTGCTCCCTCCTGATGGTGTACCATAGTCTCTGGCAGGTGGGACGTTGGATTGGATTGATGGTGAATCCAATGGCTGGATGTTGATGGCACACGGTGAGCGTTTGAGAGGATGATGCACCTGATATGTAAAGGAGAAATAAAATGAAGAAAATTGTTGGGACCTGGGATCGAACCCAGGTCCTCCCACTCATTCCACGCTAGCCCTGGCCATCTGTGCTACGCTGCTTACTTGTCAATAAATCAACAACAATATATAATATAAAAAGATAAAGTGGATAACTCGGAATAAAAAAAACGCGGGCATTGTATTCAAACAAACCAATGGGGTGATGACAAATCACTGTCTTCTTCCTTCTGTCCGTCATCTTAGGTATGTGACTTATACCTACGGACAACTTCTGTAACTAAAACCCTGCAAATCTCCAAAATTGACAAAACAAATGATAAATGAAATTGAAGACCAGAATTCAATTGGTCTTGATGCCACGATCCTCATGGTGGATTGTTCTTGGTCTAATTTTACCTGTGGACAAAAACCCTAAAACGAACATGTGATCGGTGGGAATAGAACTGACTGTTTTGGAATGCTAGTTCGCGTTTGCGTTTCGCAAAATGTCGCGGTAAGCAAGAGTCGCCACCGTCTTTTATTTTCTCCAACAAGGAAAGGACAAAAGCACAGCAAAATTCCTTTTCGAGATGTTTCTCGGGTTCGGGAGGTAGATTATAGAAAGGGAAGGTGTTAGCACCCTTTCTATCCGTGGTTATCCACGGGCTCTTAGGTACTTGCTCACTAAGTTTTCAAAAAGTTTTGCTTTTCTTGTGTTTGTGGGTTTTGAAAAATTTTTGAAAACTTCGATTTAACTCTTGTATTTGTCCTCAAGAGTGTATGAAGTGTTGTTTGAAAACTTTGTTTGAAAAGTGTAAGTGCGAAAACTTTGTTTTGTTTTGAAAGAGAAAGTACCTGAGAACCTCTACCTACTCAAAAGAAATTAAGCTGTGTAAATGTCCTTTAGACAGTACTATCCTACTATTGAGGAGTAGGTAGCACCGTCGTTGGAGTTTTCGGGTCAATTCGATTTTAGGGACATGTGGTCACTAAAGCAATGGTAGGACGCCTTAGCGGTAACCCTAATGTCTTAGATCATTTTTCCGAGGCAACCGTTTCGAGGCAACTTTGATCTTTAGACAAGAGGGCGACCTCTAAAACTTCCTATACTCAATGACCACGTCGAGGCAACCAAGTGAGGCGTACCCTAGGAGTGGCATGTGCGAGTGTGTCAGGTTTCAGTTATGTTATCTTTGTACATATTATGGTGAGCTATGATTGATTTTAATTTGAGAGAAATCTTGTCATGCATAGCCTAGTTAGCATACATCTAGCAGTTAATAGTTGCGGAAAATAAAACTACGCTATTACAAGGCGTCGGGTATTTACATCGCCAAAAACAACCCTTGAAAAAGTAAATGCGGAAAATAAAATGAAAGCGATAAAAAGTCCTAAGTTAAAGCTATTACATCCTCGGAGCAAATACATAATTTAATAAAAATATGGATAAAAAATAAACACACGCGCGAGAAAAATTGAATCGGAGATTTTTTAGGGTTTTGACCCTTTTTTGAGAAAGACAGAGATTTTCATTATTTATGAATTAAATTAAACTTAAACTAATTAATTAATAAAAAGAAATATTTTTTGGTTTTTTAGAATGTTTAAGGAAATAAAAATAAAAATGATTAAAAATGGTTAAAACCTAATTCTACATTAATTTTATTTATTGTAAAAATGTTATTATTATGCCTAATTAAAACTAAAAAAATTAATTATTTATTTATTTACAAAAATAAACTAATTAAATTTAATAAATAAAAATATTATATTTTTTAGTTTTCTGATTTTATTATGAAAATATTAATTTGTTAGTAATATAAATAATAATTATAAAAAATAATTAAATGAAAGAAATAAAAAAGAAAGGAAAAGAAATAAACTTGTGAAGGGGGGTGTTAGGCCCAATTCTGTGGTGAAAAAGCAATTCTGAAGCCCATTAACATTCCAGCCCTGTTGACTTTCTGAGTTGTCCACACGTGTATTGACTGAAGACTATGGTGAGGACTCAGCTTTGGCCATTAGATTTTGACCTGAAGCCACTTGGCGTGCTGAGATTTGAAGCATATGGTGGACTCCCTTTTGAGACTTGCACGTGAAAATAGGAAGAAAAATGGAATAAATGTTTTGGGGGACCTGGGATTCGAACCCAGGTCCCAATGCTCATTGGCCAGTGTCCCAACCACTCAACCACCTGCACTTTTTATTATTTGGATAATAAGCAATTATTATATATGCAAATAAATCAACATGCTGTAAATAAAAAAACAAAACGCGCGCTTTTCAAATAGGCCAACCTGATATCAACACATCATTATCTTCAACCTTTGTTCTGTGTAAACAGAATCAAATAGCGGGGGTTTTTAACCTCCACTAACTCCTGCAAGGAAAAATAGCGAATAGAAATATAGTAAACATAAATATTTCGCGAGGTATGGGTTTTGATCGTCTTGGCCTCACGATTTCAACCATGTATCCCATTGGTCTTAATTTTTCCTGGATTGAAAAGCCCTATTCGAAAGCTTGAAAACCCTAGAAATTCAATCATGGCATCTCTCGATTCAGGGCACTATGGTTCAATTCAATCATTCCATTAGCTTTGTATGGTCTCTAGCAATGCAAATCAATCACAAAAACATGTTAAATGCGCATGAAATAAGATATACAGTTTTGAATAGAAAGTGCAAACTGTGGGACTGTATGTCTTGATTCCTTGAGCTTTGATGCTTGAATTTGATTGCAAATCGTTCCTGGTACCTCCTGCAATGTGTTTGGATGGATAAAACACCTTGAATTGGCCTAGAATGCAAAAACCAGTTTTGAGTTTTCTTGAAAATTCTTGAATTTGATAGGGTTGTTTATGCAGCTTTCAATCGTGTCCTAGGGTATGGTTTGCTTGCTTGCATATAAGGGAAACAAATTAGGTCAAAACTTGGGCCATAATCCTTATGCATTGAAGATTAAATCCTTGATTGATAAATCAAATATTCTTGATTTTCCATGATTGAACAAGTTGCCAAAATTGGATTTTTTGTAACTTTTTGATTGTGCACGAATTGGTCAGCATATTTTGATCATATTTGGTTCACAAATTTATTTAAAAATCAAATCTTGTATTTTCTTATGATTTAAATTAATTAAATCAATTAATATTAATTAAAAATCCATTTAATCTATAAATTTAAGAAAATAAATCCAATTTATCTTGGTGGGTCGTGCATAGGTCATGGGTGAAGTTTCAAGAAGAGATTTGAGGCCCATTAGCAAAAAGAAGGTGTTTTGAGCAAAGTTGACTTTTGCAAATTCATGAAAATTTCCCAACTTCTCCAATGCACAACTTACTCAATTTTGATCATATGACCATGTTATTGGACATTTTGGAAAGCCCTTGAAGTCCTCTAACCAATTCTTTTGGTCCCATGTCATTAGGATTTACCAATCTCAAGTTATGGTTTTTGACTCAAAGTGTACTTTTGTTGACTTTGGAAATTGACCTATAATGTAAAAATTGGTAACTTCTTGTGAGTGCATTTTCTGATCTTGGAGTGCGAAGATGGATTGTAGGAAATTGCATCCTCTTCGAAATGAGCTTTGGATGGAATTTTTCTGACAAACCATGAAAAAGTTATGCCCTTGTCAAAGTACAGTTGACTTCTCTGTTGTCCAAAAATAGTAACTTTTTACATCTTGATGATTTTTGAGCTATTCTTGATGAATCATGATCAAGACTTGATCAAATGATGATTGTGAACTCAAAATAAGATGTTGACCAATAATTCTGACTTTTGACTGTAAAATGACCATTTTGCCCTTGCAGTTGACTGTAGATCAAATGGAGCTTTTGACTGTGCAAATTGGCATTGTGAGTCTTGAAACTTGGCATGTAGATGCTTGAGAATGTATATAGGCCTATAAGACTTGATTGAACCATTGAGATCCCCAAACTTGAAAGAACCAAAATCCTAATTTTGAATTTACTGCCTAAGGAGGTGTTTTGACTGTACAACCCTTGAGCAATCTTGAACCATTTGGAGATGATTCTTGACATATCTTGAGGAATATGGGAGGGCAAATTTTGGGGTACAACAGTTGCCCCTGTTCAATCTTCTTAAACCTGAGGATGTAGATTGGCTTGCGTACCTTTCGTGATCCGAAGGTGGAAGATGATTTAACACTAAAGTGCCTAGAAATTTGCACTCGCATGGTGTAGTATCAACAATGTGATGTCGGGAATGGGCTTACAGATGTCATTTGGATATTGTTGGTAGAAGGATAGGCTTATAGATGCCATCTGGAGATTGTTGGTAGATAGTTTTGTCTTTGTTGACGGGTTGTCTTCATTGACGGGTTGTCTTCATTGACGGGTTGTCTTCATTGACGGGTTATCTTCATTGACGGGCTGTCTTCATTGACGGGTTGTCTCTATTGACGGGTTTTCTCTATTGACGGGTTATCATCAGAAAAATCTTTAGGAATCGATTTAACTGGACTTGTCTTCTTTGGATTAGCGTCAGAAAAATCTTTAGGAATCGATTTAGCTGGGTTTGTCTTCTTTGACTGGATTGCCTCAGAAAAATCTTTAGGAATCGATTTAACTGATTTTGTCTCCATTAACTGACTTGGCCCCAGAAAAATCTTTAGGAATCGATTTAACTGATTTTGTCTCCATTGACTGAATTGGCTTCAGAAAAATCTTTAGGAATCGATTTAACTGGTTTTGTCTCCATTGACTGGCTTCAGAAAAATGTTTAGGAATCGATTTAACTGGTTTTGTCTCTATTGACTGGCTTCAGAAAAATCTTTAGGAATCGATTTAACTAGTTTTGTCTCCATTGACTGGCTTCAGAAAAATCTTTAGGAATCGATTTAACTGGTTTTGTCTCCATTGACATAATTTGAGAATCTAACTGCATCTTTCCTGAAAGGTAAAGGTCAGTCATATGCAATGCATGATATGGATCGAGCAATGATGTTCTCAACATAAATGAGATCGTATGATATGATGCTTATATGCATGTATCATGATGTATGAAAATGTGATGTTTTAGCTGGGGAAAATAAATCCCAGATAGTTGCTGGAGAATGATGTTGAATTCTTCGCTTCCACTGGGGATGATGAACGAAGATGATAAACTTGCACGAGAGGATGACTCCGTTGGGGAATAAACTGGTGAAGAGATTACTCTGCGGGGAATTACTCTGTGGGGAGGAGATGCTTTGCTGAGATTTTAACGATAACTCCGGCTGGGGATTCCGTTGATAAGCTCTATTGGGGATTTTGATGATGAACTCCGCTGGGGATAGGAAGAACTTCGCTAGGGATGATCTTTCTGTTGCAACTTGCTGAGGATAACCCAGTTAGGCTCTTGTGGGGTTAACCTTCTAAATATGGCTGGGGAGATACATTTGCGCTCTGTAGGGGATAAGCTTCCAGAATCTACTGGGGAAGATGACTAAACTCCGGCGGGGAAGCTTTTTTAGACTGCATTAGGAAATGGCTCCACTGGAGGTATCTTGTATTCCACCGGGGAACATTCTTATATTCCGTTGAGGAATATTAAGACTGTCGGGGATGCTTGCTGAGGAATATTTGTATACTCCACTGGGGAATATTAAGACCTACTGGGGATACCCAACTTCTTTAGGGCTGATGGTAGACCAACTCTGCTTGGGGAGAGTATTGTTGGTTTGTTCATAGTCGCAGGTCTCAGTGGGGAGAGCTATCATTACTGTCTTACTCTTGGGGAGTGAAGGTATATTGGTCATATTCTTCAGTCGAACCTACCTTGGTACCTTGGTGGACAGAGCAACTAGATCGCTTTAGACAATTCTTATTGCCCCTACTTCCGATGTCACCCATAATTAGTCCTTTATTTCGCATGCAAATATTTGTGATCAGCAATTAATGTCAAATGCATATATCAAAAATGAACAGTGGACGTTCTTTGCAAAACAAAACAGATAAAGGAAAAACAATTTGCAATTTTTCTGAAAAATGAACTTGTATTGATTTTGAAGTTTGCCTGTAAATAGGCGTTTTTGTACAAGAGGTTGACGTCCTAGTAAGAGAACGCCGCCGTGCAAATAGGATTTATACAATTTGTGAAAAGAAAAGAAAACAACTATGTGAATAATCCCACTGGGTTCCAACTCTGCTATCGCCTTTATATCTTCAAGCATCTCATCACTTTGCTGCTTAGTTGAAGATGAATCTGATTGACCGATGCCGTCTGAGCCTGATAGTTGATACCAAAGTCTGGATGCAGGGTCATCTAATGAGACATAGTTTTAAGCTTATCCCTAATTTTTTCCTGGACCGCCCTTTCGGGTTTTCAGTCCACCGGGATACCCATTTTTGCCCAAGCCGCCTTTTCAGGTTTTTGACTTGCCGGGTGTACAGATTTTTTTTATTTTCATCCCTTATTTTTTCCCGAACCCTTTTGGTTCGCCGGGAAGCCCTTATTTTTTCCTAGGCTAGTCAACCTAGCGGGTCTTTAATTATGCGTAGTATCTTTTCACTATGTCTGCATTAACGGGGTGAGGAAGGTCGTCACCATCCATGGCGGTTAGAATCATAGCTCCTCCTGAGAAAATGTTCTTAACCACAAATGGCCCTTCGTACGTAGGGGTCCATTTGCCCCTGGGATCACCTTGAGGTAGAATGATGCGCTTGATTACCAGGTCCCCGACTCGATACTCTTGTCGTCTGACTTTCTTGTTAAATGCCTTGATCATCCGTTTTTGGTACGTCTAACCATGACAAATAGCCGTGAGTCTCTTTTCGTCGATTAGGTTTAGTTGATCAAGCCGGGTCTGGATCCAAATTAGGCCAAAAATAGTTGATCAAGCCGGGTCTGGATCCAAATTAGGCCAAAAATAGTTGATCAAGCCGGGTCTGGATCCAAATTAGGCCAAATCATGCCACTCTTGCTCCAATCACCCTTGATACGAATTGATCCTGCTATTCCAGCATAATTAGATTTGGATTCTATCAAAAAATCAGATCAAAACAAATCTTTGCTATTATTTTTCATTTATTTGATTTAATTTGAATTTTTAATAATAAAAAATAAAAATAAAATAAATAATGAAGCAAATAATATGTGGGTAAGTAATTGGGTCGTGGACCATGTTATGAGTGAGGTGCAAGCACAAAAATTTAGGCCCATTTGGCAAAAAATGCATTTTTGAGCACATTTGACTTTTGGCAATTTTGCAAAAATGGTCAACTTTGACAAGGCATATCTCTTCCAATTTTAACCCTAGAGAGGTTTTCTTAGACTTTTTAGAAATCTTAGGATGTCCCCTAAACAAACCTTTTGGTCTCATCTCAATTGGGTCTTCCATGTTCATGTAAGAAGCTTTGACCTAAATAGTGTTTTTGTTGAATTTTTAAAAGGACCTATAATGTAGAAATTCATATATTTTGATGAGTGCATATTTTGAACTTGAGGGATGAAGATGGGTTGTAGGGAATTGCATCCTCTTAAAAATGAGATTTGGATGGAAAATTTATGATAAAGTACGAGGAAGTTATGTTTGGTCAAAGTTTGGTTGACTTTTCCTGAGAAACCCTAATTTAGCAACTTTTGAGTTTTGATGAATTTGGGGAATTCCTTTAGGAATCATGATCAACCCTTGATCAAATGATGAAATTAACTTTAAAATGTTTATGTTTACCAAAAATATTGAAGTTTGACTGTATGTGGGCTACAGTTGACTTTTGACCTAATATAGTCGATTCTCAAGTATCTGAGCAGTTGACTGGGCAAACTTCTTGTGCAAGGCATGGGTTTTGACATGGGTGATCTTGAGAGCATATTAGGACGATGGAAAGCATTTTAGGCCTTTAGAGTACACACATCCTGATGAAAATGGAAACCCTAATTTGAGACACATTGCCTTAGGAGAGAGTTTGTCTGGTCAACTCTTGGGCAACCTTGAGCAAATTCAGGATCTCAATGGGCATGTGCTGAGTAAAATGAGAGGGAAAATTTTGGGCTACAACAGTACCCTTTCCATCTGCAGTTATCTACGGGCTCTAAGAGGTTTGCTCATTTTGAAATGCCTTTGTGCTTTGTGTGTTTTAAAATATTTTGAAATGCCTTAGTGCGGCGATTTGCATTGCGTTTAACTCTTGTATCAGTCCTCAAGAGTGTTAACAAAGAAAATGTTTTGAAAATTATTTTTTTGAAAAGTAGTATTTGTGTAAGTGCAAAAATGTTTTTGAGAAAACTTCTAACAGCTATCTACTTTGTGCTCAAAAAGGTAGTTCTTTTCCTCCTATCCTTTAGACAATGATATCCTAATATTAGTGAGTATGTATCCCTATCGTTAGATGTATGAGGGACATTCGAAGGACGTTACAGTCACGAAGGCAACTGGTGGAGACGCTTTAGAAATTTTTTTAGGGACTAGATCATTTACCGAAAGGCAACTGTAGGGTCATCGAGGGACTATAATCTTTTGATTTATGGGTCTTTGCTAAAGCGTTCCTGCCTCATGACTGTTCTATTTCTGAAGGCAACCAAAATGGGGTACCCTAGAAGTGTATATGTGCAATGTGTGTTATATTCAGTTATTTTTATCTTTTGTGTTAGGTTTACTAACGTTTTAATTCCAGTCTTGCCATACATACCTAATTACTAGCAGTAAATATGTACATAATATAAAGTACAGAAGGTAAAAAACTAGACTATTACATGACTTCGGGGAGGGGGATTTACAATGTACTAGAATTGGGAGTGCAGAAAAAATAAAGAAAGCAAGTAAAATCCTATTAATTATTACATTCCAGGATGCAGGTGCAATAATATAAAAATGCAAAAAATAAATAACGCGCGAATGATGAAAGTTCGTCTAAGAAAAACCTAATAAGAAAAATCCTTTTTGTTGTTTTTTATTTAAGTGAAATGGTAAATTATCCTAAAGTCTAAAAATTAAATTAAGAAAAATAATCTAATTTCTTTTTAGTCTATTTTTATTATTATGAAAAGAAAATAATTAGTCCTAAATTCTAATTCATTTTTTAATTAAGAAAAGGTTAAAATTTTAATTAACTAACAAAATTTAACTTGATTAATAAAATAACTAGCCAAATGTTTTTTTTGTGATTTTGATTTTAATGCTAAAATAAATAAAAGAAAAGGTCAATAAAGAAATGAAAACAAAAGTAAAAAAAAAAATACAAAGGGGCATCCTTCGATTACAGGGAGAAAGGGGGCTTTTTCGATCCAGAGGGGAGTCTACCTTCGATTCAAAGGAAGATGGGATTTTTTATCCAGGAGGGATGTTGCCTATTTCAATGGAAGGAAATGCTTCCTTTCGATCTAGGAGATGCAATCTGCTTTACGATTCACATATGTATGACAAACATTAGAACAAATAAAGATGCAGGACCTGGGTGTCGAACCTAGATCCTTTGATCTTGTGCGCGCTGGTCTGCAAAGATATGGTATCAAACGAAAAGCATGACCTGGGTACCAAGCCCAGGTTCTTCGATTCTTTGTAGACTGGCCTTACCTATGCTGAATTTGTAACAAGTGTTAGAAAACAAAAAGAGACAAATACATGCTTTTTCCTTACCAGCAATGGTGTATGGATCTGTGGTGTTAGAGATGCCTAGTGATTGGGCACGTTCTCTGCCAACTTCAAGTAATGAGTGGATTTTCGTTTAAGATTCCTTCGATTTGGATTACTCAGGAGGTTTTTGAAAATTTTGGTAGCTTATGAGGCAGCGTGTGTGTATCAATCTCTCTTGGGCTTGTGTCTCTGGTCTCCTTATATAGAAGGGATGGAGAGGACAAGAAGGCAAAGTTTAAACAACCATAAACAAAGGCTTTCAAAGCCATGAATGGTGTTTTGTAACGTTACAAAAGTCATGAGAACTTGTCTCTTTTAATTTGAATGAACCTGGACATTTTGGCTCCTTCGAATGCCCTTCAGTGTTGCTCTTCCATTGGCCTCAGGTTGCCTCTTTCAACTGGACTTCTTGAGTGTCTTTCGAATGGTTCCTTCATTGGACCCATCTATTTACCTTAGTTACTTGACTCCAATAGCCCGAGTGAGGACTTCATTCTGGCCAATCGAAGCCTCATTTGTCATGAATGGGATTGTGCAGGGGGCTTGGGTCTGGTAGTATGCAGGACTTTAGCCAGATTTTTTAAAATACAAAATAACACTTGTCTTCAACCATTATGTGTCTTTCGAATGGACCAAATGCATGCCCCTTCGAAGGCACCATTTGTGTGTCCTTTGAATATCCCACATGAACTCTTTTGTGCCTTCTTCGAATGACTCTCCAATGTGTGTCCTTCGACTGGACCTTTGGAATGCTCTTTCGAAGAGGCCATATTATGCTATAGTGCAGAAACTGAGTTGAGGAGTCTTGCCTTGTGCATCATAGGCAATTCGAAAGAAGCCTTTTTCCTTGTGCACCGAAGGCAAACTGAAGAGGGATTATTGTCCTAGTCTAAGCAGGAATCCAGCTTGCACGCAGGTAGCCATTGCATTGTGAATCAAGCCAGAATGCAAAGCTAATGGTTCGATTGAAGGAGCACTAATAGGAGGCCCTTCCCCTTTGGATCAAAGGAGGCTATTTCAGAGGAAACACATGTCCAGTCGAAATCTTGTATATAGTAAACAAGCAAAATGCCAAGGCTTTAATCAAAGCTTGGAAATTTGAGGCAAGCTTGGAGGAAGTTAGGCGCTCAATCAAAGCATGTCAAAATGCCAATTTAAAGACACCTTGTTCATGCCAATCGAAAGACCTTATTTATCTTCAAAATTTCCATTTTTCTTAAATTAAGTGTTTGTAATCACCTATGTAAGAGAAAATCATGGGAAAATATGAGAGGGAAAATTTTGGGGTACAACACTTTACTTTCTCTTTTTGGAGTTGGAGGAGGTTTTCGACTCACCTGAAAGTTACAAAGGTATGAGAAGAGTTTATAAATTATACACGTAATAAATGTTAGAGTGTGAGTTACACCTTTGCTATTGCTATCATAAGAGTTGTATCTTCCATTTTCCCATCAGTTTTTGCCAAAGTAACAACTTTCTTTGTCGCAGTGGATGCAACCTTGTCTGTTATTTGTTGTTTGAATTCGACAACTAAAAATTAGACAAGTTTAAAATTCTCAAAGTTACAAAGAAATTAAAAAAGAGTTTGGAGAAGGATAAGTCGAAAGATCCACCCATTTCGCACCTTCGTATATTAAAGACAGTATGTGAACATGCTCAATGTCGACATGAAGATGACCTTTGAAAATGTCCAGAGTATGCTTAGTCGGAACCGCCTATTTGGCATGTTTTTAGGAATCGTGTTGAAGAAGTTTTAAGTGAGACCCACTGACGTAGCATTCTAGGAATGGAGGTCGAAATGCCAAGCCAGAGTCAGCACTTGGCAATTGTGGAAATTTTGGTATTTGAAGTTTAAAAGCTAACTCATACCCGTCTTCATATTTGACACACGAAGGGATTTTTAAGGCAGGGAGTTTCTTTGTAAATATATATCTTAAAACAAATGTTGCTTCGTGGATGGTTCAACTAAGGTAATCAGGTATGTATGCAGTTTCAAAGTATTTATGGAATGCTTAGATTTTCTTGATATGAGTTGTCATACCTTTCTTGAATATCATATGTATATAAGAGAAAGCAGTGGTTAGATGTTGAGTAAAAGCAGAAACGTTGAAAATCTCTTTGGTGTTGTAATTTTTCCACCAAGTATCAAATTCTTGAGTACAATAGAATGATGGTCGAAAATATATGGGAGTAAGTTTGACATCTTTGGAATATTGAGATATGTGCTTGTCCCTTTCAACTTCAGAGAAGTACATGTTATAGAGGAAAAGAGTACTTTTCTTGGGGTAAAGAGGCTTCAACATTAATATAATGAGACCAAATTTTTTAGAACAAGGTCGTGTTGGTAGCTGACTAGGATAATTTGGTTCTTTGAATACCTGAGTTTAGTGGCGATCAATTTTGGAATGGGAAATGCTCCCCATGTGGCCAAGGATTCTGCTTCATGATCTGTCGAAGAAGTAGGAATTCTATTGTAAACCACTAAGGACCATGAGTTCTGTTGGAAAAATGAGCTATGTAGGAGGTGAGGTTATAGAACTTGGAGAACATAATCACGTATCTAGTAAAAGAATCTTGTATATTTTGTCCTTCATCACTTTGGTTCAATCGAACCAAGTGTGTTCCTTCGACTCTTCTGTTCTTGATTCTTTTGTCCTCTTCATCAATGGTGTTGTCAGTTGTGAGTGAACGCTCTAAGGTGGTGTTTAACCATAGCTGAAGTAACCAATAGGGACCATCCAAAACATGTTTTTCCCTAGTTTATAATTCTTCAAGACATCAACAGCTTCTCCTAAGGATTCATAGAGCGAACCCAAAACTGATTGAATTAGGAAAATTTTGCGTCCAGCATGCAACTGATTCACCAAAGTTAAAAACATTTTTGCTACTTGAAGAGATTTGGAGCAAAAAATTCATCTTGATAACCAAAGAGCTAGAAAAACAATGTGCTCTTTGTTAGAGACTTCCTCAGTGGTTTGGTCATGGTGAATAGTTATGTAATGGGTGAAGGTGGTGCGATTAGCATCAAAATTGATGGTATCTTCAACTGTTTCGTAAGGATCAAAGGATTCTCCAGTTGATCGAAGACCAGTGATCACACTGATATCAAAGAGGGTAGGAGTCATCTTTCCGCAAGGAAAATGGAAGGTATTATTAGAACTATTCCAAAAGTATAGAGAAGCCACTAGCAGGGTTTGGCTATAACCTGGTCCATCCTTTGACAATTGAATCATGATGAAGATTTCTATATCTTTCCAGATTTGGGCTTTCTTTTCTCAACTTTGGCAAGCTAAACAAGGTATGGTTCATGATCTTTGAATAGAGGGCAAGAGCAAAGCTCTCTAAGAGCGTTGCTCATGTAATCTAAGTTAATTGGTTTTACTATCTCTAAGGCTTCAGTCGAAGACTTAACCAGATTGTCATCTATATTTTTTGCTTGAGAATCTAGTTTAGAATTAGCATTCTCATCATCAACTTTTTTCCTACTAGTTATGGGTTTCATACAGTGATAAGTGGGAAAACCTCTTGAGTTTTTCAGGATCAGTATTAGGGTCAGACAAGGGACCCATATATACATGAATTTCACCAGCGATAGAGAGAGGAATCAGTACCTAAGATTGATAAATTTTGCATTTTTTTCTAGCAGAGGAGGTTCAGGATCGTATTCTTGATTCCCCGCCAGCAATGACTTTGTGATTTGAGTAACATGTGATGAAGCTTCCTTTTGTTGCTTACCACCCTTGGTGTTCTTGGTTTCTAAAGGTGCCATTACTGAGAGATTAAGGTTTGGAGATGAAGATGTTGTTTGGGTATGTTTCAAAGAAGAAATCACGAGAAAGTTGAAGAAATTGAGAGCTGAAGAAGAAAATTATTAAAAGATGAAGGTCAAGAGTATTTATAAAAAAATCTTTTCAGTTTCTTTTGGTTAGATAGATGGCATGAGTAGTGGGACACGTGTGCGTCTTTTGAAAGCTATTCAGATAGTTGTCCTTTTTGATTGTGATAAGTGCATAAGTGTAGTTATTTTGTATATACTTTTTGTTGCACTTATCGATTATTTGTTTTTAATATCATTTGAATAAACCCACTTTTTTTGTAAATACGTTTAGATGCATTTTCGTGTATAAAGTGTATCATTTGACAGTTTTGTATTCATTTTGTAGGTATTTAAGCATTGTTGGAGCAAGAGGAATAAAGCTCCAAGATGCTTTTTTAATCATGAAGAATTAGGCGGAGAATGGAACCAATTGGAAATTATGCAGGAAAGCAACAGAAGTTGTTGGACCGTCATGGATCGTCCAGCGAAAGAAGCCGTCGCTGAGTGAAATTTGTAGGCCAAATTTCTTTGTTTCTTCTTCCTAGTGTCGTCGAGCGATGTGTATCTGTCTCCGGGCGAGGAAGAAGATATTTTTGATCAAAAGAGATCGTGGAAAAACCTAGGCCAAGTGTAAAAGATCCGTCGTCGGGCGACGCTTTTATGTCGACGGGCGATTCTCACGGAACAAAATTTCCTTATATTTTCCTTTTCTTTTCATTTGGGATGTTAAGGTTTTTGGGGTATTTATTCTCAAATTCCGTCACCTTCATTTTTGATAGTTAGAGCTTAGACAACAACATTTGTGGCTTGCAATTGGATGATTTGGGGTCATGAGCTTGATGGAACGTGTTTTACACTGCTGGAAATCTGGTTTCTTCTCCTCTTCCTCTCTTTGTAACCATTATTTGTTGGGTTTTGTATGTATCTTTACCTTGATTATATGTATATTTATTGCTCATGGTGTTGTATAAAACTTTATTTACAAATCTTTATTGATGTTTATCCTTGTTAGCTTACTAAGTGTCTGGGTTTGAGTCATTGCAGAGATGGACGGATTAAATCTGGATTCATGATAAATATCTATTGCGCTTAGATTCTAGAGATATATTTAGGCTTAAACTAACTTAGGTATCAACTGTTAATGCCTCTGTGTTGTTTTATGTTGTGCTGAGAGATCGTTGACACGGAGCGACACAATTGATAT
This sequence comes from Vicia faba, assembly GCA_948472305.1. NCBI lineage: Eukaryota > Viridiplantae > Streptophyta > Magnoliopsida > Fabales > Fabaceae > Vicia > Vicia faba. The sequence goes on along the minus strand of OX451736.1, from coordinate 1,369,159,056 downwards.
CTCACTCTGCGTTAGAATGACATCTGTGTGATGGATACGTGATGATATTGACGAGTAGTTAAGGTTAAGTACAATTGGGTAGTAAGTTTAAGTATTTTATAGGGTAGAAGAAATAAAAATTCGAGATTTCTATCCTATTCGAATGATGAAATTCTTCTTGTGTATAACTTTTAATTTCAGCACCTTACATACAAAACCATTCTATCCCAAACTCATTAAAGAGAGAATTATTGAACGACTATTCAATAACCTATCTCTGTGGATATGATAATTTCCCAGATAAATATTTCCAAAAATTTTATTGCCTGCCGCTACACTGCTCCAACAAAATGGCGTCGTTGCTGGGGTTTGGTTCTATTGTTTTCGCATTGCGGTAATTCTTTTGTTTTTGAGTTTTGTAATTAATTTATATATTGTATAGAAATTGTACATTAACTTGTATAAGATATTTGTGCATATATATGTGTTTTCACGTATTGTTGTGAATTGTCTCATTTTTGTAACGTTTGTTGTGTGATTGTTAGGACACTTTCTTTAGGTTTGCACGGTATGATAATACCATGGCATGATGAGAGAAGGTTACCAGCTCGCACAATAAAGGTGTCGAGCTTACAACGTAAAACAAGCATGTTTGTTTGTATTTGTTTATGTGTGTGGTGATTTGTGCTTTAACAAGTTGAATTAAGGAAATGTTCTGAATTTCAAATTTTCATTTTTTAACTTGTTACTTCATTTTCACCCGATTTTCATATCATTATTTGTATTTGTTTTGTTATTTTAATTTATGCTTTCTGAAAGCTTGTCGTGTTTAGCTTGAGGAGTTTTGTTCGTTGTATGTATTGTAAATTTTGTACATTGAAATTTTGTAGGAGTATTACATTTCTAGTTCTTTTATTATTGTTTGGACTCAAGTTTTGGTCTGGTAACTTGTAGATTATTGAGGTGATTTGTCAAGTTTGATTGTTTCGACTTACAAATGCGTGGTAATGATTTTGTTAAAGTTTTGTACACGTTCGAGGTATGTGTTTATCGCTTTCTATATATTATCAAATTCATGATACTTAAACTTTTTACAATTTTTATGCCATTCACTATTTTGTATACTTGTTCATTTATAAATCACTTTAGTTTCCACCCTTTTTGTGAGGTAGCTTTCCATTGCTCATTATGCTTAATCTTTTGTTTGTGTTGATTGTATGAATGCAAGAAAAGGATCAAGACATTTTTGTTTTATTTTGAGCATAATTACCTAGCCAAATAGTCAATTCACCTTGTGAATGTGTGATTAGTAACCCCCTTTGAGCTTTTTGTTAATATCCATGTTGTATTTGCTAAATGCTTGTCTATGAGTGTTTAGTTTCCCTTTTTACATGGATATTGATTCGTTGTTTTCTTGAACCCTCAACCATTATTTTGGTTTTAATTTTTACTTTACCTTAGAAAGTAGGAAGTATTCACTTTTAGCTATGGTTGACTTTAAGTTGTGGAGAAAAATGAGTGTGTATTTATTGGATGATAGATATGAAGTTGAAAAAGAAAAATAAAAAGAAAGAAAAAAATTGAAAAAACTTTGAAAAAATAAAAACAAAAAGAGTATGGAATAATGTTGTGTTAATAAGTGATGTGTTTTGGTGTAAAACTTGTGGTAAATAAGAAGTTTGGTTGAAATTCTATTGTTTGAAACTTTGTGAAAGTAATTACTCCCTTAGGTTTAGGCAAGTTTTTGTTTCAATTAGCTTTAGGACTTATCTCTTGTTTGTTAACCAAGCCACATTACAACCTTGAAAATCCCTTGAGATTCTTGATTTTATATTTCCAATGAAATTTTTTGTATGAATACATAATTTAGTCTATTGTTTGCAAGATTATTGGATGAATGAAAATACCCCATTTTTGTGTGTTTTTCATCTACCAATGATTGTATTTGCTAGGTGGGATTCATTTGTGAACTAGTATTGTTTTAGAACGTTTGACATGATTTTTGTATTTAGCATTTGATTCGTATTTATGTTATAGTCGTAGTTTAGTGGCAAGTGTTTACTTTGTGTGTATTGTTTTTCGTTTGAATTATTGCATTTGTTTTCTGCTTTCAAAACCTGTTGATTCGTGATTCTTTGGTTTATCATTCTTTGTTCTTTGGGTTATTTTATTTTGTTTAAGGATAAACAATGATCCAAGTTTGGGAGAGTTTGATAAGTTCATCAATGTAGTTATTTTGTATATACTTTTTGTTCCACTTATTGATTCTTTGTTGTTAATATCAGTTGAATAACCCTGCTTTTTGTTGTAAATACGTTTAGATGCGTTTTCGTGTATAAGGTTTATCATTTGATATTTTTGTATTCATTTTGTAGGTATTTTATCATTGTTGGAGAAAGAAGAATAAAGCCCAAATATGCATTATTTATCAATGAAGAATAAGGCGAAGATTGGAGCCAATTGGAAGTTATGTAGGAAAGCAACAGAAGTTGTTGTACTATCATGGATCGCTGGGCGAAAGAAGTCATCGCCGGAAAAAATTTGTTGTCCAAATTTCCTTGTTGCTTCTGCCTAGTGTCATCGGGCGATGTGTATCTGTCGTCGGGCGAGAAAGAAGATATTTTTAATCAGAAGAGGTCGTTGCTTGGGCCAAGTGTATAAGAGTCGTTGCCGGGTGACGCTTTTATTATGTTGGGCGATTCTCGCGGAACATAATTTCCTTATATTTTACTTTTATTTTCATTTAGGATGTTATGGTTTTTGGGGTATTTGTTCCCAAATTCCATCACCTTCATTTTTTATAGTTAGAGCTTAGACAACAACATTTGTGGCTTACAAGTGGATGATCTGGGGTCGTGAGCTTGATGGAACGTTTTTGACACCGCAGGAAATCTGGTTATTTTTCCTATTCCTCTCTTTGTAACCATTATTTGTTGCAATTTATATGTAACTTTACCTTTATTATATGTATATTTATTGCTCATGGTGTTGTATGAAACTTTATTTAAAAATCTTTATTGATGTTTATCGTTCTTAGCTTGCTAAGTGTCTAGGTTTGAGTCGTTGCAGAGATGGACGGATTGAATCCAAATTCAGGATGAATATCTATTGGGCTTATGTTGTACCCCAAAATTTGCCCTCCCATTTTTCATAAGAAAGCACAACTCTAGGGTTTCTCAGATGTTCAAGTTGGCTCTGGAATCGATCAGGCAAATTTTCTCCTTTGGCAGTAAACCAGCAGTTAGGGTTTTTCTTGCAATTCTCACAAGAAATAAATTCTCAAAGATCCAATTGGCTGTCACATGTTTTCATGCTTCTTTAAGTTCACTGAAAGGTTAATTTTTGTTCTCAAGGCATGTTTGTTTGAGACAAAAGATGGGATCTAAGATTGTCATTTGTGACATTCATGTTTTGTTTGATCCAGGTTAACCAGATAATTTGTGTCTTTTAAAACATTTGCTTGTTTATGGAATGAACATTTGCCTATTTATGGAATAGACAATACGTGTTTTGATTGGAATGTAGTTGCAAGATTACTTGATTATTGGAAATTAAGTTATCTTGATTGGAATTATTGGAATGCAGTTTCAATTATCTTGATCGGGAATATTTAAGAATCAGTGAAGATGCAAAGAGAAAATTGCGAGTTATTGACAGTAAAGGATTTTAATGGACATTAGAATATCTCATAAGACCTTCTCCATTTATTCCAAAAGGTGTTACAAAACAATTTATTATTCAAATGCTTTAGGTTTTACAACTTATTGTATTTAAAAAATAAATTAGTACAATTGATTGAGTGTTTCTCTCTAAATTACAAAGAATGTGAATCTATGCCTAAGGTTGACTGAGTCTCTTGCTTCTTCTGCTTTGCCACCATCCAGTTGTGCTCACATGAAAACGAAAGACAGAAAAATAGTTAGTACAGTTAATTGGGCATAAGCAAGAATTTTCAAAAGAAAGAAAAAGCGTTCATCATTAAAATTTGCAATTTGGAATCAGAAGGCTATTTTTTAATTCATCACGTTTTTATTTTTATATTTGCAAATCACAAGAAGATTATTCTTCTTGGTTCACAAAAAGAAAAATGAGAAATGCAAGCAAATTGTCCAAATGCAACAAGGTTATCCAAACAAGAAATGTAGCCAAACATATTCCAAACTGAATGCAACAAGGCTGTCCAAACAAAATTTGCAGCGCATCATCAAACAAACAAACAACTAGGTTGTCCAAACAAGTGAAAATGTGCAAACAGCAGCGCATCAGCAAAAACAAGGCGCAAAACAGGGCCAAACAAGCAGTGCATCACCAAACAAACAATACAAGCAAGCTGGACAAAACAAATAGTCCAAACTGAATGCAGCAACATGGCAAAACAAAATACAAGCAGCAGCATAGCAGTAGGAAGCAGGCATCAGCAAAAAGAAAATATAACATATGATAAACTAAGTCAACAAGCAAGAGGCTTGTTCAATAAGCCATAATCATCATTTTCCAAATTTTTTGCAAACTTTTAAGAAAAAAAATAAAAGAGCATTTGGCTCTTAGGGTCATTAAGAGAGGAAGAGGAAAGAAGTCACCTAGGGATGCTACCCTGCTGTCACAATTGCACAAGAATTGCTAGAAAACAAAAACTGCAAGAAAAAGAGCATGAGAACAATATGCCAAATATTCAAAATCTGGTGGTTTTCCCACCATTTTGAATAGAAACTCAAACCAAAGAAACTAATATAACAGTGGACAAGGCTAAAGCAATAAGATAGAGAACAAAAATATATCAAACTTCAGAAAAGCAAAAAAGAACTAAGTTTTCAAAACTGTAAAAGTTCCAAAAAAACCTCCAAACTGTCAAACCATCCTCAAAACTGTTACAAACCATTTTCAAACATACAAAATCCCAAACCATCCTCAAATCGTAAAACTCCCATCATCCACCAAACCATTTAAAAAAAAACTCAAAATACTGTCATCAAAACCTGTTAAACAATACCAAACTGTAAACCAGAAAACCACAAACAAATCCTCAAACAATCTTCCATCAAACCTATTAACCAACAAATCCAAAACCTGTAGCAACACCAAAACTGCCATCAACCTTCAAACACCAACAACCTTCACAAACTGATCAAACCTGTAAAACAGTTCAAGCCAAGCTTCCAAAACTGGGAAAACCATACCAACATTCCAAGAATCCATAACCATAATCAGATAAAATAGAATTCAAGCCTCAAACATCCCAGATAATCAACATCATCAAATCATCAGCCAACAACATCCAACAAAGCACGAAAAAATAACAAAATCCAAAAGTACATCACCATCATCATTGAAAGCTCAAAGGACGGAAAGAAGTTACCAGGAAAGCAAGGCTTTCATCATCATCTCTTCCTTCTCGCCAAGTCCTCCACCAGGGAGCGCCTCCCTCAGTCTCAGTACCCCTTTTTCATTTCACAGAAATTTCCACAGGTATGACTATTTTATCTCCCTCATAACATTTCCTGCATCTCAAAGCATAGTACAATAGGTTAACAGAAAAAACATGAACAAGACAAAACAATAAAAAAAATCGTTCAAACTTCAAAATCCACAGAATCATACCTTTCAAAGAAACAAAAACGTTAGCCCTTGGTTAGGAGGTGAGAGAGAGAGAAAGCTCCGGTAACGGAAAGTGAGGGGAAGATCAGATCGAAATAAATTTCAAACCCCTTAGTCAAATTCATTTCAAACTTAGAGATTTCAAAAAAAAAAGCGCAAATCAGGTTGAATCAAAAGAGACTAGGGTGTTTCGGCCATGAGCTTAAGAGGTGAGTAACAGAGATAGAGAGATGAACGAATTTGGAAGAGAGGGACGAAGGAGACAACAGTGTCGCTGTGAGCCAAAGGGGGTCAAACCCTAATTTGTTGTTTGTTTCCCTTAATCCAACATTAAACAGTTTAAGAGAGCATTGGGCTTTGTTCTGATACATTTGCATTAAGGCCCACACGCGATTGCTAGCTCATACCCCCCTTTTGGCTCATTTTTTGACAGCAAAATACCTTTGAGCCTCTCATCCATTCACTCAAGCCCATTTATACTTTTTAATTTGTTTCTTTCTTTTGTTTTATTAGTAACTAAAATATAAAACACATTTTTTGAGTTAAATCTTGAAAATGAATTTTCATTATTTTCTTTTTTTTATATAACTTATTTTTATTAATTTTATCACATTTAACAAAACACCAAAAAAGGAATTAACTTAGCTTATTTTCTTTCTTTAAACTTGTTTGCACAATTAATAAAATATACAAAAAATATTAATAAAGATTATAATCAATTTTTTTAGAATAGGTTTATTTTTTTTTCTCTTTTCAAGTAAATACATTGCACTTCATACTTTATTGATTTCTTTATTTCATAAATTGTCATAGCTTTATATTAAATCGCGCAACAATTTGATTTGGTTATATTGCTTGATATTTTGATTCATCCCCATTTGTAACAATTGTACCCCCATTCCCGAATACTTTTGTAATAGCGTAGAATTTCAATTCCCGCAATTTACTGTTTTCCATATACTGTATAGTAACTAGGCATGTATGGTAAGATTCAAAAATCAATCGCTAGATGACCTAATCAAAGAACAAATAACTTGAAATCAACACACTTTCTCACACGCACACCTCTAGGGTGACCTCGCCCGTTGCTTTGGAAATTCAATCATGTCCCTCGAATATGAGACACTCTAGCAAATGACCCTTCGATAAACAAAGATCGTAGACCCTCGATGACCCTCGATGTTGCCTTCGATTAAAATGATCTCGACCCTCAAAAATTTCTAGTGCGTCTCACAAGTTGCCTTCAATGATTGTAAAATTGACCCGCGCATGTCCCTTCACATCCAATGATGGGGCTTCTTACCAAATAAATGGTAAGATAGCACTATCAAAAGGAGGAAGAAAAACACAATTTAAGACCTTTCGAGAAGATAGATTCGCTCCTAGTTACTCGCTTGCTCACGACAAAAACTTTCACACATACACCTCCATTTCAAAACAATTTCAAAAAAGACAAAACATTTTGTATACGTTCTTATAGAGACGAGAACCATTGCAAACCCCTTTTTCCAAAAACACTTTTCAAAACATGATTCACAAACACCTCTTTGAACCATTTTTCGAAACAAAACTTTGTATACGTTCTTATAGAGATGAGAACCATTACAAAGAGATTTTTTTCAAAAATACTTTCAAAGCCCACACCACAAGCACATAATCAAACAAAAGCAAGTGATCTAAAATGAGTAACTAAGAGTCCATGGAAAACCATGGATGAAAAGGGTGCTAATACCTTCCCTTTTCATAATCTACCCCCCGAACCCGAGAAAATTCCCGAAAGGTCTTTCTTGTGCTTTTTTGCCTTTCCTTTTGGATAAAAGAAAAGTCAGTGGCGACTCTTACTAACCGCACAAGTGCGAACGAAACGCAAAACCTCTAGTCAGTTCTCCCACCGTATCACAGAACTGGCGACTCTGCTGGGGACTTGTAATAAAAAGTGGGGTTACCTTAGGGTTTTAGATCACCTTTACATGCTTATCTTTCTTGACTCGTATGCTTTATCTTTTGGTTCTATTGTTTGGGTTTGAATCCTCTACCAGGATTTGGGGTACCTTTTTAGGTAAATAGAAATAGATTGTGGAGACTGTACAGCGTAGACCGATATGGTTGAAAGAATAGCTATGTTAGTGTGACGCATTTGTGGGTACCGGTATCCCTCATGGTGAATCGAGGAGAATACGGGGCCGTTGAGTGGCACCGTGAAGCACTAATTAACCTTAGAACCCTAATTGAACAAACTTGACCATTAGGACATAGAGGTAATCGGTTTCGGTGTAAAGTTGAAAATTGGTTGACACTCGATACTACACTCATTGAGGCTAGACTTTTGGAATATCTCGGCCGCAAGAAAAGATTGATTATGCTGAGACAATGCCTAAAAGAAAGGTCGGTGATATTGAGATCCTTTAGAACCCGATCCTTATTTCTAGGACAGGTTGAGCCAACTAAACTTCAAGAGGGTATTTACCTATGAAACCTCATGCAAGCCTAAAAAACTAAGGACTTGTTTGCTTTGTGTGAATATAATTATTTGTACATACACTTGCTTACTTTTGCATACTTGTACATAACATCATAACATCATACCATAGCATTTTCAATAACCATTTCAAGGATCTCGAGGGTCTTTGATGCAGGGTCGCGTTGAACCAGACGGTTACCAAAGGGTAAGAGGATTCATTTTTCTCTAAACAAACGCCGTCAAAAATCAAGTACAACAATTTAAGTCAAAGGCTATGACCCACTTGACATGGTGAGCTTGAGTCTCGTTGAAAGACACCCACCGATACAAAGCTCTCCAATCAAAGATGTTGATCGAAATTCAACTTCTAACATTTTCTTGTGTTTACCCCGCGAGATCCTTGAAAACATGCATCCACATATCTTGCATCTTATCATGACAGGTTTCTCCCATTCTGGTCTCTTTATCTTCCTACTGTTTATTTCAGTAGAGATGGCTCTAGAGAAGACTATCAAGGACATCCAGGCTCAAAACGCTCAACTTCAAGAGATGTTCTTCAACCTATCCAAGGGGCAGCAAGAAGTGAAATCCCTCCTCACCAGGGGCATGATCATGGGGAATCCTGAGGGAAACAAAGATGATCAGTTGGAGCTGCTGCGAACTGAGATAGCCATAATGAAAATCCAGATGATGGGAAAACTGGTGGGCCAGATGGCTCTCATCCAAAACTTGTCACAAGGACAAGAGGAGCTGGGAGTCCTCATTAACAAGCTTCATCAAGATGAATGCAACCAAATGGGGCAAACAACTAAGGTTGAGGATCAAGTCATCATTCAGCCTCCCTTGAGACAAGAAGCCGAGAGAAAACCTCCCCAGTTTGCTTCAGGGTCACAAGCCCAACAACAACCTCGCCAACGTCAACAGGGTAACCGGCGTAGGCGGAATACATCTGAAAAAACGCTTTTTTAAGATTAACATGTCATTATCTCAAGTGCTGAAACGCTTATTGAAAGTCAAGATGATTGTATTAAGGGACCCCCCTCGGAATCCCAACACAGCCTCTCCAGATTACAATCCAAATGCAAGATGTGCATATCACTCCAACAGTCCTGGACATGACACCGATAGTTGTTGGGCATTGAGAAACAAAATTCAAGATCTGATTAGAGAAACAACGCTGGAGTTCATACAAGATGGCCAAATGAAAATCTTTCGCTGAGGGCTCTCCACCTAAAATGACGAGTTCGAACAAAGAGGCTTCTGTTCATTTTGAATTTCCAATTGTAATTTCTTTTGTTATTCAAACAATTATCTATTAATGTCAAACTCTGTTTCATTAATGCATTGCATATGTTTGTCTTGAATTCATCTTTTTGTTTTCACTATATTTAAAACTATGCTTTCTTCTTATGACACAAACCTTTAGAGGGAGGATGACGAAAACAATGCTATAATCTCATACAGTATGCTTTTGGACAGACCTTGCTGACGATGTACAGGCGTTTCTTTCAAATCCTAAACACTGGAGTTATAAGGAAGATAATCCCTAGTCAACCCCTTCGAGCCAAAGAAGTTGAAGTTTTCTGTTTTAACACAAATTGAAACCTTTAATCAAAACCTGGGGCAGGGTAGTCTCTCAGTTAATTCAAACACACATTAAAGTCGCAAACTCTCATCTTGTAATACAATGAATGACATCAAAAGCATTCCTTCGAAATCAAAAGACGGTGACGGTTCCCTATCACATGGGCAGTCATTATCTCTCAAAAAAGAAAAGCCCACTAAGTCGAAACCTACAAAGGAGACTTAAAGAAAAACTGGGGCATCCCGCTGACTGTAATCTCAAAACAAGAACAATCAGGCAAAAATTAGAGGATAACAAATCAAAGGAAAGAGGTCACTACAAATCCTCAACAAAAATAATGTTGCAAAAATGACTGCCTTCCAACAAATTTAACTTGTTTGAACCATCACCAAAATGTCATTCCATACTCATTTGGAGTTCAAATGCATAATTAACTGAGTTCAGGATTGAAGAACATCACGAAGAGTGGGTGGGTACAAATATACTTTGAGCCTTTATCCTTTGTTTCTTAAAGCGTGAACCAAGCCACGTTACAACCTGTTGTACCCCAAAATTTGCCCTCGTATTTTTCCACAAGAAATCACAGCTTCGGGCATTTCCTGATTTTTCAGACTGGTTCAAGAATCGGTCAGACAGACTTGTCTCGTCAGTCAGATAAAATTAGGGTTTTTTATTGATTTTTGTGGCTCTGGAACAATTCAAACAGTTTGCTTAGGGTTTGGTTGATTTTTGGCTCAACTTCGATCAGGCGAACGCTTCTTTGGCATTTGATCAGAATCAGGGTTTTATGCGCATATCTCTCAAGAAGATGAAAAGAGGCAGGTGGATGTTTGTTTAATTAATTGTCGCTTGGTTTGAAACTATGCGTTGCTTTGGGTAATTGGAGCGCCAGGTTTGTCATAAGACCACAATGTTTACCAATTGATTATTTATTTTTTAAGTTAAGATAATTGGAATTTATTTCCATTTTTATTTTAATTTAAGAATTATAAAGAATTAGATAAATATTTTGAAAAGGATAAAAGGAATTAATCAAATAAAAGGACTTTTTATTTATCTTTAAATTATTTGTATAATTGTTTTTGTTTACAAAATGTTTACAATAATAATATTACAGTTATTTAAATTTAAATAAAACTATCCTAATTTTTCCTAAGTCTTCAATTCTTCATCCTCCATTTGTTGCTATTCCTCTGCCTCATTGGATTTTATCTGCAAAGAATAGAAAAGAAGAAAAAGTCAATTGAAGCAGATAAATAATTAAAGAAACAGACAGATAAAAGAGAATTCATCATTAAAAGCAAATGGCCGGGATCAGTTCGCCCACTCTGCAAATCACGGGATTTCTCCCGGTTCACAAAGAGGGATGAAAATGTTTGCAAAAAGTATGAATGCACAAAGTTAAAAATTGCACATTTCAAATTGGCCAACCAACTGCATAGTTCAAAGCAAACAAGCATGTATAAAAGTCCAAACTAAGTTCCAATGTCAAACAAAACAAAAAGCTGTCCAAAGGATGTCAAGTACAAAAGGCCCAAAGCTGTCAAAAGAAGATATGCAAATATCAGGAAAGTACAAAGTATGCAGAGAAAGATTAGAAGTGCAAGCAATATCAAAGCATCATTTCCCAGCCATTGCTTTTTCAGAACTAAAGTACACATAACATTATTTTAATGTTTTGATTTGCACTAGAGAGAGAGAAGAGAGGAGAAGTTAGGCTTACTGGCTTTTGGCTTTAGGCATGAAAAAGATATAAAACAAACTGCAATGAAACAGTGGAGGGGGGGAGAAAAAAGATAAAAAAGATAAAAACTCTAAAAACTGTAGGAAGAAGACAACATAACTGCCTTCCACCAAAAAGCCTCTTGCATAAACAAATCAAACCTTCAGCCTTCCAAACCTCAAAACCAGTTCACAACAACAAACCTGCTCAAGCCTCAACAAAGACACAAAACTGTCAAGCTACTGAAGCCTCAAGCTGAAGCTAGCCTCAACCAAAGCCTCACAAGCCTTAACAACCAACGAACCACCAGTAAACCTCACCTGTCCAAAAAACCTGCCTGAAACCTTTGCCAAAAACATGAGGCTATAGCCTGCTTCTCGACAAGCCTGAATCACTGTAAGTTTCAAACAAATACACGAACCAAATTGTCAACAACACAGGCCTAAACAGATATCAAAGACAACATAAGCTGCCCAGGCCTTAAGCCTTTCAACCTTACAACCTGCTGGAACCACAAACCATCCAAACCTCACGCAAAAAACATAAAACTGTCAAAAACCTGGAAGCTCAAAAACCAGTATAAGCTGCAACACAACCAGTAAACCAAAAAAGGCCTAAACACCCAAATAACCTGCTGAAGCCACAAGCCTGAAGCAAAGACCACTGTCAACAAAACCTGTAAGTTCACGCATAAACCCTTAACCTGTTGAAGTCCCATAAACCTAAAACCTGTGATTTCAAACACACTGCATAAACAGAACCTAAAGGCCTCCCAAACCTGAACCATGCTAACACCCTGCTGAAGCCAACAAACATGAACTAGAAACCTAAGCATTCAAGGCAACACAAGGCCTCAGAGAATTCTCATCATAGGCGGACATAACAGACAACTCAACAATTCAAAGGGCAACAGGAGCGAGGCAGAAAGAAGAGAGGGAAAGCTAGTCAAAACCAATGTTCCAACAATAGCATATCAGATACAACATATCAATCATCATTCAAGCAAACAACTCTGACCAACAAACATTCAAAGGCAACCGATACAAACCCTCAGAACCTAGGGTTCATCACTGGGTAAAAGACATCCGGAACATAGCAACAGAAGTACATAGCAACAGAAGCATGCACAAGTAAAAGCGAGGCAAAAAGATATAGAAGAGAAAAAAGTTGTATAGAGGTTTTCAGAAATGCATCACAAAACCTAAAGGCAAAACACAAAGTACCAGGATTCCAAGCTAACGCTCAACACTGCTTCCTCCGCCGTCAAAGCCTCCACGCGCCTCCTAATCCCCTCCTCCTCCGTCCCCGAGAGGTAGTCTTCTCATCCCCTTTGCATGCATTTCAAAATGACAAACAAAATACTTAAATCAGAACTCAAATCAAAACATGAAATCAAACAATAACGAAAACCCTAAACAAGATTGAAAAGGGAAATCTACCTTTTAAAATGTTGCCTGGATGCTCCATGGAGGGAAGAGGAAGGATGGTTGCGCTGGTGGCTTGGGCGAAGGAAACTCAGGCGAAGGCGAACGAGAAAGACGAACGACATGAGCAACGGCGCCGCTTCTGTAAACCCTAGGCTTTTCCCAAATGGAATAAACATTGACAAACCCTAACAAAATGTATTGAGACCCATGGGCCTTGCCCATTTCCAGCATACAAGCCGATTAAACGCGTTCCAATTCACACCCCCTCCCTAAGGCCCATTCTTGTTTCTTTTCTTAAAAAGCTTAAAACATTTTTTTCCTTTTTTATTTAATTTTTTTTATACACAAAACATACTGTTTTTTTATATTAATTAAAATTGTGTATATAAAAAGATTAGTTAAAACACATGAATTAATATAAGACATTAGTATATTCTATTTTTGTACATAAAAAATACTAACATAAAATACATAAGAATTAGAATTATTTAAAACACCTTTTTTTTAAAAAACTTATTTTGATTTATACATAAATACATAATTTTTCTTTAAGTTAATACATTTCTTTTCTTAAAAATAATTTGTACATAAATAAATCAATACATAATTTTTTCTCAAATTTAAAGCATTTTCTTTTCTTTTAATTAAACTTTCTTGTTTGTACATTAATACTAAAAAATACATAAAAGAATAGAATTTAAAAACATTTTCCTTTCTTTAATTAAATTTTCTTACTTTGTACATACTTTACAAAAAGATATAAAAATACAAATTAAATCAAACACACTTATTAATACATTTACACATACACTTACGCATACACAATACATTTTACATTGATACATTATACATTTGTTTATTTTTGTATATTCGATACATTTACATTTGAGATCACAATTTGATTTGGTTGTAATTATTTATGTCTCATCCTCATTTGTAAATTTGTACCCCCATTCCCGGATACTATTTGTAATAGTTTAGGACTTTAAATTTCCGCAATTTATCGCTTTCGAATTATGCCATGGTTAGACCTAGGGTTTGTATGTACATAAAATCAAACGATAGATAACCTAATACAAAAACAAATGCATGAAATCAATACACAATCACACTTGCACCCTCTAGGGTAATCCCACATGTTGCCTTCCAAAATGGGCCATGCTTGCACGTCGAGTTTCTTTGGCAAAACAATTCAAAATGATCATAAGTCCCTCGATGACGCTTTCGAAAGTCGCCTATCAAAATGATCAAGTCCCTTCAAGCAAATTGCCAAAGACACTTGGCACTATTGCATTCATGGTCCATACGATGACCCGCGCCTGTCCCGTTAAAATATCCTAAACGCAAGATTGTCCACCAAATTCAATGGTGGAACAAAATTGTTAAAAAGGGTTGAAAACATAGAGAAAACCTTTGAGTACAATAGGGGTAGACAAAACTCTTAGTTACTTGAAATCAACTTGCAAAAACACTTTCCTCCTTTTCAAAAACCACACTTCATACACACTTTCAAACAAACTTCCAAAAACATTTTTGAAACATCTTTTCGAAAAGATACACACCATTGTATATACTCAAACACGAGTCATTACAATGGTTGCCGAAACAAAGGCGTCTATTTCAAAAACATTTTCAAAACACACACACACACACCATTTTTCAAGCAATCAAAAATCAAGGCAAGTGATCTAAAAACCAAGTAACTAAGAGCCCATGGATAACCATGGATGAAAAGGGTGCTAATACCTTCCCTTTTCATAATCTACCCCCCGAACCCACGAAATATCTCAACAAGGTTTTTTTCCTTTGCTTTTTTAACCTTTCCTTTAGGATAAAATAAAAAGTCGGTGGCGACTCTTGCTAAACCGAACAAGTGCGAATACAAACGCAAAACCTAAGTCAGTTCTCCCACCGTATCACAGAACTGGCAACTCTGCTGGGGATAAATTAAAAGTGGGGTTACCTTAGGGTTTAGATCACCTTTACTTTCTTGCTTTGATTGACTTGATTGCTTTATCTTTTGGGTTCCTGTTTGGGTTTGTCGTAAATCCTACACCCGGATTTGGGGCACCTTCTTAGGTAAATAGCAAAAAAAAAACTGTGAGGGAATTGTGCGGGGTATACCGACATGGTTGAAGCAGTAAGCTATGTTAGTGTGACATATTTGTGAGTACCGGTAACCCTTGAGTTCAATCAAGGAGAGTACGGGGCCGCTGAGTGATGTCGTGAAGCACTAACGAACTCTTAGAACCTTAATTGGCCATCTTAGCCTTTTTAGGGGTAGTGAGATGACCGACTTTGGTGCAGTCCGAAGTTGGTAGATACTCGATACTACACTCATTGAGGGTTGTTTTCTTGGAATATTTTGGTCGCCAGTTAAGTGGCTAAACCGAAACGATAAACACAGAAAACAATCCAATGATATTGAGCTCCTTAGAACCCAGTTTCTATTTTAGGACAGGATGAGCCAACTAACTTTAAGAGGGTACTTACCTAAACCCCATGCAAGCCTAAACCTAAGGACTTGTTTGCTTTGTGTGAATATGATTGCTTGTACATACACTCACTTGCTTTTGCATACATGTACATAACATCATAACATCATACCATAGAATTTCTTCACTAACCTTTTCAAGGATCTTGAGGGTCTGTTGATGCAGGGTTACGTTGAACCAGATGTCTACCAAAGGGCAAGAGGTTTCCTCCTCTAACAAATGCCAATCAAAGTTCAAGTGCAACAACTTGAATCAGGGGCTATGACCCACTCGACATGGTGAGCTTGATTCTCGTGGAAAGACATCCACCAGTGCATAGTTCTCCAGTCAAAGATCAAGTACAACAACTTGAATCAGTGGCTATGACCCACTTGACATGGTGAGCTTGATTATCGTGGAAGGACATCCACCGATACAAAGTTCTCCAGTCAAAGATCCAAGTTCAACCTCTAACGTTCTCTTGTGTTTACCCCAAGAGATCCTTGAAAACATGCATCCACATACCATGCATTGCATCTGGACAGTTTTTCCTTTTTCAGGTTTCCTTACTCTCCTACTGTTTATTTCAGTAAGAGATGGCTCTAGAGAGGACCGTCAAGGATATCCAGGACCAGACTGCTCAGCTGCAGGAAATGTTCTTGAACCTGTCTCTGGGGCAAGAAGAAGTGAAAGCTCTCCTCACAACGGGCATGGTCCAGGGGAATTCAAACAATGCCAGGAGTGATCAGTTGGAGGCACTGCAGTCTGAGATGACAACAATGAGGATCCAAATGATGGGGCAACTGGTGGGTCAGATGGCTCTCATCCAGGACTTGTCTCAAAGACAAGAGGGACTCAGAGTTCTCGTCAACCAACTGCTTCGGGAAAACCAACTGGGGCAAACATCTGAGGTTGAAGAGCAAGTCACCACTCAACCCCCAACCACTCAAGAGGACAAGGGGAAGGCTCCTCTGCTTGCTTCAGGGTCACAAGCCCAGCAACAACCTTGCCAGCGTCAACAGGGTAATCGGTGTAAGCAAAATACGTCGGGAAGACAGTTCACGGAGACTGACATACCGTCATCTCTGATACTGGAGCGCTTGTTGGAGGTCAATCTGACTGCTTTGAGGGATCCTATCTGGAACCCAAATACCTCCGCTCCTACCTATCATCCTGACGCATTTTGTGTTTACCACTCCTATAGCCCGGGACATGACACCGATAGCTGTTGGGCCTAGAAGAACAAGATTCAAGATCTGATCGACATTAGAGTGCTGAGGTTCATGCCAGACGGTGAGATGAAGATTTTCCGTTGAGGGGCTCTCCACCTGAAGTGACGAAGTTCAAGCTGAGAGACTTTTATTTCATTTGAATTTTTAAAGTTGTAATTTCTTTTGTTATTCAAACAATTATCTGTTGATGTTAAACTCTGTTTCATTAATGCATTGCATATGTTTGTCTTGAATTCATCCATTCTTTTTCACTACTCTTATGTTTTCTTTATGATATTTGACTCCTGATAAAAAGCTGCAAGCCTTTAGAGGGAGGATGACGAAACAATATCATAATCTCATACAGTATGCTTTTGAACAGACCTTGCTAATGATGTACAGGCATTTCTTTCAATTCCCAAACACTGGAGTTATAAGGAAGATAATCCCTAGTCAACCCCTTCGAGCCAAAGAAGTAGGAGTTTTTCTGTTCTAAACAATCAAAACCTTTGATATAAACCTGGGGCAGGGTAGTATCTCAGTTAATTCAAAAGAAAATGCGCATTGAAGTCGTAAACTCTCAGTTCGTAACGCAACGAACAACGTCAAAAAAGAAAAGCATTCCTCTAGAATCAAAAGACAGTGGTGGTTCCTTATCACGTAGACAGTCAATCTCTCAAAAGAGAAAAGCCCACCAAGCCAAAACCTGTAAAGGAGGCTTAAGAAAGCTGGGGCATCCCGCTGACTGTGATCTCGAAAACAGAGACAGTCAAGAAAAAGTTAGGGATCACAAATCAAAATCAAAATAGAGAGGTCATTACAAACCCTCAACAACATGAAAAATGTTGCAAAAGAAAAAAGGGAGATGATGACTGTCTCCCGATTCAATTGGTGAACCATCGCCCAAAGGTCGTTCCAAAATCAAAACAGAGTGCGACGCACAATTAACTGAGCTTAGGGTTGAAGAACATCACGAAGAGTGGGTGGGTACAAATATACTTTGAGCCCATATCCTTTGTTTCTTAAACCGAGAACCAGGCCACGTTAGAACCCTTCAAAAGTCCTAATCGAAGCATGGGTTAGTTCGAAAGCATACTGTTACAAAAGGTATCCTGACTCCTGTAAGGCTTTGCTCTAAAATCTTGTGTTGACTTGTCTTATAAAAAAGTTTTCTGCTAAAAAACGCATTTTTCAAAACTTCGAGACAAACATAGACTTTGCATTGCTTGAATATCACTGTTTGCATTTGGCTTTTTGTTTGGCAGCGAAGAAATTCATACAGCGAATGTTCGGAGGAACGGAAACTCTCTCAGTGAGCAAAATCACTTCAAAAGGATGACGCTTCCAACGAAAAATCTCCTATCAACAAGAGGCATGACATGTCACTATTCAGTTAACCTGGGGCAGTCCAGTCAAGATTTCAACAAATCTCTCAAAAGTTCAGTGAACTCGGGGCAAGTCTCCTTCACCTTCACTTGGGGCATTCGAATGCCGAAAGTGTCTAATCATTCCTTCATCACCCTGTTGGAGGATACAGTCCAGATACGCTCCAGACACGGTAGCCATTCTGTTACTCATTCAGATCCTAGTTATAGTTTCAAATATACTCTAGACACGGAAGTCATTCTGCTACTCATACAGATATGTACTCCAAGATACAGTCCAGATACGCTCCAGACACGGTAGCCGTTCTGTTACTCATTCAGATCCTAGTTACAGTTTCAGATATACTCCAGACACGGAAGTCATTTTGCTACTCATACAGATCTCTACTCCAAGATACAGTCCAGATACGCTCCAGACACGGTAGCCGTTCTGTTACTCATTCAGATCCTAGTTACAGTTTCAGATATACTCCAGACACGGAAGTCATTCTGCTACTCATACAGATCTCTACTCCAAGATACAGTCCATATACGCTCCAGACACGGTAGCCATTATGTTACTCATTCAGATCCTAGTTACAGTTTCAGATATACTCCAGACACGGAAGTCATTCTGCTACTCATACAGATCTCAACTCCAAGATACAGTCCAGATACGCTCCAGACACGGTAGCCATTCTGTTACTCATTCAGATCCTAGTTACAGTTTCAGATATACTCCGGACACAGAAGTCATTCTGCTACTCATACAGATCTCAACTCCAAGATACAGTCCAGATACGCTCCAGACACGGTAGCCATTCTGTTACTCATTCAGATCCTAGTTACAGTTTCAGATATACTCCGGACACGGAAGTCATTCTGCTACTCATACAGATCTCAAATCCAAGATGTAGTTTTACACGGACTCATCATCAGGAAACCCTATACCGGTTCCTTCTCAAACTCAAAAGATTCTTACTTAAGATCTAGAAATAGTTCCAGATGTGACCCAGAGATGGCGATATTCCGTAACTTATTCTAGGTCAACACCTACAGCAATCAGAAGATCCTTGCAATCCCCAGCCTGAGAACCTTCTGGAATCTAATTCCCCTCAGAGTCAAGTTTCAATATCCTCGGCGGAGCTAAAAACTTCCAACTTTCAATCCCCAAACAGATTGAAGACTCTCATTCTCAGCATCTCGCAGAATATTCGAATATTCTCCAATAAAGATCTCCTCAAGGCAGGAATTCCCCAGTAACTTGGCATACAACCCAAGCTTCTGATTCCCCAACAGTGGTCCCAGGACTTCTCATTTTCAACGATCGAAGATTCTTTCCCTCCACAGCAGCAGTCAAGGAATTGTTCTCCCCGGCAGCAGTCAAGATTTATTTGTCTTCAGCCATCCAGGATTCATCTATCCTCAGCAAGACAGCTCATCAGCTTACCTGCGCATTCGTCACATTCATATCATAAACATTGATGTAACATACATTGCATCATGCATCATGACATTGCATACAGCTAACTCTTTACCTTTTCAGGAGAGAGCAGTCAACGGACAAAGACCATCATCTTCTGAGATTCATCCAGAAATAGTTCAGGTGTGACCCAGACATGGCGACATTCTGATATTTATTCCAGATTCACTCGGAGATAGTTCAGATGTGACCCAGACACGGCGACATTCTGATACTTGTTCCAGATTCATCCATATGCAGTTTTACACGGACTCATCATCATGAAACCCTACACCGGTTCCTTCTCCACTTCAAGACTTCTGAAAACAGTTTACGGATTCTCCAAACACGGATGTCAATCTATTGCTGGTTCAGACCCCCAGTTCAGGGACGTTCCAAAACATGGATATCTTTCTGATACTCGTCCACTCGCCAAGGACATGCAGTTCAACATTTCATGATGGCATCTATAAGCCCATCCTCCTATCAGTAGTCATCAAATGGCATCTTTAAGCCCATCACCAAATGGCATCTTTAAGCCCATTCCCTCTACCATCACATTACCGAGTGCAAATTTTCTGGGCACTCTAGTGTCCAATCTCCTTTTACCCTCAAGTCGCGAAAGGCAAACTTGCCAATCTAACTCTTCAGGTTCAAGAAGATTGAACAGGGGCAACTGTTGTACCCCAAAATTTGCCCTCGTATTTTTCCACAAGAAATCACAGCTTCGGGCATTTCCTGATTTTTCAGACTGGTTCAAGAATCGGTCAGACAGACTTGTCTCGTCAGTCAGATAAAATTAGGGTTTTTTTTATTGATTTCCGTGGCTCTGGAACAATTCAAACAGTTTTCTTAGGGTTTGGTTGATTTTTGGCTCAGCTTCGATCAGGCGAACGCTTCTTTGGCATTTGATCAGAATCGGGGTTTTATGCGCATATCTCTCAAGAAGATGAAAAGAGGGAGGTGGATGTTTGTTTAATTAATTGTCGCTTGGTTTGAAACTATGCGTTGATTTGGGTAATTGGAGCGCCAGGTTTGTCATAAGACCACAATGTTTACCAATTGATTATTTATTTTTTAAGTTAAGATAATTGGAATTTATTTCCATTTTTATTTTAATTTAAGAATTATAAACAATTAGATAAATATTTTGAAAAGGATAAAAGGAATTAATCAAATAAAAGGACTTTTTATTTATCTTTAAATTATTTGTATAATTGTTTTTGTTTACAAAATGTTTACAATAATAATATTACAGTTATTTAAATTTAAATAAAACTATCCTAATTTTTCCTAAGTCTTCAATTCTTCATCCTCCATTTGTTACTATTCCTCTGCCTCATTGGATTTTATCTGCAAAGAATAGAAAAGAAGAAAAAGTCAATTGAAGCAGAAAAATAATTAAAGAAACAGACAGATAAAAGAGAATTCATCATTAAAAGCAAATGGCCGGGATCAGTTCGCCCACTCTGCAAATCACATGATTTCTCCCGGTTCACAAAGAGGGATGAAAATGTTTGCAAAAAGTATGAATGCACAAAGTTAAAAATTTCACATTTCAAATTGGCCAACCAACTGCATAGTTCAAAGCAAACAAGCATGTATAAAAGTCCAAACTAAGTTCCAATGTCAAACAAAACAAAAAGCTGTCCAAAGGATGTCAAGTACAAAAGGCCATCAAAGCTGTCAAAAGAAGATATGCAAATATCAGGAAAGTACAAAGTATGCAGAGAAAGATTAGAAGTGCAAGCAATATCAAAGCATCATTTCCCAGCCATTGCTTTTTCAGAACTAAAGTACACATAACATTATTTTAATGTTTCGATTTGTACTAGAGAGAGAAGAGAGGAGAAGTTAGGCTTACTGGCTTTTGGATTTAGGCATGAAAAAGATATAAAACAAACTGCAATGAAACAGTGGAGGGGGGGAGAAAAAAGATAAAAAAGATAAAAACTCTACAAACTGTAGGAAGAAGACAACAGAACTGCCTTCCACCAAAAATCCTCTAGCATAAACAAATCAAACCTTCAGCCTTCCAAACCTCAAAACCAGTTCACAACAACAAACCTGCTAAAGCCTCAACAAAGACACAAAATTGTCAAGCTACTGAAGCCTCAAGCTGAAGCTAGCCTCAACCAAAGCCTCACAAGCCTTAACAACCAACGAACAACCAGTAAACCTCACCTGTCCAAAAAACCTACCTGAAATCTTTTCCAAAAACATGAGGCTATAGCCTGCTTCTCGACAAGCCTGAATCACTGTAAGTTTCAAACAAATACACGAACCAAATTGTCAACAACACATGCCTAAACAGATATCAAAGACAACATAAGCTGCCCAGGCCTTAAGCCTTTCAACCTTACAACCTGCTGGAACCACAAACCATCCAAACCTCACGCAAAAAACATAAAACTGTCAAAAACCTGGAAGCTCAAAAACCAGTATAAGCTGCAACACAACCAGTAAACCAAAAAAGGCCTAAACACCCAAATAACCTGCTGAAGCCACAAGCCTGAAGCAAAGACCGTTGTCAACAAAACCTGTAAGTTCACACATAAACCCTTAACCTGTTGAAGTCCCATAAACCTAAAACCTGTGATTTCAAACACACTGCATAAACAGAACCTAAAGGCCTCCCAAACCTGAACCAAGCTAACAGCCTGCTGAAGCCAACAAACATGAACTAGAAACCTAAGCATTCAAGGCAACACAAGGCCTCAGAGAACTCTCATCATAGGCGGACATAACAGACAACTCAACAATTCAAAGGGCAAAAGAAGCGAGGCAGAAAGAAGAGAGGGAAAGCTAGTCAAAACCAATGTTCCAACAATAGCATATCAGATACAACATATCAATCATCATTCAAGCAAACAACTCTGACCAACAAGTATTCAAAGGCAACCGATACAAACCCTCAGAACCTAGGGTTCATCACTGGGCAAAAGACATCCGGCACATAGCAACAGAAGTACATAGCAACAGAAGCATGCACAAGTAAAAGCGAGGCAAAAAGATATAGAAGAGAAAAAAGTTGTACAGAGGTTTTCAGAAATGCATCACAAAACCTAAAGGCAAAACACGAAGTACCAGGATTCCAAGCTAACGCTCAACACTGCTTCCTCTGCCGTCAAAGCCTCCACGCGCCTCCTAATCCCCTCCTCCTCCGTCCCCAAGAGGTAGTCTTCTCATCCCCTTTGCATGCATTTCAAAATGACAAACAAAATACTTAAATCAGAACTCAAATCAAAACATGAAATCAAACAATAACGAAAACCCTAAACAAGATTGAAACGGGAAATCTACCTTTTAAACTGTTGCCTGGATGCTCCATGGAGGGAGGAGGAAGGATGGTTGCGCTGGTGGCTTGGGCGAAGGAAACTCAGGCGAAGGCGAACGAGAAAGACGAACGACATGAGCAACGGCGCCGCTTCTGTAAACCCTAGGCTTTTCCCAAATGGAATAAACATTGACAAACCCTAACAAAATGTATTGAGACCCATGGGCCTTGCCCATTTCCAGCATACAAGCCCATTAAACGCGTTCCAATTCACACCCCCTCCCTAAGGCCCATTCTTGTTTCTTTTCTTAAAAAGCTTAAAACATTTTTTTCCTTTTTTATTTAATTTTGTTTTTACACAAAACATACTGTTTTTTATATTAATTAAAATTGTGTATATAAAAAGATTAGTTAAAATACATGAATTAATATAAGACATTAGTATATTCTATTTTTGTACATAAAAAATACTAACATAAAATACATAAGAATTAGAATTATTTAAAACACCTTTTTTTTAAAAAAACTTATTTTGATTTATACATAAATACATAATTTTTATTTAAGTTAATACATTTCTTTTCTTAAAAATAATTTGTACATAAATAAATCAATACATAATTTTTTCTCAAATTTAAAGCATTTTCTTTTCTTTTAATTAAACTTTCTTGTTTGTACATTAATACTAAAAAATACATAAAAGAATAGAATTTAAAAACATTTTCCTTTCTTTAATTAAATTTTCTTACTTTGTACATACTTTACAAAAAGATATAAAAATACAAATTAAATCAAACACACTTAATAATACATTTACACATACACTTACACATACACAATACATTTTACATTGATACATTATACATTTGCTTATTTTTGTATATTCGATACATTTACATTTGAGATCACAATTCGATTTGGCTGTAATTATTTAAGTCTCATCCCCATTTGTAAATTTGTACCCCCACTCCCGGATACTATTTGTAATAGTTTAGGACTTTAAATTCCCGCAATTTATCGCTTTCGAATTATGCCATGGTTAGACCTAGGGTTTGTATGTACATAAAATCAAACGCTAGATAACCTAATACAAAAACAAATGCATGAAATCAATACACAATCACACTTGCACCCTCTAGGGTAATCCCACATGTTGCCTTCCAAAATGGGCCATGCTTGCACGTCGAGTTTCTTTGGAAAAACAATTCAAAATGATCATAAGTCCCTCGATGACGCTTTCGAAAGTCTCCTATCAAAATGATCAAGTCCCTTCAAGCAAATTGCCAAAGACACTTGGCACTATTGCATTCATGGTCCATACGATGACCCGCGCCTGTCCCGTTAAAACATCCTAAACGCAAGATTGTCCACCAAATTCAATGGTGGAACAAAATTGTTAAAAAGGGTTGAAAACATAGAGAAAACCTTTGAGTACAATAGGGGTAGACAAAACTCTTAGTTACTTGAAATCAACTTGCAAAAACACTTGCCTCCTTTTCAAAAACCACACTTCATACACACTTTCAAACAAACTTCCAAAAAAAATTTTGAAACATCTTTTCGAAAAGATACACACCGTTGTATATACTCAAACACGATTCATTACAATGGTTGCCGAAACAAAGGCGTCTATTTCAAAAACATTTTCAAAACACACACACACCATTTTTCAAGCAATCAAAAATCAAGGCAAGTGATCTAAAAACCAAGTAACTAAGAGCCCATGGATAACCATGGATGAAAAGGGTGCTAATACCTTCCCTTTTCATAATCTACCCCCCGAACCCACGAAATATCTCAAAAAGGTTTTTGTCCTGTGCTTTTTTAACCTTTCCTTTAGGATAAAATAAAAAGCCGATGGCGACTCTTGCTAAACCGAACAAGTGCGAATACAAACGCAAAACCCAAGTCAGTTCTCCCACCGTATCACACAACCTTTCAAAAGTCCTAATTGAAGCATGTGTTAGTTCGAAAGCATACTGTTACAAAAGGTATCTTGACTCCTGTAAGGCTTTGCTCTAAATCTTGTGTTGAATTTTTCTTACAAAAGTTTTCTGCTAAAAAATGCATTTTCAAAATTTCAAGACAAGCATAAACTTTGCATTATTTGAATATCGTTGTTTGCATATGGCTATTTGTTTGGCAGAGGAGAAATTCACACAATGAATATCCAATGAATGAAAAACTCTCTCAGTGAACAAAGTCACTTCAAGAGGGATGACACTTCCGTTGCAAAAAATCTCCTATCAGCAAAAGGACATGACATGTCATTGTCCAGCACACCTAGGGCAGTCCAGTCAAGATTTCAAGAAATCTCTCAAAGTGCGGAGTAACCACGGGCAAGTCTCTGTCCCCGTCACTTGGGGCATTGAACTTCAATCCCAACAAAGGGTTACATACAGTCAAATATTTCCTGGCAAAGCCATAAACACTCGCTACTAGGGGCAGTGACAAATCTCCCCAAAATCCTTCTCATAAGAGGACTCCCAGCCAGAGTTTCAATCTTTTATAACCTCTTCCCAGCTAAGTCGACCTCAAGAATCCCTAAGGATTTTTCCCATTAAAGTCGCCAGAATTTTCACTATCGGAAACGAAGAATTCAACTCTTTTCTCCAGCACCAATTCGGGATTTATTTTCCCCAGCGAGAGATTATCTTGAAAACATTACATATCCGTAAATCAGGACATCATACAACGCAATCTCATTTATTTTGAGAACATCATTGTTTGATATATGTCATGCAACTAACATTTACCTTTCAGGAAATATGCAATCAAATTCTCACAAAATTCAAGCTATGAAGCCTGGACCACGACCAGATAGTAGTTCATCTGACTTTCCTCTTCAATCGAGATGATTCCTCAGTAGAATAACGGACGATCGAAGTTCCCAAAATTCAACAGAGATGATTCCTCAATAGAATAACGGACGATCAAAGTTCCTAAAATTCAACAGAGATGATTCCTCAGTAGAATAAAGGACGATCAAAGTTCCCAAAATTCAACAGAGATGTTTTCTCAGTAGAATAACGGACGACCAAAGTTCCCAAAATTCAACAGAGATGATTCCTCAGTAGAATAACAGATGACTAAAGTTCCCAAAATTCAACAGAGATGATTCCTCAGTAGAATAACAGACGACCGAAGTTCCCAAAATTCAACAGAGATGATTCCTCAGTAGAATAACGGACGACCGAAGTTCCCAAAATTCAACAAAGATGATTCCTCAGTAGAATAATGGACGACCGAAGTTCCCAAAATTCAACAGAGATGATTCCTCAGTAGAATAACGGATGACCGAAGTTCCTAAAATTCAACATAGATGATTCCTCAGTAGAATAACGGAAGACCAAAGTTCCCAAAATTCAACAGAGATGATTCCTCAGTAGAATAACGGACGACCGAAGTTCCCAAAATTCAACAGAGATGATTCCTCAGTAGAATAACAGACGACCGAAGTTCCCAAAATTCAACAGAGATGATTCCTCAGTAAAATAATGGACGACCGAAGTTCCCAAAATTCAACAGAGATGGCACCCCAAAGATCAACATTTCCCAGCGGAGTCCTCCTCAAACAACAAAACAGGGATCCTCAGTGGAAACATTCTAAGCAAAGTTTGAAGACACACATACTCTTCAACAGCAGTCCAGGATTTAACAGTTCCCCGACATCTGTTGAAGATATTCCAAGACTTTCGTCTAATTCAGTTAAATCGATTCTAAGATTTTTCTGATTCTTATCCAGTCAAATTTAATTCAAGACCTTCTCTGGTTCAGTCAGATCGACACTAAGATCTCCCTGATTTTTATTCCAGTTGAAGATATTCCAAGACTTTCGTCTGGTTCAGTTAAATCGATTCTAAGATTTTTCTGATTCTTATCCAGTCAAAGTTAATTCAAGACCTTCTCTGGTTCAGTCAGATCGACACTAAGATCTCCCTGATTCTTATTCCAGTTGAAGATATTCCAAGACTTTCGTCTGGTTCAGTCAGATCGACACTAAGATCTCCCTGATTCTTATTCCAGTTGAAGATATTCCAAGACTTTCGTCTGGTTCAGTCAGATCGACACTAAGATCTCCCTGATTCTTATTCCAGTTGAAGATATTCTAAGACTTTCGTCTGGCTCAGTTAAATCGATTCTAAGATTTTTCTGATTCTTATCCAGTCAAAGTTAATTCAAGACCTTCTCTGGTTCAATCAGATCGACACTAAGATCTCCCTGATTCTTATTCCAGTTGAAGATATTCCATATTTTTATTGTTTCAGATAAATCTCTCAACGATTTATTCTGATTCGTTTCCAGCTTTTTACTGTTTCAGATAAATCTCTCAACGATTTATTCTGATTCATTTTCTGGACTTTTGTTGTTTCAGATAAATCTCTCAATGGTTTATTCTGATTCATTCTCTGTTCAGATCCAGTTTAACTTTCTGTCAACAGTCACCTTTGGATGGCATCTATAAGCCCATCTCCGACGATTCTCCTTTGTTTCTCCAAATGGCATCTTTAAGCCCATTTCCATACACAATCTCTACATCACGTCATTAAGATCCCCAGCGGAGATGAGACTACCAACTACCAATCCCCAGCGGAGCTGAAACTTTCAACCCACAGCAGAACTCATCCAGTTTCTCCAGGTTTCCCCAGCAAGTTGTCTTGAAGCCTGAAACTCAACCAGTTAACAGTTAACTTCTGTTTCTCCCAAACCTAGGGTAACTCCCCAGTAAAGTGGCAGATAACCCAAACTCCTGAATTCCCCAGCGAAATAAGCTTTCCCCCACAGAGTTTTCATTACAGGATAAAAAAATTTCCCCCCCACAGAGTTTTATTGCTTCTCGACAGAACAAAGACTCCTGTCAGTAATCCCCAGTAAAAGTCATTAAAATTATCTGGATTCCCCAAGCAGATTCCTCAAGAAGTATATGGCATTACTCTCACAACGGAATCCTCAGCAGTCAAGGATTTATTTTTCCCCGGCAGCAGTCAAGGATTTATTTTCCTCAGCAATACAGCAAATCAGCTTACATACGCATACATTACATTCATATATCATAAACATGGATAAAACACACTTATTGCATCATACATTTCATGCAACATAACTTTGTGTTTCAGCTAACATTTTGTCCTTTTCAAGATATGATTAACAACTATCTTTAACAAATATTCAAAAATTTCAGATACAGTACAGATACACTCCAGACACGGAAGTCATTATGTCACTCATTCAGATTCCAAGTACCGATATAGTCCAGATACGCTCCAGACACGGAAGCCACTTTGTCGCTCATTCAGACTTAATTTCAAGATACCGTTCAAATACAGTTCAGATACGCTCCAGATACGGAAGCCATTCTGTCACTTATTTAGTTTCATCCTACAGATGCAGTATAAATACACTACAGACACGGAAGTCATTCTGTCGCTTATTCAGATTCAAGTACAGATACAGTTCAGATACGTTTCAAATACGGACACCATTCTGATGCTTATTCTGTCGATTTACAACCAAACATTCTTGGATGGCATCTACAATCCCATCTCTGACAAGATTCTATCACCTCTCCAAATGGCATCTTTAATCCCATTCCCTCCACTACAAACTGACGAGTGCAAATTTATGGGCACTCTAGTGTCCAATCATCTTTTACCTTCAAGTCACGAACGGCAAAACTCGCCGATCTAACTCTTCAGGTTCAAGAAGATTGAACAGGGGCAGCTGTTGTACCCCAAAATTTGCCCTCCCATTTTTCATAAGAAAGCATAACTCTAGGGTTTCTCAGATGTTCAAGTTGGCTCAAGAATCGATCAGGCAAATTTTCTCCTTTGGTAGTAAACCAGCAATTAGGGTTTTTCTTGCAATTCTCACAAGAAATGAATTCTCAAAGATCCAATTGGCTGTCACATGTTTTCATGCTTCTTCAAGTTTACTGAAAGGTTAATGTTTATTCTCAAGGAATGTTTGTTTGAGACAAAAGATGGGATCTAAGACTGTCATTTGGGACATTCATGTTTTGTTTGATCCAGGTTAACCAGATAATTTGCGTCTTTTAAAACATTTGCTTGTTTATGGAATGAACATTTGCCTGTTTATGGAATAGACAATACGCGTTTTTATTGGAATGCAGTTGCAAGATTACTTGATTATTGGAATTTAAGTTATCTTGATTGGAATTATTGGAATGCAGTTTCAATTATCTTGATCGAGAATCTTTAAGAATCAGTGAAGATGCAAAGAGAAAATTGTGAGTCATTGACAGTAAAGGATTTTAATGGACATCAGAATATCTCATAAGACCTTCTCCATTTATTCCAAAAGTTGTTACAAAACAATTTATTATTCAAATGCTTTAGGTTTTACAACTTATTGTATTTGAAAAATAAATTAGTACAATTGATTGAGTGTTTCTCTCTAAATTACAAAGAATGTGAATCTATGCCTAAGGTTGACTGAGTCTCTTGCTTCCTCTGCTTTGCCACCATCCAGTTGTGCTCACATGAAAACGAAAGATAGAAAAATAGTTAGTACAGTTAATTGGGTATAAGCAAGAATTTTCAAAAGAAAGAATTTTCAAAAGAAAGAAAAAGTGTTCATCATTAAAGTTTGCAATTTGGAATCAGAAGGCTATTTTTTAATTCATCACGTTTTTATTTTTCTACTTGCAAATCACAATAAGATTATTCTTCTTGGTTCACAAAAAGAAAAATGAGAAATGCAAGCAAATTGTCCAAATGCAACAAGGCTATCCAAACAAGAAATGCAGCCAAACATATTCCAAACTGAATGCAACAAGGTTGTCCAAACAAAATTTGTAGCGCATCATCAAACAAACAAACAACTAGGTTGTCCAAACAAGTGAAAATGTGCAAACAGCAGTGCATCAGCAAAAACAAGGCGCAAAACAGGGCCAAACAAGCAGTGCATCACCAAACAAACAATGCAAGCAAGCTAGACAAAACAAATAGTCCAAACTGAATGCAGCAGCATGGCAAAACAAAATACAAGCAACAACATAGCAGTAGGAAGCAGGCATCAGCAAAAAGAAAATATAACATATGATAAACTAATTCAACAAGCAAGAGGCTTATTCAATAAGCCATAATCATCATTTTCCAAAAATTTTGCAAACTTTTCAGAAAAAAAATAAAAGAGCATTTGGCTCTTAGGGTCATTAAGAGAGAAAGAGGAAAGAAGTCACCTAGGGATGCTGCCCTGCTGTCACAATTGCACAAGAATTGCTAGAAAACTGCAAGAAAAAGAGCATGAGAACAATATGCCAAATATTCAAAATCTGGTGGTTTTCCCACCATTTTGAATAGAAACTCAAACCAAAGCAACTAATATAACAGTGGACAAGGATAAAGCAAAAAGATAGAGAACAAAAAGATATCAAACTTCAGAAAAGCAAAAAAGAACCAAGTTTTCAAAACTGTAAAAGTTCCAAAAAAACTTCCAAACTGTCAAACCATCCTCAAAACTGTTACAAACCATTTTCAAACATACAAAATCCCAAACCATCCTCAAATCACAAAACTCCCATCATCCACCAAACCATTTAAAAAAAACTCAGAATACTGTCATCAAAACCTGTTAAACAATACCAAACTGTAAACCAGAAAACCACAAACAAATCCTCAAACAATCTTCCATCAAACCTATTAACCAACAAATCCAAAACCTGTAGCAACACCAAAACTGCCATCAACCTTCAAACACCAACAACCTTCACAAACTGATCAAACCTGTAAAACAGTTCAAGCCAAGCTTCCAAAACTGCCAAAACCATCCCAACATTCCAAGAATCCATAACCATAATCAGATAAAACAACATTCAAGCCTCAAACATCCCAGATAATCAACATCATCAAATCATCAGCCAACAACATCCAACAAAGCACGAAAAAATAACAAAATCCAGAAGTACATCACCATCATCATTCAAGGCTCAAAGGACAGAAAGAAGTTACCAGGAAAGCAAGGCTTTCATCATCATCTCTTCCTTCTCACCAAGTCCTCCACCAGGGAGCGCCTTCCTCAGTCTCACTACCCCTTTTTCATTTCACAGAAAATTCCATAGGTAAGACTACTTTATCTCCCTCATAACATTTCCTGCATCTCAAAGCATAGTACAATAGGTTAACAGAAAAAACATGAACAAGACAAAACAATAACAAAAATCGTTCAAACTTCAAAATCCACAGAATCATACCTTTCAAAGAAACAAAAATGTTAGCGCTTGGTTAGGAGGTGAGAGAGAGAGTGAGAGCTCCGGTAACGGAAAGTGAGGGGAAGATCAGATGGAAACAAATTTCAAACCCCTTAGTCAAATTCCTTTCAAACTTAGAAATTTCAAATAAAAATGCAAATCAGGTTGAATCAGCAGAGATTAGGGTGTTTCGGCCATGAGCTTAAGAGGTGAGT
Source organism: Vicia faba (assembly GCA_948472305.1). Taxonomy (NCBI): domain Eukaryota; kingdom Viridiplantae; phylum Streptophyta; class Magnoliopsida; order Fabales; family Fabaceae; genus Vicia; species Vicia faba. Next base: position 1,369,128,074 of record OX451736.1, on the reverse strand, counting down.
AACAGAGATAGAGAGATGGACGAATTTGGAAGAGAGGGACGAAGGAGACAACGACGCCGCTGTGAGCCAAAGGGGGTCAAACCCTAATTTGGTGTTTATTTCCCTTAATCCAACGTTAAACAATTTAAGAGAGCATTGGGCTTTGTTCTGATACATTTGCCTTAAGGCCCACACATGATTGCTAGCTCATACCCCCCTTTTGGCTCATTTTTTGATAGCAAAATACCTTTGGGCCTCTCATCCATTCACTCAAGCCCATTTATACTTTTTAATTTGTTTCTTTCTTTTGTTTTATTACTAACTAAAATATAAAACACATTTTTTGAGTTAAATCTTGAAAATCAATTTTCATTATTTTCTTTTTTTTATATAACTTATTTTTATTAATTTTCTCACATTTAACAAAACACTAAAAAAGGAATTAACTTAGCTTATTTTATTTCTTTAAACTTGTTTGCACAATTAATAAAATACACAAAAAATATTAATAAAGATTATAATCAATTTTTTTAGAATAGGTTTTTTTTCTTCTCTTTTCAAGTAAATATGTTGCACTTCATATTTTATTGATTTCTTTATTTCATAAATTGTCATAGCTTTATATTAAATCGCGCAACAATTCGATTTGGTTGTATTGCTTGATATTTTGATTCATCCCCATTTGTAACAATTGTACCCCCATTCCCGAATACTTTTGTAATAGCGTAGAATTTCAATTCCCGCAATTTACTGTTTTCCATATATTGTATAGTAACTAGGCATGTATGTCAAGATTCAAAAATCAATCGCTAGATAACCTAATCAAAGAACAAATAACTTGAAATCAACACAATTTCTCACACGCACACCTCTAGGGTAACCTCGCCCGTTGCTTCAGAAATACAATCATGTCCCTCGAATATGAGACACTCTAGAAAATGACCCTTCGATAAACAAAGATCGTAGACCCTCGATGACCCTCGATGTTGCCTTCGATTAAAACGATCTCGACCCTCAAAAATTGCTAGTGCGTCTCACAAGTTGCCTTCAATGATTGTAAAATTGACCCGCGCCTGTCCCTTCACATCCAATGATGGGGATTCTTACCAAATCAATGGTAAGATAGTACCATTAAAAGGAGGAAGAAAAACATAATTTAAGACCTTTCGAGCAGATAGATTCACTCTTAGTTACTCGCTTGCTCACGACAAAAACTTTCACACATACACCTCCATTTCATTTCAAAAAAGACAAAATGTTTTGTATACGTTCTTATAGAGACGAGAACCATTGCAAAACCCTTTGTCAAAAAACACTTTTCAAAACATGATTCACAAACACCTCTTTGAACCATATTTCGAAACAAAACTTTGTATACGTTCTTATAGAGACGAGAACCATTACAAAGAGATTTTTTTCAAAAATACTTTCAAAGCCCACACCACAAGCACACAATCAAACAAAAGCAAGTGATCTAAAACGAGTAACTAAGAGCCCATGGAAAACCATGGATGAAAAGGGTTTTAATACCTTCCCTTTTCATAATCTACACCCCGAACCCGAGAAAATTCTCGAAAGGTCTTTCCTGTGCTTTTTTGCCTTTCCTTTTGGATAAAAGAAAAGTCGGTGGCGACTCTTGCTAACCGCACAAGTGCGAATGAAACGCAAAACCTCTATTCAGTTCTCCCACCGTATCACAGATTAGATTCTAGAGATAAATTTAGGCTTAATAATCACTAAATTGACTCTTAATGCCTCCGTGTTATTTTGTGTTGTGCTGAGAGATTGTCGACATAAAGCGACACAGTTGATATCTCGCTTTGTGTTAGAAATGACCTTTGTGTGAGCGATACGTGATGATGTTGACGAGTAGTTAAGGTTAAGTACAATTGGGTAGTAAGTTTAAGTATTTGATGGGGTAGACAAAATACAAATTTGAGACTTTTATCCTATTCGAATGATGAAATTCTTCTTGTGTATAGCTTTTAATTTTAGCACGTTACATATAAAACCATTCTATCCCAAACTCATTAACGAGAGAATTATCGAACGGAAATTCAATAACCAATCTCTGTGGACACGATAAATTCCAGGATAAATATTTCCAAAACTTTTGTTGCTTGCCACTATGTTGTTCCAACAAAATGGCACTGTTGTCAGGGATTTGTTCTATTGTTTTCGCATTGCGATAATTCTTTTGTTTGAGTTTTGTAATTAATGTATATGTTGTATAGAAATTGTACATTAACTTGTATAAGATATTTGTGCATATATGTGTTTTCACGTATTTTTGTGAGTTATCTCGTTTTCGTAACGTTTGTTGTGTGATTGTTAGGACACTTTCTTTAGGTTTGCACGGTATGACAATATCATGGCATGATGAGAGGAGGTTACTAGCTCGCACAATAAAGGAGTCGAGCTTATGATGTAAAACAAGCATTTTTGTTTGTATTTGTTTATGTGTGTGGTGATTTGTGCTTTAACAAGTTGAAACAAGGGAATGTTCTAAATTTCAAATCTTCACTTTTCAAATTGTTAATTCATTTTCACCCGGTATTCATATCGTTATTTGTATTTATTTTGTTATTTCAATTTATGCTTTCCAAAAGCTTGTCGTGTTTAGCTTGAGGAGTTTTGTTCATTGTATATATTATAAATTTTGTACATTGAAATTTTGTAGGAGTACTATTTTTCTAATTCTTTTGTTGTTGTTTGGACTCAAGTTTTAGACCGGTAACTTGTAGAATAATGAGGTGATTTGTCAAGTTTGATCGTTTCGACTTGTAAATGCATGGTAATTATTTTGTTAAAGTTTTGTACACATTCGAGATACATGTTTATCGCTTTCTATACTTTAGCATATTCATGATACTTAAACTTTTTACAATTTTTATGCCATTCATTCTTTTGTATACTTATTAATTTATGAATTACTTTAGTTCCCACCCTTTTTGTGAGGTAGCTTTCCATTGGGCTTAGATTCTAGACATAGATTTAGGCTTAATAATCACTTAGGTATCAACTCTTAATGCCTCAGTGTTGTTTTGTGTTATGCTGAGAGATCGTCGACACAGAGTGACACAGTTGATATCTCACTTTGTGTTAGAAATAACCTTTGTGTGAGCGATACGTGATGATATTGATGAGTAGTTAAGGTAAGTACAACTGGGTAGTAAGTTTAAGTATTTTATGGGGTACATGAAATACAAATTCGAGAGTTATATCCTATTTGAATGATGAAATTCTTCTTGTCTATAACTTTTAATTTCAGCACCTTACATACAAAACCATTATATCCCAAACTCATTAACAAGAGAATTTTTAAGCAGAAATTCAATAACCAATCTCTGGACAGGATAAATTCCCAGATAAATATTTCCAAAACTTTTGTTGCTTGCCGCTACACTGCTCCAACAGATTGCCACATTAATCATACAAAGTAGGGATAATTATGAGTTATGGCAGTTTTTCACGTCTCGATGAGACATTTGGAGAAAGTTGGTCCTGATGACCATGACATCACAACAATGAACATTGTTGCATCGAGGCTTTAAAAAAATGTCCCTTTCTCCATTTGGTCGAAAAAGACATTTTTGATGCTCAGGAAGGTGTAATTTATTGGCTGTAATTTTGATGCTCAGGAAGGTGTAAAATATCAAGTAATTATTTGATGAAGACAAGTTGATTTCGACTGGGAGTTAGGTGAAGATTTCGACTAAAAAGTTTAACGCAAAAGTCCCATATTGGCGAAGTGATATCACGTTGGGACTTAGTAGATTTCTTAGACTTGGTTCGAAGGAGAATTTGACAAAGATAATTTGAAATGAGGCAAATAACCTTATTTTGGCCTTATATGGTCCTTGAAAGAGATGCGAGGAAGCATGTTAAGGGAGAAGCCATGCAAGCGAGAACATGTCATTTTCTGGAGAAAAGATTGTTCGTGACAATTACTATTAAAGTAGTATAAATAGAGGTCTTAGTATTAATATTTTGTGTGTTCAATTGTACTAAACTCAATATCACTCAAAGTATCTAAGCGTGTTTGAGAAAAGAGTTTTTTGAGTAACATGTAAGTATGAAACACTGTATTTACTTTCAATTCCATTTTAATTCATTTTAAGAATTTTTCGAACTACTTTATATTCCTACATATTTTACATTCTTGCACACTTTACATTCTCGCACATTTTACAAAAAGTCTTTGCATTACTTTCAATTTTAAGATTTTAGGTAATGTCGAAGGGTTCATCATCAAGAAAATATAATAAAATTAAGTACACATATTCTAGGATAAATCTAATCGATCCTGTGAGTAACCAAAGTATCAATTTTAGAAGGCTAGCGGTTGTTTACTAAAATTTAAGGTAAACAGTTACATACCTCACTTAGAGAGTGTTGGAATTTTGTATTTGGTGTCTTGCTTATCATAACTGTAACCTTAATAGGAAAAAAGGAATTGAGAAAAAAGACATTTTTACATTGGGTTTCAATTATATATTTCACCTCTGTAAAACAAAAAAGTAAAATTCATTGTTTTGAAGTAGACTAATATGTCCATTCAATATGAAACACAGTCAATCAAATATGAAACACTAAAACATTATTAATGATGTAAAAACAAAACAAAACATTGAACGACAAAATGAAACACCACAAATGAAATAAAGAGTGAAATTAAATATTACCAACATTATGAAAGTTTACTTAATGATATTCTGAAGATTTATTTGGCAAACTTTTAACAGGGGTATTGCAGAGCCACATCAATAAAAGTTACTACAAAGAAGAAGAATAATAGAGATGAGAGAGAAATTTGAATGCATATAGTTGAATATGGAGCACTTCGGAGAATTTCTCTTTAGGAGTTTAAAAAGACTTCTGTGACAGTTACTTTCAAGGATACTATTGGAACCAAAATAGTCCATATATATTTTAAAGTAGGTCTATCAGTTTTGGTATTTTTTATTTTTTTTTAAATTTCTGTAATTTAAGGGGGTTTAAAACCCCCGCTAATTTACTATACAAAAATAGCTCTACCTTTAAATACACATTGTCTTTTTTATTTTTTACTACAATAAATAAGCGGAGGTTTCAAACCCCCTTAAATTAAAAAATCTGAAAAAACTCAAAGTAATGGAGTCCACTTTAAAATACACAACTTTTTGTTGCTAACACACATCTACATGAGTGTGTGTTAGCATAATATCATAGGTTTTAATATAAACCAAACTTAATATATCTTTGTTTTCTTTTGTTTTTATAGGTGTCATGTCGGTTGTTAACACTTTGAATGATTTTCAGCTCTCTACAGACTACATGACACACTTGTTATTGACCATATTAATTGTCTATAATTAAAATGAAAAGCATAGTACGTTCGATTAATCCTCTCTTCAAGTTTCTTTTGGAGTTTAGTTGACAAATATAATATTATTACTATTTTTTCTAATTTATCCCTTCGTGCCATATCTGTAGAAAAAATATTCAAGGCACTACTATAATGTTTACGTATGTCTATAGACATAGTGGTCCAAGAGTTCTTGTCCTATTGTAAATTGCTAAATCTTGTAGATTATTTAGACTTGTTGATCACGTGGTAGTGTTTCTTTGCAAAAAAAGAAGAATGATATATCCATAATGCTCGTAAATTTGATTTTTTTTTTCTCTAACATTGCCAACTGTTTTCATCCATAATAGGCTATAACCAATTAAATTAACTTGTTTTTGCCATTGATTTGATAGCATTGACTAATGTGCAAAGGATGAGATTTGTTTTATGCACACAAAATCTTATTTCGTGATAATCATTCTCTATGCTTACAGAAATGTAAAATAGTCATAATATATTAGTTGGGTTGGCTAACACGATTTGTATATTTTAGTATGAGATGAACCATGAAAAAGAATGAAAAAAAGACGAATTTATATTATTTTGTCCCATTATTGGAATCGTCAATAAGTCTTTCAATTGATCCTTTTAAAATACTAACAAAAATTTATTTAAAAAATAATTTTGGTTAGCTTTCGTATTTAGAAAAAAAAACTAACATATATGTTATTATGTTAGGTTGATTTGATTTAGAAAGAAAAAAAAAACAAAATCAATTAACCCTTAAGAAAGTCTATATATAATTTGACCAAAAAATTCCTCTATTAACTTCAGGACAACTCCAAGAGATAAAAATAGCGAAATGATATTTATTGAAGTTTTTATAGAAGATTGATGCGAACACTCTCTCTTTAATACTCTCTCAATCACTCATTCTTGTTTTGAAACATGTAATCTAAGTTTTTTGATAGTCGAATACTATAGTGAGTTAGTTTAATAGTAAGTTATGGCATCTTCATCTGCAATCAGTTTTGTCCCCACCGTGAGTTTAATCTGATTTCTCACATTTTTAGTAATATGATACTTACAAAATAAGGCGTAAGAAGTAGGAAATACAGTTGCAACAAAATTCATTAATGTTGTATCTCGGTTGGTAACAATGACTTTTGACATATCCTCTTGATCGTTCAACATTGACCTACAAACCTCTAAACCCATGCAAAGTTGTCCTCTTTTTCGCACTCTAGAAATGCAAAACCAACATAATACGTCTTCTCAGTTGACGTAGCATCAACAATTTCTAATAATGGAAGTCTGTACTTGTTGGTCTTATACGTTGAATCAATTATGAGCACGGTGGTAAACGTATTGAGAAATTTAATGGAGTCAGGATGAGTCCAATAAATATCTCTTACTGTTATCCCATCATGACCTCGTCGGTGCCTACATACATAATTGTTTTTATCTCGAAGTTTTAAGAGGTGTTGCATCTCAGTTTGATTCCCCCTAATCGCTAATTTGGATTGATAGCGCCTATTGTAAACTTGCTTGATATTTGATGTATTTTCGGGTCTTTTCGCTTTTAGGTTGCAAGTATATTTTTGGGCGGTACCATGTTCAAAGTCATGTCACAAACACATGTCTTCTCTTCCGGAAGGAGCCGACATGCAATTGGATGACGGATTAACTTTTGAGTTAAATCATGGTTGTGTAAACCACATATCACATTAAATCTCCATTTAATATTTTTCCAAAGATGACAACGCAACCTAAACATTTTCTTGAACCAGTGTCGTCACGTTTTAATTTTTGGATATGATAGATATATTTGCCACTTCTTTCGCATGTCAAAGTCACAAATGCATTTTTTCTAACCATACCATTATCGGACCTTCCAATCACAACACCAAATCATAGTTTTGTATCCTCTATATGAATCCACTGTAACATGTCTTCGCGTTATTCAAACTCTTCTCCATTTTCAAAACCTGCATGGATATCTACCACCTTAGTTACGATAGGAGATACGAGAGGTGAAACAACTTGAGACACATTAGGTTTGAGAATGTTATCGGGATGCACCATACCTAATGTTATAAAAAAATATAAAACTTATTAACACTTACATAAAACATGACATAAGTTGCTGTCATATAAGCACAAACAGAAACTGGAATTGCACTTCCGGTTATATTCAACTACCAACTGGAAGTACACATCCGATTTTCGTGTAACATTTTTCCACAATAATAAACAGATTAATGTAAGAAATGAGAATTGAAATGAACAAAGTTTACCTTAAATTCTACTTCCTTTAGCTCCTTTTGATATGATGAACCACAAAAATTAAGATTTAGAGTGGAAAATAAATTGAGAATGGAAGGGTTTTTGAGAGGTTTTATAGAAATAAGAAGAAATGGTTTGATCAAAGTTGATTATGCTGATTAGTGTTTTAAGCATTATGAATTCTCCATAATACCAAAAGTATACTTCCGATTATATAAGAAATGATAAGGTGGTAGAAAAAACTCAATTTTCCCGTTCTAAAAACCGGAAACATAATACCGGTATAGAACCAGAAGTGTATCTCCAGGTTTTTTTTTATATTTTGAAGGGTGAAACCATATTTGGTCTATTTTTGTAAAATATATGGTGTGAATCGGAAATGTGTTTGCGATTTTCGAGGGGCGATTTTGAAATTGCAAAGGGTCTTTCTTTTGAGTATGAGGTGGAATAAGAAATTCCCATATTTTAATATGCATGAGACTAATCCACTGGGCCATTTAACCCATACATATTGTGTTGAGATTAATTTAGGCAAATTCACTTCTCACTCTTGTTATATGGGCCGCACCTCTGAAAATCTAAAATGTCTTTGAATGAATTTGAAGATGTACATCCGAATTCACCGAATATTATTTTTGCATCATTTGGATTCCGAGATGCATCTCTGAATACACCTAAAGGGTAAATTCGCAGATGCATCTCCGAAGTCACCTTTTGTCCATAAAAAATCAAACAATCTGTCATTCCTTAAAAAAATTGGTTCGGAGATGCATATTCATGTTACTGGGTGGGACACTTTTAGTAAGGAGAGAAAGAGAGAATAAATGAAATAAGGATTATATTATTAGCTGAAATTGTACTGTATAAATAATGATACAAACGGTGACTATTTATATACAACCATAATTGGGCATGAGCTTACCAACTTCGATTATATTTGATATTATATCCAATATCTCAATATATCTAACTTGGATTATATTTGATATTTATATCTAATATCTCAGCATATCTAACTTGAATTATATTTGATATTGTTATATATAATTTCTCAATATACCCCATATAATTCAAGTCGTTGAACATACGCTAATTTTAACACCCTAGATTTAGAATTAATTATTTATTTGATTATTGGTGAATTTTTGGTGATTATATGTGTGATATTTTGGTGACTATTTAGAGGTTATAATGTACTTTATATTAATTAGAATTATTTGAATAATATTGTTATTTAGTATTAATAAAATAAATAAAGATAATAGGATAATTGGTGTGTAGAGGTAATGAGTGCATGGTGGTAATATATGGTGATAAGTGAGGACATAAAGGGTATAACATAGAAAGATTCTTATGGATAAAAGATAAAATAGGAGAATAGCGATCATCCTGTGCGATTGTAGAATTGGGAGAAACGCGAAGAAGAGGCTAGGGCTCAGAGGAAAATTCTGTAGAACGCGAAGAAAGGATCGAATCTTTAAGAATTAAGGTAAGGGGTTTAATCATGTTTATTATAATTGATATTGAGTTAAGGTAGTGGTAAGTTTGTGTTTTGTATGATGATTTTGATGAAGATTGATTAAATTGGTGAAAATTATGTATTGAATAAATGAATGGATGAATCCTTGATGAATGCATGATGTTAGGACCTCTAAATAGGTCTTATAGGCTGTTATAAATGTGATATAATTGTAGGATTTCAAATTATAAAACTGGGACTTTTTACAGAATCGAATTCAGAGATCCGGAAGCCCTCTAACCGCGAAAAATCTTAGGCTGAGAAGTGTAGTTTCGCAAGCAAGGCCAAGCGAGCCTGAGGCGTGGAGAGCGCCCCATCATCGCCACGGGAGCCTGTGGCGAGAAGAGAAAATTGAGCCTCTGAAAAAATATATAAAGAGATGGACAACGCCCCAGCGCCTCCAGGCGAAGAGGAAGCGAGGCGAGCGCCTCCAGGTCCCCAAGAGCGCATCAAGCGAGCAGACCTGGCAGAAACTTCAAAATACCGTAACTTGAGTTTCAAGAATCTGTTTGACGCGTTGTTTAAAGTAATGGAAAGCTGACATGCTGAACTATAATATTAATGAATTATATGAGTTGTTTGATGCATGATTTGAATACCTATGTGTTTATGAGATTGATTTATTATATGTTGCTATGCTATGATGTTCTATTTTAATGACAAATATGATATTGCTGTGAGGTATTATGACGATGATTATGTGATGATTATATGATGATTATATGATGATTTAAATGATAATTAAATGAATGATAATGCACTTTGTGTCATACTCCATATTTGTCCGCCTATTTTTCTCATTATCTATAGCCGAATATCCAGCCATTTAAAAGTCATTAGGTCTAGAAATTTAAAATGTCTCTTTGATATAATAAATAAACTTATTATTTAAAAAACAATACATTTATTTATTTATCATCCTTGTTCACTTTGTATCTATGCTTAGTTTTTTTCAACATTGATTTATTTAGTTTTGCTTATTTAAAAGGTATATAATAGTTTATTTTGAAATTATTTATATATTTCTTTTAAAATAGAAAATATTATATCATCCTTTTTAATTTTAAGTGTTACTTTTATTTTAAATAAATAAGATAGCACAGTTGATAAGGGAGCAATGGTAAGAATATCGAGCATAAGATTGTAGGTTCAACTCTCATTGTGCTACCTTTTATATTTCATTCTTCTTTTGTGTTTTTTTATTTAAAAAGGATAAAAATTTCATTTTAAAATTATTTTATTATTATTATTTTTTTTCTATTTTAAGGCTATTTTAAATTTATTTTTTATTTTTCAAATATTTGATTTTTATGCACTTAATAGTTAAATTTTTGAAAAAATAAATAAAATATTTTCAAATCAATCTCAATATTTGGAATAGTCATAAATAAGGCTACATTCATAATCTTTTTCACCAAGTTATTGGATCAAATTTCAATCAATTTCCAATCTTCAAAATCATGTCAAAAATAGATCAATTTCACTTGGTGCACTTTGGATATTTTTTGTTACTAACTACTTTTATTTTCTAATTATTTTCAAAATCACAAAAATCATATTTTTTTATTATTTAAATATTATTTTCGTATTTTTAATTAATACATTTTTTAAAAATAATTATTTATCTGATTTGATGCATTTTTTATCAAAATTGAATGCAAAAATTATTATAATTACTAAAAATATTATTAATTGTTTCTTATTGGTCGAGGTGTATCAATTTGTGTATAAACAAGCACCTTTGAGAGAGACACACCACTTCTCCACTAAAACCTTAAGGTGATAGGTGAGTGGATTCTCCCACTTATATATGCATTCCTATCCAATGTGGAACTATTTCCCCACTTGCTCACACTTGCTATATTATTCCAACACTCCTCCTCAAGTGTGAGCCGCACCACTTCTTGGACGAATTTCCCCCTCAAGTGTGAGTCCACAATGCTCCCCCACTTGTACCGCACTTTCGATATAATTTCCTTCTGGTCCCTGTCTCGAACCAAAGACTCATGATACCATGTTGGGGAGATTATTAGAAGCATTGATGCATAGTATAGGAACAAACACCTTTGTGAGAGACACACCACTTATCCACCTAAAACCTTAAGGTGATAGGTGAGTGGGTTCTCCCACTTATATATATGCTTAAGTCTCTACATTTCTATCCAATGTGGGACTATTTCCCCACTTACTCACACTTGCTATATTATTCCAACATAGAATTCTCCTAAAAGTTGTTGTTATTCACATCAAAGAACAAAAACAAAGAAACTCTGAAGTCTCCATCAACAATCTTTTGGTGATCAACAATGTCATCAACAATTATTTTAGGATTCTAAACAGAACACCTAAATTTTTTTCCATAATTGGAGGACGAGTTTTCTAACACTATCACACTCAATCTCTCTCTCTGAATGCTTCCCGTCAGGTGTCACCTCTTTTTTTTTTTTTGCTTTGATGAAAGAGAAGCTATATTTGGTTATTCTTCTAACATAAGTTGTTTATGTTTTTATTATAATATATGTTGTTATTATAATATGTGTTGGTATTATAATATTTGTTGTTATTATAATTGGTGTCCTTTGTAAATCAAATTGTGTTGTTACTTAGATGCAAGCGGCGGTATGTCTCCCATGTCATTCTTCTGTTGCTTTTTATTTATTTATTTATTTTTACTAATTAGTTATTGTTATTAATTTAATTATTTATTAGAGTTAGGATTAATAATGGGTTTGGACCCCCACTTTTAAACCACACCCCCGCCACGCATTTGGGTCAAGTTCAATTTCTGAACTTGGGACCTTACTTTTCACACTCCAGCCTTTTACTAACAAAACGAAAGTACACTCCCTGCGTAATTAATTAAAATTATATTTTTACAATTCCTTTTTATTTGTTATATTTTCATATTTAATATTTATAATAAATTCTAAATTTATTTATTTATTAATTCAAACTCTTTTACTAACTCATTCAATATTTTAATTGCATTAAAATTATTTTTTTCATCATGCATTAAAAACTATATTCCTTATATTTCTTAATATATTTAAAAAATATCTAACCAATCAAAGTACTAACAATTTTTACTAACTTAATTCAAACCTTATATCTATTTTCAAACATGATTATGAAAATATTTCTTATTAACTGCGAACTTGGTCTAACAACTCTGCGATCTTCAATCTCAGACTTGGTTCAAGGATTAATTCGAGATATTCTTATAATCCATAAAAAAACACCAAACAACTGCAAACCACAAATTGGGACTCTGATTCCTTATAAGAGGATACGTAGGCATACGACTAAATTCTGGCGAGTTCCCCTAACTAAAAAATGAAAACCCTATTCATAAACCTTAAACCTAAACCCTAGTATCCCTGTGAACAAGGTAGATGAATGGTGTCTAACACCTTTCCTTCATCTAAAGTGAGTCAAGAACTTAGAATCTCTGTATCAACTTTTGGGTTATTTCGTTATATCCTTGTCCTAAGACAAAAATTAATGGTGGCGACTCTATATTTTTACCGGTTATTACACTTTGTAACACCCTCTAAAAACGCGTGAAATAATACGACATAAATCAGAGTAATATAATGATGCATATTAATCAAGGGTGTCACACATAATTCAAAAACCACTTACATCTTTCATGCTCAATAACACTTCACTAAAATTCATGTTTTTCATATACTCGCACATATGCACTTCGCAACATAAATATGTTTATTCAAACAAATACAATATTCAATAGTTTAAATTTTCACGGTTAACATTTTGCCGATAGTTAAGTACGACTGTAATTACATTGACAGTTGTGTGTGGTCGATAATGAATCCAAAACTGTTTAAGTAGTGATCGTATGTTGTTAAAAACCATCTTAGAATGTCTTAATATTCATATAAGACGGTTGTGTACTTCAACGACATGAAACCTCTTGTTGATTTTCGGCTCTCTAAGGATACCACTAGTTTCGTTGTTCTGACATACAAATTGGGTTTGCCCCACACAGAGAACAAAAAGGTGGATAAGATCTATTTTCATGCATCATTGATTGATATTGGATGAAAGATGAAAGACAACAACATTGAGTTGAAGAGTGATAAATATTTAAAGATTATGTGGAAAGCATGTCATCGCGAGCCAATAAAGGGATCGATCGAGTTTGATGCAATAATTTATAGATTTGATGATAAAATAATCAAAATGTTGAAACATCCATAATCATCTAGTAGTGTCTAAATTTTGTTATATATATTATTGTTTTGTTAAGTTATGGAATTTTGTGTGTTAAGTTATGCTAATTGTCATGTGTTAAGCTATGTTAATCCCACAATAATGAAAGTGATAAAGTGTTACCTAGTAAATCGTTAAGTCCAAATATCAGTAATATAAATAATATATGGATAATATAATAATAATAAAATATACACAAGTCCCCCACAGGCTAAGTGTGCTATATGTGATACAAAAGTATAAACCTCATCATCTGGGCTTACCAAACTCACGAGGTTATCTGTAAGTACTTCTATCATCTATAGACACTGCTAGTTTACCACTCTAGATGGATGAGGTGGCACATCGTCAGAATGTCTCCCAACATAGAAAGGTATAACATCATCTACATGCTCAATAGGTGGAATGATGCGAGAGTGTGATATAACAAGATACCACTCTATGTAACCATCCACACACTTCCCAATGAACTGGACCTCTATTACATGACCTGTCATAGCACATAAATAACTAAAAATATTAGACATAAACCAACTCAGCTGGAACATTAGAGACTGGTCATAGGATGTCATATAAATACCCAAACAGACGCAGACACCTTTTAGGTTATTCTCTAGAAACTAAAGTTTCCCATTACAAATAACTAGCAAAAAGGAAGTATCATCAAACTCACGATGCACTTTATGATCTGCATAGGGTTTCCAGATGACATTATCAAAGGTCAGCACATCGATCCTCCTCTTATCCTCCAAAAGACCGTTTGAGTGTGAATGTATGACCTTCCATTTATTGGCCCCTGGGGAGAAATAGTGGTAGGACCACTAACATGCTTATCCAACACTGCACAAGAACATAAGAAAATTAACAAATTTCATAATAGGAATTAAATTAATTCGACATAATAAACTTTTATATCTGAAATAGACTCATATTACTGACAAGTTACCTCATCTTAAAGATTGTTTCCTCTCCAAGTGCAGTATACAGTATAGTTAACGACACATACCCACATGCCTAATTGACATGGTTAATAAATAGACACATATACATGACATCAATATATACATGAGACTTATCAACTAAGTTAGTACATCCTACAATATGTAGTATGTATACCCTAGTGGTTGTCTCTTAAATTGCACGATCATATTTGTATACTTATCTCGGAGCCAAGATAAGTGAAAGTGAGGTCCCTTGTTAAACTTAAACTTCTTCATCACCTTTGCTTCAATAACCTTAAGTGTTGTATACATGTAATACATGTAACCTCGTCATTAATAATTGGAGAGGTGAATAAGCTAAATAATAGAGGGAGATGGAAAAGGGAGAGACATCATCCTAATTAATTGTCATCTCACCAAATAGAAGATGGAAAAAGGGTGTGCGTATCCTTATGCCATAATTCAACAAAAGCTGGCAATAGTGGATTTTTGAACATAGCCAGCATACAGTCAACTAACGAAAGGAGGTTGTAACAATCTTCCTGACCTCTTGAGATATATGGACATCTGAGAACTTGTTCTGCTTCGACCCGTGGGTGGGAACCTTCAACGGTAGGAGATTTTGTAACAAATAAAGTAAATACCATTAGTTATTTTCAACATATCAATAATAAATAAAAACAAGTTTAAAATAACATATAGATACCATTATTACCATAATCTCAATGTCACATGATCGACATATCCGGTGAGAAAGGTACAATCATTCTTGTCCTCTGACCCTCATTAAAAAACCAAAGAAATATGAACTATCGGAATTTTAAAAAATTTAGAAATCAACATGACTTTCTCAAATTTTTCGAAAACCTGATTACCATCTTAACACTTTCTTCTACCATTTTTTTGAAATATTTGATATGGTTATATGTATTTTTACCGAACTTTTCAAATATCAATAAAAATACATGTGGTTTAATCATATTTTTCAAAATATTTGATAATAATGCATGAGAAATATGAGTTATCACCGAATATTTCAAAAATGCCGGAAAAATACATGTCTTTTTTATGAAATATCCGATATAAAACATTAATTTCCAATTAAAATACAACTTGGTAAAAATTCAATAGGTTTGAAATCTCCGATAAATCCCATAAATTTTGAAAATAATCGAAATATTACACGAAAAATGTGAAATAGTTTATCAATATGTAAAGATAATATAGTAAAAACACTCCAATAAAGAATGTCAGATATACTGGAGTGGCAAAATCTGGAGAATTGAAGTGTAGAGGAGCAAATCATAGCCATGTGATTCTTGAGCCACAAACTCCTCTCTAGCCACAAACTCCTCTCTACAAATTTCTTTTTGGAGTTTAGTGGACATATCTAATATATTTTTCTTTCTAATTTACCCTATTTGTACCACATATCTAGACCATATATTAAAGGTACTACTATAATGTTTGTTTCCATAAGTCTATTGGCAGAGTGGTCCAAGAGTTCTTGTTCTATTGTAAATTGCTAAATCTTGTATACTTGTTAGTCTTGATGATAATGTGATTTTGTTCCCTTGGAGAAAAAAGAAAGAACGATGACATATCGGTGATGCTCATCAATTTGATTATTTTTCCAATATTGCCAAAGTATTTCATCCATAATAGGCTATAACCAATTAAGTGAACTCCTTTTTGTCATTGATTTGATATTAAGGCATTGACTAAAGAACAAAAGATGAGATTATGTTTTATTCACACGAAATCTTATTTCATGTTAATCATTGTCAATGCTTGTACAAATGTAAAATAGTCAAAATAGATTTGTTGGGTTGGCTAATAAGATTTGTATTTTAGTATGAGATGAACCATAAAAAGATAATTGAAAAAAAAGAGACAAATTTGTATTATTTTGTTTGTTTACAGGAATCGTCAACAAGGCTTTGAATTGACCCTTAAAAATACTAACACAAATTTATTTTAGTTAGTGTTTGTAAATATATGTTACTTTTGAAAATAGGAATACATGTAAGATTTCCTTTGTTTGGAAAATAAATATGAAGCATCCATGATACTCACCCGAATTTGCTCTAAAATTTGAAGCATCCATAAGATTTCATTTGATGAATGATAATTTATATAAAAGGTAGTTTTTTAAACCATTGTATTTTTCTAAAAAATAAAATAATAATAATTTAGAGAATTTCTTATTCTACATTTTTTTTTTATACACCACGCGAAATTTTTTATATACTTTTCAAAACTGAAAATATATTTATGCACACCTTCAAAATCATAATTTGTAAGATTAATACACATCCTCAAAATTAGAAATAAAAATCACTTTTTAAAAGTGAACAAGTGAAACATCACAAATTCAAACTCACACCCTTGTATCTAATATTTCTACACACATATCAAAGAGTTGCTTTAACATACTTTTTTTTTCCAAACATTTATACACTTTTATCTTATTTTTAAATTCAACTCTAACAAATTTGTCATTAATTTTGTTTATAACTTATTGCTTTTACATACGAGACATTATTATTCATTGCTTTTAAAAAGGCATCATTATTATTATAGATCACTTACTTATTATTATTAATCATAATAATAATAATAATAATAATAATAATAATAATAATAATAATAATAATAATAATAATAATAATAATAATAATAATAATAATAATAATAACTTTTTATGATTAATAATAAGATAAAATAATTATATTATTTACTTTTACAAAAACTTAATTATATTAAGATACAAAAATAAATATCATTAGTAAAAAGTAACAAATAAAATAATGCATATATAAGTCATTTTTGTAAAAGAAAATTGATCTAACCTGATCAGACTTGGACCGTCACGGCTGGCTCCGAGCTGAAGTTTTGAACGAGGTGGGGGTACCTGCAAGACACTCCGATGCTGAAGTAAGTAAGAGCACGAGCAGACAATAGTAAGAGTATGGGTAGAATGATGAATACCTGACCCTCTGGGAACATAGGGTATTTATAGCCCCCAGCGTTGGGCCAAGGTCCCTTCATTGGGCCGGGCAGGTCTAGCCCAATGAAGGAACTGCCAGGTTCTACGTGTGTAGTGGAGACCCGCACGTGGTCTCCTTCCTGGATGTGCTGCGTGAAGTGCGGGCGGACGAGGACGCGGTCTTTTCGGGACCCAGGCGAGGGTGCAGTGGACTGAGTCTGCCCTAGGAGGGGTGCTCGAGCTGAGTTCGAGCTGGACAGTAGGAGGTCGAGCAAGTAGCCCCAGGGAGTACGTCGGGCACGACTGTGATCCTTTTGTCGGCGTGACCCCCAGCAAGTCCGTTTGGATTGGGCCTTATCAATGCTTCTGGGCCAGCCCGGCCCAGTCCAGAACAGGAGCCCCCCAAGTCGTGGTTCCTTGGGTTAGGAGCCATGACTTGATCTTAGGTAGCTTTCGTCGCGGGGTCCCATATCCGGGCAAGAGATGTAGTTCCTCATGGGGGTGCTCGAGGGGGTGCCCCGCATCACGTTCGCGGGCTGGTTCCCTTCGAGGAATGCTCGAGGGATTCTCAGCGGGCTACGTCTGTCGGGCACGCGAGATCTTTTTGGGAACTGAGCGGCCACCCTATGGAGGATAGGGTCATTATTGCCTAGGGAGCCGTGCGTCGAGGAGAGAAACTCTGTGGTAGCCCGAGGTGACGTTTGGTATTCCACGTCATCACTATAAATAGGGTCCTTGGGCCCCAGAATGTGTTTTCACTCTTCGCGCTTCTCCTCTTCATTGTGTTTCTTCCATTGCTGTTCTTCTCAAACATCCACAGGACCGCCGTGATCTCTGTTGCAGATTTTGTTTCTCTGTCGTCAAATTTCCTCCTTTGATTCCACGTAAGTGACTCGTCTCTTCTGTTTTTCTGTTGTGATACGTGATTTTCATCGTTTTAGACGTTTTTAGAGGTTGTGCGCGTGGGACTAGCCCGGAAAACTTATGTTCAGCCCGACAAATTCATGCATGAGGTCGGAAAACGCATGTTCGCGGCCGGTAGATACATAGTTTAGGTTATAATCTGCAGTGCTGCCCGGGGTCTTCATGATCCAGGGCGCCTAATTCGTGATCGTGCCCGGTATACTCATAGCTATAGCTTTAGGCTTTATGATGTTGCTCGCCATGTTCATACCCCGGGTCGACGTATTCATGAGTGACCGCGTTGTCGGTTTATTTAGGCGGCTTGTAGAAGGACCCGTCGAGGTATCTGGAAGTCGGGGAGGCGACTGCTATTTTTGTTTCAAACCAACTTTGTGGTCGCGCGTGGAGCGACGTGGTTTGTCGCGCACTTTATCTTGTCCGTTATGACGAGCGTATGGTTTCATGCCCAATTGACTGGTTTCCCGTGCTCTGTAGGTAACCATGGCGGACGAACCGTGCTCTTCAGGACGCCCCGAAAGGGAAGAACAAAGTGCCGATGAGACTGTGAGTTTGGTCGACACCGTAGAGGACCCTCTGTTGGACTGGGTTGGTGCCGAGCCTAGAGGAATCGCCTCGGTCTGTAGTCGGCGCAGCCGAAGGCCATACGCTGTCCTTGAGGCGGGCCACGACCAGCCTGGTTTTCAAAAGAATATCTTCGTTACTAGACCGACCTTCACTGCTCGGATTTGCTCGGTGTTCCCCGAGTACAGTTTCCCTATGTATAAAATTGCATTCAAAGACCTTGGGTTGCAGCTGCCCTTCAGAGATTTTCAGGTCGGGGTCTTTAGCCATTTGGGGCTGGCCCCGTCGCAGCTACATCCAAATTCGCTCGCCTTTATTTGGGCGTTTGAGCTGACCTGTCGTTTTCTGAGGATTGGGGCGACTATACCCCTCTTCTTCAGAGTCTTCCATCTGCAGCGCCAGTCCCGGGGAGGAAAGCATAGATGGGTTTCCCTGAAACAGTCGAAGAGACTTTTCAGGATGTACATGGACTCCGTGCGGGGTTTTAAAGACAAGTGGTATGTCGTGAGGCCGGTTACCACATCCGCTTTAGAGTCCCTGTACGAGGAGGAAGCGGTGATAACCGACGATGACGGGGAGGCACTTTTAGACAACGAAGGGCATCCGGTGTTGGGACGCACGGCCAAGTTTCCCGTGCATTGGATCTCTAGGCATTATGAGCACGATACTGGGTATTATCATACGTCTGCGGGCGACATGGGTTCCGAGGACGAGAAGGCTTACGACACTCTTTGTCGGTACGTTGATAGCTTCCACCCCGCCAGATGGGCCACGAGGGAGGGGGAAGATGTCCTGGATGAGGAGGGTTATCCGACCTTCGAGGCCCGACCGATTGATACGAAGGCACTCGTGGAGTGCCAGTCATTCGGGAAGGCTGCGCGTCTGCTAGGTCGTTTATTGTTTGAATTTCTTTGCTTGTCATTTGTTTGCTTATTTGCTCGGCACTAACCCGGTTTTTTTTTCGTGCAGGTTCGATGGCCGGACGACGAGAGAGGCTCTTGAAGTTGTCCTATGACCGGAGGGCGAACAAGAGGGTGGTGAAAGCTCCTTAAGCAACGAGGATGGGCCCGCCGCATAGTCTGGGCGCTTCTCATGCGGTGAGGGTGGATTCCCGCCTAGCTCGGGGGCTGCTTCGGAAGAGACCCCGGAGGTCCAGGAGGTCGAGCCACATATCGACCTAATACCAAGGAAAAGGAACCGGGTGGAAAGTGGGCCGGCGGTCGGCGAGGATTCCAGTGCCGTAAGGTCCTTCGGGTTGCCCCCTTGCTTCAAAGAGGAGGGTTTCTTCGAGGGGTTCCCTTTTTCCGTGACTGCCGATGAGGCTGAGGCCATCAGGCGAATGAGCAAGGAGGACCGGAGGAGGCACCTGGCCGCCAATATGGCCGGGCTGGTGAAGATGGCTGAAATGGCCGTTGTGCTGTCCGAGAAAGGGGAGGATCCTGACCGCATCAAAGAATTGGAACAGAAGAAAGCGGCCCTCACCTCGAGTTCGCGAAAGTTAAAGGCTGCCCTGGAGCGCTCCGAGGAGATGTTTTGCGAGCAAGTCGCGCTGCTGGCTGCCGAGACAGAGATGCTGACTCTAGAGAAGGAGAACTCGGGGAAGCTAGCCGAGGAGAGAGAGCTTCTCCGTGCGGATCGGGAACGTCTGGAAATCGACATCGGGCGCCTCGCCAGAGAGATCGAGGACCTGAAGGCCGCCATGCTTCCTGCCGAGGATGAGCCGGAGTATATAGCCGCTTTGAGGAGTCGATCGGAGCTGGTCGCCCGTATCCGGCTCCTCGAAGCAGATTGTGTCGGTGCTATGGAGGAGGGGTTCGAGTCCGCGGTCAGCCAGCTCTCCTTACTGAATCCCGGTTTGAACACTGAAGGGACAGGCTACATGTCTCAGATCGTGGATGGCAAGATCGTGCCCCCGCCCGACTCTCCTGTTGTCGGTGATGATGGCTCCGGGGAAACTGAATTGTAAGATGATGATGGGCCTGCGTGCCTTGTTGATATTTGTTTTGGGCCTGCGTGCCCGTTCGTATTTTTTGGGCCTGCGTGCCCGTTGGTTGTACTTCCTGAACATCGCCGGCCTTCTTGGTTGGTTTATATTTATTTGCTTTGTTGCCTACGGGCGTATTGAATGAATTTGTTTCCATTTGGCTGTTGCCCGTGTATGTATTCTATGTATTTTGCGACATAATTGGCCCGAGTTATGTGCCCGGGTCGTGCCCGTGTATGGCTGTGACTTTGTTGGCAAACTTGCCTAAGTCTTTCGTTCGGGCCCTACTCGATGACCAAATTTATCATAGTGATGACCTCGAGAGGAGAGATTTGTTTTTGACCCTTTTTTAGATGGCCCGGAGTTTCTTCGAGATTCTCAGGCGTGCGGAGCGAGCCGCTCGTTCGGGTATATCGCCCGGATCAGGGTTATTTGCCCGCGGCGTGAACTGCCCATCGCGAGCTGGGTGTTCTGCCCTACAGGTACTACGACGGCGGAGCTCGGTGGAGGTGTCCACGTCGTGCACTATCGATTGGTCTCGTTTGTTGAACGATGTTGTGCAGTTTAGACGTAGTTCGGGCCTGTACCTCAGCCTCTCTACGGAGTCAGACGTATTTTCCTCGTTGACCGAGCGCGGGTATCGACGGTCGAGGGTCCTAGGAGTCGTTGGTAGTTTTTAACTATAGTAGTGCTTTAGTTTAGCAGCGTTCCAGGGTCGTGGTAATGGCTCTCCGTCTAATTGCTCGAGGTAGTACGCCCCAGTACCGGTGGTGCCGTGGACGCGATAAGGTCCTTCCCAGTTCGCGGCCAGCTTCCCTTCGCGGGAGTCTTTCTGGTTCCTTCGTAATACCAGGCTGCCGATTTCAAACTCGCGCTTGATGACCTTGTCGTTGTGGCGCAGAGCCACTCGTTGTTTTAGGGTGGCTTCGCGCAGGGCCGCACCAGATCGGATTTCCTCGACCAAGTCAAGCTCGTCCCTTAGCGCCTCGTCGTTCATTTCTTCGTCGAGGGGGCTCTGTGTCCGTCTGGATGGTTCCATGATTTCTACCGGGATGACGGCCTCGGTCCCGTATGTTAGTCGGAATAGGGTCTCGCCCGTCGTTGAGTGGGGCATAGTGCGGTAAGCCCACAAGACGCTGTGGAGTTCCTCGACCTATCCCCTCTTCGCTTTGCCGAGTCGGCGTTTGAGTCCCTAGAGGATGACTCTGTTCGCGGCCTCGGCCTGCCCGTTAGTTTGAGGGTGCTCGACCGAAGTGAAGTGTTGTTTTGTCCCTAGTCTGGTGACGAAGTCTTGGAACCCGTGGTCGGTAAATTAGGTGTCGTTGTCGGTCATCAGGGCATTCGGAATCCCAAATTTGGTGAGGATGTTTCTTTTGTAGAAGCGGAGGATATTGTGCGAGGTGATCTTCGCGAGGGCCTCGGCCTCGATCCACTTCGTGAAGTAATCGACGGCCACGATTAGGAATTTATTTTTATAAGTCCCTTGCACGAAGGGTCTGAGGATATCCATACCCCACCAAGCGAACGACCATGGGGATGATAGTATGCTCAGCTCGTGAGGCGGGGCGAGGTGCATGTCGCCGTGCTTCTGGCACTTGTCGCATTTCTTAACGTGCTCCTTGGCATCCTGCTGCATTGTCGGCCAGTAATATCCTGCTCGAAGGGCTTTCCTCTCCAAGGACTTACCTCCCATGTGCTGGGCATTGATCCCTTCGTGTATCTCTCGCAGTACCTCGGGGACTGTGGATTCGTCTATGCATTTTAGGAGGGGGATGGAGAATCCCCTGCGGTACAGTTTGTGCTCGAGCACCACGTAGGAGCATGCTCTCTGTTTTGTGACGGTCGCCTCGGATTGGTTTGATGGAAGTTCGCCCTTTGTCAAGAAATTGTAAACCGGGGTCATCCAGGACGAGGCGTCTCCAATGGCGTGGACCTCGACCGGTGTCGAGGATCTTTCGATACTCGGGCGTGCCAGAGATTCTTGGATGACGGATTTGTTCCCGCCTTTCTTTCTCGTGCTCGCGAGTTTGGACAATATGTCTGCCCTCGTGTTTTGCTCGCGGGGAACATGTGAGATTTCCGCCCGTACGAACTTTGTCTTGTGTTTTTTGACCAAGTTCAAGTAATCGATGAGGTTGTCGTTTTTGGCTTGGTAATTCCCCTGGACTTGGGAGGCGACGAGTTGGGAGTCGGTGTAGATCTGTACCTCGCGGGCTCCCAGGTCCTCGGCTAACCTCAATCCTGCGAGCAGGGCCTCATATTCCGCTTGGTTGTTTGACGTCGGGAAGGAAAGAGCTAGGGAGTGCTCGATCACTACACCCTCTTCGTTTTCCAAAAGGATTCCTGCGCCACTTCCGGACGGGCTGGATGCTCCGTCGACGAAGATGGTCCACTTGTGTTCCTTCTCTGGGGGGGTAGGTCATGAGTGGTCATTTCCGCGACGAAGTTGGCCAGGGCCTGCGCTTTCAAGGCTTTCCTACTCTCGTACTGAATGTCGAATTCGGAGAGTTCCAAGGACCATTTCAGCATTCTGCCCGCCATATCAGGTCGACCCAGGAGTTGCCTCACCAGTTGGTCGGTTCGCACGATGATCGTGTGGGCCAGAAAATAATGTCTGAGCCTCCTCGCCGCGTTGACGAGGGCCAGGGCCACCTTTTCTATCTGTTGGTATCTGCTTTCGGGTCCTTGCAGGGCTTTGCTCGTGAAGTAGACGGGCTTCTGTCCGTCGGTGGTCTCGCGGACGAGGGCCGCGCTGATGGCTTCGTTCGAAACGGCCAAGTACAAGTACAATGGCTCCCCGTCGGCTGGTCGAGACAGCACGGGCGGCTGAGATAGACTTCGCTTTAGGTGGCGTAGTGCCTGCTCGTACTCCTCATTCCATTCGAAGGCTGCCTCCTTTCGAAGGAGTTTGAAGAATGGGAGGGCGTGTTGAGCGGATCTCGCGACGAAGCGGGATAGCGACGTGAGCATGCCGTTCATGATTTGTATCGACTTCTTCGACGTTGGTGTTGGGAGGTCGGAGAATGCCCGACATTTATCGGGGTTGGCTTCGATTCCCCGTTCTGTTAGATAGAATCCAAGGAATTTTCCTGCCTTAACCCCGAACGTACATTTCTCGGGGTTGAACCTCATTTTACATTGTCTTGCTTGGGCAAAGACCATTTTGAGGTGTGCCGCGTGGTCGGTGTCTGCTCGGGACTTGACGATCATGTCGTCCATATACACCTCGAGCATGTCGCCGATCTGTTTGTTGAAAACTTTGTTCATCATGCGTTGGTAAGTTGCCCCGGCATTTTTCAGTCCGAAGGGCATTACGTTGTAGTAATAGTTGCCCGAGCTGGTCATGAATGCCGTGCAGTGTTTGTCGCCCAGGGCCATTGGGATCTAGTTATAGCCCGAGTAGGTGTCCATGAACGACAATGTTTTGTAGTCGGCCGAGTTGTCGACCAGCATGTCTATGTTAGGAAAAGGAAAAGCATATTTCGAGCAAGCCCGGTTGAGATCGGTATAATCAACGCACATCCTCCATTTTCCATTATTCTTTTTAACGAGTACAACATTTGACATCCAGGTGGAATACCGGGCTTCAGAAATAAAATTTTCCTCTAGGAGGTCTTTTACAACTTTCTCAGCAGCCTCCGTTTTTTCTGGAGACTGCCTACGCCTTTGTTATACTACGGCCCTAGCGGCTGGATCAATGGCGAGGTGGTGACAGGCGACCTCAGGATCGAGTCCGGGGATCTCCGCGGCGCTCCAGGCGAACAGATCAGCATTCTCGCGCAAGCAGGCCTTGATTTGTTTCCTTGCCAGGTCAGGGAGATCTTTTCCAATCTTTACTCCCTTGGTCGGGTCGGTGCCGAGGGGGCCGAGTTCAAAATCTCCATCCGGTATTGGTCGGAGGGGGATTTGCTCGCCGCTGGATGGCTCGTCTTGGTCGAAGCGGGTGTCCAGAGCTATGGAATCGACCTTTGGTGGAGCTTTCTGGACTTCTTCCTCGGGGGATGCTTTCTTGTCTGGCTCCTGTCTTGTCCTTTTGGCGGGTCTGGTCCCTATGTCGACAATATCACGTCCCTTAGAAGCGGCGTTGAAGCACCTGCGGGCAGCGGCTAGGTCTCCTTGGATAGTAGCTACCCGTGCCCTCTTGGTGTAGAACTTCATCTTCAGGTGGACGGTCGAGGGCACTGCTGTCAGTTCTGCCAGTGTCAGTCTCCCCAAGATGCAGTTGTACAGAGACGGGCAGTCGATGATGAGGAAGCGTACTTTGCCCTGTCTTGTAGCCGTCCCTTCGCCGAACATGACCAGAAGCTCGACATATCCCCAAGGTTTGGAGGTCGAGCCGTTGAAACCTTGTAAGTCCGACCCTACATACGGCGAGAGATGTGAGTCGTCCAACTGAAGGGTTCGGAACAGTTGGCTATACATGACATCGACGGAACTCCCTTCGTCGACCAGGATGCGATGTACATCAAAATTGGCCATTCTCACCCTTATCAGTAAGGGGATGACCGTGTTCGGGGCTCCGCCGGGGAGCTCTTCTAGGTAGAAGGTGATGGGCTCTGACCTGCCCTTCACCCTTTCGAATGTTACTGTTTGCGGGGGAGCCGTGTCGACCAGCTCGTCCAGCTTCCTCTTGGCTGAATTGATGGTCAAGTTGTTGAACCCGCCGCCGTTGATGACCAGGGCGGAGGGGAAGTATTCCCACCTGCTGTGCGTTGTAAGCGGCTCCTGCAGGTGCTCGGGGAAGTCGAAGTCCTCGGGCCTGGTCACGGAGAAGGCAGTTTGGATGGGCACCGACTCGTCAGATGGTCGGGCGTCTTCTTCTGGCTCCCTGGTTTCTTTGGCGTCACGACAGGGAGCATCGTTTCTCCGGTACTGCGCGAGCCTCCCTCCCTTGATGAGGGTTTCAATGGCATCCTTGAGGTGGACGCAATCCTCAGTCAGCTGACCATGGCTCCTATGGTACTGACAATATTTGTTTTTGTCTGCTCCGGGCTTGGCGGGAGCAGGTCGGGGACGTTTGACACCGCCGTCCTTGAAATCAGTGCTGGCACACTCCGCCAGAATACGTTCGCGGGAAGCTGTGAGCGGAGTGTACTCGGTGAAACGCCCCGAAGGTCCTCTTTGTTCCCGAACTTCCCGGGGTCTGTCTTCCTTCCTTTTCTCCCCGGTTCGTCGAGGAGGAGCTTCTTGGTGCGAGCTGCTGTTGGGACCACGAGTCCTGGAATCTCGGGCTCTGTTGGCCGCTTCCCTCTCCTCGTAGTCCATGTATGCTCGGACTTTTTCGAGGAGGGCATCGAATGTCCGAGGTGGCTCGATACCCACAACCTTTATGAACTCCGTGCCGGGGAGAAGCCCTCTCTCCAGCAAATATCTTTTCATATGGTCCGCACAGGGGACCTGTATTGCTTCCCGGTTGAAACGGTTGATGAATTCCCTCAAGGTTTCATCCTGTCTTTGGATGATGGCCTCGAGAGCCGCCTCGGTCTTCGGGTGCCGCCGAGAAGCTGTGAAGGAACTGATGAACTGGTTCTTCAGGTTCCGCCACGAGGTGATTGAGCCCGGGGCGAGTCCTTTGTACCAGTCCATTGCCGCCTTTCGGAGAGTCGTGGGGAATAGATGGCACTTGATGGGACCCCCGACATTGTGATAATGAAGCATAGCCTCGAACCCGTCTATGTGGTCGACCGGGTCCGCGACTCCATCGTACTCCTTCAGGTGAGGGGGCTTCTCCATGCCCGGGGGAATGGGTGCTTCCATAATAGCCTGCGACAGGGGACCGCGGGGGTCGTCCTCGTCGCTTCTCTCCGGAGATAAAGATGGGGACTTGTAATACTGCCTGGCACGACGGTCCAGGTCGTGCTGTGTCTCTCTCGAGCGGGATGCTCGGTGGTTGAATTTTATACGTCCGTCTCCGGGGTGTCTTCTTTCTTGTCTCGCCGGGTCACGGGAAGGTTCTCCGGCTTGAACGATGGGCTGCCTCTCCAGATGAGGCCGTTTCTGTTTTGGCTGGGGAGATTGGCTTCGAGAGGTCTCCCTGTAATGTCTCCGCGGGGGAGATGGATGTCGAGCTTCAGTTACTCGAGGAGGGGGAGTATGGGGTCTCCGATGCCTCCTCGGGGGTCTTCGCTCGTCTTCAAGCGCCTTCAGTCTCTCCCCTTGGGCGAAGATGAGATAGTTTGTTTGATTAATTGCTGCGAACCGCGCTTGAGTCGTGGCATCCGCCCCAGCGGGGATGGGGACTTCCTGGAACCGGGCAGCTCTGTAGTGAGCGAGGGCCGCCGGGTCGTCTTCAAGTGGTGGAGGGAACGAGGTGGACGATGCAGTAGCTCCGTCCCTGTAGGAGGAAGTTCCGGGGGCGGTTGTCGCATGAATGGTATTATGGCCGGGGTTGCCGGTGTTATCAAGGTGTCCGTTTTTGTCCGCGGTGCCGTTATTAGTGTCGACGACACGGACGTTCTGCTCATCGCGAGCTTGATCAGCCATGACAGGTAGTTGAATTTGAGCTTTGGTCTTTGAGTTTGCAAGACGGGGAAGCTAGTTTCCCACAGACGGCGCCACTGATCTAACCTGATCAGACTTGGACCGTCACGGCTGGCTCCGAGCTGAAGTTTTGAACGAGGTGGGGGGGGGGGGGGGTACCTGCAAGACACTCTGATGCTGAAGTAAGTAAGAGCACGAGCAGGCAATAGTAGGAGTATGGGTAGAATGATGAATACCTGACCCTCTGGGAACAGAGGGTATTTATAGCCCCCAGCGCTGGGCCAAGGTCCCTTCATTGGGCCGGGCAGGTCTGGCCCAATGAAGGAACTTCCAGGTTCTACGTGTGTAGTGGAGACCCGCACGTGGTCTCCTTCCTGGATGTGCTGCGTGAAGTGCGGGAGGATGAGGACGCGGTCTTTTCGGGACCCAGGCGAGGGTGCAATGGACTGAGTCTGCCCTAGGAGGGGTGCTCGAGCTGAGGTCGAGCTGGACAGTAGGAGGTCGAGCAAGTAGTCCCAGGGAGTTGTTTCCAGTGATTTCTGGTAAACAACCGCTAGTCTTCCAAACTATCGAATAAACTTACTGACTGTTATTCAATTTCTCTGGTAACTCGCATGATCGACTAGATTGATCCTAGGACTCATTGGTCATTAGGGTAACTCTCATGATCGAACAAATATTCATGGTTGGTATTTAGATTGTTGTGTAGGTGTTTGACTTATTTCAATTTCTCTCTTAAAGATCTAAAGGTGTAATCAAAATATATGTGCGCGAAACTAAATTGCATGAATAAATGTTAATTGTAAAGACATGTAAAGTTGCATAAAAGGGCAAGTAAAATGGCTTCGAATTATAAAAACAGTTAATGTAAAAGATGCTATGGAATGTAAAAGATTCGAAATATGAAGAAAGCGTTTAATGCAAGAAATCTGTAAAATGACTTTAAGTAAAAATAGACGTTCGAAAGATAAGACTTGAAGATAAAGGCATGATAAGTATGACAGTTTTCTGAAATGTAAAGTGTTTGAAATGTAAAGAAAAAGCATTAAAATGTAAGGCTTCAATGAAAAGATTTCGAATAAAAAGACTTTAAATGAGAAAACTTGTAAATGGTATTTGGCAGAAAGATAAAGGAAAGTACTGGAAATGATAAAAGCTTTTCATTAAATCATAAACATGTGGTGCTATCATACGTACATTGCTCTTGCATTCGTTTCCCTAGCCATGTGGTAATTTGAATATTTACTGAGTATTTAGTACAATAGATATGACACACGAAATCCTAATACTAAGACTTCTATTTATACTACTTCGACCATAACGGTCTTGCTATAAGATTATGCCACGTTCAGAACATGCAGAACAATGCCTCTCTCTTGTTTCCACGTGTCTCCAAATGCTCCAGCACATAAATTTCAAACTTCGAATGTCCCGCTTGCATTTGAATTTCAAATGTTTTGGTACTTCTCCACTTCGAACGCACTTCTCAGACACAGCCTTGTTGGCTGGCCCTTTTTGGTTACTTCAGCTATGGCTAAATGCCATGTTCGAACCCTCCTTGTCAACTGCCAACACCATTGATGAACAAGACCCTGAGATAACTGATAGAATAGTCGAAGGCACTAGGCTGCGAAGATTAACTCCAAATGACGACAAAGACGACTTCAAAGTCCTATTCTCGAACTACATCATGATATTCTCCAAAAGGCATAAGTTCGAAGAGACCATGGCGCCTTTTTCTTCGAGGGCTCATGGACCTTCCTGGTTCACCATGGCTCTCTTAGAAGCTGTTAAGAGCAAGGAGATTCAGGATGTATGGAGAGCCTTTTTGCTACCTAGACTCATTTCTTCAAGAATAACTCCTGCCAAGAATCAGATTTTCCTTTTCGCTTACCAGCCAAATTTTGTTTCGAGACAGTTTGGCTTATGCCAACTGATTCCTGAACCCTTATTTCAAACTGAGAGTGCCATTACCTCTGGGCGAACTTTCAAGGCACGGGAAGCCAAATTACAGCAAGAACAATACCAAGGCTTTGCCCAATTTGAGCTAATAGCCTTCGAACCTACCCATCTCACAGCTAAGGGGTTTCTGGAATGGTGGACCAAGTTTTATCAAACTTATATGTTCGATACTCTTACAATTCAGCAGAAACTAATTGATGCCTTCGATGTGCAGGTACCAGCCAAGAAAGGTATGTTTACTCATGCCAAAGAGATTACAGCTTTTCAAAATTATTTTGAAACTACTTATGACCCCACGCGCTTGGAATCCACTGTGCATCAAGCGACTGAGACCTTGAAGGAAAAATTCAAACTAAAAGTTTCTAAGTTAAAACTTCCTTCAGGGTTGTCACCTGAGGATAGGTATAGGTTGGCATTCGAAATGCATCCACCTAAATTTCCTAGATTACCTACCTCAGAACTGGCTCTGGCTTGGTTTCCCCCATATCCTTGGTGGTTCACTTGCAAAGAGATGTTCAAACATCTTCAAAAGAAACCAAAGCCATCTGAGACTGTGACATGGGCTCGACACTGGCTCCACGATTTCCCAGGACACCTTCGATACGACCTTTCTGCCATGTCGATTAAATCTGATCAGGGCACAGGTGCGAATGCTTGGGAAAATCCCAAACGTTTTTCATTTTCCATATCTTTAACCTTTGCTTTAATTGTTTCGATTTTCAGCCATCAGGATAAAGACAGCCGCTTCGAAGTTGAAAGAAGGGAGCGCCTCTCAAGCCTCTACCGAAACCACTGACAAAATGACTCCATCCGGAACAACAACCATTGCTGCAACAACCACAACAACAATACCAACAACAACCAGTGTTCCAACTCCAACGGTAATCACTTAGCCTTGATGTTTCGAATTCACTAATGTTTTATGGTTTGCATCTAACTCTTTGTTTAAATCTTTTCAGACCAACAAACTTCCTCCTACTACTCCCAAGAAGCAAAAATCAAACACCACTGGGGAAGACCCCAAGGCTGGAGGAAACTTACCAACCGCTTTGAAGAAGAAGCAGAAGAAGGATATTTCGAAATGTACCGTTCCAACTAGTGTCTCTGGACTTGAGTCCAGGGATGCTGCTCCCTCACCCAAATCCAAAATTCCACCTTCGACCTCCAACGTAATGTTGGAACGCATAGCTAGTAACCTCTCCTCCGAGAGTCCACAGGTACATTGAACTTTAAATCTCTTTGAAAATAATAATTTCTTATTACCTTGGTGCATGTTTTTAACATTCTTTTGCTCCTTGCAGAACATCTTGAATCCAGCTTCCACTACTTCGAACTCACCATCCAAAGTTGCTGCTCCACTCAATTCCTCTCCTCAAGGAGATTCCAGCAACCTTGTACAGAACAAAGGTTCTTCCAATATGGCGGTTCTGGCTGGAACTTCTGAATAGCTGGATGATCAAAGTACCTCTCCTCCTCTGAAAGAAACAAACGAAACAACACTTCAAACATCTGCAGAGGATTTGCAAAGAGCTTCTCTTCAAAAGTCCCCTCTTGAAACCCTTCAAGAGGATCCAAAGGACACTCAAACTGAAGGAGAGAAAGCTGATTCTGGCCAAAGAGACGAAGAATCTGCAGACGAAGAGTCTGAGGAGGAGGATGCCAATGATGGTTCGACTACTGGGTCGGAGTCCCATGCAAATAGCAGTGAAAAAGAAGACATCGAAGTGGTGGACTTGGATGATGATGAAGAAGATCATGAGCATGAAACAAATGAAGGGGATGGTGATGCAACCAACAAACCCATGGAGGTTGAAATGGACGTGACTCCCCTACGTGTGGAACTCCCTCAATCCTCTTTGTCTCGAATGACTGACGAGGAGCTTGCACTCCTGAGACGAAACGACCATATTGGGTACATGAAGGCAAAGCTGGCTCAAAGGGACATCCCACTTGCTAGGGCTGGCACAAGTTCGACCAGCTATCCTCTTCCCACAAATGAAAGAATTGTACTTCTTAATAAGATCAGGAAAACAATTCTCAATATGGATATATTCGAAGTGCTCAAACAAGATAGCACTGCTTGCTATACTATGAAGGAGTTGCTTACAAAGGTCAATCTTGCTACCTGCTCCTTGCCAGTTAGTACTATCTTGTTCGATCTTCAGTCTTTGCTGGACAACGTAACTGGTTACCTTCTCCAAGATGAATCTGCTGCCAAGAAGGTTCAAGAAAAACGCATTGCAATGGATGCTTCTTATGAACAAGCTTCGAAACTCTCTCAAGAAGCTGAGGATCAAGCTATGCATCTAAAGCAGGCGAAAACTGATTATGAGGCTCGAGCTGAGTCCATACTTCTTTGGGAAAGGCAGATTCTAGAACTTTAACAGAAGGTTAAGGAGGCTAAAGAACAACAAATAGCCTTCGAAACCAATACTGCTGGTAACCAATTCGAAGAGCTTCTCAACCAGGGGCTTGCAGAAATGGAAACTGCAGAACAACTCAAGGGAGAAGTGGCAACCTTGGAAGGAGCCAGGCGTTTCGCTCAGCAGAGACTTGAATCTTTTCGGAGCACTTTCAACAGATTGAAAAATAATTCTTATTTCTAAATTTCAGTGTTTATTTGACTACAATTTGGTTTCTTATATGTAATATTCGAACAACGCCATTTTGGCATCTCATCTTGCCATTTTGGCCTTTTTATAATATCTTGGTTACGTTGTTACTATTCGAATCTCCTGCAGGCGTGGCTTATATTTCTTTAAATATTTCCCATTAACCTTTAGGATACGCTTATCATCCACCAGTTCTTCGATTTCATATGCATTGTTTGAGAATACTTTTAATATTCGACAAGGTCCTTCCCAATGAGGTGACCATTTACCTAATGCTTTATTTTTCTTGTCCATGGGCAATATGACTTTCCAAACTAAGTCATTAATAATGAATACTTTTTTCTTCACCCTTTTGTTGTATGTTCTGGCCACTCTTTCTTTTTGTCTCATCAAAATTTCCAATGCATGTAATCTAACTTCGTCCAACTCAACTAATTCATTCATCATCATTTCCCAATATAATGCAGCTGGGATTTCGTTTTGTCTCTGAATTCGAACTGATTGTAGATGAATTTCTACTGGCAGCACTGCATCATGACCAAATGTGAGTTGGAAAGGCGTAGTGTTAGTAGCTTCCTTAGGAGATGTTCTATAGGCCCATAATATTTGGTCCAAAGTTTTGTGCCAGTTTCTTGGCTTTTTACCAATATGTTTCTTGATCAATCCTATTATCACTTTATTGGCTGCTTCGACTTGACCGTTTGCTTGAGCATAATATGGCGTTGACGTTAGCAATCTAAACCCCATTTCTTGGGCAAATTCTTGCATCTTTCTACCAGTAAACACAGAGCCTTGGTCTGTGGTTATGCTCTCTGGCAATCCGAACCTATAGATAATGTGCTTCTGTATAAACTCAATAATAGCCTCTTGATCAGCAACTATTAATGGTATAGCTTCGATCCACTTGGTAAAATAATCTATTCCTACCAAGATATATTTCTGTCCTTTGGATGAAGCAGGATTTATTTCTCCTATCAAATCCAATGCCCATCCTCTAAATGGCCATGGTTTGATGATCGAATGCAACTCACTTACAGGGGCATGTTGAATCCCTGCATGTTTCTGACATTCCTCACATCCTTTAGCAAAGTCTATGCAATCTTTGAGCATGCTAGGCCAATACAAGCCGTATCGAAATAACAGCCATTTCATTTTATGGCCTGCTTGATGTGCCCCACATGCCCCATTGTGGACTTCTGACAATGCTAAGTATGCCTCACTTTCTCCTAGGCATTTCAATAATACGCCCTCTTGGGTCTTTTTAAACAATTCGTTCCCCATGAGGAGATATGACAATGCTCTGTATTTTGTCTTTCTATCCACATTCAGAGTTGGGTTTGCTAAATAACTCATCAGTGGACTTCGCCAATCTGCATCTGACAAAGTATTTATGGCTAATATTTCGAATCCCTGTTTCTCAGCATATCCCAATTTCATACTTTCCAGATCCGATGGTGTGAATCTAGTAGCCATAACCCTACCTCTTAATTCAACTAAATCCTTAAAGTTCCTGGTAGAAACTTTATAACCCAAAGCCAACTGTGCTAAGTCATTTGCTTCTTGGTTCTCTATTCTTGGTATGTGTTGAATATCCATGTATTCAAATTTCCTTAGTAGCCTGTTGACTATGACGAAGTATATCATCAAGTTTTCCTTTATGCACTTATATTACTTTGTAATTTGTTTGACCACTAATTCTGAGTCTCCTTTAATTTCAACTCTAGTTGCCCCCAATTCCAACAAAGCTTCAAGTCAAACAATGAGCGCTTCATACTCAGCTTCATTGTTCGAGCAACGAGGACCATCTAATTTATACTTGAATTTTGTTGGAATTCCTTCAGGAGAAATTAGAAGGACTCCAACGCCACTTCCATTCCTGTGGGTTGAACCATCAAAGTACAATTTCCATGGTTGTATTTCGACGTAACTCATGACAGTCTGCTCAACCAAAGAATGGTCCACAATGAAGTCAGAAATCACTTGGCCTTTCACAACTTTTAAAGGCATGAAAGTCAAAGAATATTCTGTTAAGGCTAAAGCCCATTTACCAACTTTGCTATGCATTATTGGTTTTGAAAGCATGTGTTTAATGACATCGAAATGAGATGAAACATAAACATCAACAGGCCTTATATAATACTTGAGTTTCATACAAGAGAAATACAAACAGAGACATAGCTTTTCTAAATTGCTATATCTGGTCTCTGCATCATTTAGTACTCTACTTAAATAGTATATGGCTCTTTCGATACCATTGCTATCTTCTTGTGCTAACATACTACCTATACTAACTTCAGAGGCAGATATGTACAATCTCATGGGCTTCCCCCATGAAGGTGGAGACAAAATAGGAGGCTGAGAGAGGTATCTTTTTATCTTGTCAAATGCCTCCTGGTGGGCTTCGTTCCATTTGAAGGCTTGGCCTTGCTTTAGACGAAGTAACGGAGAGAAAGCTTGGGTTCTTCCACTCAGGTTCGAAATGAATCTTCTGAGGAAGTTAATTTTCCCTAGCAGAGATTGCAACTCCCTTTTTGACGTAGGTGATTTCGTCTCCATTATGGCTTTGGTTTTGTTCTGGTTGATCTCAATCCCTTGTGAACCACAAAACCAAGAAAGTCTCCAGCCTGCACAAAAAATGCACATTTAAGGGGATTCATCTTTAAGTCATGTTTTCTCATTCGCTCGAATGATTGGCTCAAATGATGCAAATGTGTTTCTGCAGATATAGATTTGATGACTATATCATCAATATACACCTGCATGAAGGTTTCAATGAAATCATGAAAAATTGAATTCATTGCCCTTTGATAAGTTGCCCCAGCGTTCTTTAAACCAAAAGGCATCACCACCCATTCGTAGGTGCCTAAGGCTCCTGGGCAACGAAATGCTGTCTTTGCAACATCTTCTTCAGCAATGAAAATCTGATTATACCCAGAGTATCCATCTAACATACTCAAGTATTCGAACCCTGCAGCAGAGTCTACTAGCATTTCTACCACAGGCATGGAATATTCATCTTTAGGGGTTGCAGTGTTTAAATCCCTAAAATCTATGCAAATTATTAAAGAACCATTTTTCTTAATAACAGGTACTATATTTGCTAACCATTCGATGTACCTTGTTGTTCTGATGAATTTGCAACGCAGCAACCTTTCGATCTCAGCTTTAATCTTTGTGAGAACTGCTGGTGCGAATCTTTTGGGAGTTTGTTTGATGGGCTTCTTGCCATCTTTGATTGGCAGTCTGTGTTCGACCAACTCCCTCTGTAAACCAGGCATCTCGTCATAATCCCATGCGAAGCAATCTTTGTTTTTCTTGAGGACTTCGATTACTTCCTTCTTGAGGCCTGGGCTAAGTTTTGCACTTATGTAGGTTATTCTTTTCGTTTTTTCATCCCCTAAGTTGACTTCTTCGAGTGGATCTTGTGCCAACATTTTGGCACCTGAGTTTATGGGGTCCCTTTCGAAGCCTAAGGGTTCTTTATCATAGATGGCATCCAACCTTTGATCCATCTCAAATTCTTTGAAGGGTGAGCATTTCGAGCCATCCCCACTTACTTCGTTCATCTTTACAGTTAATTTATTTATTTCAGCCTCTAAGGCCGCTTTTGATTCGTTCTCAGCCATATAGGCCGAAATCCTTTCGAAAAAGGTGGACTCAGTCATGGATAAGGTTGTCGAAGTCCCAGCCTGCTGGCCGTTTTTGTATAGTGCTTTCGACTCCCTCTTCCTCACTGATTATTGTTCTATCCCAGTAAAGGCCATCATGGCGAAGGGTCATGTATTAGTGGGCGTTTCTGGTTTCGTTAATCTCGTCATTTGGAACACACGGAGCAATCTTTGCCAGATTTTTATCATAATCCCTCTTGTCAACTAAATTGACTGTTGACATAAAGTAACTCTGGTCTGCTTCGATGTTTTCCACGATTCCATCATCTCTCCACAGAACTAGTCGCTGATGCATTGACGAAGGAACTGCCCCTACGCCATGGATCCACTCCCTTCCCAGCAATAAGTTATATTTGGCCTTGGCTTCGATCACCATAAACATGGCGGGCCTACAGCTTAAGCCTATTGTCAATTCCAACTGGACCAATCCCAGTGTTTTGCCCACTTTTCCCTCATAATTGGACAGAACCATATTATGGGGCTTGATGTCTCCTTCGCGGATCTCTAGTCTTTTCAGCATAAAGTGGGGTATCAAATTGAGTGCAGCACCCCCATCCACTAAAACCTTGTTCACACCATGGGCACCAACTTTTGCCCGAATAAATAGTGGCTTAAGATGGTTCTTCATAGCAGGTTCTGGACGTTCGAAGAACGCGTTTTGCTCCTCGATAGCCCCATTGTCCATCACATAGTAGCACACAGGCCTATGTTTCATCAAATCTGAGGAATCTTCTTCCTCACACTCATCAATTTCGGTTTCCTGCCCAAATTTACAGGGAAGCACAGATACCACGTTACAATTTAGGTTGAATGAAGACTCCCCCTCCGATTCGAAGTTATCTGTTATCATATCTTCGTCTTCTTCTGGTCCTGGAGTGTATTCCTTTGGTTCATCCAGTTGTACTTCAGAGAAAAGCCTCCTATTAACTGGAGGTTTGTCTTCAGTTTGATTTTTTGGTTTGTTGGTGCTAGATTCACCTTGGTTCTTTGTTGAAGTGACCCATTTGTTTGCCACGGCCTCCCTCTCAGCCTTTCGAATCCTTTGTTGCCTGCGCCACTGGGATCTCGACATGGGGTTCCTTCCTTTGTAGTTTTCTAATCTTACCTCCTCCCTTTTTGCTATGTTGAATTGCCTTCTGTATGTCATAGCATGGCGTGCATTTCGTTCGGTGTTTCTCCATCTGTCTTTGCCTTTGTCATTTCTGACTTGCAACCATCTGTCGGTTGGCACTTCAGCAGGGAGTTTGAAAGTCACTCTTCGAGCAGCCTTGGGGTGAGGGCTATCAGGCCTTCGTTGTTTGTATCTGCTGTCGAAACGTGGGCCCATCTGGACAGTTTCTTGATGGTTCCAGCAAGGGGCGAAGGGAATCGTTTCGAAGGCTCTGGCCATGCTCTGGTCATACACAGCAGAACACCTTGGGCAAATCAAGCACTTGGTTGCCCCTTTGTAGCAGCGAAACACAAATTCCAGCAAACTTTCTCCTGCCTTAGGATAACACCTGAACAGCTGGTTATCCTGGCGCCAATTGTTGCCAGTTCGAGTCCTCTGTACCCTCTCGAAATTTGCAGCGATTCTCTGATTGCAGAGGATGCTGCACCTAGGGCACAATATCATGCCTGTATCTCCCTTGTGGCATGTCATGAGGTAATCCTTGAGACTAGCATCTCCAGCGTGATTATCCTCCATTTTATAGTTCTCTTTTTCTAAGTATTTTTCTACCTCCTCCATCTCAGAGCGAGGCCTCTCCATATCCACCATATTTATCTCAACATCTTCCCCCTTTGCTTCATCATATCCCCATCCTGTGGGCTTTATATCCTCAATGTGAACCTTCGAACTCTCTGGGGCAGAATATTTGACCAAATAGTCAAATTTTCCACTGGGTTCCCCTAGAGTGTCCCATATTTCCTTCTGAGGGGAAGTTGGCTTCGTGATTTGGACTTTCTCCAATTCCAGCCTCAGGCCTTCAGTGACCTGTGTTAGTTCTTGGTTTTGATTTTCCTGGCCTTCGGTAGCCTGAGTTTCTTTTGCAACAGCTACAGGTGCTGCTTCAATCGAAGTCTCTGGTATCTTCTGGATGTCTTCAGTGACCTCCTTATCGACTTCGACCATCACCCAACTTTCAGTTTCAGTACCTTTCTCTCCCGTTGGGACATCAATTTGGTCAGCTTCTACCATGTTAATCTCTCCAATGCATGCAAGCTCGGAGTAGTTGGTGTCTGCGACGTCCAAGGGATCTTCGTCCACTTTCATCTTAGCCTTATCAGCAAACTTCAGTCTGCCATCTTTGATTGCATTCTGGATTAGGTCCCTGAAAAGAAAACACTGTGAGGTTTTGTGGCCTAGGAAACTATGATATTTGCAAAATCCTCTCTTCTTTCTTTGATCTAAAGGAGGTATTTTGACATTTGATGGCACAATGAGTTGGCCATATTTGACAAGTAAATCAAAAATCTCGTCACATTTAGTGACATCGAAGGTATAAACCTTCTTTGGGAATTTGTCACTCTTCTCATTTTCAACAATCTCTTTCCCTTTTGTGGGAACTAATAATTTGCAGGAGTAAGGTGGTGCCTATTTTAATTCAGCGAGGTCGATTTCGACCTCTTCGAATTCGAATTCAGGATAGTCCTCTGCTTCTTCAGTTCCAACGTAGGAGATCCTTTCTTTCTTGTTATTTTTGAAGACTCTGGCCTTTTCGGCTTTTAGCCTTTCGACCTATCGAACCCTATCGGCTAACTGAGCCATGTCCCTCAAATATTGAGTGTCTAGTTTCTTTCGAATAGAGTAATCCAAACCACCAACGACCATTTCGACTAACTCATGTTCAGGCACTACTGTGTAACATCTGGATTTCAAAAGCCTAAATCTATTCAGATAATCATCTATGGGTTCGGTGAACTTTCTCTTGACACTGGCTAATTCCTTCAAGCTTATTTTCGATTGTCCCATGTAAAATTGTTCATGGAATAATCTCTCCAAAAGAGCCCAAGTATCAATGGACCCAGGAGGCAAAGTGGTAAACCATGTGAAGGCGTTTTTAGTCAGGGAACTTGGGAAATATTT
This sequence comes from Vicia faba, assembly GCA_948472305.1. NCBI lineage: Eukaryota > Viridiplantae > Streptophyta > Magnoliopsida > Fabales > Fabaceae > Vicia > Vicia faba. Next base: position 1,369,089,540 of record OX451736.1, on the reverse strand, counting down.
GATCCTGAGATCTTCATTATTGGCTATATCTCCCGCTTCGGTTAGATATCTAGCTATGTGTTCGACTGTTGACTCATTGGTATCCCCAGCGAACTTTTTAAATTTAGGGACTTTATATCCCCTTGGTAAATCAGTATGCATTATGCAATCTAATATAGGAGAAGCATAATTTGGCCTTCTCATTCCTGTGTTGAGGCCATTATGGGCCATGACTCTCTCTATCATGGTGGTTAGATTGTTTTCTGCCAAGATGTTATCGTTTCGAATTCTATGAACGACAGCATCAGCATCTTGATTTCGACCAACCATGACAACCCCCCTAGGTTGTTCTTCTCGAAACTCTGGGGCTTCTAGCCTTTCGACCCTTGCCCCTGGTTCCATAATTTCTCTTTGTGGGCCTGGGATTATTGGGGCTTCTAGCCTTGGTGCCCTTGCCCCCAAGTTAACTTCTTCTCTAGGTGGTCTATAAATTGGGTTGTTAGCAACTTGTTCCATAACAGGCATGTTTGCTCGAAATCCCGCCTGATTCTGCCTACGCCTTTCTGGGGGAGCAAAGAAATCTACTATTCGACTCATGTTGTCAGCGTTTTCCCTGTTTGTCACAGTCACATTTTGTACTATTGGGGCAAATATTTCCTGCATAGTTTGTGCTAACACCCCTATCATATTATGGTTAGTGTCATCCATCAATTGCCTAAAAGCCAACTGGTTTTCTATGGTCAAAATAGGCATTATGCTATAACCCACTGACCCTTGGTTATTTGTCATAAACTGATTCGCCCCAGGCCCAAACCCTAATTGTGGTGATGAGTTTGATGTGGAATTGTGTAAACCTGCCATAAAAGATGTTGGCATTCCATAAGAGGAATTTCTGGTTCTATTACCATCGAAACCGGGTGGTCTAGTTAGTGGAGTGGAGAAATGGGATTGTGTCCCTGATGATGGAACAAATCCCCCAGGATAACCAACGGTTCCAGTATTTCCTAAGATCGAACTATTAGTTGATATGCCACTTACTCCATTGGTGGCTATATTACTGGTTGAAGATGCAACAGACTGTGCATTCGAAGGGATCACATTAGATGTTCCCATCGAAGTGGACACATTAGTGCCTGTTGTATGTGGGGCATTTTGTTCCCCTTGTTGATTGTCAGAATTAGACATCTTGTTCAAACGTTTTCTTCTGGATAAGGGTTGGTTGTTGTTGGTTATTTTACCACTTCTTAGGTTCATAAAATAGCACACTTCTTAGGTTCCAACGTTTTTATAATGGTTATGTCTCAACAATCTTTATTTCTAATGTCCAATTATTGGTCCCACTGGGCGTGCCAATTTGTTTCCAGTGATTTCTGGTAAACAACCGCTAGTCTTCCAAACTATCGAATAAACTTACTGACTGTTATTCAATTTCTCTGGTAACTCGCAGGATCGACTAGATTGATCCTAGGACTCATTGGTCATTAGGGTAACTCTCATGATCGAACAGATATTCATGGTTGGTATTTAGAGTGTTGTGTAGGTGTTTGACTTATTTCGATTTCTCTCTTAAAGATCTAAAGGTATAATCAAAATATATGTGCGCGAAACTAAATTGTATGAATAAATGTTAATTGTAAAGACATGTAAAATTGCATAAAAGGGCAAGTAAAATGGCTTCGAATTATAAAAACAGTTAATGTAAAAGATGCTCTCGAATGTAAAAGATTCGAAATATGAAGAAAGCGTTTAATGCAAGAAATCTGTAAAATGACTTTAAGTAAAAATAGGCGTTCGAAAGATAAGACTTGAAGATAAAGGCATGATAAGTATGACATTTTTCTGAAATGTAAAGTGTTTGAAATGTAAAGAAAAAGCATTAAAATGTAAGGCTTCAATGAAAAGATTTCGAATAAAAAGACTTTAAATGAGAAAACTTGTAAATGGTATTTGGCAGAAAGATAAAGGAAAGTACTGGAAATGATAAAAAGGTTTTCATTAAATCATAAACATGTGGTGCTATCATACGTACATTGCTCTTGCATTCGTTTCCCTAGCCATGTGGTAATTTGAATGTTTACTGAGTATTTAGTACAATAGATATGACACACGAAATCCTAATACTAAGACTTCTATTTATACTACTTCGACCATAACGGTCTTGCTATAAGATTATGCCACGTTCAGAACATGCAGAACAATGCCTCTCTCTTGTTTCCACGTGTCTCCAAATGCTCCAGCACATAAATTTCAAACTTCGAATGTCCCGCTTGCATTTGAATTTCAAATGTTTTGGTACTTCTCCGCTTCGAACGCACTTCTCAGACACAGCCTTGTTGTCATTTCGAGACTTCTTTAGATATGTTCCCATAATTACCACTCGAAGCTCCAAGCTTTGATATGCTTATTCGAAACACTGCTTCTGCTATTTCGAAACATGACGCTTTGTTTCATTTCGATCGAAACGTTCAATTTACTTGGCTTCTAATAATATTATCAAAATCTTCAACCAATAGGAGTACGTCGGGCACGACTGTGATCCTTTGGTCGGCGTGACCCCCAGCAAGTCCGTTTAGATTGGGCCTTATCAATGCTTCTGGGCCAGCCCGGCCCAGTCCAGAACAAAAATTATAAAATTAAACATTATGTATCGTGTTTCTTCAACATATTATTATATTTTATTTCTTTTTGTAGAAAAATAAAAAATAAAATAATATAATAGCATTACACAGATAAATAAAATTTGTAATAAAACATCATTAAATTAAATCAAAACTATATATATTTAAGATAAAAAGGTCTTACTTAAAAATAATATTTAGTATCTATTCTAATTAAAACATATATCTAGTAATTTCTAAGCATGAGTTGGAACCAAATTTTAAAAGGTTTTACTGAATTGAGGACGCACGCTAGACTAATTAAGGTGGTTAGGTTAATTGAAAATTAGTGTTAAGGCAGTTAGGCTAGAATTTTAGGTTACAATAACTTAGTAGGATTTATATATCGTACGTAGAATACAATTTATTGATAAACAAAAATTACTCTATCCCCGTCCGGTGTTTTTCCCAACAATCTCATCGCCCATTCATTACTTTCGGTAAAAGATCTTCTTCGATTCAAGTGTGTAAGTCATTCTTGGAACACTCTTATTTTCGATTCCACTTTTATGAAATTTCACCTCAAGAGATCAACACTATCATGAAATACACACTTCACACTAATCACTCAGCACTACATACCTGTGAAGGGAGAAAGTTATTGCCACAATTATTGTGCTGTCATTCCATACGCTATAACTCATTTATTTAATAATCCCTCGTCTATCTTTGTTGTTGATTCTCATTATTTTTTAAATAATGATTGATCTGTTTAGTTTATCTTGATTTCATTTATATAGATGACTCATTTTAGGGAAGCGCATCCATTTATCTCCGGTGTAAATTCTTTCACGTAAGGTACAAGAGTTATATATCTTTAACTTTCTCTTTACTTCCGAACACACGTGTATATAAATCTCTATTCCCCTCGACTCTCTGATAAGAGTATCATGAACAAGGTGGTTAGCCTCTTCCCCTTTATCAAGCAAACCAGAAACAACTCAAAAATCACAGTTACCGTCACCTCCGACATTGGCGATCCGTTCAATGTACTTGTGTATAAAAATCGACATGTGATCGATGAATGGTATTTTGGGTGGAGTCGGTGTAGGAGGTGTTTTGCTAATACGAGCAACTTTGAAAGCACTTTTTCTAAGATTTTGAGGTAGGTGAATCGGGAAATTTTTTGTCAACGTGTTCAAAATATGAAGGACTCCTCGTAGTTGAACTGTCGTCCGGTGTCGGTTTCACCTTCTTAGGTGCCCCTTTAGTTTTTACCGGTTGAGATGGTGGTTTCAAGTCTGTGGTCTCCGGGAACGCAATCTTCCTTGACTTCTCTTTGATGTGGAGTTTGGTGGCGTCAAAGGCTTTCAAAAATCTTTCTTATATCGCTTTCCATTCAGTCAAGATGGAAATACTTGATTTATCATTTTTCATTTTACCGTCGTCTTCAAAATTGAGTCTCTTCTAATGACTAGAGACCTCATCCATACGTATCAGACAATCAACTTTCATCTTCTTAGATATGACACAAGCACAAGGGAGACCATATGTTTTCACAATTGTACAACCACACTTTGAGCGGTCAGAACCGACATTAGAAGCTCGTTTGGCTTCGTGAAAAAGTTAATTCATAGTTTCCCGAGACAAATTACCGACCAACTGAGAATATAGGGTGTTGTCTTTGAACATGTGTTCCAACACCGTGATACTACGACCAAATGTTGTTTGTATCTTGTTATGCTGGTTTAATACCATCTGGTTCAGAGAATCTCAACCCGTAATCAAATCACCCTTGCAATTCTTTAGACAAGCATAAGTAGACTCAACTCGGTTTGTTGTTGTATTTCCGAGATGTATAACTTCATCGGTCCAGGCACAAATAATCTTTTCCTTTACCTGATCAAGTATTGTGCTTTCAACATATTTCAATAAATCGTGATATTCACGCAAACATTCCTGAATTATAAAACAACATCAACGTATAGCTCTTTTGTAGATGCAATTATTATAACATTCCATGCATCCATAATTTTCTCCACAATGACGCTCACCTTGACCAATTTTCCATCTTCACCTGCAATCTGTTTTGTCCCCACAGCGAGTTTTACCCAATTTCTCATATTTTTAGTAATATGGTACCTAAAAAGTAAGGCGTAAGAAGTAGGAAATACAGTTGCAAAAAAATTCATTAATGATGTATCTCGGTTGGTAACAATTATTTTCGACATATCATCTTGATCCTTCAACATTGACCTACAAACCTCTAAAGCCCATGCAAAGTTGTCCTCTTTTTTTCACTCCAGAAATGCAAAACCAACAAAATATGTCTTCTTAGTTGACGTAGCATCAACAATTTCCAATAATGGAAGTCTGAACTTGTTGGTCTTATACGTTGAATCAATTATGAGCACGGTGGAAAACGTATTGAGAAATTTAATGGAGTCAGGATGAGTCCAATAAATATCTCTTACTGTTATCCCATCATCACCACGTCGGTGCCTACAAACATAATTGTTTTTATCTAGAAGTTTTAAGAGGTCTTGCATCTCGTTTTGATCCCCCCTAATCGCTAATTTGGACTGATAGCGCCTATTGTAAACTTTCTTGATATTTGATGTATTCTCTCGGGTCTTTTTCGCTTCTAGGTTGCAAGTATGTTTTTAGGCGGTACCAAGTTTAAAGTCCTGTCAGAAACACATGTCTTTTCGTCCGGAAGGAGCCGACATGCAATTGGATGACTGTTGGCTCCTAAATTCGACACCCTGGTTTCATTAAATGTCAGCCATTAAAGCTGAAGGATGTTTTCGACCAGCTAGGTCCGTCGAAATGCCCATCGAAAGATGGCAAGGTACTTAGGAGATTTCTTCCAAGAGAGAAGTTGGGTGCCTTTGACGTCGAAGGTGTTTCTCGTCGAAGATGCTTCTCGATGAAGATGTTCGATGGTTCAGAGTGGAACGGTTTGAAATTCAAGCGTTTGGAGGGAAAACGGTTTCCAGCGGTTACCAAGTGCAACATGCAAAGATCTGGAGCGTCGAACGTTGAGAACGTGCCAAGTGGGATCATCTCGAAGCAGTGTAACTGCCCGACGGTTACTTGGGATGTTTTAGTATAAATAGTAGTAGTTCACGCAGTTTCTCGCGTGTGTTCACAAATATATACAAAGTCACTCATATAGATTCGAGTACCCAGCGTGTGAGAAAGAATTGTTGAGAAATGTATGTGTGAAACACCAGCTTTATTAATCAAAGTCATTTACTTTTCCAGAAATTTACTTGCTTTCTTCTTTACTTTCCTGTCGAAATCCTTTACTTTAAGCCTTCATTTATTTTACCAAGCCTATTTCTTCATGCAATTTCCTTAAAGCCTCTTTATTTTATTGTCACTTAACCAATATCCAATTTAATCAAAACTTCAAAATCAACCTATGTCCTAGGATCAATTTGATCGATCCTGCGAGTAACCAAATAAGTAACCATTTGGAGGATCAGCGGTTGTTTACCAATAACCAAGGTAAACAAATTGGCACACCTGGTGGGACTGTGTGTTGATTTCTGAAAATAATCTCATCTTTTCGAGGAGTGTTGCATGTTATTGAGAAGTGGTAGAATATACACTAACGATAACAATACTGCCAGAAGAAGGGAAGAGATGGCGAATCTGCCAAACAATAACGAAATCCCACAAACGAATGTGGGAGCAACGGTTAGCATGACCGTAAGTGAAGCGACAACTGTTGGTTCGACACCAGCAGTAACGGTCACAGCAACGAGGCCATTACCTCCGTTCACAGGCCCCAGAGTGCCTTTGGGAACTCCCCCACCAAGGGGAAATTTAGGCACAAGGCCTTTTGTTCCTCCAGGATTTATGCCACTCTATGGCATGCCAACTTCTGACTTGGCTAGCCTGACGAATGTTGCGTCCACTTTTTCAGATCCTTTAGTGAGTGCTTCTTCGCCACTCCAAGGTTCTGGAGTAGGTACGGCGAATAGAAATAGGACCCAACTCTTAGGAGGAACGTCCCAAGTAGCCCATGGCCTTACAAATGCCTCGACAGCAGTTTTGAGGCAACAAATGGACGAAAGCAACCATGATATGGTGCAAATGTTGGCACAAACTTTGAGTATAGTGCTAAACCCTCTAATACAAAACACTACTCAATCGAATCAGCAGATGACAGTGCAAATGACGCGTTTGGCTGATTTCTTTGGAGTACCCCAACCTATTCGACAGCCCCAAAGGGCGCAAATAAGGGGAAACCAGGGGATATTCTTAGAGGAAGAAACCACCATCAACCAGGTTCAACAGCCTGTCGAAGAAAACCTTAGGGCACGATTGGAGCAACCCGTCGAGGAACCTAGGGTAATAACCCCAGAGGTAAGGTTAGTTAACAGAAACCAAAATGCTGACGAAGTAGTCCAGCATATCCAATACCATAATACGGGTTTGGAAAATAATCTGGCAACCATGATCGAAAGGATCATGACTCAAAATGGGATGAACATGGGCTTTCGAAGGCCCAACTTTACGTCTCCATTGTCAGAATACGTGTTACAAACAGACTTACCTCCTAGGTGTAAAGTCCCTAAATTCACTAAGTTCTCTGGGGACACGACAGAATCTACTGTCGAACATGTGGCGAGATACTTGATCGAAGCAGGGGATATTTCGAATAACGAAAACCTGAGGATCAAGTACTTCCCAAGTTCTTTAACAAAGAACGCTTTTACTTGGTTTACAACGCTCCCCCCAAATTCGATCCATCATTGGACCCAGTTGGAAAGATTGTTCCATGAACAATTCTACATGGGGCAAACCAAGATAAGCCTGAAAGAATTGGCCAGTGTAAAGAGACGTTTCACTGAACCTATAGACGAATATCTAAATAGGTTTAGGTTGCTCAAGGCGAGATGTTTTACACAAGTGCCAGAACATGAGTTGGTCGAAATAGCCGCAGGCGATTTAGATTATTCCATTAGGAAGAAGCTAGACACCCAATACCTGAGAGACATGGCCCAACTGGCCGATAGAGTTCGACAGGTAGAACGCCTCAAAGCTGAAAAAGCAAAGGCAACGAAAGCTCATAAGAGAGAGAGGATAACGTATGTTGAGATGGATGACGAAGATCCAGAATCCTTCGATGACACTATAACAGTCGAAGAAGGAGAAGTCGATTTAGCGGAGCTAAAACAAGGGCCACCATACTCTTGTAAACTGTTAGTCCCCTCCAGTGGGAAAAATCCCATTGGTCCAGAAAGGACCAACGATAGGTTCCCCAAAAAGACTTATAGTTTTGACATCACAAAATGTGATGAGATCTTTGACTTGCTTGTAAAAGATGGCCAAATGATAGTACCCCCAGGGATAAAAGTGCCTCCTCTTGATCAAAGAAAGAAGAGAGGTTTTTGCAAATATCATAATTTGTTGGGCCATAAAACTTCTCAATGTTTTCTTTTCAGGAATCTTGTGCAAGACGCTATCGAAGAAGGGAGGTTGAAGTTTGCTGACAAGACCCCCATGGCTGTCGACTCAAATCCATTGCAGGCTGAAGCCCACTATGCTGAGCCTTCTGAGGTGAACGTGATCGAGGCAACTAGGAGCCAGTCGAAGAGGCCAGGAATCACGATGGTCGAAGTCTCAAAGGACCACATCAACATGCCAATCTTTGGCAGTTTTTCTGGGAATTTATCCAGAAAGACAATAGAAGCAGTTCAGAAAGCGGTCGAAAGCCCAAAGCTGGAGACCGTTGAAGCACAAAAAACTGGACCAAAACCCAGTTCTCACTTGGCCACAGTTCAAGGCCAGACGGAGAATTTGGAGATTCAAATGAAGCAGCTAACCCTTGCCAACAAAGATACAATGAATATCAACATGGTCGAACTCTCTGACCCAAAAGCATCAGAAGAGGCCATGAGGCAAGAACAAGCTAATAAGACTGCTTTCTCTCGGGAAAATGAAAATCTGGCAGATTTTCTACAAAGATGCCAGAAAAAGAAATCAGAGGTGATGCTGTGTCCAAGATGCAGTTCGATCTTTGACAAAAAAGCTGTTGAGCACATTCAAGGCGTAAGAGCAGCGAATAAGAGAAGGGAAAATGTTGATCTTCGACATGACCCCAGAAAAGCCTCCCAAAGAGGTTCAAACCAAGAAAAGAGGCCATTGACTTTCAGGCCTCCAACAAATGTGCCGGTAGATACCTGGTACAAAACCTCTGGTCGAAAAAGGCCAAGTGAGGAGAGATGGCACTCTTTCGACGTGCCAAGGGGTTCCTATTTGACTCAAAAGAGAGAGCCTCAAGTTGCTGTACCTAAAGTTGCACAAGTGTCAAGCAACTACAAAGGGAAAAATCCCATGTCTCGATCTTAATGGAGGAGATACCAAAGGAGACGAAAAGCTGAGAGGGAGGCTGCCAATGAACCAAAGGCAGAAACCAGTTCAAATGTCCCTCTAAGGAAGCAAAGGAAACCTCTAGAGAGAGAGCCAGTAACCAACAGGCTAGTTTGGCCTAACCAAGGTGAAGTCGAGGACGAAGACGATTCTGAGTCTGATGATACTTTGGACATAATGGTGAATATAGTCTCAGTGTTGCCCAGAGAATTCAACCGACAGGTGGAGGTCGAAGCAAGTGACTGGGAAGTGGAGCAAGAAATGGCCAAACATAGGCCAGTGTGTTACTTCGTCGTGGACAATGGCACCACTGAGGAACAAAATGGATTCTTCGAACCACCCACAGAGGCGATGAAAAATCACCTCAAGCCTTTATTTATAAGGGCTAAGCTCGAAGAAACTACAGTGAATAAAATATTGGTGGATTGTGGGGCAACCATCAACATTATTCCTCACTTTATGCTAAGGAAAATTGGCAAAAGGGATGAGGACATTAAGCCTCACAACATGGTCCTGTCGAACTATGAGGGCGGCATAGGGACCACTATGGGAGTGATCCAACTAGATATCAAAGTAGGGTCTATCCTTCGACCAACAATGTTTATGGTCATATCGGCCAAACCTAACTACAATCTTTTGTTGGGCCGTGAATGGATTCATGGTGTTGGAGCTGTGCCATCATCAATGCATCAGAGGCTGCTCCTATGGCGTCCAGATGGGATGGTCGAAAACATAGAGGCAGATCAAAGCTATTACCTGGGCGAAGTGAATCACCTGGGGCTGGCAGATTTCGACAAGAACTTGGCTCACATAGGGCCATGTCCAACACCTGACTTCGACTTGGCGCCAGCGCCAAATAATTTTTGTTCCCTATACCTGCATCCTGAGCATGGTTTCCAATGGGACAGAGAAGACTTGTCCCACATAGACTTCAGTGGGTTAACTGATATCCAACCAACTGGTTGGGAAAGTGAATTCAGTGATAATGACTGAGTCACAATCTTTGAAGCGAATTTCGGCTTATGTAGCCGAAACTAAGATGATAACGGCTCTCGAAGCCGAAGTGAAATACATGGCCACACAGGCCAATGATCAACAGTTATCTGCTGTAGGTCCAGGAAAGGATTTCGATCCAGAACCCCCTGATATCATGCAAGAAGAAATGCAGGAACAGAGGCTCGACGCCATCTATGACGATGAGCCTTTGGGCTTCGAAAAGGACCCCTTGGCGAACAACATTAAAATGTTAGCGCAAGATCCTTTAGAAGAAATCAACTTAGGCGAAGGGTCAGAGAAAAGGCCAACTTATATCAGCGCCAAAATTGACCCAGAACTTAGGTTGGAAGTAATCCAATTGTTGAAAGAGTTCAAGGACTATTTTGCATGGGATTACGACGAAATGCCTGGTCTCGACAGAGGATTGGTAGAACTTCAGTTGCCAATCAAACCTGGGAAGAAGCCAATCAAGCAAAATCCAAGACGCTTCGCTCCAGAAATACTGTCGAAGATCAAAACGGAAGTCGAAAGACTGCTGAAATGCAAATTCATACGCGTTACAAGGTATGTCGAATGGATTGCAAACATTGTGCCAGTAATTAAGAAAAATGGTACATTAAGGGTGTGCATAGATTTCAGAGATTTGAATGCTGCTACACCCAAAGATGAATATCCTATGCCTGTGGCGGAGATGCTAGTCGATTCTGCCGCTGGCTATGAATACCTGAGTATGCTCGATGGTTATTCAGGATATAATCAAATATTCATTGCTGAAGAGGATGTGTCGAAAACAGCTTTTCGATGCCCTGGGGCCCTAGGCACTTACGAATGGGTAGTGATGCCTTTTGGCCTAAAGAACGCTGGGGCAACATACCAGCGAGCAATGAATACTATCTTCCATGATTTTATTAACACTTTTATGCAAGTATATATTGATGACATTGTTATAAAATCTGTTTCCAGGAAGAATCATATTGACCACCTTCGACAATCATTCGAAAGAATGAGAGAACATGGTCTGAAGATGAACCCTTTGAAGTGTGCGTTCTGTGTGAAAGCTGGAGATTTCTTGGGCTTCGTTGTCCACAAGAAAGGAATCGAAATCAACCAGAACAAGACGAAGGCAATTCTGGAAGCGAAAGCGCCATCGAATAAGAAGGAACTGCAATCTCTGTTAGGCAAGATAAATTTCTTAAGGAGATTTATATCTAACCTAAGTGGGAAAGCTCAGGCCTTTTCACCCTTACTTCGACTGAATAAAGAGGGGTTCGAATGGGGGCAAGAGCAACAAGAAGCCTTCGACAAAATCAAAGGGTACCTCACTAAGCCACCTATTTTGGTGCCTCCTTGTAGCAATAGGAGTATGAGATTGTACATAGCTGCATCCGACAAAACTTTGGGAAGCATGTTAGCCCAAGAAGATGAGAATGGAGTCGAAAGACCCATTTACTATCTTAGTAGAGTTTTGAACGATGCAGAAACTAGATATAGTGAAGTTGAAAAATTGTGTCTATGTCTGTATTTCTCTTGTACAAAACTCAAGCAATATATAAAACCAGTTGATGTGTATGTTTCGTCTCATTTTGATGTTTTTAAGTATATGTTGTCGAAACCTATCTTGCATAGTCGAATTGGCAAGTGGGCATTAGCATTAACTGAATACTCCTTGACCTTTATGCCTCTTAAGGCAGTGAAAGGACAAGTGGTTGTAGACTTTATAGTCGACCACTCAATTCAAGTTGAGGATATTAATTATGGGGAGATAGAGCCTTGGAAATTCTACTTCGATGGTTCCAGCCATAAAGATGGAACAGGGGTAGGAGTCTTGATCATTTCTCCAGAAAAAATTCCAACAACATTCAAGTACAAAATATCAGGTTCTTGTTCGAACAATGAGGCTGAGTATGAAGCTCTAATTACTGGCCTTGAGATATTGTTGGAATTGGGGGCAACTCGAGTCGAAATAATGGGAGACTCAGAGTTAGTCATTAAGCAAATCACAAAGGAATATAAATGCATAAGAGAAAATATCATTATGTACTTTGTGATAGCAAATCGTTTATTGAAAAAATTTGAAATCGTCAATATTCGACACATACCCAGAGTGGAAAATCAAATAGCCAACGACTTGGCACAAATTGCATCTGGGTATAAGATTTCAAAAACGAGATTACAAAGAGCAATCGAAGTTCGAGAAAAGATAAAAGCAACTTGTCTATCACCAACAGACTTGGAATCGACGAGACTAGGATATGCTGATCAAAGTAACTTCGAAATTTCGTTCATAGATAATTTGTCAGAACAAGATTGGAGGAAACCCATTGTGGATTATCTTCAAAATCCAGGAGCTTCGACAGAACAAAAAACAAAGTACAGGGCGTTGAGTTATGTGCTCATGGGTAATGAGTTATTCAAGAAGACGCCTGAAGGGGTATTGCTAAAATGCTTAAGTGAAACTGAGGCATACATAGCCCTTTCGACTATGCACGCTGGAGCATGTGGGGCTCACCAAGCAGGCCATAAGATGAAATGGTTGTTGTTTCGACAAGGACTATACTGGCCCACCATGCTGAAAGATTGTGTTGAGTTCGCCAAAGGTTGCCAGGAATGTCAAGTCCATACAGGCATCCAACATGTACCAGCAAGCGAACTTCACTCGATAGTGAAGCCTTGGCCCTTTAGAGGATGGGCGTTGGACCTCATTGGAGAGGTTCGACCAGCATCATCAAAGAGTCAGAAATATATACTGGTAGGCATTGATTATTTTACTAAGTGGATCGAAGCGATCCCTTTAGTCAATGTAGACCAAGAAAATGTCATTGAATTTATTCAAAAGAACATTATCTTTAGGTATGGAATCCCCGAGACTATAACAACTGATCAAGGATCAGTTTTCACTGGTCGAAAGATGCAGGAATTCGCTCAGGAAACAGGTTTCAAACTCCTAACATCAACGCCTTATTATGCACAGGCAAATGGTCATGTCGAAGCAGCAAACAAAGTAGTGATTGGCTTGATAAAAAAGCATGTTGGGAAGAAACCAAAAAATTGGCATAAGACGTTAGACCAGATTTTGTGGGCTTGTCGAACGTCCCCAAAAGAAGCCACAGGTACAACACAATATAGGCTAACTTTTGGCCATGATGCAGTGTTGCCAGCAGAAATTTGTCTTCAATCCGCAAGGGTTCAGAGACATTATGATATTCCCTCTGAAATTTATTGGAATATGATGTTAGACGAACTAGTGGATTTAGACGAAGAAAGATTGCGCGCTCTTGACCTACTCAGGCTTCAAAAGAAAAGAGTAGAAGACTCTTATAATAAAAAGGTGAAACCTAAGGTATTTTCACCTGAAGAACTAGTTTGGAAGGTGATTCTTCCCATGGATCAAAGGGATCGAAGCATGGGAAAATGGTCACCCAAATGGGAAGGACCATTCAGAGTTATCCAGACTTTTTCTGGTGGAGCCTATGAAGTCGAAGAGCTAGGTGAAGATAAAAGGCTCTTGAGAGTAAATGGTAAATATTTGAAAAATACAAACCTACACTCCAAGAGATAAAAATAAAATAACAAGACTAAATTAACCATAAAAAGCCAAAATGGAAAATTTTTATAATTTTAGCCAAGATGGCAATGTTGTCGAATACATATTACAAAAGATGGTTAAAAAGCTGAATCAATCAAAAGGGAATGGAGTCTTTGAGTCGAAGGTATTTGATTTGCTGCAGCTCCAATCTTTTGTTGCACCAGGCATTCGCCTGCACAAGCTTGGCAATCTGATCGTCGAAGCCTTGGGCTTTCTCAGCAAATTCTAGGCCTTGTTTGATTTCAGTTTGACTTTCGGTGTCTGAGACGGTCGAGAGAAGTTCCTCCTTGCGCTTAGTATTGGCATTTATCTTAGCCTCTATTTCTTCGATTTGCGCCCTGAAGGAAGCATTCTCTTGATCGATGGCATCAACTTCTTCTTGTGTAGATGCTTTTTGCTTCGACAACTCCACAATTCGAGAAGTTGTCTCCGAAACAGCAGTCCATGCAGAAGAGCTTTTGCCATATAACACCTCAAGCTGACTATTAAAGCCTCTTTGTCGCCGATAATCTGCTGAGACTTGATCAATAATGGAGTGTAACTCCATGATCAAGCCTGAAACTTCTGGAGCTACAGCTAACAAGTCTACAGCATTCAAAACATCCCTCAAGTATGATGGAGCAGTAGGGTCCCCCTCCAAAGCTTTCATCAAGTCCTTCTTGAAAAACTGAGCCTTAACCTTCGCCAAAGCTTCATCGAGAGGAGAAGTTTCAGTGGACTTCCCCGACAGGGTAGGAACCTCCTGGCTAGCATCAGACGAACTCTTGCTCTCGATGATGGCGTTCAGATAGCTAACAGGATCAGTTTGCTTCAAGAGTTCTAAGTCCTCTTTCGACCTGTGCTTTGTTGAGGTAACAGCCCTTGCAACAGCATTGTCTTGGGTTTGAGGCTGTTGAGTGACATTTGCCTCGACTTGATGCCCTTCGACTTGGACTGCGACAGTACCAGCGTCATCATGGTGCCCTTCGCCAGCGTCACCTTGGTTCTCTTCGCCAGCGGCACCTTGATCCTCTTCTCCAGCGTTGTTGTGGTCCCTTTCGTCACGATTCTCTTCCGACAGATCCACCACCTGAACCTCTTTTGGCTGTTGCTCTTCTGTTTGAGGATCTTCTGCTGGTTTTTCTGCCGTCTCAGCATTGGCCTCATTTATTTCAGTATGGGCTTCGTCATTCTCCAAGCCTTTTTCTTGTGGCCTGCTGAGTTCAGCAGACTCCAATGTTTCAGAAGTCCTTGGCGGTGAGCTTTCAGTGGTGTCCTGAAAAAGAAGAAGAAGAATCTTCAAAATTCGAAAGAGACATAGTCGAATGTAGGTATCTACACCTGAGTTACAAAGAGGTCTAAGAGATTACCTGTAAATTAGCTTCAGCCCCAGGGCTGGAATTGTCGCTTTCGACATGCTTATTGAGAAGAACGTTTAATTCCTCCTCCGTTGGCTCCTCAATGATCACTGGAGGTGGCCTGGGCTTTCTCCCAGCAACCTTGATTCTAATTGTTCGACCCTCAGGAGTAGGAACGTCCTTCGTCAGCTTTCGCCTTTTTAGAGGAGCAGGGGGAGAATCATCTTCTTCATCGCTCCCGGATTCGACCGTCAGTGCTGGCCGTTTCTTGGGCGAAGGTGCCTAAAAAACCAATGGGAATTCGATTTAGCAATTGCATCGAAAGTCAAAAATTAAAAGCCAGAAGAAAATAATGAAAGTCTGGTTACCGATACAGAAGGCTTTTTCGAAGGGCCTTCCCCCTGTTGGTTTGTGGTGGTCTTCGCCGGCGCTATAGTCTTCGCCGGCGGTGGAGGTTTTGTTAAGGGGCCTCCTCCCTGTTGGCCTTCTGCAGCCTTCTTGGCTGCAGGCTTTCGAACAACTGAAAGCAAATAAAATAGTTAACAGGCTAGCAGTCGAAAGAGAAAGACAAAGTAATGTGAAAGGATGAACTTACATTTCTTTATTTTGTCCAAGACAAGGACAAAAGATTTCTGAAGCTCATCCACGAAGTCCTTCTCGTCGAAAAACTCCTCAGCGTAATAACCTTTCCACCATTCCTCGAAGGATGGTGAGCAAAGAAAGTTGAGCTGGTAGTCAAACAACTAAAGAACTGTTCGACCAGCATATCTTCCGATATGTTTAGTGGCAGCTTCTTCGGTGTAGTCGTTGCAGAAGTATAACATAGACTTCTCCCTTGGAAAAATTGGAGAAGGTAGAGTTTGAATAATACCAAACTGGCGAGACACCAGGTTTGGTTGATATGCAATCAGACTCAAGTGAGTCTTAGAGCTCCTGAATCGAAGAGGCATGATTCTTGGTGTGAGGAACGCCTCCCACATTGTTGTATGTTCGTCAACCTGAGGACCACTCGACGTCCTAGGATGTGGCCTTGTGAACCACGCTGGGCCTACCTTCCGTCGAGCAAACAGAGCCATAGTCGAAGCAAACTCTTTCCTTCTAGCAAACATCAGAACGAAGTTTGTGAAGGTTTGCTGAAGCTCCAGTCCATCTTCCATCGGAGTCAACAGAGCCAGTCTGGTTCCTTCGACACGTCTGTTCGCTATCTTTGGAGCCTGCTCATTTATTTGAACCTTCTTAGGCAAGAAAGATTCGAATGTGGCGTTGAGCCACAGTTGGAGCAGCCAAAAAGGTCCAGCAAGCAGCAAACTGGCCCTGTTCTCGATAATCTTCAGAAGAGTCGCTCCATTACTAATCGACTCATACAGGCTGGCCAAAATCAATTCTGCCAAACAGATATTTTGGCCATGATGGAGTTGAGTGGCGAGAGTGACCATCTTCTTGGTCACCTGTAAGGACTTGGAGCAAAACACAAAGCGTGTCAGCCATAAGGCTAGAAACGCAATGTGTTCGACATCCGACAAAGCATCTGTCGACCTGTCGTGGTAGTGATTGATGAAGGTGGTGTAGGTTGGTTTTGTGGAAGAGAATCCAATTTGATCCTCCGACATCTCCTCCGGGTCGAAGTAGTCCCCGGTGGGTCGAAGGCCAGTGATAACGGCCACATCAAAGAGTGTAGGAGTCAGCATTCCACAGGGAAGATGGAAAGTGAAGTGGGAGTAGTCCCAGAAGAGTAGAGAAGCTATCAACATCTCTGGGGAATAGTTAAGACCTGTCTTCGACAGCATAACCAGGTCGAAAATCCCCATATCTTTCCAGATCGAAGCTTGGTGTTTCTCCATTTTTTCTAGCCAAGCAATGTAATCAGGAGTAAGGCTAGGGCCAGACCTGAAAGCCCTAACACCTTTGTTGAAGAAACGGAGGTCGATTTTCTCTTTAGCAGGGTCTTCATTATCCTCTGCATCTTTCTTGGCGCATGCAACCGGTTTGAGTCTCTCAACTACCGGAAAATAACTCTTGATCTTCATGGCCTCAGCAATACTTGGGTACAATGGGCCAGACATAGCAAAGATCTGGTTGGAATATCCAACCGGGATCATAAGGTGGCGTGAGTAAGCATCACGAACAGCGATGTCCAAAGGTTCCGGGACCCTTCGTTGGCCCGTGGGAGTTACTACTGGAGCGGTCGAGAAAACCCTAGGTTTGACGTTTCCAGATGGTACGGTGGCGCTAGGAGCATTGGAGGAACCAGATGCCATTGTTAATGGTGAGGATGAAGACGAAGTGAAGAAAAAGGTTTTGCAAAGTTGACAAGTTTGTATGAAAATGGAGAAGTCTGAAAGCTAGATAGCGTAAAAAGTCCCACAATGGGTACTTACTGCTATTTATAGTAGTGGGGGAAAATCCCCAAAATCGAGGACATTAAATGCCATTTAATGTTGCAGAAGGTAGTGGGACACGTGGCGTCTCCCTGTTGTTTTAGCCGTTCTGCAGAAATGGAGGGGTGCAGCGTGCGCCCTCGTTTTTGGGAATTGTCATAATGACAAATTCTGAAATGACGTTTGACACACTGCACGCCGTACTGAGGTGACGTCTTAGGTACGGATAAATGATGGTTTTTCTTGGGATTGTCAGTGGTTGGTAGAAGACAACAAAAAGTGCACAATTTAATTTGTGACTAAGCATGAAAATACAGGTGTCGAATGGCGTTTCAAAGAATGCCTTTTTCTTTCAGAGTCGAAATAAGGCATTCTTGGGGGGCAATTTGTTGGCTCCTAAATTCGACACCCTGGTTTCATTAAATGTCAGCCATTAAAGCTGAAGGATGTTTTCGACCAGCTAGGTCCGTCGAAATGCCCATCGAAAGATGGCAAGGTACTTAGGAGATTTCTTCCAAGAGAGAAGTTGGGTGCCTTCGACGTCGAAGGTGTTTCTCGTCGAAGATGCTTCTCGACGAAGATGTTCGATGGTTCAGAGTGGAACGGTTTGAAATTCAAGCGTTTGGAGGGAAAACGGTTTCCAGCGGTTACCAAGTGCAACGTGCAAAGATCTGGAGCGTCGAACGTTGAGAACGTGCCAAGTGGGATCATCTCGAAGCAGTGTAACTGCCCGACGGTTACTTGGGATGTTTTAGTATAAATAGTAGTAGTTCACGCAGTTTCTCGCGTGTGTTCACAAATATATACAAAGTCACTCATATAGATTCGAGTACCCAGCGTGTGAGAAAGAATTGTTGAGAAATGTATGTGTGAAACACCAGCTTTATTAATCAAAGTCATTTACTTTTCCAGAAATTTACTTGCTTTCTTCTTTACTTTCCTGTCGAAATCCTTTACTTTAAGCCTTCATTTATTTTACCAAGCCTACTTCTTCATGCAATTTCCTTAAAGCCTCTTTATTTTATTGTCACTTAACCAATATCCAATTTAATCAAAACTTCAAAATCAACCTATGTCCTAGGATCAATCTGATCGATCCTGCGAGTAACCAAATAAGTAACCATTTGGAGGATCAGCGGTTGTTTACCAATAACCAAGGTAAACAATGACCGACTAACTTTAGACTTAAATCATGGTTGTGTAAACCATATATAACATTAAATATCCATTTATTATTTTCCCAAAGATAACAACGCAACCTAAACATTTTCTTGAACCGGTGTCTTCACGTTTCAATTTTTGGATACGACAAATATATTTCCCACTTCTTTCGCATGTCAAAGTCACAAATGCATTTCTTCTATCCGTACCATTATCGGACCTTCCAATCACAATACTAAATCCTAGTTTTGTATCCTCTATACAAATCCACTGCAATATGTCTTTACATAATTCAAACTCTTCTCCATTTTCCAAACGTGCACTGATATCTACCACCTTAGTTATGATAGGAGATACGAGAGGTGAAACAACTTGAGACACATTAGGTTTGAGAATGTTATCGGGATGCACCATACCTAATATTATAAAAAATATAACTTATTAACACTTACATAGAACATGACATAAGCTGCTGTCATATAAACACAAACAGAAACCGAAATTACATTTCCGATTATATTCAACTACCAAACAGAAGTATACATTCGGTTTTCGTGTAACATTTTTCCACAATAATAAACAGATTAATGTAAGAAATAAGGATTTAAACGAACAAAGTTTACCTTAAATTCTACTTCCTTGAGTTCCTTTTGATATGATGAACCACAAAAATTAAGATTTAGAGTGGAAAAATGAATTAGGAATGGAAAGGGTTTTTGAGAGGTTTTATGGAAATAAGAAGAAATGGTTTGATCAAAGTTGACTATGCTGGTTACTGTTTTAAGCATTCTGAACTCTCCATAATACCAAAAGTATACTTCCGGTTATATACGAAATGATAAGGTGGCAGAAAAAAAATAAATTTTCCCGCTCTAAAAACCGAAAACATAATACCGGAACAGAACCAGAAGTGTATCTTCAGTTTTGTTTTTACATTTTGAAGGGTGAAACCATATTTGGTTTGTTTTTGTAAAATATACGGTGCGAACAAGAAATGCATTTCCGATTTTCGAGGGGCGATTTTAGAATTGCAAAGGATCTTTCTTTTGGTCATGGGGTGGAATAAGAAATTCCCATATTTTAATATACATGTGACTAATACATTGGGCTGTTTAACCCATACATATTGGGCTGAGATTAATTTAGGCAAATTCACTTTTCACTCTTGTTATATGGGCCGCACATCTGAAAATCTAAAATGTCTTTGAATGAATTTGAAGATATATATCCGAATGCACCAAATATTATTTTTGCATCTTTTGGGTTCAGAGATGCACCTCTGAATACATCCAAAGGGTAAACTCGCAGATGCATCTATGAAGTTACCTTTTGTCTAAAAAAAATTAAACAATCTGTCATTTCTTAAGAAAATTGGTTCGGAGATGCATATTCATGTTAGCGCGTGAGACACTTTTAGTAAGGAGAGAAAGAGAGAATAAAGGAAATAAGAATTATATTATTAGCTTGAATTGTACTGTACAAATAATGATACAAACTGTGACTATTTATATGCAACCATAATTGGGCATGGGCTTACCAACTTGAATTATATTTGATATTATAACCAATATCTCAACATATCTAACTTGGATTATATTTGATATTTTTATATAATATCTCAGCATATCTAACTTGAATTATATTTGATATTATTATATCTAATATCTCAACATACCCCATATAGTTCAAGTCGTTAAACATACACTAATTGTAACACCCTGATTTAGAATTAATTATTTATTTGATTATTGGTAAATTTTTGGTGATTATATGTGTGCTATTTTCTGACTATTTAGAGGTTATAATGTACTTTATATTAATTAGAATAATTTGAATAATAGTCCTATTTAGTATTAATAAAATAAATAAAGAAAATAGGATAATTGATGTGTAGAGGTAATGAGGGAATGGTGGTAATATATGGTGATAAGTGAGGACATAAAGGGAATAGCATAGAAAGAGTCTTAGGGGTAAAAGAGAAAATAGGAGAATAGCGATCATTCTGTGCGATTGTAGAATTGGGAGAAACCCAAAGAAGAGGCTAAGACTCATAGGAAAATTTTGTAGAACGCGAAGAAAGGATCAAATAATTAAGAATTAAGGTAAGGAGTTTAATCATGTTTATTATAATTGATATTGGGTTAAGGTAATGGTATGTTTGTGTTTTGTATGATGATTTTGATGAAGATTGATTAAATTGGTGAAAATTATGTATTGAATAAATGAACGGATGAATTCTTGATGAATGTATGATGTTAGGACCTCTAAATAGGTCTTATAGGCTGTTATAAATGTGATATAATCGTAGGATTTCAAATTATAAAATTGGTACTTTTTACAGAATCAAATTCAGAGATCCTGAAGACCTCTAAGCGTGAAAAAGTGCAGGCTGAGAAGTGTAGTTTCACAAGCAGCGCCAAGCGAGCCTGAGGTGTGGAGAGCGCCCCAGCGTCTCCAGGGGAGCCTGTAGCGAGAAGAGAAAAGTGAGCCTATGGAAAAATGTATGAAGAGAGTGACAACTCCCCAGCACCGCCAGGCGAAGAGGAAGCGAGGTGAGCACCTCCAGGTCCCCAGGAGAGCATCAGGCGAGCAGACCTGGCAGAAACTTCAAAGTACTGTAACTTGAGTTTCAGAAATCCGTTTGACGTGTTATTCAAAGTAATAGAAATCTGACATGCTGAACTATAATATAAATGAATTATATGAGTTATTTTATGCATGATTTGAATATCTATATGTTTATGAAATTGATTTATTATATGTTGCTATGCTATGATGTTCTATTTTAATGACAAATATGATATTGTTGTGAGGTATTATGATGATGATTATGTGATGATTCTATGATGATTATGTGAATGATGATTCATTTTGTGTCATATCCCAAATTTGTCCGTCTATTTTTCTCGTTATCTATAGCCGAATTTCCAGTCATTAGGTCTAGAAATTTAAAATGTCTCTTTGATATAATAAATAAAATTATTATTTAAAAAACAATAAATTTATTTATTTATCATCTTTCTTCACTTTGTATCTATGCTTAGTTTTTTTCAACATTGATTTATTTAGTTTTGCTTATTTAAAAGATATATAATAATTTATTTTGAAATTATTTATATATTTCTTTTAAAATAGCAAATATTATACCATCATTTTAAATTTTAAATGCTACTTTTATTTTAAATAATTAAGATAGTACAGTTGGTAAGAGAGTATTGGTAAGAATATTGAGCATAAGGTTGTGGGTTTGATTCTTATTGCGCTACCTTTTATATTTTATCGTTCTTTTGTGTTTTTTTATTTAAAAATGATAAAAAATGTCATTTTTAGATTATTTTATTATTATTTTCGTTTTCTATTTTAAGGCTATTTTAAATTTATTTTTTATTTTTCAAATATTTAATTTTTATGCACTTAATAGTTAAATTTGGAAAAAATAAATAAAATATTTTCAAATCAATCTCAATATTTGGAATAGTCATAAACAAGGCTAGATTCATAATCTTGTTCACCAAGTTATGGATCAAATTTCAATCAATTTCCAATCTTCAAAATCATGACAAAAATAGATCAATCTCAATTGGTGCACTTTGGATATTTTTTATTATTAACTATTTTTATTTTCTAATTATTTTCAAAATCACAAAAATCATGTTTTTTTATTATTTAAATATTATTTTCTTATTTTTAATTAATGCATTTTAAAAAATAATTATTTATTTGATTTGATGCACTTTTTATCCAAATTGAATGCAAAAATTATAATAATTACCAAAAATATTATTAATTGTTTCTTATTGGCCAAGGTGTGTCAATTTGTGTCATAATTCACTTCTGATTGGTCAGTTTGCTGACCAAGATAAAATCATAAACTTTGGACTTTTATTGGTGTGGACTATTTCCTTTTTGGGGAGTCTTTAACCTAATTTCAAATCTATAAATAGGGCTCTCTTCACCCTAAAATTTTTATCACCAACCATTTGGAGAATCAATAATCATTTGCAGATCAACAACTCACTAGAGTTCTCCTAAAAGTTGTTGCTCTTCACATCAAATAACAACAACAAAGAAACTCTGAAGTCTCCATCAATAATCTTTTGGTGATCAACAATCTTATCAACAATTATTTTAGGATTCTGAACAGAACACCTATATTTTTTCTCACAATTGGAGGACGAGTTTTCTAACACTATCACACTCAACCTCTCTCTCCGAATGTTTCTCGTCAGGTCCCAACTCTTTTTTTTCCTTTTTTTGCTTTGATGAAAGAGAAGCTATGATTGATTGTTCTTCTAATATAAGTTGTTTATGTTTTTATTATAATATATTTTATTATTATTATATGTGTTGGTATTATAATATTGGTTGTTATTATAATTGGTGGCCTTTGTAAATCAAATTGTGTTGCTACTTAGAAGCAAGCGGCGATATGTCCCCCCTATCCTTCTTCTGTTGCTTTTTATTTATTTATTTATTTATTTATTTATTTATACTAATTAGTTATTGTTACTAGTTTAATTATTTATTAGAATTAGGATTAATGATGAGTTTGGACCTCCTCTTTTAATCCACACCCCTCCATGCATTTGGCTCAAGTTTAATTTCTAAACTTGGGCCCTTACTTTTCACACTCCCAGCCTTTTACTAACAAGTTGAAAGTACACCCATACATAATTAATTAAAATTATATTTTTACAATTCATTTTTATTCATTTATTTTCTTATATTTTCATAATTAATATTTATAACAAATTTTAAATTTATTTATTTTACTAACTCAAACTCTTTTACTAACTCATTCAATATTTTAATTGCATTAAAATTATTTTTTTCATTATGCATTGAAAAACATTTTATTTATAATTCTTAATATATTTAATAAATATCTAACCAATAATAGTACTAACAATTTTCACTAACTTAATTCAAATCTTATATTTATTTTCAAAAAGTATTATGGAAATATTTCTCATTAACTGCGAATTCGTCTAACAACTCCGCGGTCTTCAAACTCAGACTTGGTTCAAGGATTAATTCGAGATATTCTTATAATCTATAAAAAACACCAACCAAATGCAAACTACGAATTGGGGCTCTGATTCCTCATAAGAGGATACATAGGCATACGACTAAAATCGTAGCGAGTTCCCCTAACTAAAAAATTAAAACTCTATTCATAAACCTTAAACCTAAATTCTAGTATCCTTGTTAACAAGGTAGATGAAGGGTGTCTAACACCTTCCTTTCGTCTAAAGTGAGTCAAGAACTTAGAATCTCTGTATCGACTTTAGGGTTATTTCAATATATCCCCGTGCCAAGGCAAAAATTAATGGTCGCGACTCTATATTTTTTCCGATTATTACGCTTTGTATCACCCTCTAAAAATGCGCAGAATAATACGGTATAAATCAGAGTAATATAATCATGCATATTAATCAAGGGTTTCACACATAATTCAAAAACCACATACACCTTTCATGCTCAAAATCACTTCACTAAAATTCATGCTTTTCATATACTTGCACATATGCACTTCGCAACAGAAATATATTTATTCAAACAAATACAATATTAGAGTCTCATAATAAACCATTCATTGAATAAGGATAGTGAAACAAAAGAGTATACAAAGTATCTCTCAAAACATGAATTCAAAATATTCCCCAGTGTTACATAACATCAGAGCATGACTAAACCCAAAAATCAAAATGCAAAAAGAAAATAAAGACAGATTCTTCAACTACACTCCTGCTAGTACCAATTCTAATCTTGAGTACCTGAGCGATGCCGTTACAAAACATCATTTCAACAGAAGGGTGAGAATTCACGTAACTATCGAAATTATATAACAAAATATAATGCGTAACATACACACATTACCCAATCATTCTTATTATTCACAAGTATAATGCTTTACATACATGGCATCACCCAATCATTCTTATTGTTCACAAGTATATACCCACAATCCACAATTTCACAAGCACATCATTTTCAAATTGTTCACATAACTTCATATTATGACATAACACAATCTGAATCAATGCAAGACTTAAATTCAACACTCATGCTTGTGGTATCAATCATTGTTATTTTTATTCAATTTTTACTTTAAGTCGGGTCTGTACCCTAGACCAATAACACACAAAAAGCTTGTTCCCTAAGCTTTCAAATCCCGCTCTAGGTTTGGGACAAGTCACTAGTGCCCACAGAACTAACAAGCATTGCCTCTTGACAATAATAATGCATGTACAATTTCATCAACCATATGTAATTAAGACCATTCCTCAATATTAACATACATGCATATACTCAATAATTCATCACAATTAAATTACCACACAATTACACATACATGCATATATTCATAAATTATCCATATACAACTCACTTTCATAGTGTAAACATGTCGAACCATCATAATAACACATAACAAGAAATGTACAACAAGGTCATTACGACTCAACACTCAATCACAAACATACATACAACACATAAACCAAGTTTCATGTTTTTATCAAATTAGAATTCAAAATACACCCAACACATAGTTTTAATGATTCTAAAATTACTCGTAAATTATTATAAAACATTAGAATACATAACTCCATATAAAGAAAAAGAAACTATAAAATTTTAACTCCCTGGTCTCGCTAAGCGCGCCACATGTAACACCCACTTTCCCATAATATCAATTACATTAACATATATTAGAGTACACAAACAGGATGTCACATACTTCAAATATTCATAAATTTTAAGGTCACTTTATTACTTTTGTTATTCGAACATAATTAATTCGGCAGTGGAATAATAAAATTAGTTCAATATCATGTTATTACAACTTCAACAATAAATAAAACTCCACAAATGTGTGGTCCAACATAAGTCAAATGAAAGACACGTAACAAATGAAATAAAGCAAAACATAACAAAGATTCCCAATTCCCGTTTTACGTATCAGAGCGACTCCTAGGACTTAATCAGGTAACACTCACTCCAAGTACTACTCGAGTACCTGATTATCTGTACTCCCAGGGGAGCACAGACACAACATCACAAAAGGGGTGATAATTTCATTCAACAAATATACGGTGAATATCACATGCTAAGGTGTAGTAATCACACAATCCACACATCATACAATACTTTGCAACATAACACATTGTTCACGTAATGCAACATCAACTCGAATCAATGCAATACAATGAGACCTACATCAACTTAATACATGTGGTACCATCAGGGCATAAGCCCTCATATTGTATGCCAGTTTGGGCAATAACAGGGCATAAGCCCTCATCACAACCCCATTACAGGCCAACAATCGGGCATAAGCCCTCATCACTATGAAACATGTGACATCATATGCAACAACATAACTATACAAACACAAGGCATAAGCCTTCAACATAGTGATAATTTAGGCCATCAAAATCATTATCATCATAGTCATCAACATCACCTTATAACAACATCATAAGCAAAGCAACATCGCAATAAATAACTCACCATTTCGGTGTAACAAGGGGAAACTATTCCTATCCTAACTTAGGTACTAGGAATATAATCCTTATCATTAATTTCCTCCTTCAAATTAAGGTTCATAGAGTTTTCTAACTACTGCTTTGAACGACACATAAACCGGGTTCCTAAAACTAAAGTTATGGTCGACTCAAGGAAGTCTAAAATAACCATCAGTTACTGTCGTCCCTCGCTCGCGAAGCCCTATGTTTCCCGACGACGATGCCTTTGTGTCACTCTTTGCTCGGCGATTCTAGGCGCAGCGCACTCTAGTAGCTCGTCCAAAAATCTACCTCCTCTTCACTTCCACCTTCGCCCGACGAAGCGCCATCGCCTGATGACACTCCCTTTATCGCCCGATGATTCTCTACGAACAGGGCTTTCCTATTTGTGATTTTTCACTGTATCAGACCGATTTACTACAATTTTGTCATTATATAGGTCCTAATATGCTGTCTAAACACATGGTTTTATCACCTATCAATCCATCACAATGCACCACTATCAATACATCAGTTATGGGTCATATTCCATCATCAAATCCTCTAATCCTAATTTCTATTACTAATAGGTTTTAGATTGGGGTTTTGTGGTACCATCATCATAGCAACAAAAATCACCAACAATAATCACAATCATGACATCACAATTTCATGTAGTATCACATACATCAACATCAATCAAATCAAACAAAAGCAGATCATACATCAATCATTCAAAAACAACCTAAGAGGGAAAGGAACCCTCACTACCCTCTCATGTAAAATCACCAATTATAGAATCCATTCACCCCCTTACCTTAATTTGCAACTTTGATGTTTCAACAATTGAGAATTTCCTTTGCCCTAGTTCTCTCTTCTCTTCTCTTCTCTGTTTCTACGTGACAATAATTTTTATCCCAAATGGTCTAACCCTTTTCTATTGTATTTTATTATTACTAACACTCCACTAATAATAATAATAATAATAATTATAATATTAATATTAATATTAATAATAATATTAATAACAATATTAGAAATCTTAATAATAACTATAATATTATTAATAATAGTATTATCCTTCAAAAATAAGTTTCACCATAAAATACCAAAGCAAATTCAAAATCAACAAACAATGACTAAGTATTTAAATGGGGCGTTACAACTCTCCCCCACTTAGAATATTTTTCATCCTCGAAAATTACCTTATGTGAACAATTCTGGATAACACTCTCGCATCTTGCTCTCTAACTCCCACGTCATACTTTCTCCAGCTGCTCCTCCCCAAACTACTTTCAATAGAGGGATTTCCTTGCCTCTCAGCTTCTTCATTTCATAGTCTTCGATCCTCACTTGTAAAGTCTCTACCGTAAGATTACCCCTTACTTGTTCGCCATCCATCGGAATTACATGAGATGGGTCCGCAATATACTTCCCTAGTTGCGACACATAGAACACATCAGGAAAATTTGAAAAATTAGGTGGTAAGTCCATCCTATACGCAACAGTTCCCACTCTATCTGAATTTTGATACAGGCCAATAAACCGAGGAGTAAGCTTCTTCGATTTCAATGCTCGCCCAACACTGGTCACTGGGTTGACTCTCAAAAAGACATGATCTCCTTCCTGAAATTCAAGGCCTTGCTTCGCTTGTCATGGTAACTATTTTGTCTACTCTGCGAAGCTTTCATCTATTCTCAGATTAACTTCAATTTTTCTGTAGTCTCTCGTACAATTTCGGGTCCAAGCATCACACTTTCACCAGATTTGTACCAACACAAAGGTGTTCCGCACCTCCGACCATACAATGCCTCAAAAGGTGCCATATCAATATTGGAATGAAAACTATTGTTATAAGTGAACTTAATCGATGGAAGGTAACTATCCCATGTACCTCCTTGCTCAAGAACATAAGCCCCCAATAAATCCTCTAACGAATGAATAGTCCTCTCTATCTAACCATCAGTTTGCATGTCATACGCAGAACTCAATCTCAATTTAGAACCTAACGCATCCTGCAGACTCTTCCAAAAATCAGAAGTAAACCTCGGGTCTCTATCGAATACAACACTTGACGAAATACCGTGTAGCTTCACAATCACACGAATATAAATCTTTGCTAACCTTGACATCGGGAAACTGATATCGATTGGAATAAAGTGAGCTGACTTCGTTAGCTTATCCACAATCACCCAAATTGCATCATGTCCATTTAGAGTGCTTGGAAATCCCATCACAAAGTCCATGGATATACTGTCCCATTTCCATTCTGGAATATCTAGCGGTTCCAATAGCCCGACAGGTTTCTGATGTTCGATATTTGACTTCAGGCAAGTCAAACATGCATACACAAACTGTGCCACATTACGTTTCAATTCTAGCCACCAAAAAAACTTCTTTAAGTCTTGATACATCTTAGTCGCACCTGGATGGATACTCAACCTACTTCTATTACTTTCTTCTAGGACCATCCTTTTCATCTCGGAGTCATTAGGAATACATATTCTATCTCAGAACCTCAACACACTTTGTGCGTCTACCTTGAAATTACTATCTTCAGACTGATTACTTCCAACCATCAAATTTACCAATTTGACATCCAAATTCTAAGCATCTTTAATATCATTCACGAAGTCATTGTTGATCTTCAACATTCCTAACATTACACTTTGTGGTGTCACTTCACATACTAAGATCATGTCTCTAAATTGTTGGATCAACTCTAATTCTTTAACCATCATGGCAGACATATGCAATGACTTCCGACTTAAAGCATCAACCACGACATTAGATTTACCAAGGTGATAGGTTAAACCAAAGTCGTAATCTTTCAACATTTCTAACCACCTGCGCTGTCTCATATTCAATTCCTTTTGATCAAACAAATATTTTAAGCTTTTATGATCACTAAACACTTCAAATCGAGAACCATAAAGGTAATACCTCCAAATCTTTAGTACTAATACTACTGTAGCTAATACCAGATCGTGAGTAGGATAATTCCTTTCATGAACCCTCAAATGTCTTGACGTGTATGCCACTACTTTATCATTCTGCATGAGTATACCACCTAAACCCAATTTAGATGCATCACAATATACAACAAATGATTCTTCAGGATTAGGTAATATCAAAATTGGAGCTGTCGTCAATCTCTTCTTCAACTCAATAAAACTTTCTTCGCATTGGATGTCCCATATAAATGCCTTGCCTTTACAAGTCAACTAAGTTAGCGGAAGTGCTAACTTAAAAAAACCTCCGATAAACCTCCTATAATAGCCAGCCAATCCCAAAAATATTCTGATCTCTGTAACTGAATTTGAAGTCTCCCATTGTAATATTGCGTCTATGTTGGATGGGTCTACCGCGATTCCACCACCAGAAATAACATGACGAAGGGAGCTGACTTTCTTTAACCAAAACTAACACTTATTTAACTTCCATATAACTTCTTTTCCTTTAACACTTGCAGCATAATTCGCAAATGCTCAGCATGTTCTTCTTCTGATTTGGAATATATTAAGATATCATCGATGAATACTACCACAAAACTATCCAAATTAGTATGAAAGATACGGTTCATATAATCCATAAACACACCTGCTGCATTAGTGACACCAAAAGGCATCACTGGATATTCATAGTGTCCATATCGAGTTCAGAAAGATGTCTTCTGAATATCCTCACCCTTTACTCGAATTTGATGATATCCCGACCTCAAGTCAATCTTGATAAACACATATGCATCTACCAATTGATCCATCAAATCATCTATTCTCGAAAGTGTATACTTGTTTTTGATCGTCACTTTGTTCAATTGTCGGTAGTCCATACAGAGTCTCATACTACCATCCTTCTTTTTCACCAGCAACACCAGAGCTCCTCAATGTGATACACTTGGTCTAACAAATTTCTTTTCAAACAATTCTTCCAGTTGTTTCTTTAATTCTACTAATTCAAATTCTGGCATTCGATAGGGTGCCATAGAAACAGGTCTGGTACCTTGAACAAGATTGTTATACCCCAAAATTTGCCCTCCCATATTCTTCAAGATTTGTCAAGATCAATCTTCAAATGGATCAAGGATTGCACAGTTCAAATGCCTCCTAAGCCAGTCAAAATTAGGGTTTTGGTTCTCTCAGTGAACTTGAGGCTTTCAATGGCTCAATCAAGTCCCATAGGCCTCCATTCATTGCCAAGCATCTACATGTCAAGTCTCAAGGCTCACAGCATCAAATTGCACAGTCAAAAGCCCCATTTGCTTCACAGTCAACTACAGGGGTAAAATGGTCATTTTGCAGTCAAAAGTCAAAATTTTTGGTCAACATCTTATTTTGAAGCCACAATCATCATTTGGTCAAGTCTTGACCATGATTCCACAAGAATGGCTCAAAAATCATCAAGATGCAAAAGTTTCCATTTTGGGACAGCTGAAAAGTCAACTGTACATTGACCAGGGCATAACTTTTTCATGGTTCATCATAAAAATCCCATCCAATTCTCATTTTGAAGGGGATGACATTTCCTACAACTCATCTTCACATTCTAAGTCCAAGAAATGCTCTCACAAAAAGTTATCAATTTCTACATTATAGGTCATTTTCAAAAGTCAACAAAAAGGCATTTTAAGTCAAAGACCATAACTTGAGATTGGTAAATACAAATGACATGGGACCAAAGGCATTGTTTAGAGGACTTCAAGACCTTTCCAAAATGTCCAAGAACATGTTCATATGATCAAAATTGAGCAAGATATGCATTGGAGAAGTTGGGAGATTTTTTAGAAATGGCAAAAGTCAACTATCCTTAAAACTTCAATTTTTGACAAAAGGGCCCACTTTATTCCACTTGATTCAGCCTTTTCATGCCATACACGTGTCCCATGCTTAATTTCAAGATCAAACATTTATTTTTCTATTTTATTTAATTTTTATTGATTTAATTCATTATAAATCTATAATAATTCAAATAAAATCAAAAAAATTAATGGAATAGCATCTTTTGGTTTGAATAGCTTTTATGAGTCATATGCCAGCTACCAAATTCGTGCCAAGCCATTTTGAGCATAAAATCCAAGTTTTGCTCCAAGTATGGAATGTTCTTCAATGGTGTTAAAACAAAATCTCCAAACTTAATTGCACAAGGTTAAGGCTCAGCTGCTGACCTAATTTTATTCATACATACATAAGTAAGCAACTCAGACCTAATTCACGACCCAAACATCACTGAAACGGCCAAAAGCAAAACTGAAAATTGTCAAAAAAGTGTGAGATCAAAAACATAGTTGCAGACATTTCCAGATCAAACTAAGCACGTGGCCCTCTTCCTTGCCATCCCCTGAAGCCAACACGACCCTTGCCAAGGCTTAAGACTCTCTACACAGCGCTGTAAGTACTCATGAAATCACCTCTGAACATGGAATCGTGTTTCTCTATTCTTGCATGATTTCTCAAAAATATTTGCATATTCATACTCCTTGTTTGATTTCTAACCTAATGGCATCATTCAATTTCATTTTTAGGCCTTATGTGACAATTCCCGTGTCTAGGGTTTGTTTGTATGTTTTTTAGGGATTTTATTTTCAGGTGAAATCAGAACAAATATGGAGCAGGGATGAACTCAGGAGACATGGACGAGACCAACCATGGTCTTGGAATGTTTTTTTGAGGCCTAGGGACAATTCTAAGCATAGCCTATGAAACTACCTGCGGATAAAAATCCGCAGGTAAATAACCAGGGATTTTGATGAAGAAGATGATGATGCGTCACTGTGTGATTGGCTGGTTTCAAACAAACGCGCATTTTTTTTTAATTTTTTAAGCATATGTGTTGATTCACTAATATATTAACCATTGCTTATTATTATTTCAATTGAAACGTGTAGCTCAGATGGTCAAGGCGTGCAAGCATAATCCCTTGGGACCTGGGTTCGAACCCCAGGTCCCCCCAAAATTATTATTTCTTGTTTTTCTTCACATAATTGTGTGCAGGGCTCAAAAGAAATTTCACCATACACCTCCAGTTCACAAAGCGCCATGTGGCCTCAAGTGTGGATCCTGTGGCCAAAGATGATGACCACCATACACCTTGGTCAAAGCACACGCAGCCAATTGCAAAAAGTCAACAAGGCTTGAGATAATGGGCCTCACAATTCCAGAATTCACCCCCATTCTGGGCCCAGAACCCCCCTTTGGTTCATCCTTTTTTCTTTTATTTTATATTTTCCATTTTATTTATTAACCTTTTTCTTATAATTATTATTATTATCACTAAAACTAATTAATTAACATTTTCACAATAAAAATTCAGAAAAACTAAAAAATGTAAATATTTTATTTTTATTAATTTCACTTAGGTAATTATTTTGTAAATAAACATTAACTTAAATTAATTTAGTTTAATTAGGTTTAATTTTAATCCTTTTATAATAAATAAAAACAAATTTAGACTTAGGCTTTTCTTTTGACATTTTTAATTCTTTATTTTATTTTATTTCATTAAAACATAAAAAAAACACAAAAACATTTTTTTAATTGATTAATTGATTTGTAAATTAGGTTTAATTTCACTTAATTGCAAAAAGGGACAATCTCATTCTTTCTCAAAAAAAAGGGTCAAAACCCTAAGGACGTCCCGATTCAATTCTTTCGCGCGCAGTTTATTTTAATTCAATATTTTATATTTATGTATCTGCTCGGAAATGTAATAGTTAATTAGGGTTTATCGCTTTATTTACTATTTCTCGCATTTCTTATTTCCAAACGGGTTTTTTTTGGCGATGTATAGACCCGCGCCTTGTAATAGTTAGATTTACCTTTTCCGCAATTTATTTTCCGCACCCTTAACTGTTAATATGCATGAAAGACTTGTATGAAAAATAAAACCAATCCGTAGCTCACAAATGCATGTACAAGATAACATAAACTGAAACAACACACATGCACATGCCACTCTTAGGGTACGCCTCACTGGTTGCCTCGACGTGGTCATCAAGTATAAGACGTCTTAGAGGTCGACCTCCTGTCCAAAGATCCAGTTGCCTCGAAATGGTTGCCTCGGATAAAAAGGATCTAGGACGTTAGGGTTACCGCTAAGGTGTCCTACCATTGCTTTGGTGACTACACATGTCCCTAATAATCGAATTGACCCGAACAACTCCAACGATGGTACTACCTACCTCTCAATGGTGGGATAGCACTATCTAAAGGACTCTTACACAGCCTAATTCCTTAGAGTAGGTAGATTCTCCTGGGTACTTGCTCTTTCAAACAAACAAAACAACTTTTCGCACCTACACTTTCAAAAGGTTTTCAAACAAATATTTCATACACTCTTGAGGACAGATACAAGAGTTACTTAGAAATCTTTCAAATGAAACTTTTTTTTTCAAAACCCACATACACTTGAAAAGCAAACAATCTTTTGAAAACATAAGAGCAAGTACCTAAGAGCCCGTGGATAACCACGGATAGAAAGGGTGCTAACACCTTCCCTTTCTATAAATCTACCTCCCGAACCGAGAAACATTCTCAAAGAAGGAATTTTGTTGTGCTTTTGTCCTTTCCATGTTGGAGAACATAAAAGACGGTGGCGACTCTTGCTTACCGCGACATTTCGCGAACCAGCTTAAAAAACAGTCAGTTCTATTTCCACCGATCACAGAACTGGCGACTCTGCTGGGGAATAAACTAATAAGTGAGGTGTACCTTAGGAATAGACCACTCTTATGTTTTCAATTGCTTATTTTGTTTGCTTTAAATTTGTGGGCCTATTTTGGAGTTTCATAGATCCTAACCCGGATCTGGGGGATACCTTTTAGAAAGTAGCAACAAACTGTGAGGGAACTGTGCGGGGTATACCGACACGGTTGAAGCAGTTTGCTACATTGATGTGGCACTTTGGTGAGTACCAGTAACCCTTGAGTCAAGTCAAGGAGAGTACGGGGCCGCCGCGTGGTGTCGTGAAGCATCAACTGACCTTAGGAACCATACTTGACCATCCTGGCCTCTTTAGGGGTAGTGAGATGACCGACTTTGGTGCAGTCCGAAGTTGGTAGATACTCGATACTACACTCATTGAGGGTTGTTTTCTTGGAATATTTTGATCGCCAGTTCAGTGGCTAAATCAAAACAATGAACATAGAAAATAACCCAATGATATTGAGCTCCTTAGAACCTGGTTACTTTTGATAGGACAGATTTTGAGCCCACCAACTTCAAGAGGGTAGTACCCCAAACTTCATGCTGGCCTAAACTCTAAGGGCTGTCTGGTGTGACTTGTGTGCCTTATCATGTTTGCTTTTTGTGAATACTTGTGGTGTGTCCTTATCATAACATCATAGCATCATACACCATCATATGCATTTACTAACCACTTCAAGGGTTCGAATCTTCATCTTTGTTCTTGTTTTGTAGGACATGGAATCTATCCGCAGAAAGACAATTCAGATCAACCTTGTAAGGGTCCCTCCTCAACTTAAGGAGCTTACATCCAGGATTCCCGAGAACTCTTCCTTCAGTGAAAGGCATGGTAGACTCATCAGCTTGGTCAACACCAACATTGAAGAAGATATGATAAAAGTTCTCTTCCAGTTCTTTGACCCTTTGCACCACTGTTTTACTTTCCCGGATTATCAATTGGTGCCTACTTTGGAAGAGTTTTCTCAACTTCTGAAGGTTCCTATTCTTAATCAACTACCCTACAACGGTACGGAAAGGGAACCAAAACTTGAAGAGGTAGCTAAAGCATTACACCTACAACCATCTGACATCAAGGGACATTGGGAAATCAGAAGTGGTATCAAAGGATTCTTGGCAAAGTTCCTATTTGAGAAGGCTCAAGAATGTTGGAATTCCCTTGACCTACAAGCCTTTGAGGAAGTTGTGGCACTCCTTGCTTATGGGTTGGTGTTGTTCCCGAATCTAGATCAACTTATAGATATCAATGCTGTCAAGATCTTCATATCCAGGAATCCTATACCTACGTTGTTTGGGGACATCCTCCACTCATGTTACACTCGAACCATGAGAAAAAGAGGTGTTCTCATGTGCTGCACTCCTCTCCTGGCAAGGTGGTTTATTTCGCACCTTCCACAATCAGTCTTGAAGAACGAGCGGGGTTTGAGATGGTCACAACGATTGATGACTCTTACACATGCTGATATACATTGCTGTTCTCGGTCCATAGAAAATGTCACTATCATTGACCGTTGCGGAGAGTATCCTAATGTTCCTTTACTTGGAATCAGAGGAGGCATTACTTATAACCCATGTCTGGCTTTGAGACAGTTTGGATATGCTCGGAGGGATAGCCCTCATGACATGTTGATTCCTGACATAGTTTTTGACTTCGACAACGATGCGCAAGGACTTCGGCAGAGATTCATCAGAGCTTGGAGGATGCCCAACAGGGTAGATAGAAAGACACTGGGGCACAAGAACTCCATCCCCTTGGAGCCTTATCTCAAGTGGGTACGAGCCCGCTCCCAGAAGCTGGTAATGCCATATCCTCATGTTCTCCCCGTGATCAAAGAGCCAGTTTTGGAAGGAGAGGTGCCATACACCATTCGACATCCTGACATGCCAACATCTTGGGAAGAAATGCAAAGGAGCTGGATCCAACTCAAGGAAGAACGGAATTCTCTTGAAACCAGTCTACATGCCAGTGAGAAGAAGGTCTTGGAGCTCACCCGTCTACTTCACGAGGAAAAGACTCTCAACACTTACATCGCTCCAAAGAGGATGCGCAGTGTCTTTTGGGATTAATTATTTTGTAATGTTTTGCCCATGAGGCCCTGATGTACTGAACAAATTCTTTCTTAATATGACATGTGTTCCTTTTTGTCTACAACGAATTTGAAATTTCGAACCCTTGAATGCATTGCATAAACAACATATCATGCATCATATGCATAACAGGTACCCTTTTTTTACAGGTTGCTTAATCTTCTTCGCTGTTTATTTCAGCACTCAATCATCATGAATCCTGAACCGACTACTGAACAAGCTATCAAGGCCCTCCAGGCCCAGAACGCCTAGTTTCAGGAATTGGTCATGAGCTTAGCCCAAGGGCAACAGGAGTTGAAGACTCTGCTCTTGAAGGAGAAGAAGAAGAAGAAAAGGAGGACTGTGTTGTTTAACACCGGGCACAGATTTGGGAATACACTGCAGAATGAGGCTGATCAGGCTACTTCCTCTGCAGGGAAGGATAGCCCCCAAGGGAGAGAGGTTCCCAGTCCTGCGGTCTCCGACAACGAGACAGATTTCAATGACGAACAGTACCCTCCTGCTGAGGACAGGTACAAACAGCTGGAGGACTGGTTAAATGCTATGGAGATTCAACGCATGTCTGGGTTAGATTTTGGAGATCTAGGTTTATCTTCTGGGGTGGTGATCCCACACAAGTTCAAGGCGCCTGCCTTTGTGAAGTACGACGGGGCTTCCTGTCCTAAGCTGCACCTCCGTTCTTATGTAAGGAAGATCCAACCTTACACTGCAGACAAGAACTTATGGATCCATTTCTTCCAGGAGAGTCTTTCAGGGACTCAACTCGAATGGTTCTATCAACTGGATGGAACCAATATTCGTAACTGGGAGGACTTGGCTACTGCATTTTATAAGTAGTATCAGTACAATTCTGACCTTGCTCCCACGCGTACCCAACTCCAGGGTATGTCACTTGGGACGGGTGAAGGTTTTAAAGAGTACGCACAGAAGTGGAGAGACCTGGATGGAAGGGTGCAGCCACCGTTGACTGACCGTGAACTCGTGGACATGTTCTTGGGGACCCTGTCTGGTCCATTCTTCAACCATCTGATTGGTAATTCCTCTGCTGGGTTTACAGACCTAATCCTGACTGGTGAGAGGATCGAAGTTGGTATCAAATCGGGGAAGATACAGAAGGGTGCCTCCTCGAGTACTGAAAAGAAGCCCTTCAAGAAGGAGGCCAGTGCTGTGTATGGTCCCAGAAGACAAAATAAACCGGAACGCCGCCAAGCTGTCAACGCGGTGGTTATTTCTAAGCCTGCTGCTGCTCCTCAGCAATACAACCAGCCAAGAGGTGAGAGGCCCAAAAGGCAGTACACTCGGCTCAGTATGACCCTCTCTCAGATATTGCCGCAACTACTGTCAACCAATCTGGTAACTGTCAAGGAAGCTCTGAAGGTAGTGAACACCACATCTCCGAAGTACAACCCCAACGTCCGCTGTGCTTATCACTCTGACAGCCCGGGGCATTCTACGGACGATTGTTGGGCTCTGAGGAATAAGGTTCAGGACCTTATTGATGCTAAGGAAATACAGTTCGAGGCGCCCGAAAGGCCCAATGTTATGACTGCTCCCATGCCCCAGCATGGAGTGAATGCTGTGGAAGAAGACCGGTATGTAGCCTCTGTGGATGAGATTGTTACTCTGTTATTGACCGTCAAAAGGAACCTGTTGCTAGCCGGTCTATTTCCGGGATGTAGTAAAGGTTGCCTTCTATGTTCTGTTTCACCTGCTGGTTGTTCTTTGTTAAAGTCAGGTATCCAAAGCCTGATGGATAATAAAGAGATCTTGTTCGAGAAGATTGCTGTTCCTGCCAAATAAGTTTCTATTGTCACTATTTTTAACAACCCTCCTAAGGCTCTCTCAAAGAAGCCTGTCAAAATCATGTCTGTTCCGAAGATTGCTCCTATCATCATTACTGTTCCGGGCCCATCCCCTATAAATCTAACAAAGCTGTCCCTTGGCACTACGGGGCAGATGTTTATGTGCTTGGAGTAAAACAAGAGTTTGATGCTAGTACCGGTGTCAGCAACATCACCGGGCCTGCTAAAGTCACTTGCAGTGGCAGGCTCTTTTCACCAGATATTGCACCACCAGCTATTCAGAGACCTCTCGTCATTACACCTGCAAGTGTTCCCACTTCCCTGCCTGACCAAGTTCCTGTTTCTACCCCTGCTGCCGAGTCATCTGACGCTCGGGGAAAAGGAGTTGCTACTGATATGCCTGCCCAGACAGAGGCACCAAAGACAACCACTGTCGAAGCTTCCAAGCAAGAGATGGAAGAGATCCTCAAGATTATCAAGAAGAGTGATTTCAACGTCGTTGAGCAGCTGGGGCACACCCCATCTAAGATTTCCATGCTATCATTGTTGTTGTGTTCAGAGGCCCATGCCAAGGCCCTGATTGCCTTCCTAAAAACGGCCCACGTGCCACAAGAAACGTCTGCTGATCAATTTACCGATTGTGTGGCCAACCTGACTGCTGATAATGGGTTGGGTTTCTCTGACGCCGATCTGACTGCCAAGGGAAAGAACCATAACGATGCCCTGCATGTCTCCATTGAATGCAGGGGCACTACTCTTGCCCATGTGTTGGTAGACACCGGTTCTTCGTTGAACGTATTACCCAAGAAGGCCCTAGACAGGTTGGATTGTGAGGGTTTGAAGCTCAAGCCTAGTAACATTATTGTCCGAGCCTTTGACGGGTCCAAAAGGATGGTACATGGGGAAGTTGACATTCCAATCAGGGTTGGTTCTCAAGTTTTTGATTCTACCTTCTATGTGATGGACAACTGACCGTCCTACTCTTGTTTGCTAGGTCGTCCTTGGATCCACAAGGCTGGAGTTGTGACCTCCACATTACATCAGAAGCTTAAGTACCCAGTCAGAGGGAAGATCGTAACGGTGCATGGGGAAGAAGAATACATGGTCAGCCACCTCAACTCGTTCCGGTACGTAGAGATGGATGGGAAGTTCATTGAGACCCCCTTTCAACACTTTGAAGAGGTGCCTCAGACATTGGCAGCAGCAGAGACAGTGACTGAAGAAGACTCTCGTTTGAAGATGGCTTCCTTGAAGGATGCCCGGGATGTGATCGAGAAGGGTGAGTGCGCAAACTGGGGCCGACTTCCTGATTTCACTCCAAAGACTGACAAATTTGGCTTGGGTTTCACTGCAGAAGCTCAGAGGGCTGTTTGCAAGGCAAGGATTTGAAGACCTCCTGTGTTCATCACCAACCCGGGAGTAAATGCTATTGAGGATGAAACGGAAGAATCTGAGTTCGACAACTGGATCTACCCAACAACCAATGGTGGACCAAGCAACTGGACGACGAAAGATTTCATACCTATTACTTTTGTCACTCAGTAATGAACTCCTTTGTTTTGAATTTGTAACAAACAATATTACTAAACTTTATGGCCCGGTGTCTTACCCGGAGCACCGTGGCTTCATTTGTGAGGGCTTTTGTGTGTTACTTTCATATATCATTAATAAAAGCATTGGACATTTTTACTTTTCAAATCTTGCGCTCCTTTTATTTCTTTATTATATATTGCAAAACAACTATATTTACACACACTCACTTATACAGGTTCCAATCCACTCTGGATCTCACTGGTAACGACTCTGCTACTGCCAGTTATGACTTCGAAAATCCGATCAACTTAGCCGAAGACGAAGGTGAAGATGATTGTGAAGTGCCTGGTGAGCTTGCAAGACTGCTACTCCAGGAAGAGAGGGCCATTCAGCCACATGAAGAGCCAGTGGAAACGGTGAATCTGGGTACTGAGATAGACAAAAAGGAAGTCAAGATTGGTGCCAATCTGGAGCTCAGTGTGAAACAACGGTTGATTCAGATGCTGCATGACTACGTGGAAATCTTTGCCTGGTCCTACGAAGATATGTCTGGGTTGGAAACCGACATTGTGGTTCATCACCTGCCTACCAAGGAAGACTGTCCTCCGGTAAAACAGAAGGTCCGCCGTATGCGTCCAGAGATGTCCGAAAAAATCAAAGCTGAGGTTATGAAACAATTTGATGCTGGGTTTCTAGCAGTGACTTCTTATCCTCAGTGGGTTACCAACGTGGTTCCAGTTCCGAAGAAAGATGGTAAGGTCCGAATGTGTGTTGATTACAGGGATTTGAACAGGGCGAGCCCCAAGGATGATTTCCCTCTACCTCACATCGACGTTCTGGTTGACAACACTGCTAAGCATAAAGTATTCTCCTTCATGGACGGCTTATCCGGTTATAATTAGATCAAGATGGCTCCTGAAGACATGGAGAAGACCACTTTTGTTACTCAGTGGGGCACCTTTTGCTACAAGGTCATGCCTTTTGGGTTGAAAAATGCTGGGGCAACCTACCAACGTGCCATGGTTGCTTTGTTTCATGACATGATCCATCACGAGATCGAGGTATATGTCGACGATATGATTGCAAGGTCCCAGACTGAGGAGGAACACCTTGACCATCTACAGAAGTTGTTTGACCGTCTGAAGTTGTACAAGCTGAGGCTGAACCCGAATAAGTGTACCTATGGGGTGAGATCTGGAAAATTGCTAGGCTTCGTCGTAAGCGACAAAGGTATTCAAGTGGACCCTGCCAAAGTGAAAGCCATACAAGAGATGCCAACTCCCAAGACAGAGAAAGAAGTCAGAGGCTTTCTAGGACGGCTGAACTACATTGCCCGATTCATCTCACATCTAACTGCTACCTGTGAACCAATCTTCAAGCTACTGAAGAAAGATCAAGTAGTACGTTGGAACGATGAATGTCAGGCCGCTTTCGAAAGAATCAAAGAGTATCTCCAAGAGCCACCCATTCTTATGCCACCGGTTGAAGGGAGACCTCTAATCTTATACTTGACAGTACTGGACAACTCAATGGGGTGTGTGCTGGGGCAGCATGACGAGTCTGGCCAAAAAGAGCACGCTATTTATTACCTTAGCAAAAAGTTTACCGACTGTGAGACCCGATACTCACTGCTCGAGAAAACTTGCTGCGCTTTGGTATGGGCTGCTCGCCGGCTGAGACACTATATGTTGACTCACACTACTCTGTTGATTTCAAAAATGGATCCGATAAAGTACATCTTTGAAAAGCCCGCTCTGTCCGGAAGAATAGCAAGATGGCAGATGATCTTGACAGATTATGACATCCAGTACACTACTCAGAAAGCAATCAAGGGAATGTATTGGCAGACCATTTGGCACACCAGGCAGTGGACGATTACCAGTCGATGAACTTTGAATTTCCAGACGAGGATATCATGGTAGTGACTGATTGTGAAGTACCTGGACCGAATGAAGGACCTGAGGAAGGATCCCAATGGTCTATGCACTTTGGCGGAGCCTCAAACGCTTTGGGTAATGGTATCGGCGCTGTGATTATATCCCCTAAGGGCACTCATACTCCACTTACCGCCCGACTATGTTTCAACTACACCAACAACATGGCGGAGTATGAAGCATGTATCATGTGTCTTCAAGCTGCAATTGACTTAAGGATTAAGTTTCTGAGTGTCTTCGGAGATTCCGCTCCCATGATCAATCAGATCAAAGGCGAGTGGGATACGAAACACCCAAACCATATTCCTTACAAGGAGTATGTATTGACGTTGATCCCCCATTTCGAGGAGATAACCTTTGAACACTTCCCAAGAGAGGAGAATCAGTTGGCGGACGCGCTAGCTACGATGTCCTCTATGTTCAAAGTCAAATGGGATAACGAGGCTCCCCAGATCATTATCTGGAAATTGGACGAACCTGCACATTGCTGTCATCTTGAGGCTGAAGAGGTAACTGAAAAACCTTGGTATCATGAAGTGAAGAGGTACCTGGAAGCTCAAGAATACCCCGAAGGCGCATCTGTTAACGACAAGAAGTTTATGAGAAGGTTCGCAACAAAGTTCTTCCTTAGCAATGGCATTCTCTACAAGCGAAACCATGATTCAACCTTACTACGTTGCGTGGATAAGACTGAAGCAGAAAGGATCATGGCAGAGCTGCATGAAGGTACCTTCGGAACGCATTCCAGTGGACATACCATGGCAAAGAAAATCCTTCGGGCAGGATATTTCTGGTCCACAATGGAAGCTGACTGTTACCAACATTCTCGGACGTGTCACAAATGCCAGATCTATGCTGATAAGGTGCACGTTCCTCCAGTTCCTCTGAACATCTTGACAGCACCTTGGCCTTTTGCAATGTGGGGCATTGATATGATCAGCGAAATCAGACCTACGGCATCCAACGGGCACCGCTTCATCCTGGTAGCAATTGATTACTTCACAAAGTGGGTTGAAGCAGCTTCCTATGCCACCGTAACCAAGAACGTCGTGGCACGGTTCATTCGGCACAACCTGATCTGTCAATACGGTGTGCCTGAGAGGATCATTACGGATAATGGTACGAATCTTAACAACAAGATGATCACTGAGCTCTGCGAGCAATTCAAGATACAGCACCACAAGTCTTCTCCCTACCGGCCGAAGATGAATGGGGCTGTAGAGGCAGCTAATAAGAACATTAAGAAGATTGTGCAGAAGATGACAGTGACCTATAAAGATTGGCACGAAATGTTACCGTTTGCTCTTCATGGGTACCGTACCTCAACACGAACATCAACAGGGGCAACACCCTTTTCCTTGGTCTATGGTATGGAGGCAGTCTTGCCCATCGAAGTTCAAATACCCTCTCTTCGGATAATCAAGGATGCAGGTTTGAGCGAAGATGACTGGATCCAGACTCGACTTGATCAATTAAATCTAATCGATGAAAGGAGACTCATTGCAATTTGTCATTGTCAGACGTACCAAAAATGGATGATCAAGGCATTTAACAAGAAAGTCAGACGACAAGAGTATCAAGTCGGAGACCTGGTAATCAAGCGCATCATTCTTCCTCAAAGTGATCCCAGGGGCAAATGGACCCCTACGTACGAAGGGCCATTTGTGGTTAAACATATCTTCTCAGGAGGAGCTATGATTCTAACCACCATGGATGGTGACGACCTCCCTCACCCCGCCAATGCAGACATAGTAAAAAGATACTAAGCATGAATTAAAGACCCGCTAGGTTGACACACCTAGGCAAAAATAAGGGCTGCCCGGCGAACCAAAAGGGTTCGGGCAAAATAAGAGATGAAATAAAAAAAAATCTGTACACCCGGCAAGTCGAAAACCTGAAAAGGCGGCTTGGGCAAAAATGGGTATCCCGGTGGACTGAAAACCCGAAAGGGCGGTCCAGGCAAAGTTAGGGATAAGCGTAATACTATGTCTCATTGTATCACCTTGCATCCAGAATTCGGTATCAACTATCAGGCTCAGACGGCATCAATCAATCAGCTTCATCTTCAACTAAAGCAGTAGAGTGATGAGACGCTTGAAGACATAAAGGCGATAACAGAGTTTGAACCCAATGGGATTTTTCACATAGCTGTTTTGTTTTTCTTTTCACAAAATTGTATAAACTCTATGTTGTTCGGCGGTGTTCTCTTACTAGGACGTCAGCCTCTTGTACACAAAACGCCTATTTACAGGCAAATTCAAAAATCAATACAAATTCACTTTTCCAGACAAATTGCCAATTGTTTTTCCTTTACCTGTTTTGTCTTGCGAAGAACGTCCAATGTTCATTTTGATATACGCATTTAACATTAAATTGCTAACTCATAAATATTTGCATGCGAAACAAAGGACTAATTACAGGTGACATCAGAAACAGGGGCAATCAGAGTTGTCTAAGCGACCTAGTTGCTTGCCCACCAAGGTACTAAGGTAAGTTCAGATGAAGAATGTAACCAAGATACTTTCACT
This sequence comes from Vicia faba, assembly GCA_948472305.1. Taxonomy (NCBI): domain Eukaryota; kingdom Viridiplantae; phylum Streptophyta; class Magnoliopsida; order Fabales; family Fabaceae; genus Vicia; species Vicia faba. The sequence goes on along the minus strand of OX451736.1, from coordinate 1,369,046,032 downwards.
CCCCGCAGATTAAGACAAGATCCAACAATTCTCCCCGAGCAGAGTTGGTCTCCCATAAGCCCTACAAGGCACAATATCCCTAGCAAGTCGGCAACACTCTCCCCAAGCAGAGTTAGTCCACTGTCAGCCTTAAGGAAGTTGGATATCCCCAGAAACTCTCAATATTCCCCAGCGGAGTATACAGATGTTCCTAAGCAAGCATCCCCGGCAGTCTTAATATAAGATTGTTCCCCGGCGGAGTACAGACACCCCAGTGGAGCCACTTCCCCAGTACAGTCCAAAAGTCTCCCCAGGAGAGTTGAATCAATCTCCCCAGTAGATTCTGGAAGCTTATCCCCAGTAGATTCTGGAAGCTTATCACCTACAGAGTACATACGCATCGCCCCGGATTTATTCAAAGGTTATTCCCCACCAGAGCTTATAACTGGGTTATCCTCAGCTAATTGCCACGGAAAAATCGTCCTCGGCGAAGTTCTCCCTATCCCCCAGCGGAGTTAATCAAATTCCCCAACGTAACTTATCGACGGAATCCCCAGTGGAGTTATCATCAAATCTCAACGAATATCTCTTCCCACAGATTAATTCCCCGCAGAGTAACCTCTCCAACAAGTTTATTCCCCAACGGAGTCGTCTTCTCCTACCGGTTTATTCTTGCAACCATCATCCCCAGCGGAAATGAAGAACTCTACTCTTCAACATCAGCCCAGGATTCAACAAACTTCCCGGCATTCGTCAAGGATTTATTTTCCTAGACAAAAATACATTCATCACATTATCGTACACCATGACGCATGCATACACGCATCATAACACACAATCTCATTTCTTCTTGAGAATATCATGACATCATGCATTTCATACATCATGACATTGCATACAACTAACGTTTTGCCTTTTCAGGAAAAGGTCAATCCAAAGATGATTACTATCAACTGTCGCAGTTCCAGATTCGATTCTTGTATCTAGCCAGGGCATATCTGTGAGTGATTTGATTGTGGATTCGACACCTGTATCTAGCCAGGGCATATCTGCATGAAGAGTTTAGAGATTCGATTCCTGTATCCAGCCAGGGCATATCTGTAGACGACCAGTTCCAGATTCGATACCTGTATCCAGCCAGGGAATATCTGTAGACGACTAATTCCATATTTGATTCTTGTATCTAGCCAGGGCATATCTGTGAGTAACTGATTGTAGATTTGATACCTGTATCCAGCCAGGGCACGTCTGTAAGCAACCTTTTGAAATTCCGGATTCGATTCCTGTATCCAGCCAGGGCATATCTGTGAGTAACTGATTGTAGATTCGATACCTGTATCCAGCCAGGGCATGTCTGCATGAAGAGTTTAGAGATTCGATTCCTGTATCCAGCCAGGGCATATCTGTAGACGACCAATTCCAGATTCGATACCTGTATCTAGCCAGGGCATATCTGTGAGTAACTGATTGTAGATTCGACACCTGTATCCAGCCAGGGCATGTCTGCATGAAGAGTTTAGAGATTCGATTCCTGTATCCAGCCAGGGCATATTTGTAGACGACCAATTCCAGATTCGATTCCTGTATCTAGCCAGGGTATATCTGTGAGTAACTGATTGTAGATTCGATACCTGTATCCAGCCATGGCATATCTGCATGAAGAGTTTATAGATTCGATTCTTGTATCCAGCCAGGGCATATCTGTAGACGACCAGTTCCAAATTCGATACCTGTATCCAGCCAGGGCATATCTGTAGACGACTAATTCCAGATTTGATTCCTGTATCTAGCCAGGGCATATCTGTGAGTAACTGATTGTAGATTTGATACCTGTATCCAGCCAGGGCACGTCTGTAAGCAACCTTTTGAAATTACGGATTCAATACCTGTATCTAGCCAGGGCATATCTGTGAGTGATTGATTGTAGATTCGATACCTGTATCTAGCCAGGGCATATCTGTATGAAGAGTTCGAAGATCAACACTTGTAACAGGCCAGGAAATTATCTTTCTTTCTCAGGTACGCAAGTTCTCGCTAAGGAATCTCTTACGCGATCGACGCATCCAGATGGCATCTTTAAGCCCATCTCAACAACTATCCATTACGGTTCCAAATGGCATCTATAAGCCCATTCTCGACAAGGTTCTGTCACATCTCCAGATGGCATCTATAAGCCCATCCTCCTATCCATCATCTCTCCAAATGGCATCTGTAAGCCCATTTCCGACATCACACTACTGATATTCTACTATGCGAGTGCAAATTTCTGGGCACTCTAGTATTCAATCATCTTCCACCTTCGGATCACGAAAGGCACGCAAGCCAATCTACATCCTAAGGTCTAAGAAGATTGAACAGGGGAAACAGTTGTACCCCAAAATTTGCCCTCCCATATTCTTCAAGATTTGTCAAGATCAATCTTCAAATGGATCAAGGATTGCACAGTTCAAATGCCTCATAAGCCAGTCAAAATTAGGGTTTTGGTTCTCTCAGTGAACTTGAGGCTTTCAATGGCTCAATCAAGTCCCATAGGCCTCCATACATTGCCAAGCATCTACATGTCAAGTCTCAAGGCTCACAGCATCAAATTGCACAGTCAAAAGCCCCATTTGCTACACAGTCAACTGTAGGGGTAAAATGGTCATTTTGCAGTCAAAAGTAAAATTTTTTGGTCAACATCTTATTTTGAAGCCACAATCATCATTTGGTCAAGTCTTGACCATGATTCCACAAGAATGGCTCAAAAATCATCAAGATGCAAAAGTTTCCATTTTGGGACAGCTATAAAGTCAACTGTACATTGACCAGGGCATAACTTTTTCATGGTTCATCAGAAAAATCCCATCCAATGCTCATTTTGAAGGGGATGACATTTCCTACAACTCATCTTCACATTCCAAGTCCAAGAAATGCTCTCACAAAAAGTTATCAATTTCTACATTATAGGTCATTTTCAAAAGTCAACAAAAAGGCATTTTAAGTCAAAGACCATTACTTGAGATTGGTAAATTCAAATGACATGGGACCAAAGGCATTGGTTAGAGGACTTCAGTACCTTTCCAAAATGTCTAAGAACATGTTCATAAGATCAAAATTGAGCAAGATATGCATTGGAGAAGTTGGGAAATTTTTTAGAAATGGCAAAAGTCAACTATCCTTAAAACTTCAATTTTTGACAAAAGGGCCCACTTTCTTCCACTTGATTCAGCCTTGTCATTCCATACACGTGTCCCATGCTTAATTTCAAGATCAAACATTTATTTTTCTATTTTATTTAATTTTTATTGATTTAATTCATTTTAAATCTATAATAATTCAAATAAAATCAAAAACATTAATGGAATAGCTTTTATGTGTCATATGCCAGCTACCAAATTCGTGCCAAGCCATTTTGAGCATAAAATCCAAGTTTTGCTCCAAGTATGGAATGTTCTTCAATGGTGTTAAAACAAAATCTCCAAACTTAATTGCACAAGGTTAAGGCTCAGCTGCTAACCTAATTTCATTCATACATACATAAGCAAACAAGCCAAACCTAATTCACGACCCAAGCATCACTGAAACGGCCAAAAGCAAAACTGAAAATTGTCAAATAAGTGTGAGATCAAAAACATAGTTTCAGACATTTCCAGATCAAACTAAGCACGTGGCCCTCTTCCTTGCCATCCCCTGAAGCCAACACGACCCTTGCCAAGGCTTAAGACTCTCTACACAGCGCTGCAAGTACTCATGAAATCACCTCTGAACATGGAATCGTGTTTCTCTATTCTTGCATGATTTCTCAAAAATATTTGCATATTCATACTCCTTGTTTGATTTCTAACCTAATGGCATCATTCAATTTCATTTTTAGGCCTTATGTGACAATTCCCGTGTCTAGGGTTTATTTGTATGTTTTTTAGGGATTTTATTTTCAGGTGAAATCAGAACAAATATGGAGCAGGGATGAACTCAGGAGACATGGACGACACCAACCATGGTCTTGGAATGTTTTTTTGAGGCCTAGGGACAATTCTAAGCATAGCCTACGAAACTACCTGCGGATAAAAATCCGCAGGTAAATAACCAGGGATTTTGATGAAGAAGATGATGATGCATCACTGTGTGATTGGCTGGTTTCAAACAAACACGCGTTTTTTTTATTTTTTAAGCATATGTGTTGATTCACTAATATATTAACCATTGCTTATTATTATTTCAATTGAAACGTGTAGCTCAGATGGTCAAGGCGTGCAAGCATAATCCCTTGGGACCTGGGTTCGAACCCCAGGTCCCCCCAAAATTATTATTTCTTGTTTTTCTTCACATAATTGTGTGCAGGGCTCAAAAGAAATTTCACCATACACCTCCAGTTCACAAAGCGCCATGTGGCCTCAAGTGTGGATCCTGTGGCCAAAGATGATGACCACCATACACCTTGGTCAAAGCACACGCAGCCAATTGCAAAAAGTCAACAAGGCTTGAGATAATGGGCCTCACAATTCTAGAATTCACCCCCATTCTGGGCCCAGAACCCCCCTTTGGTTCATCCTTTTTTCTTTTATTTTATATTTTCCATTTTATTTATTAACCTTTTTCTTATAATTATTATTATTATCACTAAAACTAATTAATTAACATTTTCACAATAAAAATTCAGAAAAACTAAAAAATGTAAATATTTTATTTTTATTAATTTCACTTAGGTAATTATTTTGTAAATAAACATTAACTTAAATTAATTTAGTTTAATTAGGTTTAATTTTAATCCTTTTATAATAAATAAAAACAAATTTAGACTTAGTATTTTCTTTTGACATTTTTAATTTTTTTATTTATTTTATTTCATTAAAACATAAAAAAACATAAAAACATTTTTTTTAATTGATTAATTGATTAGTAAATTAGGTTTAATTTCACTTAATTGCAAAAAGGGACAATCTCATTCTTTCTCAAAAAAAGGGTCAAAACCCTAAGGACGTCCCGATTCAATTCTTTCGCGCGCAGTTTATTTTAATTCAATATTTTATATTTATGTATCTGCTCGGAAATGTAGTAGTTAATTAGGGTTTATCGCTTTATTTACTATTTCTCGCATTTCTTATTTCCAAACGGGTTTTTGTTTTTGGCGATGTATAGACCCGCGCCTTGTAATAGTTAGATTTACCTTTTCCGCAATTTATTTTCCGCACCCTTAACTGTTAATATGCATGAAAGACTTGTATGAAAAATAAAACCAATCCGTAGCTCACAAATGCATGTACAAGATAACATAAACTGAAACAACACACATGCACATGCCACTCTTAGGGTACGCCTCACTGGTTGCCTCGACGTGGTCATCAAGTATAGGACGTCTTAGAGGTCGCCCTCCTGTCCAAAGATCCAGTTGCCTCAGATAAAAAGGATCTAGGACGTTAGGGTTACCGCTAAGGTGTCCTACCATTGCTTTGGTGACTACACATGTCCCTAATAATCGAATTGACCCGAATAACTCCAACGATGGTATTACCTACCTCTCAATGGTGGGATAGCACTATCTAAAGGACTCTTACACAGCCTAATTCCTTAGAGTAGGTAGATTCTCCTGGGTACTTGCTCTTTCAAACAAACAAAACAACTTTTTACACCTACACTTTCAAAAGGTTTTCAAACAAATATTTCATACACTCTTGAGGACAGATACAAGAGTTACTTAGAAATCTTTCAAATGAAACTTTTTTTTTCAAAACCCACATACACTTGAAAAGCAAACAATCTTTTGAAAACATAAGATCAAGTACCTAAGAGCCCGTGGATAACCACGGATAGAAAGGGTGCTACCACCTTCCCTTTTTATAAATCTACCTCCCGAACCGAGAAACATTCTCAAAGAAGGAATTTTGCTGTGCTTTTGTCCTTTCCATGTTGGAGAACATAAAAGACGGTGGCGACTCTTGCTTACCGCGACATTTCGTGAACCAGCTTAAAAAACAGTCAGTTCTATTTCCACCGATCACAAAGATCAATAGAAAATTCTTCTTCCATTTCTGGAGGCACATTTGTAATATCATCTGGGAAAACTTTTGGAAATTCACGCACAACTTGAAACTTATCTAAAGCAGTCTAATTCTCAATGGACAAGGACTCCATTAATGAAAATACCAGAGCTTCATCTTGCATAAATTCCTTCAACTGTCTAGCAGATAAGAATCCCGCTTCCTCTTCCTCATAAGGAGTAGAAAACCACACATGTTTGTTGCAACAGTTAATATGAACATAATTATATTCCAACCAGTTCATACCCAAATTACATCTAGACCACTCAGCGGTAAACAAACTAGATTAACAAAGAAGTCTCTGTCATATATGGACAAAGGACACTTCAAGCATACTAGAGAAGTAGTTACCGGTCCCTTAGCTGGAGTTTCGATAACCATTTCTCCATTCATAGAGGATAACTCGAGACCCAACTTTTTAGCACAATCAGCAGCAATAAAACAATGCGTATCACTAGTATCAATAATAGTAATTAAATGAGTACTATTAATGAAGCAAATATCTTTAACCAAACGGTCTCCACAGGATGTCTGAGTTCCAGCTAAAGAAAAAAATTTCCCACCATTCTGAGCTTTCTTCGATTTCTGGCACTGAGTACTGATGTGTCCTTCCTCGCCACAGTTGAAACATATCACTGCCTTGGGTCTACAGTCAGCTACCTCATGCCTGACCTTACCACAACGAAAACACCCTTTCACTTCTCCAGTACATGCATTCTTCGGTGACCTGGCTTCCCATATTTGTAACAGACAATGTCAACATGAGCACCTCCCCTACCGGTTCTTCCTCCATCAACAACCCTCTGTCTCCCTTTGTCATTTGGAGCATTGTAAAGCTTCCCACGATTCTGCTGTTGCCTACCTCTTTTCTCAGTTATAACTTTATAGTGAGCCTTACTGTCTTCCTCATAAATTCTACAACAATTCATCAAATCCGAAAATTTACGAATTCGTTGATACCCAATTGCTTTCTTGAACTCAAAATGTAAGCCATTCTCAAACTTGAGGCACTTAGAAAATCACTACAAGAAAATTGGCAGATTGCGACAGGTATTTTTGTAGATTACGACGGTTAAAACCGTCGCAATTTGCTTTCCACGATGGTTGCTTTACCGTCGCAGAAGTGTGTGTCCCCAACCTATTTCGCGACGGTTACAAAAACTGTCGTTCAAGTTTACGACGGGTTTGGAGCTGACATAATCAAGTATTGGTGACTGTTTGATACCGTCGTGACTATCTTTTGAGTTTCTTTTAATTATTGATGGCGACGGTTCGATACTGTCGTGAATATCTTTTGAAATTGATTAAATTGTTTATGGCGACGGTTCGATACCGTCATGACTTTTGTTGATTATTTTTAATTGTTGATTACGACGGTTCGGTACTGTCGCCATGACTTTTGTTTATGTCTTGATTTTTTTTTATTTTTCTATTATATATATTTTTTATTTAAATTATTATCTATGTAAAAAATTTTAAATATAGTTTTTTTTTTGTGTTATTTTTTTCTTTAAATTATTTCTTCTTTAATATATTTATTTATAGTATTATTTTTTGTTTTATTTTCTATCACTTTGTAATATAGTAAAAATAATTTCAATAAAAAATATTTAACATCAAATAAGCATTATAATATCCAAAAAAATGTGTGTTCCATAATAATGTAAAATGCGAGTTCCATAATCATGTCAAGTAGTACAAAAAACCCAAAATATATCAATTCCTAATCTTATAATAATAAGTATCATTATGCCAAAAATACATGAGAAAGTTCACAATCTAATTATCTCGATCATAGCAAAGTCTAATTTGTCCCCCCTGAAGTTCCATTATCTCCAATACGGTAGCTAGACTCAGATGAACGTCTACCATCAGCGGGTGATTCCAATCCCTAAAAAAAGGTATTAAAATAATAATCTTTAAAATAATACTCATAAAATTTAACTTTAAATGCGTCAAAATAATATACCTGTCTTATTGAAATCACAGATACAGTAATATCATAGCATACCGAGTTGCTAAATTAAGATTCTCTCCTATTTTAATTAAGATTCCACTTGACAAGATCACCAAAAAAGCCCCCGGAACTTGATTTCAGAAACTGGTATACTGGAGCAGTAAATGGTCCATTTACATCAACCTGTTTTACAAAACTTCATTACCTTGTCTCTTACTCGCATGTAATCTGTTTTGAAATACTGGATATAGAAACATTGTATCAAACCTTATCAAAAATTGGAAATTCTGCTTTGAACTTAGTGCAAGCAAATTTCTTAATTTCTTCATTTGATCCAGGCTCCTGCATGCCAAATTGATTGCAAGGGAAAGCTAGAACCTCCAAACCTGGAAAGAAAATGCATAAGGACACTAAAAATGTGAGGCTGATAAAAACATTACTTTAGAACTAAAAATCTGAGAGCTGTTCAGAGAGAAACAACAAAGTAGAAAATTGAATTTCAGTCACTTTGAAATAAATCCTTTGGAATATTTTAAATTTTCCTACAACGAAAAGTATCTAAGGCCCAGAGCTCACTTTCATGTTCCACAATAATGACCTTGACACGCTGCTTGCATTAATTACCAACTTGGAACAAAATTTGGATTGCTATAATAGCTATTCCATCCTATTGCACATTCTTCCACACCCCAAAATCGTAATTGTAATCAAAATGAAACAATCCACACTTTTTTCAGCTACTTTTAGGGGGGAAACTGTTTTTCTTTTAAAAACTCCCTCAGCTGCATTTTCTGTTTTCCATCTCCCCAACAAGCACACGACACATTTAAATTCCAAAACGGGAGCCGTGGAATGAGAATCACAGTACTATAATGTCAGACAAGTTAGTATCAATTCCAAACGGTAGAATCCTTTAAAATATGGAAATAAAACAAGATATGTTGCCTGTATAAATTGGATAAAGCATTACACAAGGAAACATACATGTATTAAGTTCCCCACGGGTATCCTCATACGAAAGTCAATCCTGTTCGAGACACTATTGGATACTAAATGTGATTGTCTCTTCTAGCAAAGATTCAAAATGTATTTTTCTACAAGTGGGATGGACTAGCCTTTTCTGCTGGACTGAACCCTCATTGGTTGAAATGGACATGCATTTAAGACCATAACAAATAGGTTTCCATATAGAGCTATGTTTGGCCGATAGAGAAATACTTGGAATAGAGATATGGTTTTTAAAGTAAGTACATCAACATATCCCATTTGGTTAGCTTCACTCAATCAAACATCAATATCCACATCTAAAAATCCCAATAAGTTACCTGTGCCTGAACTTCAATAGGAACTAGGAAGAATAGACATACTACTCTCCTTGAAATTCTGGTTGCAGATACTCAATGTCACGTCCAATGTTATGACACCGTATCTGACTTACTATATGACAGTAAATACAAAAGCAGTAAATAACACAGTCAATTGTTTACCCAGTTCAGTGCAACAACACCTACTCTGGGGGCTACCAAGCCAGGGAGAGAATCCACTATACGAGATGTTAATTCAGGAATAAACCAACCAGTTTATCTCCTTCACTTAAGACCTACCCAATGCAATTCTAATCTAAGTACAACTTAAACCTGAGTTCCTACTCACTCCCCCTCAATCACAGCAGTGATACATAAACCAATTTGACTTAAGAATTGATGAAGACACTCTTCAAAAACACACACTTGATTAAGCTTCACAGCTTTTTAATCAAGTAACACAATCACTCGTGCTTCACAGCTTTGAGTGATGTACACAACTAACTTGACTCTGCTTCACAGCTTTAGTCAAGTGACATTCAAACACTCTTGCTTCAAAGCTTTGAGTGCTACACAACCCTTACAATTGAAACCTATTCCAAGGCACTTATCACAATGATAATTGCTTGGAGTACAATAAACAAATCTATACAGATTACAAAATTGATCTTCTAATCAATCAGCAGGGATATCTTGAAAAACCGCAGCTCTGTTGAATATATAGCAGCTGCAACTTCAGTTAGGGTTTCCAAAAACCTAGGGTTGATTCCGTTTGACCTAAAGACCAGGTCACAGTACTTTATTGATCAGGTTAGGATTGAGCTAGGTTACTCCTCAGAAAACGCAAGATTCTGTTTAGGAAGGACTGAGTTATTTCCTGAAAAAACTCAGACTTATCCAATCCTGTAATCCTGCCAGTTCAGAACAGGATGTCATAACATCTGTTATGACATCTGAGAAAACCTGTCTACTGATTTAGCAAAATGTGATCATTTTGCAAACATGCTCAGATACACACTTATAAACATCAGTATTTGAGTTACAATATTTTTCTGCACATGTACCTAAAGAGTTAGTACAACCTGAACTAGAATGTTATAACATCAGTCATGACATTCACACATACACTTGGGATTTACCAAAAATGCAAGCCAATACCTAAACACCTACAAACTCCCCCTTTGGCAGATTTTTGGCTAAAGTCCCTAAACAATCAGAGATAGATAGATAGCAGCAGAAATAAGTGACAGCAGAAAAATATAGTGTCAAGTACTAATTAAGCAGTACCAAAAATATTCTCCCCCACTTTAGCCACAAATGGGCCAAAGATTACATGTTTATAAAGTTATACAGTTATCCAAAACAAAATAATGAGATCAGCAGCAGACAACAGCAGAACACACTTCCAAACTCCACCAGCAACACCACCCAGCAGCAATCAACCTTCAAGTACTGTCATCAGATCCAGAGGATTCAGGCTTCTTTCTTTTCTTGTCAGCATTTTTCTCTTTGTTTGATGTCTCAACATTCTTAGAGACATTTGGATTTGTTTCAGCATTTGAGTTTTCTTGGTTCAGAGGAGCAGAAATGCCAGGAACTGAGTGGTTCTCGTTCAGAATTCGTGAAACAATTTTTGCTATTGCTTGATTAACATAGGCTGTCCCTTCCCTATTTGCAATTTCAGGGGGAACTGAAGAGGAAGGATGAGATGGATTACCTGTATGTCTTGTTCTCAACTCTTTGGTCTTGGTGGGGTTAGTTCTATGAGAACAGATCTCCAGAACATCAGAGTCCAGACAGGAAGAGATTGTCCCAGAATCTTGATCAGAGGAAGAGGTTGAGATGGTCGTATTGGATGATGTTGGCGTTTGAGACATTTTGTCAGTTTTGAAGGACCAACAGCAAATGAGAAGAAATTCCTGATTGAGAGACTGAGTTTTGATGAGGAGACGAGAGAGGAAGGAAGCAAAGGAGTGCCTATTCAACTTCTTAAAAGAATTGTAGGAAATGAGAAAATACAATTTCAAATCAATCAGAACAGGCATAAGTCCTTTGGTCTTTGTTTTAAGCAAAATTAATTGCTACAATTCCTCATGTTGACAAATACCCAGCTTACCCCTTAAGTTTTCAAATTGGTTTGCATCCAAAGCCTTGGTAAAAATGTCAGCCAGCTGTAGCTCAGTGGCAACATGTTCCAATTTGATTGTCTTCTCTTCTACAAGGTCTCTAATAAAGTGATGTCGTATGTCAATATGTTTGGTCCTGCTATGTTGAATGGGATTATTGGATATGTTGATTGTACTCAGATTGTCACAGTACAATGTCATAACATCTTGTGTGACATTATACTCAGTGAGCATCTGTTTCATCCATAACATTTGAGAGCAGCTACTACCAGCTGCAATATATTCAGCTTCAGCAGTGGAAAGAGACACACAATTCTGTTTCTTGCTGAACCAGGAAACCAGATTACTTCCCAAAAAGAAACATCCTCCAGAGGTGCTTTTTCTATCATCAGCACTACCAGCCCAATCAGCATCACAGTAACCAGTCAGAGTCGGTTCACAGCCATGAGTATACAACAATCCATAGTTGTAAGTACCACTTACATACTTCAAAATTCTCTTCACTTGATTGATATGACTGACTTTGGGATCAGCTTGGTATCTAGCACAAACTCCAACTGCAAAGGCAATATCAGGTCTGCTGGCAGTTAAGTACAACAAGCTTCCTATCATGCTTCTATACAGACTTTGATCCACCTTAACCCCACTTGAATCTTTGGAGAGCTTTAGATGAGTAGGAGCAGGAGTCCTTTTGTGACTTGCATTCTCCATACCAAACTTCTTTACAATATTCTTAGCATACTTGCTTTGAGATAAGAAGATTGAGTCCTCCATCTGTGAGACTTGTAGTCCAAGAAAATAAGTTAGTTCTCCCATGAGACTCATTTCAAATTCAGCCTGCATCTGGTCAGCAAAGTGTTTAACCATATGTTCTGACATTCCGCCAAACACTATGTCATCAACATATATTTGGGCAACCATCAACTTCCCTCCTTCAGTTTTGACAAATAGAGTTTTGTCCAAGCCTCCTTTTCTGTAGCCTTTGTCTGAGAGAAACTTTGTTAACCTGTCATACCATGCTCTAGGAGCTTGTTTCAGCCCATATAGATCTTTTCTCAATTTGTAGACATGATCAGGATGGGTTGGATCCACAAAACCTTTAGGTTGTTCCACATAAGCTTCCTCATTTAAGTACCCATTTAGAAAGGCACTTTTCACATCCATCTGAAATAACTTGAACTTCAGAAGACAAGCAATTGACAACAAGAGTCTGATTGATTCCAACCTGGCTACAAGTGCAAAGGTTTCATCAAAGTCAACCCCTTCAACCTGGGTGTATCCTTGAGCAACAAGTCTCGCCTTATTTCTGGTGATAACTCCTTCAGCATCTGACTTGTTCTTGAATATCCATTTTGTCCCAATGATGTTAGTTCCTTCAGGTCTAGGAACCAGTTCCCAAACTTCATGTTGCTTGAATTGGTTCAGTTCATCTTGCATTGCACCAATCCAATATTCATCAGTTAAGGCTTCCTTGACATTTCTTGGTTCTATTTTGGACACAAAACAAGAATTTGAGATGATTTCTCTAGATCTTGTGATGACTCCACTATTGGGATCTCCTATGATGAGCTCTTTTGGATGATCCTTCTGAATTCTTATGGAAGGAGTCTTGCTAGCTTCCTTTGATTTAGATTCTGCTGTGGTGGAGTTGGGTAGATCATCCTGTTGGGTTGAAGTCTCAAAGAATGTCTCAACAGTACAAGGAACATCTATTTCTTCATGATAGTCATCAATTATGACATTTATTGATTCCATCATGGTTTTGGTTCTGGAGTTGAATACTCTATAAGCTCTGCTGTTTGAGGAGTATCCTAGAAATATGCCTTCATCACTTTTGGAGTCCAGTTTTCTTCTCTGTTCACGATCAGACAGGATATAGCATTTGCTGCCAAACACATGGAAGTACTTCACAGTTGGTTTTCTTCCTTTCCAGAGTTCATATATGGTGGATGAGGTTCCCTTTCTCAAGGTGACCCTGTTATGAACATAGCAAGCTGTATTCATAGCTTCAGCCCAAAAATACATAGGAAGTCTTTTGGCATGTAACATTGCTCTGGCAGATTCTTGTATGGTCCTGTTTTTTCTTTCCACAACTCCATTTTGCTGAGGTGTTATGGGAGAAGAAAACTCATGACTGATTCCTTCTGAAGCACAGAAGTCATCAAACTTGCTGTTTTCAAATTCCTTGCCATGATCACTTCTGATTCTGACAATACATCCTTCCTTCTCTCTTTGAATTCTCTTGCACAGTTCTCTGAAGACTTCAAATGCATCTGATTTTTCCCTAATGAAATTAATCCTGGTGAATCTGGAAAAATCATCCACAACCACATAGGCATATCTTTTACCACCAAGGCTCTCTACTTGCATTGGTCCCATCAGATCCATATGGAGGAGTTCTAGAACCTTAGAGGTGGTCAGATGTTTTGACTTTGGATGTGACATCCTAGTCTGCTTACCCACCTGACATTCACCACAAACTCTTCCTTCATCAATTTGTAGTTTTGGAATCCCTCTGACTGCCTCCAAGGAAATAATCCTCTTCATACCCCTTAGGTGAAGATGGCCAAGTTTTTGGTGCCACAGTTTCACCTCTTTTTCTTCTTTTGCAATGGAGCACACAGATGAGAAATTGGTGTTCTCAGCCTCCCACAGGTAACAGTTGTCTTTGGATCTGACTCCTTTCATTACTATTTCTTGTTTGTCATTGATTACAAGGCATTCAGATCTTGAGAAATTGACCTTGAATCCTAGATCACATAGTTGACTGATACTAATGAGATTAGCAGTCAGTCCTTTCACCAGCAGTACTTCATTTAGACTTGGAACTCCAGGACAGTCCAAATTACCAACTCCTTTGATTTCACCTTTAGCCCCATCTCCAAAGGTCACAAAACTGGTGGTGTGAGGCTTAACATTATTGAGGAGGTTCTTGATTCCAGTCATATGTCTGGAACATCCACTGTCAAAGTACCAGTCTTCCTTTGTAGAGACCCTCAGGGAAGTGTGAGCTATCAGTGCAGTAGCCTTTTTCTTCCATTGAGGAGCATGTGGTACCTTTTTAGACTTAGGTTTGACACATGGGTTCTGATTAGGGTATCCATGTAATTTGAAACAGAAGCGTTTTATGTGGCCATATCTACCACAATGATGACATTTCCATTTTTGGTACTTTTTCCTCAAATGCTTCTGTTCCTGATGTCGAGAGTTATGTTGAGACATCTGTTTTGACATTTGCCTACCAGAACCAGATTTCGTTGCTTTCATAAATCCTAGACCAGATTTATTTCCCACATTTTGTCCAATCTGTAGGATCTCTTCCAATTTGTCAGTTCCATTTGTCAACATCTTGACAGATTTGGTCATTTGATTCAGTTGTGAGTTCAGCAATTGAACTTCTCCTTCTAGATGACTTATAGTTTCAAGGTTTGCCCGTTTTTCAGCCTCCATCTTTATGATGAGTTTTGATTGTTTCTCATTCTGCACACAGACTTCAGTACTTCTGATACACAATTCCTTGTACGTTTCAGCCAGTTCTTCAAAAGTCACCTCTTCATCACTGATGTCACTTTCAGAGGTACAAACACCAGTTAAAGCAGTAACTCGTTTGGCAGTCTCTTCTTCAGAATTACTTTCTGAATCACAATCAGACCAAGTAACTGTCATTCCTTTTTGTTTCTTAAGAAAGGTAGGACATTCAGCTCGAATATGCCCATATCCTTCACAACCATGGCATTGAATTCCTCTGCCTTGAACTCCCTTCTCATCTGACCTTGGTCTTCTGCTGGAACTGTCAATGTTAGAGGAAATGTTATGAACATTAGACCTTGACTTTGGATCTATTCTTTTGATGAGTTTGTTGAACTGTCTTCCGAGCATGGCTATAGCTTCTGAAATGTTTTCTTCACCATCAGTGTTGGACATAAGTGCTATGCTCTTATTCTTTTTGACATCATCATTAGTGATTCCCATCTCAAAAGTCTGAAGAGACCCAATAAGTTCATCCATTTTCAACTTGCTAATGTCCTGGGCTTCCTCTATGGCAGTCACCTTCATTGCAAATCTTTTAGGCAAGGATCTGAGAATCTTCCTCACCAGTTTTTCTTCTGACATTTTTTCTCCCAGTGCCCCTGAGGTGTTGGCAATCTCCAAGATGTTCATGTGAAACTCATGAATGGTTTCATCTTCCATCATTTTTAGATTCTCAAACTTAGTGGTCAACATCTGAAGCCTTGACATTTTTACTTTGGAAGTTCCCTCATGAGTAGTTTTGAGAGTGTCCCAAACTTCCTTGGCCAGTTCATATTGATGAACTAATCTGAAAATGTTTCTATCAATTCCATTGAACAAGGCATTTAGAGCTTTGGAATTTCCCAAGGCTAGCTCATCTTCTTCTTTACTCCAATCTTCTTCAGGTTTCAGACTGATTGTCCCATCTTCCTCAGTTATGGTGGGATGAATCCATCCTTTGTCAGCAGCTCTCCAAGCCTTTTTGTCCAGAGATTTTAGGAAGGCAATCATACGAGGTTTCCAGTAGTCATAATTAGTTCCATCCAGAATGGGTGGTCTATTTCCAAAAACTCCTTCTTTGTCCATAGTGCCAGAAAGTGATATCCCTAGATCTCACCCAGTAATACAGGCAGGGTGCCTGCTCTGATGCCAATTGAAATTCTGGCTGCAGATACTCAATGTCACGTCCAATGTTATGACACCGTATCTGACTTACTATATGACAGTAAATACAAAAGCAGTAAATAACACAGTCAATTGTTTACCCAGTTCAGTGCAACAACACCTACTCTGGGGGCTACCAAGCCAGGGAGAGAATCCACTATACGAGATGTTAATTCAGGAATAAACCAACCAGTTTATCTCCTTCACTTAAGACCTACCCAATGCAATTCTAATCTAAGTACAACTTAAACCTGAGTTCCTACTCACTCCCCCTCAATCACAACAGTGATACATAAACCAATTTGACTTAAGAATTGATGAAGACACTCTTCAAAAACACACACTTGATTAAGCTTCACAGCTTTTTAATCAAGTAACACAATCACTCGTGCTTCACAGCTTTGAGTGATGTACACAACTAACTTGACTCTGCTTCACAGCTTTAGTCAAGTGACATTCAAACACTCTTGCTTCAAAGCTTTGAGTGCTACACAACCCTTACAATTGAAACCTATTCCAAGGCACTTATCACAATGATAATTGCTTGGAGTACAATAAACAAATCTATACAGATTACAAAATTGATCTTCTAATCAATCAGCAGGGATATCTTGAAAAACCGCAGCTCTGTTGAATATATAGCAGCTGCAACTTCAGTTAGGGTTTCCAAAAACCTAGGGTTGATTCCGTTTGACCTAAAGACCAGGTCACAATACTTTATTGATCAGGTTAGGATTGAGCTAGGTTACTCCTCAGAAAACGCAGGATTCTGTTTAGGAAGGACTGAGTTATTTCCTGAAAAAACTCAGACTTATCCAATCCTGTAATCCTGCCAGTTCAGAACAGGATGTCATAACATCTGTTATGACATCTGAGAAAACCTGTCTACTGATTTAGCAAAATGTGATCATTTTGCAAACATGCTCAGATACACACTTATAAACATCAGTATTTGAGTTACAATATTTTTCTGCACATGTACCTAAAGAGTTAGTACAACCTGAACTAGAATGTTATGACATCAGTCATGACATTCACACATACACTTGGGATTTACCAAAAATGCAAGCCAATACCTAAACACCTACACTCCTAATCTTAAACATTATCCAACTCAAAACAAGGAAGAATGGACATACTACTCTCCTAATCTTAAACATGATCCAACTCAAAACAGGGAAGAATAGACATACTACTCTCCTAATCTTAAACATGATCCAACTCAAAACAGAATGATTTCAGAAGTAGATAGATTCAAAATGAAGCTACACTGTCAAAATATCTAGTCACCAATAATCATATAAAAAATATAGGAAAAATAAACAAATAACTATGCTCCATAAGTAACATACCTCTATCTTTAAAATTTTCATACAAGTGCGAGAGTTCTGTGTAATTTGATGATGTCAAGCCACTGCCATTCATTCAAAGGAAATCATTCAATAGGAGGATCATAACATACCAGAAACTTTGACACAACATTCTAGGTATTTGATTTGAACCTTCTCAAATAGAACTTGATTAGCAGAAATTGACTAATCACTTCGGAGATACGCTTATATAGAACACACTATTTATTTTTAAATGAAGACTCACCACCTAATTTGTTAAATGAATAACACCGAATCCATCCTATCAGTTCGGCTTGAATAATGCCCCCCTCAATATTTGTAATAATTCTAAATTGCGGATGCGTGAATAAATGCTTGCAACCCATGCGGTTGCAATACATTGCGGAAACTTCTAAAACCCTAATACTATGTACTACAATGGAGAACTATCTGCTTAAGCATACCTAAAATTTTATGTTTGGATTGGTGGGATGTGATGGAATGAAATAAAATGGAGTGGTATATAATCAGATTCCCTTGTTTGGATTTGCAAATAATGGATAGTTGTGTATTTTTTATAAGTTGACGGAACGGAACAAAACAATTTAGTTCATTCCATTGCTCCACTCCACTCCATTCCATAATATTCTATTATGCTCCGCTCCTTTCTAATTCATCGATCCAACCATAACCTAAAGGGAAAGTGAGTGCAATTTCCCCTAAACATAACATTACAACTGAAAAAAATAAGGCTTTCACACAAATATAAAGTGAATAAATCATACCATCGTGAAGCAACATTGAAAATCAAGAGAACCTTCCCCTTGAATTTGCTAAGAGAAACATCCTTCTTATCAATATCCTGCACCACACAAAAATCACAATATCCTGCGTCAAAATTTAACTTTAACTTAGCTCTTTGGAAGATAAGGGGTAGATGATTCATCATGCATTCATGTTCTGATCTAGCCTATTGAAATCAACACAAAGCCAGCTCAGTTATCTTTCATCAAGAGATTCAAACAAACCATGCAATGCTAATATGAGAAACCTTTGACAGATTCTAATCATAAGGTTTATAATTTCACTTGATCCATTAGTTAGATTCTAACATTTGCCAATAAAATATTATAATCAGAAAGTCTTACTAGATTTATCTTAGATTTCAACTTTGGCAGACACTCTGTATCAATAATCATCATAGCATTTGCTACAAAATAGTAGTACTACTTGTTACAGAAGTGAAAATATCCTGATACAAAGGCAAAGAACAACATATATGTTCTCTAGTTAATCATAGAATTACTTGTTAAACAATACTAATAACGTTGAAAATGCAAGAGAGTTAAGAAAACATACCAAGAAAAGTAGAAGGAAATGCTGAACCAAACCTAGCAAATCAGGATGAAATGGTAGAAGTCCTGCAACCCAACCAAGGTTTAAGAACCCCAAAATCTAAAATAAGAATAAGAATTGAATTCCCAAACAAAGGAATCTAATTCAATTTCAAAAAGTAAAACCTTTGTTGCTAGCAAATATGACAGAAGCAACACAAGTCACTCAAATAAACATGCTTTGGTCAGAATCACACTCTGCAACAGAATATGATGCTTAAATGGTTATAAAGTCCTTTTACAACACCCACTAGGCACTATATAGCATAGCATATCAGAATTCTATAAACTCAGCCATACCTTGAGTTGAGCATTACAACAAACACTTGATGAGCATCATTTTAGTACTATTCTAGTCAGGTTTCAGTATTGCTATTTAACTATTCAAAATAATCATTATACATTGCAACTTGTCAATAAACATATAGTATATATTTTTGCATCTAGGCTGTGTATAATATATTGATAGGAAAAGGACAAATTTTAGAAGAAAAAAATGATAGAAAATCAAGGGAATCAAAAATTGGAATCACTAGTTATGATTATTGATGAAAATAACTAGTAATCCACGGTGAAGATTCACTGAAATTTTTGAAGCAGTTTTTCCCTGCACATTGATTGAGCTATGTGCAAGTATTGACACTGTTTTTATTAGTGCAGAAAATGACTTAGCAGAAGAAAGTAAATAAGACAAATTTAATAATAGTTTTGTATGGAAACTTATGAGAAGGACATAACAGAACAATAACAACAATTACTTTGATGTGAATCAATTTTCATGAGTTGAAAAAACAAAGCAGAACCTGAAGATTGTTCGTTTTGACGTAGGACCAAACACGCATGAAACAGGTTAATCGAGAAGTCTGAGATTGACCGACGAAGTCTCTGAGAGTGGGAGGAAGGTTAACGAGATCGATCAAGTTTGCGAGCTTTTTAGGGTTATCAGTAACGGCTTTCTTCATTCGCTGAGGAAGCATTCTTCACTTCAATTCACGATTTGTAATGGCTGCGAGACGGGTTTATCAAAATTCTAACTTCAGAGGAAATGTGCAACTCAATTTGTGTTTAGTTAGGATTAGGTATAAATTTAACAATAACATTGTGTTTCAACTATATATGTGAATATTATGTCAAGCTCTATGTATATACTTTAGCTCATGATAAATGATTATTTAGGTATAAACTTAAAATCATTTTTCAACATCAATTAAATCCATATATCATGTTATAAAAGTCATGTCTTTCGAGGCATAACCATAAGTTACCCTTGGTCTAGTCCTATCAGACCGTCTCGACATCTCATAGATCCTCCTCAAGCATAATACAAATATAACAAGCATTGAGAAAAAGATTAAAGATTAAATTTATTTGATTGATTAAATTGAACATAACACCATTGTCGTATCAAATTCATAGAATATATAATAATGCATAAACTTAACCTTAACAAGAGAGAACTTAAATATACATAACAATTATAATTAGATAAAATATATAAGTTAGCAAGAGATTTTTAAAGGTTTTGGGTGCGACGGTTGTTTTACCGTCGTGAAATGAATTTTAGGATGGATAATTTTACCGTCGTGAAAGGTTTAAGGGTGCGATGGGTGCTTTACCGTTGTGATATGCCTTTTAGGACGGTTAATTTTACCGTCGTGACTAGTTGTTGGTGAAAAATCAATGTTAAAAGTGTTAAATGGGGGCCGACGGTTGTTTTACCGTCGTAATAATAATATTATGATGGTTAAATATACCGTCGCAAAATAAATATTAGGGACGGTTGGTGTCAACTGTCGTAAACACTGTCTCTATATGTCAATTACGATAGTTATCACATAACTGTCACAATTTTTGTGTCGTTAAACACTAATTTTCTTGTAGTGAATTCAGCTGTCTCCTCCGTGTAGTGAGGATAAAAGTTTACCAACTCCAGAAATTTGGCAGCATACTTTGTTACCGTTAAATCCCCTTGTTTTTGTTCCAGATATTCAATCTCCTTCTTTTTACTGACATCCTCTTGGTAATACTTCACCAGGAATTCCCTACGAAACAAAGTCCAAGTAATAGCCTCACATGTGCCTTCCAGTCTCTGAAGAGTAGCTACCCACCAGTCATCAGCCTCTCTTGCCAGCATATGCGTACCAAAACCCAGTTTTCGTGCATCATAATAGTTCATGACTCGAAAGATCCTTTCAATATCCTTGAGCCACTCATGTTCTCCTTTGGGATCATGCTTCCCTTTGAACGTAGGTGGATGGTTTCTTTGGAAAGTTTCCAAAGCACGAGTCTCATTGTTCCCACCAGCATTAGGCTGATTCTGCATTGCCTGAGACAAAGCCTGCAACGCATTATCAAGTGCACCATTGCCTCTTCCAACCATTACTCTCTGTTACATCACAACATCAAACAGTTAGATAGAAAAACATCGACAATATTCCAATGTCACACTACACTAACGACTCAACAACCTGTCCGGACGAACCGACCTGCTCTGATACCAATTGTAACACCCCACTTTCCCATAATAGTAATTACATTAACATATATCATAGTACATAAGAAGGATGTCACATACTTCAA
Organism: Vicia faba; assembly: GCA_948472305.1. Taxonomy (NCBI): domain Eukaryota; kingdom Viridiplantae; phylum Streptophyta; class Magnoliopsida; order Fabales; family Fabaceae; genus Vicia; species Vicia faba. The sequence goes on along the minus strand of OX451736.1, from coordinate 1,369,024,670 downwards.
ATATTCATAAATTTTAAAGTCACTTTATTACTTCTATTATTTGAACATAATCAATTCGGCAGCAGAATAATAAAATTAGTTCAATTCCATGTCATTACAACTTTAACAACAAATAAAACTCCACAAATGTGTGGTATAACATAAGTCAAATGAAAGATACGTAACAAATGAAATAAAGCAAAACATAACAAAGACTCCCAATTCCTGTGTTACATATCAGAGCGACTCCTAGGACTCGACCGTGTAACACTCACTCCAAGCATTACTCGGGTATCTGATTATCTATACTCCCAGAGGAGCACAAACACAACAACATAAAAGGGGTGAGAATTTCATTCAATAATAATACGGTGAATATCACATGCTAAGGAGTAGTAATCACACAGTCCACACATCACACAGTACTTCTCAACATAACACATCGTTCACGTAATGCAACATCAAATTGAATCCATGCAATGCAATGAGACCGACATAAACTCAATGCATGTGGTACCATCAGGGCATAAGCCCTAATCTCATATTCCAATTTGGGCAATAACAGGGCATAAGCCCTCATCACAACACCATTACAGGCTAACAACAGGGCATAAGCCCTCATCACCATGCAACATGCAACATCATATGCAACAAGATAACTATACAAACACAAGGCATACGCCTTCAACATAGTGCTAATTTAGGCCATCAACATCATTATCATTATAGTCATCAATATCACCTTATAAAAACATCGTAAGCAAAGCAACATCGTAATAAACAACTCACCATTTCGGTGTAACAAGGGGAAACTATTCCTATCCTAACTTAGGTACTAGGAATATAATCCTTATCATTCATTTTCCTCCTTCAAATTAAGGTTCATAACATTATCTAACTACTGCTTCCAACGACACATCAATCGGGTTCCTAAAGATAAAGTTATGGTCGATTCAAGGAAGCCAAAATAACCATCAGTTACTGTCATCCTTCGCCCGACGAAGCCCTACTTTGCCCGGTGACGCTGCCTTCGCATCACTCTTCGCTCAGCGACGCTAGGCATGACGCACTCCAGTAGCTCGTCCAAAAATATGCCTCCTCTTCGCCTCCAACTTCGCCCGATGAAGCACTGTCGCCCGATGACACTCCCTTTATCGCCCGACAATTCCCTGCAAACAAGGTTTTACTATTTGCGATTTTGTAGTGTATCAGACCTATTTCCTGCGATTTTGTCATATTATAGGTCCTAATATGCTGTCTAAACACATGGTTTTATCACCTATCAATCCATCACAATGCACCACTATCCATACACCAATTATGGATCATATCCCATCATCAAACCCTTTAATCCTAATTTCCATTACTAATAGGTTTTAGATTGTGGTTTTGTGATACCATCATCATGGCAACAAAAATCACCAACAACAATCACAATCATAACATCACAATTTCTTGTAGTATCACATACATCAACATCAATCAAATCAAACAAAAGCAGATCATACATCAATCATTCAAAAACAACTTAAGAGGGAAAGGGATCCTCACTACCTTCTCTGTTACTACGTGACAATAGTTTTTCTCCCAAATAGTCGAACCCTCTTCCATTGTATTTTATTATTACTAACACTCCACTAACGATAATAATAATATTAATAACAATATTAAAAATATTAATAATAACTATAATAATAATAATAGTATTATCCCTCAAAACTAAGTTTCACCACAAAATGCCAAAGCAAATTCAAAATCAACAAATAATGACTAAGTATTTAAATGGGGCATTACACTACACGGTGTTAAGCGCCCATCTTCCTAAGGCGACCGTGCTAAACGATCCTCAAGTGACTGAATCGTCCTCTCACTATGACCATCGGTTTATGGATGATAAGCTGAACACAAACGCAACTTCATACTCAAAGCATTTTGTAAACTCCCCCAAAATATCAAAGTAAATCTCATCTCCTTATCTGACACAATGCTAGATGGGATACTGTGCAAACTAACAATCCTTTCAATGTACACCTTTGTTAACTTCTCCAATGGGTAATCCATTCTAATTTGTATAAAGTGACAGATTTCATCAATATGTCCACAATAACCCAAATAGTCTCGAAACTCTTTGATGTTCTTGGTAAACCTGACTCTAAATCCACCGAAATGTTATCCCATTTCCATTCAGGAATGGATAACGGTTGCATCAAAACCGACGGTTTCTGATGTTCAATCTTCGACTTCTGACAAGTCAAACAAGAATACACAATCTTCATAATTTCTTTCTTCATGCCAGACCACCAAAATATTTTCCTCAAGTCTTGATACATCTTCGTAGCACACAGATGAATACTCAATCCATTACGATGCCCTTCCTCAAGGATACTCTTTTTCAGCTCAGCTATATGCGGAACACAAACTCTATCACGAAATCTCATGATGCCATTTTCATCAATTCAAAAAATCACCACCTCGACCATGATTGATCAAAGTCAACCGATCCACCAAACACAAATCAAATTTTTGACCTTCCAGAATCTCATTAAGAATGCCACCAGTAAGATTCAACATACCAAGCTTAACTCTAGAAGAAGTATCTTCACAAATAAAACTCATATATCAAAATTGTTCAATTATTTCTAACTCTCACATTATCAACATCGTCATATGCAAAGATTTCCTACTTAATGCATCTACTACTACATATGTTTACTCAGATGGTAATTCAAACCAAAATCATAATCTTTCATAAATTTTAACCATATCCTCAGCCTCATATTCTACTCTTTCAAATCAAAAAGATATTTCAAAAATACCTTCACCATATGATTCCACACCACCAAACACTCCTCACTCACCAATCCTAATTTCTGATTCCCCTACTCCCTCACCAATTAACCGTCCAACTGATTATCTCAGAACTGTCATTGATCTAGAAGCGCTGGACCATCTAGCTTCAACCACCAACAAAATTTCCATTCCCAAACCAAAACCAACCTTAACCAAAACAGATGTTGGTAAGAACTTGTTGTTTTTTGAAACAGAAATACAACAATGGGATACTTCTTTGAATCAAGCAAGTCAAGAGAATTCTAATCCTGCTGCTTCTGATTCTCTTTGGAATAGATTCATAAAATCGTTCAACTCTGAATCCCATAGGCTGAAAGAATTGAGTTATGAGATGGATCAGCAGAACTTTAGTGATCAGCTGAAAGCCTTGAAAGACCAAGTTCTGAGTCACTGGGACAAGAAAGAAATTCTTCTACTGGAAAATGCTCCCTGGAAAGAGCACCAACCATGAGAAGCCCTTGAACCAGATTCTTATAGTCACCCTCTGACTACTGCTCCAGAAAAGGAAATTGCAACAAAAGAAGTAGTTGAATCAGAAGATGCTGCAGAGTGTTCTGAACGAATTGCAACCTCTGAGGAAACACCAGCTACATCTCTGGTCATGCAAACCCTGGAAGAGATGAAGAAGGAGAATGCTTTAATCCATGCAAGGTTGGATAAGCAAGAAGACACAAACAAAGAAATAAGAGATATATTGGATAAGCAAGAAGACACTACCAAAGAAATCAAGTATATACTGGGAAAGCAAGAATAATCAAGCACTCAGATTAAGAGCTTGCTGGAAGCGTTGTTCACACGACTTCCCCCTCCATCTTAGATTTTCTTTAACTTGTTTTCTGTATTTTTCATCTTACCTTCTTTGTTTCTGAAAGATGTCATTGCAGTCTATTTTCAATACAAATCATCATTTTTGACTCTGATAATTTATGATTATATTGTTTTTTGATACCTGACAAAAAGGGGGAGAACGTAAGATATTTTCAATAACAGTTTACCGGGACTAAGTCTCAAACATTCTGAATATCTTAACTTCTTATTTATTTTTTGAAAGCTTAAACAGGAACAAATTATGACATAGACAAGAGGAGATGCATCAAAAGCTCTGATAAGAAGGAACTCCAGAGAAGTATCTTATCTCTATCTGAGTACTCAACTCAGGGGGATACTCTCTTAAGCTTTGTGTTCTGTATATTTTTATTGAAAAATCCTAGTTTTTGTCATCATCAAAAAGGGGGAGATTGTTAGAACAAGTTTGATTCTACAACCCTCATAAGAGTTTTGATGATAACAAACACAAAGAACAAATATGCACTCTAAATTTATGTTTTATGTTGAACAGAAGTTCTGACTAAAACAACATCAGAAGTTAAGCCACAAAAGCACTCAAGCTGGAAATTAGAATGTTCTGAAGCATAATGATCAGCATCTGCGCTAAAGAGAAATATATTCTGATTCTGAACGGAAGTCCAACACGCTAACAAAACCTTATGCTTCTGACTTCCCAAGTTCTGAAGTAAAGCAGCATGCAAGATTCCTAAGATCTGAAGCGTTACTTTTCCATTAAGGGAGTATCATGTGCAACGGCTACATTCAGACAAAGATCTTCTTTGTATGGAAAGTGCATTAAGTGTCCATTATCATGTTTCCATTTGGACAGAATTGTCACGCCTATATAAACAAGTTCAAAGTGTAAATCATTTACGATTTCATACAACTGCTCTATACAATCTCAAAAAGCTGTAAAAAGTCATATTCATACTATACTCAATTTGTGTAATACATCACAGTAGTGATACATTTTTTGTAACAAAAAACAAATAGTACACAATAAACCTTTTCTTTTGATTAAGTGATTTTCCTTGAGATATATCAGTTTTTGGTTGTACTCAAGAAGACTTTGGCAGTTGTCAAAGTAGAATTGCAATCAGTTTGATTAGTGAATTAAATCCTCGTTGGAGATAGGAGAAATCACCTTGGCGGGTGGACTGGAGTAGTTTGAGATCAAGCAAACCAGGATAAAAATCTTGTGTCTATTGCTTTTGATCTTTAAAGTTTCAATTCAACCCCCTCTTCTTGTGTTTTTCACTTCTTCAGTAACAACCTCTAAAACCCCATAGAATAATACATCATAAATTAGAGTAATATAATCTTGCATATTAATCAAGAGTGTCACACATAATTCAAAAACCACATACACATGTCATTCTCAATAACACTTCATTAAAATTCATGCTTTTCATATACTTGCACTTATGAACTTCGCAACAGAAATATATTTATTCAAACAAATACAATATCCGAGTCTCATAATACATCATTCATTGAATAACTTAGGCATTAAAATCCAACTCACTAAATAATTCCAATAAGGATAACAAAACAAAAGAGTATACAAGGTATCTCTCAAAACATGAATTCAAAATGTTCCCCAGTGTTAGATAACAACAGAGCATGACTAAACCCAACAATATATTTATGAACTTCGCAACAGAAATATATTTATTCAAACAAATACAATATCTGAGTCTCATAATACATCATTCATTGAATAACTTAGGCATTAAAAACCAATTCACTACATAATTCCAATAAGGATAACAAAACAAAAGAGTATACAAGGTATCTCTCAAAACATGAATTTAAAATGTTCCCAAATGTTACATAACAACAGAGCATGACTAAACCCAAAAATAAAAATGCGGTAAGCAAATAAAGATAGCTTCTTCAGTTACACTCCTGCTAGTACCAACACTAATCTTGAGTACCTGAGTGATACCATTATAAAACATCATTTCAACAGAAGGGTGAGAACTCACATAATTATCGAAATCATATAATGAAATATAATGTGTAACATACATGCATAAAGATAATCTACTCACAATTCATAGGCTTTACATACATTGAATCACCCAATCATTCATACTATTAACAAGTATACACCCACAATCCACAATTTCACAAGCACATCATTTTCACATTGTGCACATAACTTCAAATTATGACATAACACAATGGAATCAATGGAAGACTAAAATGCAATACTCATGCATGTGGTACCAATCGGTACTATTTTTATTCAGTTTTTACTTTAAATCGGGTTCGTTCCCTAGACTAATAACACACAAAAAGCTCGTTCCCGAAGCTTTTAAATCCCGCTCTAGGTTTGGGACAAGTCACTGTCTCCCACAGAACTAACAAGCATTTCCTCTTGACAATAATGATGCATGTGCAATTTCATCAACCATAAGCAACTAAGACCACCCCACAATCGTAACATACATGCATATACTCAATAATTCGTCAAAATTGAATTACCACACAATTATACATACATGCATATATTCATAAATTATACACATACAATTTACTTTCATAGTGTAAACATGTCAAACCATCATAATAACACATAAAAAGCGATTTACAACAAGGTCATTACGACTCAACACCCAATCACAAACATACATAAAACACATAAACCAAGTTTCATGTTTTTATCAAATAAACATTCAAAATACACCCAACACATAGTTTTAATGATTTTAAAATTATTCGTAATTTTTTATAAAACATTATAATACATAATTCCATATAAAGAAAAAGAAAATATTAAATTTTAACTCCCAGGTCGCGTTAAGCGCGCTACACGGAGCTAAGCGCCCATCCTCCCGAGGCGATCACACTAAGTGCGCTAAATGACACAAAGCACCCTCTACGAAAACCAAAACATTCTGTTGCAATGATAATGCATCTCGCTATATGATTTTGACCCAAAATCCATATTTTTACACCAAAATAAGTTGTGGTTTTCATAGTATATTACTCATAATCCCTAACATGACAACACAATGATATACCAATCACATAGATCTCAATCAAAACCTAAGTGATTCAAACATGGGAAAATCGTGAAATTGATCCTAATACATGTTACTACCCATCATTCATTATCATACAATCCTAATAACCAATTGAAATCCCACCCTTACCTTGTTCTTAGTTGATTCCAATGAATTTTGTGTTCTTCCCTTTTTTCTCTTCTTTTCACGTGTAATGACTCTAACCTTTTCCTTCTTTTGTTAAACCCCTAATAAAATAAATATAACTTCTAATTCCAACTATCTAGTTAATGGGCTTATTATCCACACCCTACTAACTCTCCACATTCTCCCAATTAAGCCCAATTACTATTATTTCACTATTTATCTACAATTCTAACTAATTAATTAATTATTCACTAACTGACATCATTTCCTAATGATAACTCAGTTGTTCGATAATCTCACCCCGACGAACCCATCACATAAAGTACACATCAAATGATTGAATTAAACCATATACTCACAAAGTCAGACAACTAACTAATTAATAATTATATAACTAATTAGAAAAATCAGGGTGTTACACACTTGAGCTGTTATGTGATGGTAATTGTGAATTATGTGATGGTAATTGTGAATTATTTGATTACATGATATTTTGATGATAAAAGATATACATATGATTTTATGATGTATTCGTGAATATGAAGTATTAATGGTTAGTATTGAAGTTGTGAAAAACACAAAAGGGGGGGGGGGGTGTTGAATTGAAAAACTTGGATCAAATGGAATAAAAACAACTTAATGATACAGTATTTTTATCCTGGTTCGTTTGATCTCAAACTACTCCAGTCCACCCGTCAAGGTGATTTCACCTCTCTCCAACGAGGTCTTATTCCACTAATCTTCAAACGATTACAACATCTACTTTAACAACTGTTAAAGTCTTCTTGAGTACAACCACAAGCCGGTTAATCTCAAGGAAATCTTTTACAAATAATTGAACAAGAGTGTGTTGTGTTTTCTAACAAAACAGTATATCACAACTGTGATAATTACACAGATTAAGCTTGGAATAAAATAAATTTGCTAGAGCTTGAATATGCGTGATTTGGAATTCTCTGCAAATTGATGTGTGCGTACGTACGTGCTTCTTTCACAAGCAGAATTGTTTATATAGGCAAGCAAGAGACGTTGTCCATAAAGCAAGTTTAATATTAATAACACACTTTCCTTTTGAAGAAGATCTTGTCTGAAGAAAGCCGTTGGCATTTAATTCTGTATTGAATAACCAGTAACGCTTCAGAGTCTTATTTGCTTTAATTACTGATAGCACTTCAGAGTGTTGATGACTTGGTTAAGATGTCTTTGTTTCAGAGTCAGAGTGTACTTGTTTAGGCGCAGATTCTGGTCATCAAACTTCAGCGTATAATCTTGTAGCTTCAGCGTGTAGCACATATTGCTGATCTTCTGATGCTGATTCCATCAGAACTTCTGCATATACAAAAGATAATTTTAAGGAGCATATCTGTTCTTTGTATATATATTTGGATTTATTTATTCTTTGTATTTTGTTATCATCAAAACTCTAATCAAGGGTTGTAGAATCAAACTATGTTCTAACAATCTCCCCCTTTTTGATGATGACAAAAACCAGATTTTTCAATTAAAAATAAAGAATAAAAAGTATAGAATTAAGAAGAAAAAACCCCCCTGAGTTGATTACTTCCCTTAAATTATTTGAGTCCTTGAGCATCAGAATTTGACTACGTCTTTCATCAGAGTTTTGTACCTGTTCAAGCTTTTCAGAAGAAAGAAATTAAGTAGATCATAATGTTTGAGACTTATGTCTCAGTAATCCGTTATTGAAAATATCTTATTCTTTCTCCCCCTTTTTGTCAGTTATCAAAAAGGACATATAATCAGAGCTAAAAAGATTTTATATTAAAATAAGAAGCAATGATAAGAAGTTCAGAACAGCAGCAATGTAGAACAAATATTACAGATAAACATATTTTAAAAACAAAGGAAAATCTAAGATGGAGGAGGAAGGCGGGTGAACAAAGCTTCCAACAAGCCCTTGATCTGGGTGTTGGTTTCCTCTTGTTTGCTTAACATGCTCTTGATTTCCGAAATTTTATCATCCTGTTTATCCATCCTTTCCTGTATAACAATATCCGCTCTCTTCAGTTCTTCCAGAGTTTGCCTTTCATAGGAGGAAACTGGAGAATCTTCAGTAACTGGATGCTTCTCAGAGCATTCTGCAACGTGATCTTTTTGAACCAATTCCTCTGCAAGGATCATCTCATCTGGAGTAGCAGTCAGAGTGAGACCTTCTGACTCTGGTTGAACTTTGTCTACTGGACGATGTTCTGACCAGGGAGCATTGTCCAGAGGGAGAATCTCTTCCTTGAGTAGTTGGCTCAAAACTTGGTCTTCAATTACCTTTAGCAGATTACTGGAGTTCTGTTAAACTTATCCGTAGCTCTATTCTTGCATCTTATGAGTTTCAGAACTTATCCACTTTCTGAAACTTGTCCACAGATAATCTGAAGCTGCATGATTAATCATCTCAATACTAGCTTGCTTCAGGGAGGTTATCCATTTATGCATTTCTGTTTCAAACATCAATAAACTAGTACCAACATCTGGTGTGGGTTCAGAAGGTTTTGGTTTTGGAATGGCCGTTTTGTGAGTTATGGCAGCAAGACGTTCAAAAACAGTTAGATCAATGACAGTTTTGGCGTTGTCATCTGGATTGCTCTTTGGCGAGGGAGTGAGAGAGTCTGGTATAATTATTGGACTAGTTAGGGAATTTGGTGGAGTTGATTCTAGTGAAGAGGGAATTTGGGGAATGTCCATAATGGTGAGGGGCATACGGATGGCCAGAGGTTCAGTGATTCCTGAAATGGTAATGGTATCAGAATCTGAAGTGGGTTCTTCAGATTGGTTGGATTGAATGTTATGAGGTTCTGGTTCACAGGTCTCAGAAGGTTGGATCTCAGAAGTTTGAACTTCTGGTTATAATTGTTCAGGTTATGGAGATGGTGGATGAATATCTGGTTGAGGAGATGGAGGTAGTGGTATTTCTAGTTGAGGAGAGAGGGGAATATCTGGTTGTGGTGCTTCTGTGGTGGTTTCAGAGTTTGGATTTTCTGGTCAAAAGTTTCAATATCTGACAGAACTTTTGCAAGTTCTGGTTGAGTTGTTTCAGTATTTGGATTGATAGGTAGGGAGTGAGTTCCTCTAAGACTTAGAGTTTCTGAGGGGTCAAAACCTATGTCAAAATCATAAAAAGTTTGAGGGGTAGGAATTTCTGAATGGGTAGGTATTGGTTCCTATGTTGATATAGTAGTTGATTCTAAAACATTAACAGTAGAAGGATTACCTTTCCTTTTAGCAGCTTTAGGAGTCCGCTGGGATGATCCTTCTGCTGCTGCCTTCCTTTTCTTGTTCTTCTTCAGCACAACTTCTGGAGCCTTCTGTTGCAAGTCCTGAATATTTAAATCTGGTGCAGTGCTATCTGCCTTGCATGCATCCAAATATCTGACGATAATCTCAGGCTTGGAATCAATTTCTGAGAACATAGGGAAATAATCCAGAGGGATTCTTCTTGAGGTAATGGTTGCAAAAGAAGTAACACTGGGTTCCTTCTTGATGTTCTCAATAATCTTCATCTTTTTCAGATTCTTTGCATTCAAAGGCTTCCCAGAAGTTGCCTCTAGAGAGCTGATTTCTGGTGCTTCTCTTAGATTCTCTATTAGCCTATTCTCTGTCAGAATATCTGATATGAGCCTTCCCAGGGGTATCCAGTCCCTTTTGGTACGCTCATCTTCTCTAGTCTCCTTAACACTTGTCTTCAGATGATTGAAAAGCAAATGATCCAGATTCACCTTAGTCTTCTGGGAGATGAAGTAGATCAAAAACTGCTGATCAATGTTAATGTAGTCAGGAGAGCTGGTTGGCTTCCTGTGATTGATGCATCCCAGAATTATCTTGGCCCATATTCTGTGATGATCCTTCAAATCCCTTATCTTATTGGAGGGAAGACCCAGAGTGAAAATTTCTCTAGCAATTGAAGCAACATCAGCACATCTTTCAGCCATGTCTATACACCATACGCCACCACCACTGTAACCTACAAATCTTTCAATAAGGTCTTTAGTTATGACTATCTACTTCCCCATTACATACGAAGTGACTTGATGGTTGGAGGATGAAGCATGAATCCAAAATTCCTTCACAAGGATTGAAAACGTTGGACCTAGAAGACAGTCAAAATACCTGTTTCATCCTTGAGCCTTTACCTCTTCAGAAAGATTAAACCCATTTTCTTGAAGACTGTCAAAATCTACAATCAGTTCTGAAAGTACTTCTAGGTTGTCAATGGGCGTGAGAAGAGTCCTGAACGGTTCTTCATATTGTTCCATGGATTCTGTTCTCTGAGAACTGGTATTTGGGATGCTTGAGGATGCCATGTTCACACAGAAAATTTGAGAAGAAAATGAAGGGGTTTTGAAAGAACAAGCAGAAAATAATTAGATTGTAGAGAAAGTGAAAGTGAAAGAGTATGAAGATGTGAAAAATGCGTTTAAATAGATTTTTAAAACATAAACTGCAAGAGAGAGAAATAATTTGTAATGATTATAAGAATTAACGACAACTGATTTTAGGGGATTCAGAAAGATATTTGGAACGGTTACCCATGACATGTGTCTCAATGCATCCAATCAGCACTTTTGACCTTTCAGAAAAGTGAACGCGTGTTCAGCCTCAGAAGGTAGCTGATGAATGGATGACAACTGTTTGCTTACATGAATAGCACACTTCTATCCTTGAAATGAAACGCTCATATCTTCATGGATAGATTCTGATACAATCTGTACTTCTAAAAATCTGAAGGTAGGTTGATCAGCAGTTCACAGAAAATAACCAATATTCTGAAGGTTAAGATATGTAAATAAAACAGTTTATTCTGGGAAAAGCTTCATGCTGAGATGTTTCAGAATGAAGTTAAACCTATCTTCAGAAAGAGGTTTTGTAAAGACATCAGCCCATTGATGGTCTGTGTCAATGAATTTTAAATTGAGAATCCCTTTCTGAATATAGTCCCTAATAAAATGATGTTTTATTTCTATATGCTTAGCCCTAGAATAAAAAATAGGATTTTTACTGAGACAAATAGCAGAAGTATTGTCACAGAGGATAAGGATGTTACTCTCAAATATATTGAAGTCCTCAAGTTGACTTTTCATCCAGAGCATTTGTGTGCTGCATCCAGCTGCTGCTATGTATTCAACTTCAGCTGTTGATAGAGCTATTGTGGATTGTCTTTTGCTGGACCATGAGATCAGATTTTCTCCCAGAAACTGGCAGCTTCCAAAAGTGCTTTTACGTTCTACTCTGTCTCCAGCAAAATCAGCATCACAGTATCCTACTAAGCTGTAATCACTTGATTTTCTATAAAACAAACCCAGATTAGCAGTACCTTATAGATACTTGAAAATTCGCTTAACTGCTGTTAAGTGAGATTCTCTAGGATCTGATTGGAATCTAGCACAAATGCAAACACTGAATAGAATGTCAGGCCTTGAAGCCGTCAGATAGAGAAGAGAACCAATCATACCTTTGTAGACCTTCTATTCTACCTTTTTACTTACCTCTTCTTTTTCCAGAATGCACGTGGGATGCATTGGAATCCTTGAGGGCTTACATTCTGAGAGATCAAACTTCTTCAGAAGTTCTATGACATATTTGCTCTGATGAATGTAAGTTCCTTCTAGAGTTTGATTAATTTGAATGCCCAAAAAGAATTTTAGTTCCCCCATTAGGCTCATCTCAAATTCTGCCTGCATACATTTAGCAAACTCTCTTCCCAAAGAGGGTTTAGTGGATCAAAATATGATGTCATCAACATAAATCTGACACACTAAAATGTCTTTCTTAAATGTCTTATAGAACAAGGTTGTGTCCACTTTCCTTCTGATGAATTCCTTTTTTAACAGGAAGTTACTCAGTCTTTCATACCAAGCTCTGGGAGCTTGTTTCAGACCATAGAGTGACTTCTTTAGTTTGAAAACATATTCTGGATTTTTGGAACTTTCAAAACTAGGGGGTTGGTGCACATATACCTCTTCTTCTATATAGCCATTTAAGAATGCACTTTTGACATCCATCTGATACAGTGTGATGCCTTTATTAACAGCAAAAGATATTAAAAGTCTGATAGATTCTAACCTGGAGACTGGAGCAAAGGTTTCTGTATAGTCTATCCCCTCTTGCTGACTATAACCTTGTGCTACCAGTCGTGCTTTTTTTCTGATGACTTCACCTTGTTCGTTCAGTTTGTTTCTGAACACCCATTTTGTACCAATAACGTTGAATCCTTTTGGTTTGGGAACCAGATCCCATACATCATTTCTGGTGAATTGATTTAGCTCCTCTTGCATTGCAAGAATCCAGTCATTGTACAGAAGTGCTTCATCAATTGTTGTTGGTTCAATCAGAGAAACCAGTCCCATGAGGGATTCTTCAGAGTTTCTGAAGGTAGATCTTGTTCTGATTGGATCTTCCTTCCTTCCTAAAATTGTTTCTTCTGGGTGATCAATGCTGCTTCTGGATGGTCTTTTCTGGAGTTGATCAATAGAAGGTGCTGGGTTGCTTGTTGTGACTTTTTCTGATGTTGAGGGAGTGTCTCTATTGAGAGCATCTGATGAGTTGTCTTCAGTACCTGTGAGTTCAACTTCCATACCTGTAAGGAATTCATTCTGCTTTGACTTTTGAGAGTCAAGCTTATCATCAAACCGAACACTGATTGACTCTTCAACAATCTGTGTTTTTGTATTGTATACTCTATACCCTCTTGAGCGTTCAGAGTATCCTAACATAATACACTTTTGTGCTTTAGAGTCAAACTTGTTCAAATAATTTTTTGTATTCAAAATAAAACAAGTACATCAAAATGGTGAAAATAAGAAATGTTGGGCTTTCTGTTCTTCCACAATTCATATGGAGTCTTTTCCAGAATAGGTCTTATGGAGATTCTATTCTGAATATAACACGCTGTGTTTATTGCCTCTGCCCAGAAGATCTTAGCAACGTTAGTCTCGTTGATCATGGTTCTGGCTATTTCTTGCAATGTTCTGTTCTTTCGTTCTACAACTCCATTTTGCTGGGGAGTTCTAGGACAAGAGAAATCATGCATAATGCCTTTTTCATTAAAGAATAACTCAAAATCTTTATTTTCAAATTCTCCACCATGATCACTTCTGACTTTGACGATTCTAAGATCCTTTTCATTCTGAACTTGGTTGCAGAAGGTAACAAACACAGAGTGTGACTCATCCTTGTGCCTTAAGAACTTTACCCATGTCCATCTGCTATAGTCATTTACGATTACTAACCCATACTTCTTGCCACTGACTGAAGCAGTTTTTACTGGTCCAAATAAGTCAATGTGCAGAAGTTCTAATGGCTTAGAGGTGGAAACAACATTTTTGGATTTGAAAGCAGGTTTTGCAAACTTGCCTTTCTGACATGCTTCACACAGAGCAACTGAATTGAACTTCAAGTTAGGAAGTCCTCTGACCAGATTGAGTTTGTTAATCTGAGATATTCTTCTCATACTAACATGTCCCAATCTTCTGTGCCAGATCCATTGCTCGTTGTTAACAGACAGAAGACATTTTACATTCTGACTTTTTCAGTTCAGAAAGTTTGATTTTATAAATGTTGTTTTTCCTCTTTCCATTAAATAGGATAGTCCCATCTTTCTGACTAACAGCTTTGCTTGAATTTTGATTGAAGATTATATCATAACTGTTATCACTTAATTGAATTATGGATAACAGGTTATGCATTAATCCAGCAACTAATAAAACATTACTTATAGAGGGAAGATTTCCATTACCTACTGTTCCAGAGCCAATGATCTTTCCTCTCTGATTTCCTCCAAAGCCTACGTGGCCTCCAGGCTTAAGTTCCAAGCTTTGGAACATATGCCTTCTTCCCGTCATGTGTCGTGAGCAGCCAGAGTCCAGGTACCATGATTGGTGTCTTTGCTTTGCTGCTAAAGATATCTGCCACATGTATTATTTTATCCTTAGGTACCCACATTTTCTTGGGTCCTGATTTGTTAGTTTTACCAAAACTCTGTTTGAATTTTGGTTTGACAGAGTAATCACTACTTGTATATTTTATGTCATGTGTGTGCCCATATATAAAGTGTGAATCAAGTGGAGTGCATTTTATAACTAAGTCCATGGCATTTTTTGGTCTAGGTACCTTACCTTGACATCCTATCCCTTTTCTGCCATTTCTGCTAACTCCATAGATCATTGAAGCCATCTTGCTTCTGTCTATGTTGTTAGCAAGAAACTTCTGAAAGTTGTGATCATACTCTTTGATAATCTCATCAGCATTGCAGGGAGTTTCAGGGATTGTTTCCTTCTGAGAGTTTTGCAACTGGTTTTCTAATTTTGAAAAATTTTCTTTTAACTCAGAATTCCCCAATCTGAGACTCTCAGTCTTATCAGAGTCAGAAATAAGATTCCTTTTCAGGTTTCTGAATTTGACTCTGATCTGCTGATACCTTTCCAGAATTTCATTAAGGCTTTCAGCTAGTTCAGCCTTAGTAAAGTTTATAGTAAAGTCAGGGAATACCTCTTCTGTATCTGATTCAGAGTCTGAGCCAGAAGCTTCACTGTCTTCAGATACGTTTGCCATGAGGGCTATGTTTGCTCTTTCATCATCTGATTCTGAGTCAGCTTCAGACGTGTCAGAATCATCTCATGTAGCCATGAGACTTTTCTTCTTTTCCTTGCCAAACTTTGTTTTAGGGTTCTCCTTCTGAAGCTTTGGGCAATCACTTTTGTAGTGCCCTTGCTCGTTACACTCATAGCAGATGATGTCTTTATTATTTGGCTTTCTGTATCCTGAGGATCCTTCAGATCTTCTGTGTCCAGAGGAGGATTCTGACCTTCTGTATCTGGATGAGGATTCATTCTGATTTTCTGATCTTCTGGTATTCCTGAACTTTCTTTGCCTCTGCTTCCATAGTTGGTTCACCCTTCAGGAGAGGAGAGACAATTCATCTTCTTCTGATGAGGATCCATCAGAGGTTTCTTCCACAACTTGTAAAACGTTGGAGTCAGATTTTCTGTTAGATTTTAAAGCTAATGGCTTACCTTGATTTTGAGGTTCATCTGCTTCTAGCTCTATCTCGTGACTTCTGAGGAGGCTGACAAGTTCCTCCAAAGAGATTTTGTTGAGATCCTTGGATAGCTTAAGCGCTGTGACCATTGGCCTCCATTGTTTTGGCAAGCTTCTGATGATCTTCTTAACGTGATCAGCAGTGGAATACCCTTTGTCAAGAACTTTTAGACCAACAACAAGAATTTAGAATCTTGAAAACATAGCTTCTATTGATTCACTATCTTCCATCTTGAATGCCTCATACTTCTGAATGAGCGCAAGGGCTTTGGTTTCTTTGAATTGAATGTTGCCTTCATGCGTCATTCTCAGAGAATCAAACATATTCTTGGAAGTTTCTCTGTTTGATATTTTCTCATATTCTGAATATGAGATGGCGCTGAGAAGAATTGTTCTGGCCTTGTGATGATTTCTGAACTCACGCTTTTTCTAATCAGACATCATTTTCCTGTCAATCTTCTGACCACATCCATCCACTGGGTGTGTGTATCCATCAGTCACCATGTCCCACAGATCAGCATCATGGGCCAGAAAGAAACTCTCAATTCTATCTTTCTAGTAGTCAAAGTTCTCTCCATCAAAGATTGGAGGTTTGCCACTGAATCTGTCCCTTTCTTCATTATTGTCATTGCTGATGTTTTGACTTGGTCCTGCCATTGTGTTTTTCTGATGCTGGATCTTGTACTGACACGATTAAGTGTTTAAGCTCAGAACCAGGCGTTCTGATACCAATTGAAGATGTGAAAAACACAAAAAGGGGGGGTTGAATTGAAAAACTTGGATCAAATGGAATAAAAACAGCTTAATGACACAGTATTTTTATCCTAGTTCGTTTGATCTCAAACTACTCCAGTCCACCCGTCAAGGTGATTTCGCTTCTCTCCAACGAGGTCTTAATCCACTAATCTTCAAACGACTACAACAACTACTTTAACAACTGTTAAAGTCTTCTGTACAACCAAAAGCCGGTTAATCTCAAGGAAATCTTTTACAAATAATTGAACAAGAGTGTGTTGTTTTTTCTAACAAAACAGTATATCACAATTGTGATAATTACACAGATTAAGCTTGGAATAAAATAAATTTTCTAGAGCTTGAATATGTGTGATTTGGAATTCTCTGCAAATTGATGTGTGCGTATGTACATGCTTCTTTCACAAGCAGACTTGTTTATATAGGCAAGCAAGAGACGTTGTTCATAAAGCAAGTTTAATGTTAATAACACACTTTCCTTTTGAAGAAGATCTTGTCTGAAGAAAGCCGTTGGCATTTAATTCTGTCTTGACTAACCATTAACGCTTCAGAGTCTTCTTTGCTTTAACTGCTGATAGCGCTTCAGAGTGTTGATGACTTGGTTAAGATGTCTTTGTTTCAGAGTCAGAGTGTACTTGTTTAGGCGCAGATCTTCTTCTGCATATACAAAACATAATTTTAAGGAGCATATTTGTTCTTTGTATATATATTTGGATTTATTTATCCTTTTTATTTTGTTATCATCAAAACTCTAATCAAGGGTTGTAGAATCAAACTATGTTCTAACAAGTATGTTCTGTTATGTGATGATGTTGTTGTAACTACTAATCTTTTCCTTATGTCTTTTATAATAAATTGTAATTACTCACCCTTTCGGTTTGAATGTTTCCTTCACGTGGGTAATACACAGATGACCAGGAGTAGTTCAATGTATCTTAGAGGATAGCTTCAGAGTGATTTATTTTATTTCCATTATTTAGAAGGCGACTTTCTCTTATATGTAACATCAGGATGGGAACACTATAGTATGCTAATGTTATATTCTTTTGATGTTGACTTAATTTATTGATGGTTTGATGGTTAAATCAATTTAATATTTGATGACACAAAATTATGGGTTTTGAGAAGTTAATTACTATGTTATGACAATGATTTCCGCTGTGATATTTTCAAAATGATGTAATAAATAATAAACTGATTCATGTTTGAATTGATGTAACTCGTGTTACGGAGCATGAGTGTTGCTATGAAGTTTTCCATGAAGTGTGACACCCCGAGTGGTAACTTTATCTTGATTTATTTCATAATTTAAAAGAATAATATGTGTGAGGTTAGAAGGGTCTTACACTGATCATAGTCAATCTGAACTATTCCTAATTTATTTCTCAAATTTAGGAATCTGCCGATCTTTAATCCTTTGGTGAAGATGTCGGCCAACGGTGCTTTGATATATTTATTTCTTCTATGCAGAACTGGATTCTTTTCCAGATTTATGGCTGACTTATTGTTGATTTGAAACACAAGAGGTTTCTTCACTTCCATAGCCATTTCTTCAAGTATCGATCTGATCCAAATTTCTTGGCATGCAACATAAGATCCTGCTATATATTCATCTTCAAAAGATGATAATGCCATGAGATTAGGGCACCAAATACTTGAAAGAAATATCCAATTGTGCTTCTTCGATCTTCCTTATCTCCACACCAATCAATATCTGAAAAACAAGTAATTATTGCTTCTTTCCCTTTAGAATCTCGTTGAAATAGAATTTCATAGTCTATCGATCTTTTTAAGTATCTCAGAACTCTTCTTCCATCCTTCATGTGTGACACTCTTAGTTCACCCATGAATCCTTTTATTAATCTGACTGCGAAACCTATATCAGGTTGACTATTGCACACATACCATAGAGATACCAAAGTTTTCTTGAACAAAGTTACATCGACTTTGTCTTCCTCTCTGTTCTCTAACTTCATATTTGGTTTGATAGGTGAGGATACATGATTCAAATGATCCATGATGAATCTCTTGAGTATCTCTTTGAAATACTTCATTTGATGTAGAACAATACCTTACTTTGAAATTTGAAATTCAATGTCGAGGAGATAAGACAATTTTCCAGATTCGACTTTTCAAATTCCTTCATCATCAGCTCTTTGAACTTCGACAATTTATCCAAGCTATTTCCAGTTACTAGCAAGTCATTAGCATATAAGAAGATGATTGTTATATCTTGAGCTATAACTTGAACATAGACACCATACCCAGATTTGCATTTTACAAATCCCAATTCGGCTAAGTATGAGTCGATCTTCTTGTTCCATTCCCTAGGTTCCTGGTTAAGGCCATAGATCACTTTGTACAAATTATATACTTTACTCGCTTCCTTCTGAATCAAAAACCCTTGAGGTTGTTTGACATATACCTCTCCGTCTAAAGGAACAATCAAAAATGTTGATTTCACATCTAAATGAAATGCAACCAACATTGGTTGCATGCCAATGCTACCACTAGTCGAACAGTCTCCAATCTTGCTACTGGAGCAAATACTTTAGAGTAGTTGAGTCCTTCTCTTTGAAGAAAACCTTAAGCTTCTAATCTTTCTTTATATCTTGTTATTGACCATCAACATAGTGTTTAAACTTGAACACCCACTCTACAAACTCCAATGTGTTTTTTCTTTTGATTTCCTGTAACTCTTCGCCATAACATACTTCCATTTTTCAATATTCAAAACCTCACTATAGTTGATTGGTTCAACACCTACAAGTAAAGCAAAATAAAATAATTCTCCATCTAGTGTTACTTCATCTTCACCAGTTACTTCATAGTCTTGAAGTCTTTCTAGAAGAACTCTAGTTATTTTAGGTATTTGGCTTGTGCTAGCCACACCCTCTTGGGCATCCACTATGTTAGGAATTTCAGCAACTGCTTCGACTTCGACTGGAACATTAGAAACTTCTTCGACTTCGACTTCATCAGTTTCTTTATCGAATTCATAGCTCATCAATGACTTGTTAATTTCATTATCATAATTTCAACCCCAAGCAGAATTTTTATCAATCACAATGTCTTGACTTATCACAGTCTTCACATTGATTGGATTGAATAGCCTGTACGCACCAATTTTATGATATCCTACCAGAATCATAGGTCCACTCTTGTCATCAAACTTCCTTCTTCTCGCATCAGGAACATGCTTGTAACATATAGATCAAAACACCTTCAGATGAGTCACCGATGGTTGTTTTCCACTCCACACTTCTTCAAGAACCTTCTTCTTCAATTTCTTGGCAAGGCACTTGTTTAGAACATAAACTACAGTCGAAACAACTTCTCCCCATAAGGATTATGGAAAATTCTTTTGTTTCAGCATGCATATCACCATATCCAATATGGTTATGCTTCCTCTTTATGCAATTCCATTATGTTGAGGGATATAAGGAGCAGTTACCTCATTATCGACATCATGTTCTGCACAGAAATCATCAAACATCTCGGATGTGTATTCTCCAACTCCATCTATTTGCAGAACTTTGATCCTATTCTCACTCTGGTTTTTGACAAGTATCTTGAATCTCTTAAAAATTTCAAATACTTCGTCCTTTTGCTTGATCACATAGATCCACAACTTTCGATTAAACTCATCAACTAACGAAACAAATTATAAGTTTCCACCAATGGTATGTTCTTCGAACGGGCCACATATATCTGAATGTACCACTTCGAGTATGGAAGCTGATCTCATTGGCATAGTCAAAACGCAAGAATTTATGGATTTCTTCTTGACTAAAAAATCTTCATAAAGTTTGTCATGCATCTCAAGACTTGGAATACTAGTAACCATATCTTGAGTAATCAGTTGATTGAGTGATTGAAAAATCAAATGCCCAAACCTCAAATGCCACAACCAACTATCCTTGGGGTCGACAACAGTTTTTAGACATTGTACTTTAGTCGAACTTGTTGAGAATATAGCAAGTGTGAGTGTGGGGAAAATAGTCCCACATTGGATACGAACATAGAGACTTGAGCATATATAAGTGGGAGAACCCACTCATCTATCACCTTAAGGTTTTAGGTGGATAAGTGGTGTGTGTAACACCCCAAATTCTAGATTATTTGTTTAATTGATTACTTTTGCGTGATTATATGAGCCAGTGTGAAGTGTTTGATGTTTTGATGATTATATGTTATCATTTATAATGATTTGTGATATTATGATGAATATGAAGTGTACCATAATGATTGAGATGAATATGATATTGGAATATGATATTGGATGACTATGATGTATGATGGGCTGCTATGTGTAGCATAGTAGGAATTAGACTAATTAACAAAATTATTAGTATTTTGGAGTAATTAGAATAATTGTTTAGAATTATGGAATTAGACTAATTAACAGGATTATTAGTATTTTGGAATAATTAGAATAATTGTTTAGAATTATTTTGATTAAGATAAATAAAATATCTCAAGAATTTATGGATTTCTTTTTGACTAAACAATCTTCACAAAGTTTGTCATGCATCTCAAGACTTAGAATACTAGTAACCATATCTTGAGTAATCAGTTGATTGAGTGATCGAAAAATCAAATGCCCAAACCTCAAATACCATAACCAACTATCCTTGGGGTCGACAACAGTGTTTAGACATTGTACTTTAGTCGAACTTGTTGAGAATATAGCAAGTGTGAGTGTGGGGAAAATAGTCCCACATTGGATGGGAATATAGAGACTTGAGCATATATTAGTGGGAGAATCCACTCATTTACCACCTTAAGGTTTTAGGTAGATAAGTGGCGTGTGTAACACCCCAAATTATAGATTAATTATTTAATTAATTAATTTAGCGTGATTATATGAGTCAGTGCGAAGTGTTTGATGTTTTGATGTTTTGATGATTATATGTTATCCTTTATAGTGATTTGTGATATTATGATGAATATGAAGTGTACCATAATGACTGAGATAAATATGATATTTGAATATGATGTTGGATAACTATTATGTATGATGGGCTGTTATATGTAGCATAGTAGGAATTAGACTAATTAGCAGGATTATTAGTATTTTGGAATAATTAGAATAATTGTTTAGAATTATTTTGATTAAGATAAATAGAATAATAGAAGTTTAGAGAAAATAATGGCAAGATGCTAATTAGTGGAGAATAAGTAAGGACAAGATGAGAAGTTTTATATTAGGGGCCTAAAGGTTATACAAAGAATTAGGAGGGAAAGAAAGTCATTATGGAACGATCATAGAATTGGGAAAAAGAAACTGACGTTGTGGAGAAAAGAGGCTAGGGCACAAAGAGGCAAGAGATTTCGGTAGAGAACCAAAGAGAAGTGGAATTTCTGCTACAATCAATTTTAAGGGGGAGTTTTATCATTGTTATTATATTTGATTTAAGGTTTAGATGATTGGTGGATTGCTTTAGCTTTTGGTAGATGTTGATTTGGTGTTGTTTGATGAGAAATTGATGAATTGGTGATGAATAATGGTATATAATTGATGTATATTGAGTATAGAATTGTAGTTTGTTGATAGATGATGAAACCCTGTGATTATATGATGTTTTAGGACCTATAATAATATCACAAGAGAATTAGACTGGTTTATGCAGGAAATCGCAATAGGAAAATCCTGTTCGCACAAGATCGTCGGGCGATGGAGGATGTGTCGCTGGACGATGGAGCTTTGCCAGGCGAAAGTGGGAGCGAAGGAAGGTAGATTGGAGATAGTTTTTGTAATGTGTTACCCATAGTTTCGTCGGGTAAAATGTGGCGTGGAGGTAGCATTGCTAGGCGACAGAAGTGTGTCGCCAGGCGACGGAAGGAAGAAATGGTTATCCAAGTTGGAAATCTTAAAATGATCATAACTTTAGTTCTAGAGCTTAGTTTTAGGTACCGTTCGAAGCATTGGATAGATAACACAATGAACTTTAATTAAATGAAAGAAAAAAAAGAATTAAGGAGTATATATCTGAGACCTAAGTTAGAAAAGAATTAGGTTCCTAGCATTGAATCACAATGATGTTTTGTTTATGATGATGCCTTGCTTATGATGATGCTTTGTCTATGACAATGATGTTATGCTATTGTGTTAATTACTATGGTGAAACTATGATAATTGTGTTAATTACTATGAGGACATGATGATGTTTATGATGAATCATGAATGGTGATGCATGGTGACTAGTCGTGGTCGTATTAAATATGTTGTTGTGTATCATTGTATTCATGGAATAGTTAGGACTTCGGTCCATTTATGTTAATAGGGCTTCGGTCTAGTAAATATGACAGGACGATTTTCCAGGGAGAGCATCAATCCCATAGTATGGATTGAGTGAAACCTTGTGAAGTGCTCTGGTTCCAAGCAGGAATTGATCCTATGGTGGGGATCTTTGAAGATAACGATCACTGAGTCATCAGTGAAGTTTTGGTACCACATGCACAAGTCTATATGTTGCATTACATTTTATGTGACATTGCATAATGATTTATTTTTGATGTTTGATGATACATTGCGTAAGATGATATGTGTTTGTGTAATGATGAGGTTGTGAGGTGTGAGTATAACATAAATATATGATGATGTGTGGAACCTTGCTTATGTACATACCTACCATGTCTATTGCTTATGCCTTATATAATGATTATGATTTACTCACCCTTTATGTCAGAATGTTGCCTCCACGTGGGTAATGCACGGATGGTCAAGAATAGTCCATAGAAGCATTAGAGGATAGCTTCAGAGTGCGTTTATCTTCTTTTATTGAATAAAAGGAGTCTTTCTATGATATGTAACATTAGTGTTGAGATCGAATGATTGGAAATTATGTTCTTTGTTTTGTTTTAAGATGTTGAGTCACCCTACGTGGTACTCGAGATGTTTTGATCTATAAGTATGAGTTATGAAGTATGACTAATTTTATGAAGTACTATAATGAGGTGTTTTGAACTATGATTTACGCTGCCATGATTAGAAGAACTAAATGTTGATTCTATCTTGTTAAATATTTTGAAAACCCATGTTACGATAGGATGTATCATTATGACATTTTTTATGAAAATGTGACACCCTTGTTGGTGATATACTATGGTTCATTTATTTAAATAATTACGAATACTCATTGGGGTTTATATGGGTGTTACAGTGTGTCTCTCACAAAGGTGTGTTTCTCAAATGGAAAGTCCCGAAAATAAAGAATGCTCCTCGCTCGACCTTCCCCCAATTTGTGTGCCAACAAATGGTATCCGAGCCTGGTTTGATAAAGGTACTGGCTTACTTGTATCGAAAGTATCTCCACATGGTCATGGGTATGTGTTTCGCATATGATAGAGTGCCCCGTTGAAGAGTTTTCAACAGTGGTACAATTGTATGTGGAAGAGAGAGATTCCACTTGAGGGGGAGCATTGCAGACTCACACTTGAGGGGGAGTATTTAGAATATAGCAAGTGTGAGTGTGGGTAAAATAGTCCTACATTGGATAGGAATATGGAGACTTGAGCATATATAAGTGGGAGAACCCAATCACCTTAAGGTTTTAGGTGGATAATTAGTGTGTCTCTCACAAAGGTACATTGCTCAAACAGAAATTACCGAAAATAAAGAATGCTCATTGCTCGACCCTCCTCTAATGGTTGCACCAATAGAACTGCTCATAGTCTTAAATGTCATATTCTTCGATAAAGAAGATTTCAAGACCAAATTGTTTTGGGTGTCAAAAAATTTTAAAGCTTCATCTTTCATGAAAATTGAGAAACATTTTTCGACAAGTTGTCCAACACTTAGCAGGTTGCACTTTATTCCAGGTACATAGAGCACATCTTTGATCATAACTTTACCTTCATTACTCATTTGAAAAACTATTTTGTCAGTGTTATACCCAATTTTTTGCCCCTAAGATCCCTCATCACCACATATTGTCAATACATCAAGATCACACATTAGGTTTGGTTCTCCCTTTCTATTTCATCCTATCTTTAAGTTTGCTCTTGAGGGATCTCCAAGTACCTTGAATTGTGTATCTTGTACATATTTTCTTAGACTAACATCAAAATATGTATATATGTGTAATACAGTGGGAGAACTAACTTGTTTTGTGTTTTATCACAAATGTTGTGGATAGCAAGATTCGCCATCGACTTTCATTTTATCCAATAAGGAAAGGGTGAAAAGAACAGGAAAGACCTTGAATATTTTGAGTTCGGTGGGTAAGTTATGAAAAGGGAAGGTGTTAGCACCCTTTTCATCTGTAGTTATCTACGGGCTCTTAATTGCTTAGCTCACCTTTTGAAAATTTGCTTTGTATGTGTGATTTGAAAATATTTTTGAAGAGCCAATGTGAGGCAAACTTTTTAATGATTGTTGTATCGCTCCTCAAGAATGCGTACAAAATATTTTTTGAAAATATTTGTTTGGAAAGTAATGTGCAAAATGTTTGTGAGAAAAGTTTATGAGCAAGCGATTAAAAGTATTCTATCAACTCAAGGTCGTTCTTGTTATTCTCCTCCTCCTTTAGTGATAGTGCTATCCGTACCATTAGTTGGTAGGTAGCCCCATCTATTATAGGTGAAGGGACATGCGTAAGGTCATCGTACGATCATCGAAGGCAACTTGTAAGGATGCTTTAGCAGTTTCATAAGAGGCTAGATCATGTTATTCGTAGGCAACGTCGAAGGATCATCGAGGGACTTATGATCTTTTATTCGAGGGTCTTTGCTAAAGCATCCTTATGTTCGAGGAACTTGACCGTTATTCTGAAAGGCCACAAAGAGAGGTTACCCTAAAGGTGTGAGTGTGCAAGTGTGTTCATTTTAGTTATTTAGTCTTGCAATTAGGTTTTCTAGCGTTTATTTTTAGTCTTGCCATCCAAACTCTAATTACTAGCAGTAATACAGTAAATATAGTAGCAGAAGATAAAGGCGGAAATATAAACCTAGACTATTACAGAGATTTAGGGTAGTTACACAATAGAGAAGTGCGGAAAAATAAACCTACAACTATTACATACTAGGAGCAATTACAAGATAATAAAAAAATGCGGGAAAAATAAAGCTACGCTATTACAATTGAATGCGCCGTATACAATTTATCTAGGAAAATAAAAATAAGATGAAAATAGCAAAGAAAATATTTTGGTGATTTTTTTATGAAAAAAATGATTTATGATAATTAATTAAATAAACCTAAAAAACCTAATTAATTTTAACTAATAAAAAAAGGTTAATTTTGACAAAAATAGTTAATTAAAAAACCTAAAAACTAATTAATTTAATTAATAAAAAAAGGTTAATTTTGAAAAAAAGTTAATTAAAAAGCCTAATTAATTTTAATTAATAAAAAAAGTTTATTAAAAAAACCTAAAACCTAATTAATTTTAATTAATAAAAAAAGGTTAATTTAAAAAAATTGTTAATTAAAAAACCTAAAACCTAATTAATTTTAATTAATAAGAAAAATGTTTATGTTTTATGATAAATAAATAAAAAATTAAGTTTGCCAAAAAATAGATACGGGAAGAAGCATCAATGGAAAATAGGGTTAGAAAACAAAAATAGTGCAAATGTCAGGGGTGGGTGTTGAACCCACGCTCTTTGCCTTCACAACAGCATGGCTTGCCAAAAAATAGATGGGGAAGAAGAATCAATGGAAATTAGAGTTAAAAAACAAAAATATTGCAAATGCCAGGGGTGGGTGATACCCTATCCCCCTAATTTGCGCCTTGCGACTTCAATGGTGCCCTTGGTTTTGGCTGATTCTTCCTATACAAAGAGATACAACGTAAATATATGCAATGGTTCTATCCTGCACTAATACACCACAGAAGCATGTTCGTAACATTAGTTTCAATCAAAGCACGATAAAACAAAAAATATGAATTCATGCAAATATATAAAAACGATGATGCTTGCTCATGAGTTTCAGGCTTCTTGGATCATCACAATCGATTCCCACTTACTCTATAGAACTCTTGGAATTGAATGGGATGGTTGGCTTACTTTGAGTGAGGCTGGAAATAAGGTTTGAAGTTTGCCCTAGTTTTGGATAATTTTTGAGTTTTTTTGGAATAGTGATCTCTTGCCAAGTTTTTCATGTCCTTGTTGTTGTCTAAATATGGGATATATATATATAGAGGAAATTAGGTCAAAAGAAGTGGGCTTGGACCTTTGTATGAAAGCCTTGATTTTATTTTATTTATTTTGAATTTAAATAAAAAAATAAAAAAATAAAAGGAATAAAAATCAAGGGGGGTGTATGAATAGCTTCAAAGGTTCACTATAAGGCCTAATAAACGTTTAGACCTTGAAACACAAGCCCATTAGCCTAAAAATCCAAGTTTGATCAATTTGGGTTTCATGCATTTTCTCGAAATTTCCCAACTTGTGCCAATCATAAATCTCTCAATATTTATCATATGAAGATGATCTTTGACTTTTTGGAAAGCTCAAGATGACCCATACAATCTCTATGTTGATCATTTTTTCATTTGAAGAATTTATTTTGGTGTTAGTTACCTTGACAAAAAGTGTCTATTTGTTGACTTTTGAAATGACCTATAATGTTTTGGCCCATATCTCTCGATGAAGCATTTTTTGGATTTGAGCTTAGAGAGACAAAGTTGTAGAGAATTGAATTTACTTCAAAATGAGTTTTGGTTTAGAAAAATATGATGAAGCATGTGAAAGTTATGCATGGTCAAAGTTCAGTTGACTTCTCCTTAAGAAAACCCTAATTTGACAACTTTGACTTTTGATGAATTGAGAGTTTTCATGATGAATCATGATCGACCTTTTATCAAATGATGAGTGTGACTTAAAAATATTGATTTTGACCAAAAATCTTGAAGTTTGTGTATATGTTGACCACAATTGACTTTTTACCCAATATAGTTAATTTTTAGTCATTTGAGCAATTGACTGAGCAAACTTGTGATGCAAGGCTTAAAATTTGCCATGAACATTCCTTGAGACATATGAGGAACCATGAAATCTACTTTTGGCATTATAAGCTCAAAGTTCCTTGAGAAAAGTGAAACCCTAATTGTAGGTCAACTGCTTAGGAGGAGAATTTGTCTAATCAAATATTGAGTAGCCTTGAGCAATTAAAAACCCTAGGAGCATGAGAAGGTGTCTTGAAGAAAATGGGAGCGTAAAGTTTAGGGTACAACAATATGTCTCTTTGAATATTCATAGTATAGGTGATAAAACAATTGCATTCATCTCACCATCTAACTTAGGGTTTGAGGGGTGGTCCTCAGTCAAATGGTTCTTCAATGGATTTCAAGAGTTCAATCTTCAAGGCTATGTCTATGATATCAAATATTTATGGTTCAAAGGGCTCCCTCACTTTATTTAGGTCAAGTTCTCCTCAAAGTTGGTGGTGGAATTTAACAAGAAGATTCATAGGTTCATGTGTTTATTTCCACACCTTCTTCAATAATTTTCATTGAGACTTTAGCAGCATCTTTGAGTGTGCTTCAAGACAAAATCATTTTAAGATCCATTGTGACTCATCATGCTTTATTTTTACAATAAAGTTCAAAAATATTCAAGGTTCATTCAACAAGTTTGACCTAATTGCGTAAATGTTTGATTGAGTGATCACATGTGCATAACTCTCTCAATTCTCAACATTTTGAGTTTGTTATTTTTGATATGGATTCTTATCATCATCTAAAACAACCTCTCTTCACATGACAAGATCCAATTGTGCAAGAAAAATCATCAAAATCTGAAAGGGGTTTCAAGTCCTTTTCACACTCTCTGAGCTAGGGTTTGTTGACTTCCAAGGACCATATATTGCTCATTTTTTAGATTTTTAATTGACTTCAAAGCCATAATTCTCTTTAAAGATTCCTTAACAAGTTCTCTTCATGGATCTAAGACAAATTTTGAATGGAAGATCACTAATGGTTGAGAAAGATTACAAGTCTCTTTGAAAAGCCTTTGAATCTTAGGGTTTGACTTCAAATGATCATAACTTGGTCAATTTTTATCTCCTTGAGCCCATTCATTTTCCAAAATAATTTTTAGGATGTATAATACAAATTTTTTTCAATGTACAAGACTAAAAAATGCTTGGAAATTTGTTGAAGAATTGAAAAGATTATAGGTCTTTTGTGAATTTTCCCAAGTTTGTTCATCATCTTCCCAAAGGACGTAACTGTTTCAATTTGTATGATTTTTAGATGATCTTAATTCCACAATTAAATTAAAGAGGTCTACTTCATCTCATCTTCAAATAACAACATTAAATTTTAAGTGGAAGGTCATGTAATTTTGAACATTAAAGGTCATTTTGAGGTCCCATAATTAGAAATATTTTTAAGTACAAAAATCAGTTTATTTTTCACGATTTCAAGAGGACATAACTTCCATCTCAATTATCCAAATGGAGTCTTTCTTGGCACATTGTAAATATTTTTACCTTATCTCTCAAATGCATCAAGAATCATGTAATATAACATCCTGAGTTGTGTGCACCATGGATTCAAAGTTGTTACCTTGGAACTGAAGTTTCACTTTCAGTCAGATTGCAATTTCTATAATGTAACTTCTAATCACCAAATTACCATGTGATTTTCACTTAAACATGATTAGCAAAGATGTTTGAATCATTTAGTGTCAAAACACACCATTTGGATGAGTTTTGATGCACATGTGATCACACTTTTCTCATGAGGCAGGTGTGCAGGAATTCGACTCAAATTACACCATTCACCCCTCCTTTTGTCCCACTCACTTCTCCTATAAATACTGTGATCGGTGGAAATAGAACTGACTGTTTTGGAATGCTGGTTCGCGTTTGCGTTTCGCAAAATGTCGCGGTAAGCAAGAGTCGCCACCGTCTTTTATTTTCTCCAACAAGGAAAGGACAAAAGCACAGCAAAATTCCTTTTCGAGATGTCTCTCGGGTTCGGGAGGTAGATTATAGAAAGGGAAGGTGTTAGCACCCTTTCTATCCGTGGTTATCCACGGGCTGTTATGTACTTGCTCACTATGTTTTCAAAAAGTTTTGCTTTTCTTGTGTTTGTGGGTTTTGAAAAAGTTTGTTTGAAAACTTCGATTTAACTCTTGTGTCTGTCCTCAAGAGTGTATGAAGTGTTGTTTGAAAACTTTTGTCAGAAAAGTGTAGGTGCGAAAAGTATTTTTTGTTTTGAAAGAGCAAGTACCTGAGAACCTCTACCTACTCAAAAGAAATTAAGCTGTGTAAATTTCCTTTAGACAGTACTATCCCACTATTGAGAAGTAGGTAGCACCGTCGTTGGAGTCTTCGGGTCAATTCGATTATGGGACATGTGGTCACTAAAGCAATGGTAGGACGCCTTAGCGGTAACCCTAGTGTCCTAGATCATTTTTTATCGAGGCAACCGTTTCGAGGCAACTTTGATCCTTAGACAGGAGGGCGACCTCTAAAACACCCTATACTCAATGACCACGTCGAGGCATCCAAGTGAGGCGTACCCTAGGAGTGGAATGTGCGAGTGTGTCAAGTTTCAGTTATGTTATCTTTGCACATGTTATGGTAAGCTACGATTGATTTTAATTTTCAGATAGATCTTGTCATGCATAGCCTATTTAGCATACATCTAGCAGTTAATAGTTGCGGAAAAATAAAGCTAAGCTATTACAAGGCGTCGGGTATTTACATCGCCAAAAACAAACCCTTGAAAAAGTAAATTGCGGGAAATTAAATGAAAGAGATAAAAAAGGTCCTAATTAAAGCTATTACATCCTCGGAGCAATTACATAATTATGATTAAAAATATGAATCAAATAATACGCACGAGAAAAAATTGAATCGAAGGGTTTTTAGGGTTTTGACCCTTTTTTGAGAAAGAAAGAGATTTTTTTATTATTTTGCATTTAATTAAATTAACCCTAGACTAATTAATTAATTAAATAAAAGAAAGATATTTTTTGAGTTTTTTATGTTTTTTAAGGAAAAAATAAAAGATGGTCAAAAGTTATTAAAAACCCTAATTCTATATTGATTTTAAACTATTGTGAAAATATTAAAATTAACCTAATTAAAAAACTAAATTAATTATGTTAGTATCTATTTACGAAAAAAAACTAATTAAATTTAATAAATAAAAATATTATATTTTTTATGTTTTCTGATTTTTATTATGAAAATAAATATTAATTTGTTAGTGTTAGTAGTTAATTAAAAATTAGTAAAAACAATTTAATTAAAAATAAAAAGGAGAAGAAGAAAATAAACTCAGGGGGGTGCTGGCCCAAGTCAGGAGATAGAATCAGTAATTCTGAAGCCCATTATGCTTCCAACCTGTTTGACTTTTCTGGACTCCCTGCATGCTCGTTGACTAGGGAGTATGGTGATCTCCCATTCATGTCCATTGGATCTATGCCTGGAGACATCTGGCGCCTGGGAATTGGAGGTGTATGATGGACCCCCTTTTGAAATCTGTACAAGAATATCTGAAAAATAAAATTAACAAGGTTTTGGGGGGACCTGGGATTCGAACCCAGGTCCTAATGCTTCCAGGCCAACGCACCAACCACTCCACTACGTTGCTTTACTTGTTATTGAAATAAGTGGCAATTATTATATATAAAAAACAATCAATATACTATAAATAAAACAAAACGCGTGCTTTTTTCAAATTGGCCAACCATGTGATAACACACCATCGTCTTCAACCTTTTTCTGCATAGTTAGAATCAGATAGCGGGGGTTTTTAACCCCCACTAATTCCTGCAAGGAAAAATAGCGAATAGAACCACAATACATATAAATATTTCGCGAGGTATGGGTTGTGTTCGTCTTGGTCTCACGATTTCAGTCATGTATCTCACTAGTCCCAATTTTTCCTGGTTCAGAAAGCCCTAATTTAAAGCTCAAGAACCCTAGAAATTTGATCATGGTATCTTTCGATTCAGGGCGTTACAGTTTAATTCAATCATGCCATTAGCTTTGTATGGTCCCTAGCAATGCAAAACAATCACTAAAACATGTTAAATGTGCATGAATTAAGATATATAATTCTGAATAAAAAAGGCAAACCGTGAAAGTGTGTGTAACGATTCCTTGAGCTTCAGTTCATGAATTTGATTGTAAAACGTTCCTGAGACCTCCTGCAATATGTTTGAATGAATAGAACGCCTTGAATTGGCCTAGATTGCAAGAAAAAGTTTCCACTTTTCTTAAAATTTCTTGAATTTGCTATGGCCGTTTCTGCAGCTTTCAAATCGTTTGCTAGGGTTTGGTTAGCTTGCATACATATAGGAGAATCAAATTAGGTCAAAGTTTTGGATCCAATCCATGTGCATTGATGTTTGAATCTTTGATTGAAAATCAAATATTCTTGATTTTTCATGATTGAACAATGTTGCCAAAATTGGATTTTTTTGTATCTTTGACTTGTGCACGAATTTGCCAGCATGTTCTGATCATATTTGCTTCACAAATTGATTTAAAAAACAAATCTTGTATTTTCTCATGATTTAAATTAATTAAATGAATTAATATTAATTAAAAATCCAATTAATCAATAAAAATAAGAAAATAAATCCAATTAAGCTTGGTGGGTCGTGCATAGGTCATGGGTGAAGTTTCAACAAGAGATTTGAGGCCCATTAGCAAAAGGAAGGTGTTTTGAGCAAAGTTGACTTTTGCAAATTCATGAAAATTTCCCAACTTCTCCAATGCATAACTTGCTCAATTTTGATCATATGACCATGTTCGTGGACATTTTGGAAAGCTCCTGAAGTCCTCTAACCAATGCCTTTGGTCCCATGTCATTTGGATTTACCAATCGCAAGTTCTGGCCTTTGACTCAAAGTGTACTTTTGTTGACTTTTGAATTTGACCTATAATGTAAAAATTGGTAACTTATTGTGAGAGCATTTCTTGATCTTGGAGTGTGAAGATGTATTGTAGGAAATTTCATCCCCTTAAAAATGAGCATTGGATGGAGTTTTTCTGACAAACCATGAAAAAGTTATGCCCTGGTCAAGATACAGTTGACTTTTCTACTGTCCAAAAATAGTAACTTTTGCATCTTGATGATTTTTGAGCTATTCTTGTGGAATCATGATCAAGACTTGATCAAATGATGATTGTGAACTCAAAATAAGATGTTGACTAAAAATTCTGACTTTTGACTGCAAAATGACCATTTTGCCCTTGTAGTTGACTATGGATCAAATGGGGCTTTTGACTGTGCAAATTGGCACTGTGAGTCTTGAAACTTGGTATGTAGGTGCTTGAGAATGAATATAAGCCTATGAGACTTGATTGAACCATTGAAAACCCAAAATTCCTTGAAAGAATCAAAACCCTTGAGCAATCTTGAACAATTTGAAGATCAAATCTTGAGAAATATGGGAGGGCAAATTTTGGGGTACAACAGTTGCCCCTGTTCAATCTTCTTAAACCTGAGGATGTAGATTGGCTTGCGTGCCTTTCGTGATCCGAAGGTGGAAGATGATTGAACACAAAAGTGCCCAGAAATTTGCACTCGCATGGTATAGTATCAGTAATATGAAGTCGGGAATGGGCTTACAGATGCCATTTGGAGAGATGATGGATAGGAGGATGGGCTTATAGATGCCATCTGGAGATTGTTGGTAGGTAGTTTTGTCTTCGTTGACGAGTTGTCTTCATTGACGGGTTGTCTTCATTGACGGGTTGTCTTCATTGACAGGTTGTCTCTATTGACGGGTTGTCTCTATTGACGGGTTGTCTCTATTGACGGGTTGTCTCTATTGACGGGTGTTCGGATCAGAAAAATCTTTAGGAATCGATTTAACTGGTTTTGTTTCCATTGACTGTGTTCGGATCAGAAAAATCTTTAGGAATCAATTTAATTGATTTTGTCTCCATTGACTGTCTTCGGAAAAATCTTTAGGAATCGGTTTAACTGGTTTTGTCTCCATTGACTGTCTCTGCCTCAGAAAAATCTTTAGGAATCGATTTAACTGATTTTGTCTCTATTGACTGGCTTTGCCTCAGAAAAATCTTTAGGAATCGATTTAACTGATTTTGTCTCCATTGACTGGCTTTGCCTTAGAAAAATCTTTAGGAATCAATTTAACTTATTTTGTCTCCATTGACTTAATTTGAGAATCCAACTGCATCTTTCCTGAAAGGTAAAGGTTAGTCATATGCAATGCATGATGAACGAAGATGATAAACTTGCACAAGAGGATGACTCTGTTGGGGAATAAACTGGTGAAGAGATTAATCTGCGGGGAATTACTCTGTGGGGAGGAGATGCTTTGCTGAGATTTTAACGATAAACTCCGCTGGGGATTCCGTTGATAAGCCCTATTGGGGATTTTGATGATGAACTCCGTTGGGGATAGAAAAACCTTCGCTGGGGATAGAAAGAACTTTCCATTGCAACTTGCTGAGGATAACCCAGTTAGACTCTTGTGGGGATATCCTCTAAATATGGCTGGGGAGAGATATTTGTACTCTGCAGGGGACAAGCTTCCAGAATCTACCGGGGAAGATGATTCACCGCTGGCGGGGAAGCTTTTTAGACTGCGCTGGGAAATGGCTCCACTGGGGGTATCTTGTATTCCACCGGGGAACATTCTTATATTTCGTTGAGGAATATTAACACTGCCGGGGATGCTTGCTGAGGAATATCTGTATACTCTGTTGGGGAATATTAAGATCTACTGGGGATACCCAACCTTTTTAAGGCTGATGGTAGATTAACTCTGCTTGGGGGAGAGTATTGCTGATTCATAGTTGCAAGTCTCAGTGGGGAATAGCTACCATTACTGTCTTACTCTTGGGGAGTGAAGGTATCTTGGTCATATTCTTCAGCCGAATCTACCTTGTACCTGGGTGGACAAAGCAACTAGATCGCTTAGACAATTCTTATTGCCCCTACTTCCGATGTCACCCGTAATTAGTCCTTTGTTTCGCATGCAAATATTTGTGATCAACAATTAATGTCAAATGCATATATCAAAAATGAATATTGGACGTTGTTTGCAAAACAAAACAGATAAAGGAAAAACAATTTGCAATTTGTCTGAAAAAATGAGCTTGTATTGATTTTGAAGTTTGCCTGTAAATATGAGTTTTTGTACAAGAGGCTGACGTCCTAGTAAGAGAACGCTGCCGAACAAAATAGAATTTATACAATTTGTAAAAACAAAACAACTATGTGAAAAATCCCACTGGGTTCCAACTCTGCTATCGCCTTTATATCTTCAAGCATCTCATCACTTTGCTGCTTAGTTGGAGATGAATCCGATTGATTAGTGCCGTCCGAGCCTGATAGTTGATACCGAAGTCTGAATGCAGGGTGATCCAATGAGACATAGTGTAACGCTTATCCCTAAATTTTGCCTAGACCGCCCTTTCGGGTTTTCGGTCCACCGGGATACTCATTTTTGCCCAAGCCGCCTTTTCAGGTTTTCGACTTGCCGGGTGTACAGATTTTTTTAATTTTCATCCCTTATTTTTGCCTGAACCCTTTTGGTTCGCCAGCAAGCCCTTATTTTTGCCTGGGCCAGTCGACCTAGCGGGTCTTTTAATCATGCATAGTATCTTTTTACTATGTCTACATTGGCGGGGTGAGGAAGGTCGTCACCATCCATGGTGATTAGAATCATCGCTCCTCCTGAGAAGATATTCTTAACCACAAATGGCCCTTCGTACGTAGGGGTCCATTTGCTCCTGGGATCACCTTGAGGTAGGATGATACGCTTGATTACCAGGTCTCCGACTTAATACTCTTGTCGTCTGACTTTCTTGTTAAATGCCTTGATCATCCGTTTTTGGTACGTCTGACCATGAAAAATAGCAGTGAGTCGCTTTTCGTCGATTAAGTTTAGTTGATCAAGC
Organism: Vicia faba; assembly: GCA_948472305.1. Taxonomy (NCBI): domain Eukaryota; kingdom Viridiplantae; phylum Streptophyta; class Magnoliopsida; order Fabales; family Fabaceae; genus Vicia; species Vicia faba. Next base: position 1,368,989,207 of record OX451736.1, on the reverse strand, counting down.
AGGGTCTAGATCCAGTCGTCTTCACTTAAACCCGCATCCTTCATGATCCGGAGAGAGGGTATCTGAACTTCAATGGGCAGGACTGCCTCCATGCCATATACAGAGGAGTAGGGTGTTGCCCCTATTGATGTCCGTGCTGAGGAGCGGTACCCATGAAGAGCAAATGGTAACATCTCGTGCACAATCTTTGTAGGTTACTGTCATCTTCTGCACAATCTTCTTAATATTTTTATTATCCGCTTCTACAGCCCCATTCATCTTCGGCCGGTAGGGAGAAGAGTTGTGGTGCTGTATCTTGAATTGCTCGCAGAGCTCAGCGATCATCTTGTTGTTAAGATTGGTACCATTATCCGTAATGATCCTCTCTGGTACACCGTATCGACAGATCAGGTTGTGCCGAATGAACCATGCCACGACGTTCTTGGTTACGGTGGAAAAGGAAGTTGCTTCAACCCACTTTGTAAAGTAATCAATCGCTACCAGGATGAAGCGATGTCCGTTGGATGCCGTAGGTCTGATCTCGCCGATCATATCAATACCCCACATTGCAAAAGGCCAAGGTGCTGTCATGACGTTCAAAGGAACTGGAGGAATGTGCACCTTATCAGCATAGACTTGGCATTTGTGACATGTCCGAGAATGTTGATAACAATCGGCTTCCATTGTGGACCAGTAATATCCTGCCCGAAGGATTTTCTTTGCCATGGTATGTCCACTGGAGTTTGTTCCGAAGGTACCTTCATGCAGCTCTGCCATGATCCTTTCTGCTTCAATCTTATCCACGCAACGCAGTAAGGTCGAATCATGGTTACGTTTATAAAGAATGCCATTGCTGAGGAAGAACTTTTCCGCGAACCTTCTCAGAAATTTCTTGTCATTCACAGACGCGCCCTCGGGGTATTCTTGAGCTTCAAGGTACCTCTTTACTTTATGATACCAAGGTTTTTCTGTTACCTCTTCGGTCTCAAGATCGCAACAATGTGCAGGTTCATCCAATTTCCAAATAATGATCCGGGGAGCCTCGTTGTCCCATTTGACTTTGAACATAGAAGACATCGTAGCTAACGCGTCCGCCAACTGATTCTCCTCTCTAGGGAAGTGCTCAAAGGTTATCTCCTCGAAATGGGGAAGCAACGTCAATACATACTTCTTGTAAGGAATAAGATTTGGGTGTTTCGTATCCCACTCGCCTTTGATCTGACTGATCACGAGAGCGGAATCTCCGGAGACACTCAGAAAATTGATCCTTAGGTCAATTGCGGCTCGAAGACCCATGATGCATGCTTCATACTCCGCCATGTTGTTGGTGCAGTTAAAACACAGCCGGGCGGTAAGTGGAGTATGAGAGCCTTTAGGAGATATGATGACAGCGCCAAAGCCGTTACCCAAAGCGTTTGAGGCTCCGTCAAAGTGCATAGACCAACGGGATCCTTCCTCAGGTCCTTCATCCGGTCCAGATATCTCGCAATCAGTCACTACCATGATATTCTCGTCTGGAAATTCAAAGTTCATGGACTAATAACCATCCACTGCCTGATGTGCCAAATGGTCTGCCAACACACTTCCTTTGATCGCCTTTTGAGTCGTGTACTGGATGTCATATTCAGTCAAGATCATCTGCCATCTTGCTATTCTTCCGGACAAGGCAGGCTTTTCGAAGATATACTTGATTGGATCCATTTTTAAAATCAACAGAGTAGTGTGAGTCAACATATACTGTCTCAGCCGGCGAGCAGCCCATACCAAAGCGCAACAAGTTTTCTCGAGCAGTGAGTATCGGGTCTCACAGTCGGTAAACTTTTTTCTAAGGTAATAAATAGCATGCTCTTTTCGGCCAGACTCGTCATGCTGACCCAACACACATCCCATTGAGTTGTCCAGTACTGTCAAGTATAAGATTAGAGGTCTCCCTTCAACCGGTGGCATAAGAATGGGTGGCTCTTGGAGATACTCTTTGATTCTTTCGAAAGCGGCCTGACATTCATCGTTCCAACGTACTACTTGATCTTTCTTCAGTAACTTGAAGATTGGCTCACAAGTAGCAGTTAGGTGCGAGATGAATCGGGCAATGTAGTTCAGCCGTCCTAGAAAGCCTCTGACTTCTTTCTCTGTCTTGGGAACTGGCATCTCTTGTATGGCTTTCACTTTGGCAGGGTCCACTTGAATACCTTTGTCGCTTACGACGAAGCCTAGTAGCTTTCCAGATCTCACCCCGAAGGTGCACTTATTCGGGTTCAACCTCAATTTGCAGAACTTCAACCGGTCAAACAACTTCTGTAGATGGTCAAGGTGTTCCTCCTCAGTTTGGGACCTCGCAATCATATCGTCGACCTATACTTCAATCTCGTGATGGATCATATCATGAAACAAAGCAACCATGGCACGCTGATACGTTGCCCCAGCATTTTTCAACCCAAAAGGCATGACCTTGTAACAAAAGGTGCCCCACTGAGTAACAAAAGTGGTCTTCTCCATGTCTTCAGGAGCCATTTTTATCTGATTATAACCGGAGAAACCGTCCATGAAGGAGAATACCTTATGCTGAGCAGTGTTGTCAACCAGAACGTCGATGTGAGGCAGAGGGAAGTCATCCTTAGGGCTCGCCCTGTTCAAATCCCTGTAGTCAACACACATTCGGACCTTACCATCTTTCTTCGGTACCGGAACCACATTGGCAACCCACTGAGGGTAAGACGTTACTGCGAGAAAACCGGCGTCAAATTGTTTCATAACCTCAGCTTTGATTTTCTCGGACATCTCTGGACGCATATGGCGAACCTTCTGTTTTATCGGAGGGCACTCTTCCTTGGTAGGTAGGTGATGAACCACAATGTCGGTATCCAACCCAGGCATATCTTCGTAAGACTAGGCAAAGATTTCCATGTAGTCATGCAACATCTGAATCAACCGTTGTTTTACACTAGGCTCCAGATCGGCATCAATCTTGACTTCCTTTCTGTCTGTCTCAGTACCCAGATTTACCGTTTCCACTAGCTCTTCATGTGGCTGAATGGCCCTCTCTTCCTGAAGTAGCAGTCTTGCCAGCTCACCAGGCACTTCACAATCATTTTCACCTTCGTCTTCGGCTAAGTTGATCGGATTTTCGAAGTCATAACTGGCAGTAGCAGAGTCGTTACCAGTGAGATCCAGAGTGGATTGGGACCTGTATATGTGAGTGTGTGTAAAATAGTTGTTTTGAAATATATAGTAAAGAAAGACAAGGAGCGCAAGATTTGAAATGCAAAAACGTCCAATGTTTTTATTAATGATATATGTAAATGACACACAAAAGCCCTCACAACTGAAGCCACGGGGCCCTGGGTAAGCCACCGGGCCATAAAGTTTCACAATATTGTCTGTTACAAATTCAAAACGAAGGAGTTCATTACTGAGTAACAAAAGTAATAGGGACGAAGTCCTTTGCCGTCCAGTTGTTTGGTCCACCGTTGGTTGTAGGGTAGATCCAGCTGTCGAATTCAGATTCCTCCACGTCATCTTCAACGAAATTTACTCCCGAGTTGCTGATGAACACAAGAGGTCTTCCGATCTTTGCACTTCGAACAGCCCTTTGAGCTTCTGCAGTGAAACCCAAACCAAATTTGTCAGTCTTCTAAGTGAAATCAGGAAGTCGGCCCCAGTTTGCATACTCACCCTTCTCAATAACATCCCGAGCATCCTTTAAGGAAGCCATCTTTAAAGGAGAATCTTCAATCATAGTCTCAGCTGATGCCAGTGTCTGAGGAACCTCTTCAAAGTGCTGGAATGGGGTCTCAATGAACTCCCCATCCATCTCTATGTACCGGAACGAGTTGAGGTGGCTGACCATGTATTCTTCCTCCCCCTGAACTGTCACAATCTTCCCTCTGACCGGGTACTTCAGCTTCTGATGTAGTGTGGAGGTCACAGCTCCAGCTTTGTGGATCCATGGACGACCCAACAAACAATATTAGGATGGTCGAATGTCCATTACGTAGAACATAGAATCAAAGACCTGAGAACCAACTCTGATTGGAATATCGACTTCACCATGCACCATCCTTTTAGACCCATCAAAGGCCCGGACAACAATGTTACTGGGCTTCAGCTCCAAACCTTCACAATCCAACCTGTCTAGAGCTTTCTTGGGCAAGACGTTCAGTGAGGAACCAGTGTCAACCAACACATGTGCAAGAGTAGTGCCCCTGCATTCAATGGAGACATGCAGGGCATCGTTATGGTTCTTCCCTTTAGCAGTCAGATCAGCGTCAGAGAAACCCAAACCATTATCAGCAGTTAAGTTGGCCACATAATCGGTAAACTGATCAGCTGACGTCTCTTGTGGCACGTGGGCCATCTTCAGGAAGGTAATCAGAGCCTTGGCATGGGCCTCTGAACACAACAACAGTGATAACATAGAAATCTTGGAGGGGGTTTGCCCCAGCTGCTCAACTACATTATAATCACTCTTCTTGATGATCTTAAGAATCTCTTCCATCTCCTGCTTGGAAGCTTCAACATTGATTGTCTTTGGTGCCTCCGTCTGGGCAGGCATATCAGTGGCGATCCCTTTGCCCCGAGCATCAGATGACTCGGCAGCAGGGGTAGAAATAGGAACTTGATCAGGAGGGGAAGTAGGCACACTTGCAGGTGTGATGACAATAGGTCTTTGGATAGTTGGTGGCGCAATATCAGGTGAGAAAAGTCGACCACTGCGGGTGACTTTAGCAGGCCTGATGATGTTGCTGACGCCGGTATTAGTATCAAACTCTTGCTTAACCCCAAGAACATAAACATCTGCCCCATAGTGCCAAGGGACAGCTTTGTCAGAGGTGTAGGGAATAGGCCCCGGAACAGTGATGATTATGGGTGCAATCTTCTGAACAGGCGTAATTCTGACAGGCTTCCTCGAGGGAGCCTTGGGAGAATTGTTGAAAATGGTAACAATGGAAACTTCTTCAGTAGGGGTGGCAGGAACATCAATCTTCTCAAACAGGATTTCTTTATTATCCATCAGGTTTTGGATACCTGACTTCAAAGATGGGAAACCAGTAGGTGAAATGGAACACAGATGGCAACCTTCACTACATCCTGGAAATAAACCGGCTAGCAACAGTTTATTCTTGACGGTCATCAGCGGGGTGACAATATCATCCACAGAGGCTACAAACAAGTCTTCCACTACAGCATTCACTCCATGCTTGGGCATGGAGCAGTCACAACGTTAGGCCTCTCGGGCGCCTCGAACTCAATCTCCTTAGCATCGATCAAGTCTTGAACCTTATTCTTTAAAGTCCAGCAATCATCCGTATTATGCCCCGGGCTTTCAGAATGATAAGCGCAACAGGCGTTTGGGTTGTACTTTGGAGATGTGGTATTCAGATTCTTTGGGGCTTCCCTTAGATTTACCAAATTGGTTACCAGCAACTGTGACAATATCTGGGACAAGGTCATGCTGAGTCGAGTGAACTGCCTTCTAGGTCTCTCACCCCTTTGTTGGTTGTGATGTTGAGGAGCACTGGCAGGTTTTGAAATGACCACCGCATTGACAGCTTGGCGGTGTTCAGATCTATTTGGTCTCCTTGAACCATAGACATCGCTGGATTCTTTCTTGAATTGGTTCTTCTCAGTGCTTGATGAGGCACCCTTTTGTATCTTCCCAGACTTGATACCGGCTTCAATTCTCTCACCAGTCAAGATAAGGTCTGTAAACCCGACTGAAGAATTTCCAATCAAATGGTTGAAGAACGGACCAGACAGGGTCCCCAAGAACATATCCACAAGTTCACGATCAGTTAAGGGTGGATGCACCCTTCCAGCAAGGTCTCTCCACTTTTGAGCGTACTCTTTAAATCCTTCACCCGTCCCTATTGACATACCCTGGAGTTGGGTACGCGTAGGAGCGAGGTCAGAATTATATTGATACTGCTTATAGAACGCAGTAGCCAAATCTTCCCAGTTGCGGATACTGGCCCCATCCAGCTGATAGAACTATTCGAGTTGAGTCCCTGAAAGACTATCCTGAAAGAAATGGATCCACAAATTCTTGTCAGCAGTGTAAGGTTGGATCTTCCTTACATACGACCGGAGGTGCAGCTTTGGGCAGGAAGCTCTATCATATTTGGCAAAATTAGGTGCCTTGAACTTATGGGGAATCACCACCCCAGAGGATAAACCTAGGTCTCCAAAGTCCAACCCGGGCACATTCTGTATCTCCATGGTGCTCAAGCGGTCCTCCAACTGTTTATACCTATCCTCAGCAGGAGGATATTGTTCCTCATCATAATCCGTCTCGTTGTCGGAGACTACGGGGCTAGGAACCCTTCTCTCTTGTGGGCTGTCTTTCCCTACAGATGAGGTAGTCAGATCAACCTCATTCTACAGTCCATTTCCAAACCTGCGTCCAGTGTTGAACAAGATGGTCCTCTTCTTCTTCTTCTTCTTCCTCTCTTTCAGAATCAGAGTCTTCAAATCCTGTTGACCATGGGCTAGGCTCATAACCAACTCTTGGAACTGGGCATTCTGGGCCTGGAGGGCCTTGATGGCTTGTTCAGTGGAAGGTTCAGTAGACATGATGATTGCTGAAATATACAGCGAAGAAGATAAGTGACCTGTAAAAGAGGTACCTGTTATGCATATGATGAAATGAAATGCGTATGATTTATGTTTTCAAAGACAATCGGGATTCAAATTTGTAGACAAGAAAGGAAACACACTTTATTAGATTTATCTTTGGAATTTAAATTGTTCAATAAATTTCCCTTAGGCATTACAAGAATGGAAATCTGAAAAGTAAATAAAACCGTAAAAGAAATCCTCAAAAGTTCATCAATGTTCCCATGGCCTCTTCTTCTCAGTGTGGATATAATCATTCAGGATCCGCTCGTTCTCCAGTTGCTTTGTCAGCTTCTGGATCTTCTGTTCTTGTTCGTTGAACTTTTCCCGATAAGAATCCTGTTCTTCCTGTAGTTGCGCCCAAGACCTCTTTAGTGTGCCAACATCAGTGGGTGTATGAGGATGAAGAATAGTTGGAAGAACCCCTTCTTTATCAGCAGCTTCAAGAGTAATAGGCCTGACAGCTTCGTATGGCATGCCTAACTTCTAGGCACGGATGCAGACCCATCTGAAATATGACTCCATTGGTAGAGAAGTTTTTGGTCCCAACTTATGTGGGTCAGATTTGTGAACTCTATCCCAAGCCTTGATGAATCTACGACGTAGCTCGTCGCTATCTACATGAAAATCATAGACGATATGAGGTATCAACATCTCATGAGGCCCTTCTCTTCTGGCTCTTCCAAACTGACGGAGAGCTAAGCATGGGTTATAAGAGATTCCTCCACGGGTTCCGATCAATGGAACATTAGGATACTCTCCACAACGATCAATGACGGCCACCTCATCTAAGCCTCTGAGAGTCCACATAATGTCTTTATCAGTAAGAGACATTATCCTATGAGCCCAGCCCCTTCCTTCTTTGTTCTTCAGTACGAACTTAGGGAGGTGTGAAATAAACCACCTCGCCAACAAAGGAGCACAACACAGCAAAGTTCCCCGTCTTCGGGCAGTACGAGTATAGAGCTGATAAAGGATATCACCCAAGAGAGTGGGTACAGGATTCCGAGAGATGAAGATCCTTATGGCATTAACATCAACAAAGGTGTCGGGTTTTGGAAACAATACCAGACCATAGATTAAGAGAGCCAGAATGTCTTCGTACGCCCTGAAGTCTAAGTCATTCCAGAAACTATTAGCTTTGCCAACCAGAAACTTAGCCAAAAAACCCTTAACTCCACTTCTAGTCTCCCAGTTAGCCATTACTTCCTCTTTGGTCAAGTGAAGGGCTGCAGCAATCTCTTCAGGTCTGAGAGCCTTTTCCCAACCAGTAAATGGAATCTGTTCCAAAACAGGGATACCAAGCAAATCAGAGAATTCTTCCAGGGTAGGGACCAGCTGGAAGTCTTGAAAGGTGAAGCAATGGTATAGAGGATCATAAAACTGGATCAGGACACTCATCAATTGTTGGTCCCACTTTGAGGTGACTAAACCGAGAAGAGAACCATGCCTCCTGATGAAGGTAGTAGTGTCTGGAATCTTGTCAACCAATTCCTTAAGCAAAGTAGGTGGTTGAACAAAGTTGAGCCGGATAGTATTCCTACGTATGGGCATCATGATGTCCTACAAAATAAAGCAAAGATGAAACCTTCTTGTCTTTGAAATGGGTTAGTTCTTTTGCAAGATGTATGCAATGTTATGATGTTATGATGTTATGATGTTATGATAAAGGCACACCACAAGTATTCACAAAAGGCAAACATGGAAAAGGCATATAAGTCACACAAGAGAGCCCTTAGATTTCAGGCTGGCATGAAGTTTAGGTACTACCCTTTTTCAGTTTCAGTTGGTTAAGACCTGTCCTAAAATAGTAACCGGGTTCTAGAGGATCTCAATATCACTGACTACCCTCGATCGGTCATAATTCCAGTTTGGCAACCTTTTCTTGCGGCCGGAACCATCGCGAGAGTTTAGCCTCAATGAGTGTAGCATACTGCTACTATTTTATGGCCAAGTTGGTCAATTTAAGGTTCTAAGGTCAGTTGGTGCTTAATGACTCCTCAGAAGACCCATATTCTCCTCGTTCCAACACAAGGGATATCGGTACAGACCAAGGTGTCACACCAACGTAGATACTGCTTCACCCGTGTCGGTCTATGTCGGACAGGTCCCTCACAGTTTATTGCTACTTACCTAAAAAAGGGTACCCCCAGATCCGGGTTAGGATCGATAAAACTCCGATACAAACCCACAAAATTAAAGCATACAGAGCATACAATTGAAAACATAAGTGATCTTATCCTAAGGTACACCTCACTTATAAATATCCCCAGCAGAGTCGCCAGTTCTATGATCGGTGGAAATAGAACTGACTGTTTTGGAATGCTGGTTTGCGTTTGCGTTTCGCAAAATGTCGCGGTAAGCAAGAGTCGTCACCATCTTTTATTTTCTCCAACAAGGAAAGGACAAAAGCACAGCAAAATTCCTTTTTAAGATGTCTCTCGGGTTCGGGAGGTAGATTATAGAAAGGGAAGGTGTTAGCACCCTTTCTATCCGTGGTTATCCACGGGCTGTTAGGTACTTGCTCACTATGTTTTCAAAAAGTTTTGCTTTTCTTGTGTTTGTGGGTTTTGAAAAAGTTTGTTTGAAAACTTCGATTTAACTCTTGTGTCTGTCCTCAAAAGTGTATGAAGTGTTGTTTGAAAACTTTTGTCAGAAAAGTGTAGGTGCGAAAAGTATTTTTTGTTTTGAAAGAGCAAGTACCTGAGAACCTCTACCTACTCAAAAGAAATTAAGCTGTGTAAATGTCCTTTAGACAGTACTATCCCATTATTGAGAAGTAGGTAGCACCGTCGTTGGAGTCTTCGGGTCAATTCGATTATGGGACATATGGTCACTAAAGCAATGGTAGGACGCCTTAGCGGTAACCCTAGTGTCCTAGATCATTTTTTTATCGAGGCAACCGTTTCGAGGCAACTTTGATCTTTAGACAGGAGGGCTACCTCTAAAACACTCTATACTCAATGACCACGTCGAGGCAACCAAGTGAGGCGTACCCTAGGAGTGGCATGTGCGAGTGTGTCAGGTTTCAGTTATGTTATCTTTGTACATGTTATGGTGAGCTACGATTGATTTTAATTTTCAGATAGATCTTGTCATGCATAGCCTATTTAGCATACATCTAGCAGTTAATAGTTGCGGAAAAATAAAGCTAAGCTATTACAAGGCGTCAGGTATTTACATCGCCAAAAACAAACCCTTGAAAAAGTAAATTGCGGGAAATTAAATGAAAGCGATAAAAAAGGTCCTAATTAAAGCTATTACATCCTCGGAGCAATTACATAATTATGATTAAAAATATGAATCAAATAATACGCGCTAGAAAAAATTGAATCGGAGGGTTTTTAGGGTTTTGCCCCTTTTTTGAGAAAGAAAGAGATTTTTTTATTATTTTGCATTTAATTAAATTAACCCTAGACTAATTAATTAATTAAATAAAAGAAAGATATTTTTTGAGTTTTTTATGTTTTTTAAGGAAAAAATAAAAGATGGTCAAAAGTTATTAAAAACCGTAATTCTATATTGATTTTAAACTATTGTGAAAATATTAAAATTAACCTAATTAAAAAACTAAATTAATTATGTTAGTATCTATTTACGAAAAAAAACTAATTAAATTTAATAAATAAAAATATTATATTTTTTATGTTTTCTGATTTTTATTATGAAAATAAATATTAATTTGTTAGTGTTAGTAGTTAATTAAAAATTAGTAAAAACAATTTAAATAAAAATAAAAAGAAGAAGAAGAAAATAAACTCAAGGGGGTGCTGGCCCAAGTCAGGAGATAGAATCAGCAATTCTGAAGCCCATTATGCTTCCAGCCTGTTTGACTTTTCTGGACTCCCTGCATGCTCGTTGACTAGGGAGTATGGTGATCTCCCATTCATGTCCATTGTATCTATGCCTGGAGATATCTGGCGCCTGGGAATTGGAGGTGTATGATGGACCCCCTTTTGAAATCTGTACAAGAATATCTGAAAAATAAAAGTAACAAGGTTTTGGGGGGACCTGGGAATCGAACCCAGGTCCTAATGCTTCCAGGCCAACACACCAACCACTCCACTACGCTGCTTTACTTGTTATTGAAATAAGTGGCAATTATTATATATAAAAAACAATCAATATACTGTAAATAAAACAAAACGCGCGCTTTTTTCAAATTGGCCAACCATGTGATAACACATCATCGTCTTTAACCTTTTTCTGCATAGTTAGAATCAGATAGCGGGGGTTTTTAACCCCCACTAATTCCTGCAAGGAAAAATAGCGAATAGAACCACAGTACATATAAATATTTCGCGAGGTATGGGTTGTGTTCATCTTGGTCTCACGATTTCAGTCATGTATCTCACTAGTCCCAATTTTTCTTGGTTCAGAAAGCCCTAATTTAAAGCTCAAGAACCCTAGAAATTTGATCATGGTATCTTTCGATTCAGGGCGTTACAGTTCAATTCAATTATGCCATTAGCTTTGTATGGTCCCTAGCAATGCAAAACACATGTGTAGTAAAGTGAGATACTTTCCTCTTGGGTGTTGAGTGAGGCTTTATTGATTTAAAATTCCAAGCTATATCCTCCACTTTGAGATGATGCAAATTCTCCTTTCTCATAACTGTGGGTAGTAAGTATGTCTTCCACTCAGATATGACAGTGATGTATCTTCTTTTAAAATTAACCAAAACACATGTGTTTTAAATTTTTTTAGGTGAACTACGAGTACCCTAATCCCCTATTGCACAGAAGATGGTATGTAGGCACTAAAGATTCGCATCCACGGAGGGTGCAAAATATATAGATTTTCAAAGAGGTTCCTGCATAGTATCGTAGATGTTTAGGGTGCTAATAACTTCCCTTTGCATAACCAATCCCCGTACCTAGATTCTATCTGTAACACGGTGGGAGAACTGACTTGGGTGTTTTGCGTTTTATCATAATTATTGCTGATAGCAAGAGTCACCGCCGACTTTTCTTTTATCCAATAAAGGAAAGGGTGAAAAGAACAGGAAAAACCTTTTGAGAATTTTTCTTGAGTTCGGGGGGTAGGTTATGAAAAGGGAAGGTGTTAGCACCTTTTTCATCCGTAGTTATCTATGGGCTCTTAGTTTCTAGCTCACTTTTGAAATACTATTGTGAATGTGTTTGTTTGGAAGTATTTTAAAAAAAAAGTGTCTTCGTTTAGGTGAACTTTGTAATGATTCTTGTCTCTATAAGAATGTATACAAAGTGCTGACTTTTTAAAATATTTCATGAAAAGTGTTGGTGTGTTTTGAAAGATGTTATTTTGAAAATGTTTGTGAGCAAGAAACTACGAGCGTTCTACCTACTCAAAAGAAAGTCTTTGTTCTTTTCCTCCTTCTTTAGATAATGTTATCTTACCATTAGTTAGTAAGAAACCTTATCATTGGAGGTGAAAGGACATGCGTGGGTCGTCGTACAGTCATATAAGGCAACATTTGAGGATATCTTAGCAATTTGTTGTAAGGGACTAATATCATATACCAGAGGAAACATTTGAAGGGTCATAGAGGGACTATGATCTTGTAATCGAGGGTCTTTGCTAAAGTATCCCACGTTTGAGGGACATGATTGTTTAATCTGAGGCAACAAGTGTGGGTTACCCTAGAGGTGCAAGTGTGCAAAGTGTATTATTTTCATGTATTTATCTTGTATTAGGGTTGTCTAGTATTGATTTTAAGATCTTGCCATACAAACCCTAATTACTAGCAATAATATGGAAAGCGATAAATTACGGATATTAGATGTCCTACGCTATTACAATAATTGAGGGGATGGGGGATACAAATTTACAAATGGGGATGACAAGTAAAGTAAACACTAGTTACTATTACAAGGCTTTGACAATTACATAATTTATAATGTAAAAATAGTAAAATGTGCAAGAAAATGTAAAGTGAAAGAAATTTTTTTTTTAGGGTTTTTTTTATAGAAAAGATTTTGTAGTTCATTTAATGGAAGAAAAACCTAGGTCTGAGTAAACTTAAAAAGAACACTAATTGTTTAGAAAAACATTTTTTATGTTTCATTTTGAAAAAGGTTTTATGATGTTAGGTCATTTCCAAGCAATGCAATATATCCAAAATAACCTAAAAAATCTTAAAATTAAGAAGTTTGGTGCCTGATCTAACACAGGCCGTGTCAGTGGACACAGACACCTGTGTCAGGACCTGTTCGTAGCTTCTCTTCACATATTTATTCTAGCTAATTTGACATGGGTCGTGTCGTGTGACACGGGCACTCGTGTCATCCCCTGTCCTCTTGTTTTTGCATGATTCCAGTTCCAGTTGATTTGACACGGGCCGTGTCGTGTGACACGGGCACTCGTGTTAACCCCTGCCCTTGAATTTTTGTTATGTTTTGAACTAGTTGAGTTGACACAAGCCATGTCGTGTGACATGGGCACCCGTATCATCCCCTGACTTGGATTTTTTGCTGAGTTTTCTCTTTGATATGTCTTCTTATATTTTTTGAAAGCAAAAGCAAATGATGTATGGATAAATATATCACAGTTTGAGAAAGTTTACCTCTCAAAGCGAAAACTTTAGAACATGTACGGATGTTTATGGGTGCAACCAGGTGATTAATTAAGCTCTTTTGCACCTTCTTGAAGTTGCTCCAACCCTCCTTTTATGCTGAGAATTGCTGAACCACTCCAACTAAGTCAAGTTGCAAGATACTGTTTTTTTGAGTTTGGAAGATGGTGATGGTGATGTTACATAAGTTATTCTTGTGTTTGAACAACTTCTATATGATGTGTATGAAGTATTTGGGTGGTTTTTTTGGGGAAAACTTGCAAGTTTTTTGAGACTCAAAGATTTAGATTTCAAAGCTCAAAAATGGAGGTTTTGTGGACAATTCTGGTTTTTATAGAGTATAGGAGTTTTGAGTGCTTGTTTCTCTTCCTTTTTTTTGAACCCTTTTTCTTGCAAATGCTCCCTCTATTTATAGGCAAGAGGTTTGGAGACAAGAGATGATTATGTTTACAAATTATGGAGTTATGGCTAGGTAGAATTGTACATGTGAGTTCATGAGTTTTCATAGTTCCAATGGGGCATGGCCTAGTTTTTAGGAGTGCTTTGCAAGTTGTTGATGGTTTCTTCTTGCTTTGATATTGTGTATATGCAGAAGAAACCATTGAGAGGCTCAATGAGTTGACATTATGGTTAAATCAATGCTTTTCACGAATGGCAATGGTGCCTTTATGCCATAAATGGAAAGATCTTTTGGATAATGGCTCAAACACTTGGGTAATATCTCAAAAGTAGATGTAAGCATTAAATTATTGTGATATTTGCAAGTTAGAAGGCCTGTAACACAATATTATGCAGTATAACATATAGATTGGATGATGTGTTCTTCATCATAATGACTTGTAATTCAAGAATGGATGTCTAACTTCATGCCTTTGAATCTCCTAGCTCAAGTATGATAAATTAATTCCCTTGGATGTTTTGGAAATCTTGAAACATCCTCTAAAACTTTCATGTTTTCCACTTTTGTTAAATCAAATTGGAACTAGGTGAAAATTGGCCAAGAAGTTAGGGCAAAATCCTGACCAAATTGATCAAAATTTTCACTAAGTATTTTTAGAAAAAAGTGAATGACTTCATGAATTTATAACCAAAAATACAAGCGCTTCTAGGACTTGATCAACAAAGCAAAGTTGTAGATTTCATCAATATCTACAGCTTTCATGTTGGAAGTTTTCTTTGAATCATCTTGCATCTTGGTGAAAAATTGGCATGAAGTAGTGAAATTATCATGTACAAAAAGACAGAAAAATTTCTAAGTCTTGAAAAGTTTGACTTTTGACTTTCTTGATTTATTGAGGATCAAACTTCGTATTTTGAATGACTTGATGAATTTTGATCTTTGTAACTCAATTTTGACCAAAAAGTCAAAGTTTGACTTTTGGTGTAATAATTGACTTGTCAACCCATACAGCTGATTTTCAGTCATCTAGTCAATTGATTGAGCAAAATTGTGATCCAAGATTGAAAGTTGACATGAGTATTCTTGGAGGTCTATAATGATCCATGAAAGTCATTTGAGGCATTTGAAGTCCAATTGTCCTTGTGAAAATCAAAACCCTAATTTGGGGCATTAATATTTAGGAGGTGGTTTGACCTAGTCAACACTTGTGCAAACTTGAGCCATTGAAGATATTTGTGAGAAATGTCTTGATACAAGAGAGGGAAAATTTTGGGGTACAACATCGTCCCCTGTTCAATCTTCTTAAACCTAAAGAGTTAGATTGGCGGGTTCACCATTTGTGACTTGAAGTTGGAAGATGATTGAACACTAGAGTGCCCAGAAATTTGCACCCGCATGAAATAATGTGTTGTTTGATTGTGTCGGGAATGGGCTTATAGATGTCATCCAAAGGTGACAAAGAATTGTTAGAGATGGGCTTATAAATGCCATCCAGAGTGACTATTGGTAGAAATTGGAAGAAATACTAGAATAAATCTTTGGTCGATTTATACTGAAATAACAAATGTCCTTCGCCTGTTTTTAACTGGAAGAAATATATCTAAACTAGAAGAGATATTTCGTTCGCTTGTCTTTAACTGGAAGAAATAAATCTAAACCAGAAGAGGTCTCTTGTTCGCTTGTCATTAACTAGAGGAAATAAATCTAAACCAGAAGAGGTCTCTTGTTCGCGTGTCTTTAACTGGAAGAAGTAAATCTAAACCAGAAGAGGTCTCTTGTTCGCCTGTCTTTAACTGGAAGAAGTAAACTTAAACCAGAAGAGGTCTTTTGTTCGTCTATATTTAACTGGAAGAAGTAAATCTAAACCAGAAGAGCTCTTTTATTTTCCCGTCTTTAACTGGAAGAAGTAAATCTAAACTAGAAGAGGTCTCTTGTTCGCATGTATTTATCTGGAAGAAGTAAATCTAAACCAGAAGAGGTCTCTTGTTCACCTGTCTTTAACTAGAAGAAGTAAATCTAAACCATAAGAGATCTTTTGTTCGCCTATCTTTAACTGGAAGAAGTAAATCTAAACCAGAAGAGGTCTTTTGTTCGCCCGTCTTTCATTGGAAGAAACAAATCTAAACCATAAGAGGTCTTTTGTTCCCCTGTCTTTAACTGGAAGAAGTAAATCTAAACCAGAAGAAGTCTCTTATTTGCCTGTCTTTAAATGGAAGAAGTAAATCTAAACCAAAAGAGGTCTCTTGTTCGCCTGTCTTTAACTGGAAGAAGTAAATCTAAACTAGAAGAGGTCTCTTGTTCACCTATCTTTAACTGGAAGAAGTAAATCTAAACCAGAAGAGGTCTTTTGTTCGCCTGTCTTTAATTGGAAGAAGTAAATCTAACCAGAATAGGTCTTTTGTTCGCCTGTCTTTAACTGGAAGAAGTAAATCTAACCCAGAAGAGGTATTTTGTTCGCCTCTCTTTAAGTGGAAGAAATAAATCTAAACCAGAAGAGGTCTTTTGTTCGCCTATCTTTAACTAGAAGAAATAAATCTAAACCAGAAGAAGTCTTTTGTTTGCCTGTCTTTAATTGAAAGAAGTAAATCTAAACCATAAGACGTATTTTGTTTGCCTGTCTTTAACTGGAAGAAATAAATCTAAACCAGAAGAGGTCTTTTGAAGAGACTTGTTCATTGTTGATGGAACTCATATGTGCGACGGATCTTTCTTGAAAAGGTAAACAATTAGTTATATTCAATGTCATGAAGCATGCATTGCATAATGATGTTCTCAAAATAAATGAGATTGTGTCATATGTTTTGTATGCATATTGTATGGATATTGTTGAAATGTATCTAAGTCTAGAAGATAAATCCCTGATTACCGCTGGGGGAGTTTTAGAAAGCTAAATCTCGGACTACCGCTGGAGATGAAGAGTATGTGTATCTTCAACCTGGTTTGGAATGCTTCCGCTGGGAATTCTTGTTTGTTGTTTGAGGAGACTCTACAGGGAATGTTGGCTTCTGCTTGGGGAGTAGAAATCAAGAGCTTTAGTTAACCATTACTCTACTGGGGAATTAGATTCTTATATACCCTGATTTGGGATAGAGATGATTAAACTTCCAAATTATCTAGGGAGGATAACGTTAACTCGTATCTGGTCGACTTCCAGGCTTTGCAGTAACTTTCTTGGGATAGTATCAACTCTGCTAGATAAGAGGAGTTTTGTCCGTTGATTTGTAGTAGTCTGATGAATGAACTTAAGTTGTGGAGATTTTAGTCCATTGGAGAAATAAACCTTGTTAAAGAAGGTATTTTGAAGACCTTACGAGGGAAATGAATTCATCTGGGGAAGAACTTTTGCAAGGTTTCTTTCTCAGCCTTGGAAGACCAAACTCGGTCCGGGAAGAAAATTTCTAGGAGAGATGCCGATTGGAACTCTGGATGGAGAATGTATGACTTCACTCTGTGGGGATAATCTCATTGAAGTGACTCTGTAGGGATATCCCAAATCCTTAAGTAAATGCTTATTATTATTCTTGTGTGTAAATTTGTTAACAGTTAATCATGTTCATATGCATATGTTCATTCAATTTTAGTCATTGGACGTTTTTGTACTCAAAACAGAAAAACAAAAAGTTTGCACTTCAAAGTATATTTGTATTGATAATCTGCCTATAAACATACATTTTTTGTATAGGGAGACAAAAATCCTAGTAAGAGGAAGTCACCGAAAAAATGAAAAGAGTACAAAGTGAAAACAAAAATTTAGCCATGTGGAAATTATCTCATTGGGTTCCAACTCCGCTATTGCCCCTATGTCTTCGGACATCATTCCTTGTCATTGAAAGAAGTTGATTGAATTGATCTCGTTCCATTTGAACTTTTGACCTTGGTAATAAAGCTGACTGTTAGTGATCCGACGGAATATAGTCGTACGCTTTAATCCTTAACTTTTGCCTGGACCTCCTTTTCAGATTTTCAGTCCACTAGGATACCCTTTTTCCCCAAGCCCCCCTTTCAGGTTTTCGACTTGCCGGGTGTACAATATTTTGTATATATCGCTAACTTTTGCCCGAACCTTTTGGTTCGCCGAGATGTCCGTATATTTGCCTAGGTATGTCAACCTAGCGAGTCATTCTTTTTATGTAGTAGTTTTTTACTATGTCCGCATTCACAAGGTGCGGGAAATATTCTCCATCCATAGTGGTTAACATCAAAGCACCGCCAGAGAATACTTTCTTGACCATAAATGGCCCTTCGTATGTGGGAGTCCATTTGCCCCTGGGATCGCCTTATGATAGAATGATACACTTTATTACCAAGTCACTAGCCCGATATACTCAAGGCTTGCTCTTCTTGTTGAATGCCTTGATCATACGCTTTTGATACATTTGACCATGATAGACAGAACCCATTCTCTTTTCATCGATCAAGTTCAACTGATCCAATCTAGTCTGAATCCATTCGTCCTTGTCTAGGTCTGCTTCTTTCATAATCCTTAAGGAAGGAATCTGAACTTTGACAGACAAGACGACTTCCATGCCATAGACTAAAGAGAATGGGGTTGCCCCAGTTGATGTTCGCGCCGAGGTACGATATCCATAAAGAGAAAATGGTAGCATCTCATACTAGTCTTTATAGGTCACCACCATATTTCGTACAATCTTCTTTATATTTTTGTTGGTGGCCTCCACTACGCCATTCATCTTAGTTATGTATGGAGAAGAATTATGATGTTTGATTTTGAACTGCGTGCAAAGTCCAGTAATCATGGCATTGTTGAGAATGGTTCCGTTGTCCATGATGATCATTTCAGGGATGCCGTAACGGTAGATGACGTTATGCTTGATAAACTGGGCTACAATGTTCTTAGTAACTGAAGCAAATGAAGCGGCTTCGACCCATTTGGTGAAGTAGTCAATGGCGAAGATGATAAAACAATGTCCATTGGAGGCAATGGGTTTGATCTCTCCAATCATGTCAATGCCCCACATTGCAAATAGCCACGGAGTAGTCATGACATTCAAGGGTATTGGAGGCACAAGAACCATGTCGGCATATATTTGACACTTATGGCAAGTTCTTGAGTGATAGTGACAATCAATTTCCATATTCGACCAATAGTAACCATCCCTCAAAATCTTCTTGGCTATAGTGTGCCCGCTAGAGTGAGTTCCGAAGATACCTTCATGCATGTCTTCCATGATCTTTTTTGCTTCCTTCTTGTCCACACAATGGAGCAGAGTAGAATCATGGTTGCGCTTGTACAAGATCCCATTGTTTAGGAAGAATTTTGCTGAGAACCTTCGCAGGAATTTGTTGTCGTTGGATGAAGCTCCTTTAGGATACTCTTGTGCTTCAAGGTACCTCCTCACTTCATGATACCATGGCTTCTCCTCATCAGTGTCGATCTCATAATAGTGCGTAGGTTTGTCAAATATCTCGATAGTAATTCTGGGAGCTTCGTTGTCCCAATTGACCTTATACATGGACGACATGGTTTCTAAGGCATATGCAAACTGGTTTTCTTCCCTTATAAAGTGTTCAAAGGTGACCTCTTCGAAGTAAGGGATCAAGGTTAGAACATGCTCTTTATAGGGGATCATATTTGGATGTTTGGTGTCCCACTCTCCTTAAAGATGCAAAAGATTATAGGTCATTTCATGATTTTTTTTCAACTTCAACAATTCATAACTCTCTCAAATTTTGGAGATTTTGATTGATTCAAGTTTCAAAATGTCATTCAAGAGATCTATTTCATTCTATCTTTTTTGGTCAAGAGTAAATTCCAAGTGGAAAGCCATGTTTGGATGCAAGACATTATAGGTCATTTTAGAAGAAAAATTTGAAATATTTCTAAGTATGGAAAGTCAACCTTTTTTTCTTCAACTTTGACTCAATACAACTTTCAGCTCAAGCATCCATTTAACTCCATTCTTTTTCCATTGCAAAGCTTGTAACCTCATCCTTCTAAAGAATCAAGAATCATGCCTTAATACCCCTTGAGCTGAAAATACCATTGTTTCAAAAGTGGTAACTTGGAATTGAAGTTTCATTGCAAGTCAGAATTTGAATTTCATGTTACAACCTCTAAACCTCAAATTATCACGCGTTTTGGGTCTAAACATGATTAGCCAACTTTCCCAAATGGATTAGCGCATCAAAACGTAAGAATTGGATGAGTTTTGGTGAAGTTTAGATCACACTTCACTCGTGCATCATGTTTGCATGAATTCCCTCCAAAATGAATTATTCACTCTTCCTTTTGATCCCATTTGCTTCTCTTATAAATACATGAACTATCCCATTCATTTTCCCAAGCTTGGATAGCCAGAATCACCATGCCAAACTTGTTTCATAACTCAGAATTCAGTAACTTCAAAATCCATTCTCGAGCCTTTTTCAATCCAATTTTGCCATCAATTCACCTTCCTTGATCTTCCTTGAAGCTAACCACATAATTACATTCAAGAATCGTGCCCTATACTACTCCATAGAAGTCCAGTTTCAGAGCTATGTAACTCAATTTCAATAGGTAGATTCCTTCATCAATTCTTTAAAAATCTGATATCATTGTGTTGCTCTCATTGCCTTGGTTCTAGTCGCAACACTTACCTTTTACTGGAAACACATTTTGACCATGAAATTTCAAATCCCTTTTCAAAATTTTCCTTCCAAATTGCTTGAGCTACAATTTATATAAATTTGGCGCGAGGGTGTGGTTGTCTTCGTCTTGAAGAGACGAAGAAAATGGCATAGGCCCGAGCTTATGATTTTATAGTTTGAGAGACCTGCAATTCGTGAGGGCTGGAGGTTGAAGATGACCAACATATCATCTTCCAACCAATGAAGGTGCGCCATCTTTTTTTTTCAAAATCTGATTTAATTAATGATTATGTACATTATTCACTAATGACCGTGATATGCACAACACGCCAGATTCCTTGGATTTGATTACTAACGCGATTTGACTCTCATCCAATGGTCCACATATTTTACTTTTATTTTTTTTTCCTGATTTTTATATTTAAATTGTTTTAAATTTCAAAAAATCATAGAAAATTCATTTTTAGTCCAAAAAATCTGAAAAAATTATGGAAAATATTTTTGATTATTCTCTTTCTGATTTTTATTTTTTCACAATTTAATTTTGTGTTTTGGTATTTTTTTATGAATTTACACTTTATTTTATTTGTTTTAAATGTTTAAAAATACTTTTATACATTTTTAAATTCTAAAAAAATTATGGAATGATCCAATGATATTGTGACAAATATTGGTGACCTTATTTTATTTTTGTTTCTGACTTTACTATTTTTTATCATTTTTTAATTTTACCCATTTATTTTAGTTTTAAAAATAGTTTCTGACTTTAAAAAATTACCAAAAAATTTGTAAAATTATTTGAGCATTTTTCTGATTTTTCTATGGTCTTACTTTTTATTTCTTGATTAATTTGAACATAGTTGATATTTTTCTCTTTATTTTTTATTTTTAAACATTAATTTTAAACCCTTTTGTGTATATTAAAATGTGATATTATTTTGTGACTATTTTCTGGCTGATCTTGGGTTAGATTTTGGATCATGAGCTTTATTAACATCATTAGATCCATGGTGTTGAGTTTAACTCCACAAAAATGGATGAATGATTTTAATAATAGTTTGATTAAAATTTAATTCAAATGTGGTTTGTATATTTTCCCCATCCCCCTTCATCTCATCCCTTTCTTATTGCACTAAATGTTGTTGGAGCATGATCTCTATATCATGTCTCAAAACCAATGGTGCATAGATTGCTATTGACCGGCTTCAAAATAGGTGCGACTTCTATATAAGTCCACTTACGATTGCTTAACATAGCGCTAAGTTTTGTCCCGATTCGAATAAATGATTATTCATGGCCCAAATTGCAAGCCCAAGTATGTTAATTTGATCTCTTTGATCCAATAACCTTGAGATTCATTGTATAGAGGCTTTGGTTCTACCAATCCTCTAATGGATCTACAACACCTTTGGTCAACGCGGATCACTTAAATATCGTTGATCATTAAATGGTACTTGTGAGAATTCCAAATGGATGATATACTTGACAAAATGAAAATGCAACTTGTTGTGTGGAGGCTTTGGTTCTACCAATCCTCTAATGAGTTCCAAATGTAAGCTTCAAGATGGTTATACAACTAACCATTAATTATTGACTTGTCTTACTTTATGCTTTTATTCATTTTTATGCTTTATGTACCATTTAGCATTTAAATTTCATGCCATTTTCATCTTTGATCATTTGAGCATTTACTTTCTTGCCATTTTTACTTTTCTCACTTGAGCTTTTCTTTTCCTTTCTTAAGATACTTAATAATCAACATAAACCCTAAGAATCTTTAATGGTACTTGGACTATTTGGTTACTATCCTTGGCATTTTGGAGCATGGGACTTTTCTTGGACTTAGGATTAGAAACCTTGGCCTAACTTGAAGACCTTGTGATCTTATTTGATTATTTTGTCTGGAGTTCTTGAGGTTTACCTCAAGACATTGGGTTACTTGTTTGTTTTTGTGTGCAGGTTTTTGTGATTACACCCTTTGTTTGTAATCTGGAATTCACCCGTATACAGCCATTACTCAGCCTAATTTTTATGAACACTTAATACACTTGATGTTTGGTTCTCTCAAAGAGGTCTAGTATTTTTTTTCTTGATTGGTTTCAATCCAAGGAATTGGAATTCTATCTTGGCTCATAATGTCAAGTATTGGCTTCTTGTTGGTTAGATAGTTCTCATCTCTAAATTGTACCTTATGCTTTAGGATAGTCCCTTATTCTCCTTCCATCTTCTTTAATTTCAAAAATCTTCTTCCCCCTTTTGAAAACTCTTCTTGTTTTTAAACTTGAACCACTTTCATAATAAACTTGGACTTATGTCCATGCATTTTCAAAGCATTTTCATAAATAAACTCCAATCTACTTAATAATACCTTTGACATTTTTTGTGAGAAGACTAAAAGTCAATCAATCCCATTTCAAACCATTTTTACCACTTTGGATTTTTATATTTAAACTTTTCTCAAAAGATTGAACTCTTGTCAATCCTTGTAGTGATGCAAACAACTATACTTATACAATATGTACTGAAGAGAGATATTTTCCAGTTGGGTGTTGAGTGAGGCATTTTTGATTTTAAAATCCAAGCCATATCCTCCACTTTGAGATGATGCAAATTCTCCTTTCTCATAATTATGGGTAGTAAGTATGTTTTCCACATGGACAATGACAATGATGTTTTATCTCATAAAATTAACCAACACATTTGTGTCTTAATTTTTTTTTAAAAGAGGAACTACATGTACCCTGATCCCCTATTACACGAAAAGGTGGTACGTAGGCACTAAAGGTTCGCAACTGCGGCGGGTGCAAAAATTATAAAATAAATATATTTCTTTCCTCACCTCCACCATCCAATTAGTAATATACAACATTTTTTATAGCCAAAATATACAGATTTTACAAAGAGGCTCCTGCGGAGTATCGTAAATGTTTAGGGTGCTAATACCTTCCCTTTGCATAACCAACCCCCTTACCTTGAATATTTCCCCTTCTTTTTGGGTTATTCTCTCTTTTCCCATTCCTTTGGAAACAATAAAGCGCGGTGGCGATTTTGATTTTGATTTGTAAAAAGTAGAGTAAATCCAATGGCTTAGTCTTAAACATTTCTACCGATACAGTACATGTCATGGTTTAAGAATGTGATGCGTTTATTTCAGTGTCTTTGTATAGGAAAATAAATCTTTGATAACATGCTGGGGAATCTTGGGAGGCTGAATCCCTAATTGTTGTTGCAGAATATATGTATCTTCAACTTTGTTTAGAATGTTTCCGCTGGGAATTCCTTTTTTATTATTTGAGGAGATATCTGATGTGGAATATTAAATTTGAATCTATGCATGAGGAAAATCTACAGGGGATGTTGATTTCTGCTTGGAGGAATAAAGTTCAGGAATTTTGATTGTCTATTACTCTACTGGGGAGTTATTCCTGACGGGGAAGATTAAATTAATTGTTATCTAGTCGGATTCCAGGCTTCACAGGAAACCATCCATGAAAGAGAAGACTTTATGTTGAGCGGTGTTATCGACCAAAACATCAATATGAGCTAGAGGGAAGTCATCCTTGGGGCTTGCCCTATTCAGATTCCTATAATCTACGCACGTACGAACTTTTCTGTCTTTCTTTGGCACCGAAACCACGTTCACAACCCATTGGGGATAACATGTCACAACTAGGAATACTGCGTCAAATTTTTTCATCACTTCAACTTTTATCTTTTCAGACATGTCAGGCCGCATGCGACGAACCTTTTGCTTGACAGGAGGACAATCCTCCTTTGTTGCCAGACGATGAACTACAATGTCGATATCCAACCTTGGCATATCTTCATACGACCAAGCAAACACTTCCACATAATCATGTAACATCTGAACCAAACTTCTTTTGACACTGCGTCCTAGGTTGGTGCCGATCTTGACCTCTTTCTTGTATGTCTTGGTACCTAGGTCGATGACTTCAACTGACTCTTCATGCGGCTGAATAGATTTTTCCTCTTGCATTAGAAGTCTGGCTAATTCTCCCGGTATTTTGCAATCTTCCTCGCATTCGTCTTCGGCTTGGTTAATTGGATGTTCGAAATCATAGCTGGAATTAGTAAAGTCATTAGTAATGAGATCTAGAGTGGACGAGGATCTGCAACTGTGTGTGTGTGTGTGCATGTAAAATACATGGCGATTTGAAAAAGGTATTAAAGAAAAAGAAAGACAATGAGCATAAAAATTCGAATGCAAAAAGTACAATGGCTTATATTGAATGATTATATGATAAAATAAACATAAATAAAACCCTTAACAAATGGACCATAGTGCCCCGGGCCAGGCATATGGCTTAAAAGTCATTTTTTAGTAATACAAATAAAAGGCTCTTGAATTGATAGAAAACAATAAACAAGTAATTACTCCTCAATGAGGGAGATGGGAATGAAGTCTTTTGTGTGCCAATTGTTGAGCTCTGTTGTAGTAGGGTATATCCATTCTATGAAAGCACATTCATCATCAGAATCCTCCATAGCGTTTACTTCTTAATTTCCAATACGGAGAGGGGATTTCCTGCACGAACGCACCTAACTTCCTTTTGAGCCTTGATAGTGAAACCCAAACCACATTTATCTGCTTTGAACGGGATCTCGGGGAGTTTCCCCCAGATATCACAACTTCTATCTTCGACTGTGGTACAAGCATCCTTAAAAGAAACCATCCTTGGAACGACCTTTCAGCTTTGGGCATGTCAGAGGAAATTTTGGCAGTAGCAACCATAGGTGGAACAACATCAAAAGCCTGGCATGGGGTTTCTATAAATTCGCCGTCCATCTCCACATGTTTGAAACAATTAAGATGGCTTACCATAAATTCCTCTTCGCAGCAAACAGTGGCGATCCTCCCCTTGACTGGGTATTTTAGCTTTTGTTGAAGGGTAGATGTTACTGCCTCTTCTCCACGAATCCAAGTGAGACCCAACAAACAAGAGTAAGCAGGACGGATGTCCATGATATAGAAAGTAGAGTTAAAAATATGTGATCCAACTTTAATTGGGAGACCCACCTCTCTATGAACCATCCTTTTGGACCCATCGAAAGCCCTCACGATAATATAACTTAGCTTCAATACTAGTCCATCATAGTCTAACCGGTCCAAAGTGCCCTTGGGTAGCACGTTTAAAGAAGATCCAGTGTCAACCAAAACATGTGCTAGGGTAGTCCCATTACATTAAACAGAAACATGCAAAGCTTTGTTATGGTTCCTTCCAAGTGGTGCAGATCAACATTGGAGAACCGCAATCCATTGTTGGCCGTCAAGCTCGCCACATAATTTTTGAACTAGTCAGTTGTCGTCTCATGAGGGACATGAGCCTTTTTTAAGAATTTGATAAATGCTCGAGCATGAGCATTGGAACAGAGTAGCAAAGATAACATGGAGATCTTGGAAGGGGTTTTCCCCAACTTCTCTACTATCTTGAAATCACTCCTCTTTATAATTTTCAAGATTTCATCCATTTCTTGAGTGGAAGGTTCCTCAGCAGCAACGTCCTTTGCGGTCATCTCTATCTCAGCAGGGTCAACTAATTTCTCTTTACCTCTAATGCCAGCACTAGACTTAGCAGTTGTGATGCAGACATGCGTCGTTGTAGTAGTTGGGGGTTAAATGTCGTGCGAAAAGATTCCATGGTAATACACTTTGGCACCCTAGTTCCATGGCACTACTTTGTTGGAAGAATATGGAATTCGCCCAGGGGCAATAATTATCAGAGGAGCAACAGTCGGTTCATTCAAAATCCTAATAGGACCCTTTGAGGAGATCCTAAGAGGCTTGTTTGAAATTGTTATGATGGAGAGGTCTTCAATCTTATTGGTCAAACTTTTGACGAACGGAATTTTCTCAAATAGGATCTCATGACTATTCATCAGGTGTTGAACGCCTTCTTTCAGTCATTTGAATCCATTAATTTGTTTGGCGCAGCAATTACAATCTTTCAAACAGCCATGGAAAACCCTGACTCTCAGCAAATTCTTTTTGACAACAGTTAATGGAGTAGTTACATCTTCGACGGAGGAAACAAAAATAGTGTCTTCAATTGCATTGACACCTTTGCCATGGTTTGGCATTGGTGTCGTTATCACATTGGGAATTGTAGGAGGATCAAATTAGATTATCTTGTTGTATATTAGATATTGAATTTTTCTCTTCAGCACACAGCATTGATCGGTCTCATACCCGGGACTATTTGAATGATATGCACACTTGGTATTCGGATTTTATTTAGGTGAGGAAGTGTTCGGATTGGACGGAAGATCACGAAGTGTCACCAAGTTGGACTTAACAGGTGTTGAAAGGCTTGGGATAACGACATGCCTATCCTTGTGAACTGTCTTCGTGGAGCCTCAAATCATTGATGATTGGAAGGTTGTCTTTGAACAGGAGTCGATTTGGAAATCAGAACAGCATTAACGGATGGACAATTATCCTTCTTGGTATGGGCCCTTGCCCCATACACAACATTAGTTTCTATATTCCCAATGAAGGGTTTCTTTACGAGGTTGGAGGTGGAAGCAGATGCCATGGGGATTTTCCTGCTCTTGATACCACTTTCGACCCTTTCACCGGTTAGGATCAGCTCGGTTAAATCAGACGAAGAACACCCAACCAATAAGTTGAAAGTGGACCAGATAACGTACCCATAAACATATCAATATGTTCCCTGTCAGTTAACGGTGGTTGGATCCTAATGGAAAATCCATCTGCTTTTGGGCGTACTCTTTGAACCCCTCATTTTTACCCATCGTCATGTCTTGCAGTTGAACTCTAGTCGGTGCCATGTCGGTATTGTATTGGTATTGGTGATAGAAATCAGTGGCCAATTCTTCCTAGGTGTGGATACGGGTACCCTCCAATTGGTAAAACCACTCTAGTTGAGTCCCAGCTAAGCTTTCTTGAAAGAAACGGACCCAGAGTTTCTTGTCGGTGGTGTGCGACTGTATTTTGCGCACGTAAGATTTCAGATGAAGCTTTGGGCAGGAAACCCCACCATATTTAACGAAGACTAGTATCTTGAATTTATGGGGAATAACAACCCCAGATATCAAACCCAAATCATCAAAATCTAAACCAAGAATGGCTTGAATCTCAACAGCCTTCATTCTATCCTCTAGCTTCTTGTACTTATTTTCAGCAGGAGCATATTTCTTGTCAAAATAGTCTTCATGATCAGAAACTCAATCATTGACACACCCAGCCCGAGGGCTCCTTGCTTCTTCAGCTTGATTTTTGTCTTCCTCAGACGAATCTTCCACTACTGGCATCTGGCGAATCAGATCTCTAAATCTTTTACCCATGTTTACTAGGGCTTTCCTTTTTGGTTTCTTTTTGGATGCCAACAACGTCATCAACTTTTGTTTCCCCTTGGCCAGGGTCAACAGAGTCTCTTGAAACTGGGAATTTTGTGCTTGCAGGTCTTTCACTATTTTCTCGATATCCATCTTACTGAAATAAATAGAAGAAAGATAAGGAAACCTGTTAAGGAAAACCTGTTTGTGTTATTATGCATGAAAAATGTGCATGCAAATGATTTCAAGGATTTATAAGATTTAAATTTGTCTAGACAAAGAGTGAACAAACGTCAAATTACATTAATAAGTTTAAAATAGTTACAACGTGCCTTTTGGGCTTACAAAATAAATTCCTAAGACAAAAAGGTCGAACGTACCTCTTTGGTGCAATGTAGGCGTTCAAGCTTTGTTCTTCATGAAGTTGCCTTGTAAGCTCCAAAACCCTTTTCTCGCTTGCGTAGAACAGAGCTTCGAAGGTGCCTCGCTCTTCCTTTAGCTGAATCCAACCCTTTTGCAAGTCTTCAAGAGAAGTAGGCATGTTGGGATAGAGGACAGTATACGAGACATCTCCTTCAGGAATAGGCTCCATGAGAATAGGTATGATGGAGGGGTAAGGCATTACGAGCTTCTGAGCATGAGCTCGTACCCACCTAAGGTAAGGCTCAAGGGGAAAAGAATTATTGTGTTCCAGCATCTTACTATCCACTTTGTTTACCATCCTCCAAGCTTGTATAAACCTCTGACGGTAGCCTTGATTGTCACTCTCGTAGTCAAACACCACTTGTTGGATGAGCATATCATGAGGACCATCTCTTCGGGCATACCCAAATTGTTGTAAAGTTAAGCAACGGTTGTAAGTGATACCTCCTCTAATGCCAAGCAGAGGGACATTAGGGAATTCCCCACAACGGTCAATGATAGAAGTATCTTCCAAGGATCGAGAACACCAATAAATGTCAGAGTGGGTGAGGGACATCATCGTTTGATACCAAGTTAATCCTTGCTCGTTCTTCAATATTGATCGAGGTAGGTGCGAAGTAAACCACTTGGCGAGTAGGGGAATGCAACACAAGAGAGTACCTCTTTTCTTCATGGTGCGGGTATGGAAACAATGTAAGATGTCTCCAAGCAAAGTAGGTATAGGATTACGAGAGAGGAAGACTTTGATGGTGTTCACATTTACAAATTGGTCCGAATTGGGAAAAAGAACCAAACCATAGATCAGAAAGGCCAGGATATCTTCAAAAGCTTGAAAATCCATATCTTCCCAGAATGAACAAGCCTTCTCCAATAAGAACTTGGCTAGGAACCCTTCAACTCCACTTCTTGTCTCCCAATTTGTTATAATGTCGGCTCTCTTCAGATGCAGGGCTTTGGAAATGACCTCAGGTTTTGGAATCCCTTCTAAACCTCTTAACGGTATTTAATCAAGCATGAGTACTCCTAATAGTAGAGAGAATTCTTCTAGCGTAGGAACCAACTGATAGTCAAGAAAGGTGAAGCAATGATGCATGGGATCAAAGAATTGGAAGAGCACACACATTATTTCTTCTTGGAAATTGGAGGTATCTAAACTGAGGAGTCGACCATATTTCTTGGTGAAAAAAGAATCTTCAGGTACCCTTAATGCTAATTCTTGGAGTTGAGGGTGTGCTTTCACGAAGCTGATTTAGATGGTATTCCTTTGGACGAGATTCATGGCCTACAAAATAAAGCAAAGATAAATCCGTTAATCCTTGAAATTGTTAGTGAGAATGCTTATGATGTTATGATGTTTATGATGTTATGTACAAGTATGTAGCACAAGCAAGTTGTTATGTACACACAAATCAGACAAGTCTTTAGGTTTATGCTTGCATGGAGTTGGTAGGTAAGTACCCTCTTAAAGTTTAGTTGGCTCAACCTGTCCTAGAAAGTAACTGGGTTCTAGAGGATCTCAATATCAATGACCTTTGTTTTAGGTATTGTCTCAATGAGTGTAGTATCGAGTTTCAACCAATTTTCACCTTTTCACCGAAATCGACCATCTCACTACTTCGTAATGGCCAAGTTGTTCAATTAAGCTTCTAAGGTCAGTTAGTGCTTCATGACACCGCTCAGCGGCCCCGTATTCTCCTCGATTCAACACAAGGGATACCGGAACCAACAAATGCGTCACACTAAAGTAGCCATTGCTTCAACCATATTGGTTTACGTTGTACAGTTTCCACAATCTATTGCTACTTACCTAAAAAGGTGCCCCATATTCGGGTAGAGGATCAAAACAAGTCCAAACAAGGAACCGTAATATAAATCAAACAAAGAAAAGCAAGTAAAGGTGATCTAGCCCTAAGGTAATCCCACTTTTAAAGATTCCCCAGCAGAGTCGCCAGTTCTGTAACACTGTGGGAGAACTGACTTGGGTGTTTTGCGTTTGATCGCAATTATTGCGGGTAACAAGAGTCGCCACCGAATTTTATTTAATCCAATAAGGAAAGGCTTAAAAGAACAAGAAAGACCTTTCGAGATTATTTCTTGAGTTCGGGGGTAGGTTATGAAAGGGAAGGTATTAGCACCCTTTCCATCTGTAGTTATCTATGGGCTCTTAGTTGCTTTCTAGATCACTTGCTTTGTTTGAAAATATGTTTGTGATGGATTTTGAAAGTATTTTTGAAAAGCGCCTTCGTTTAGGCAAACCTTGTAATGAATCTCGTCTCTATAAGAATGTATACAAAGTGTTGGTCTTTTGAAAATATTTCATATTTTTGAAAAGTGTTTGGTGTGTTTGAAAAATGTTTTATTTTTTTGAGCATAGATTGTTAGCAAGCAACTAAGAACATTCTACCTTACTCAAGAGTCTTTTGTTAATTTCTCTCTTCCTTTAATATTTCTATCTTACCATTGATTGGTAAGAAGGCTTATCTTTGGATGTAAAAGGGACGGGCGTGGGTCATCGCATAGTCATGAATATCAATGTTTTGAGACATCTTAGCATTTCTCTTAAGGGACTAAGATCATTTGTAAGTCAACATTCGATGTGTCATCGAGGGACTATGATCTTTTGATTGTTTTTGTTAAGATGTCTTACATGCGTATCATGACCATTTTCTCAAGGAAACAAGTGGAGTTAACCCTAGGGGTGCACGTGTGCAAAGTGTGTTTGATTGCATGCGTATCATGATTATTTTCTCAAGACAACCATATTGAATTGCAAAAAATTATTAAGGAAAAAATAAAATAAAAGCAAGAAAAAGGGTATTTTCGATTTAGGCAGAAAACCCTTCGATTCTACACTTTCTGGCTCTCTTTGATTATGCTTGGAAACAGTGAAGGCATGATTTTTGATTTGGGCCTGAAGGCCAGCATGTTGAGCCTTTCGAATGGGCCTAGAGTTAGTGTAGGCGTGCCTTTTGTGTGGGCCTGGAAGTCAACATGGTGTGCCTTCTAGCTGCCTCTTTCGTTTGACCTGGAGGTTAGTATGGAAGCCAAAGGATTCGTTCCCTACTTCCTGTTTCCTGTTTCCTTCATTTGAAATGTTAAATAGAAACATGGCCTAAGGCCATGCTAGCACTTCCATAAGTCCAGGTTAGTTCTTAGAACATTTGCAAGAAACCAAAGAATCAAAACCAGAAGGAAATGCAATAGAAACAAACTATCAGGGTGTAAACGAAAGGGGAATAAATGTTATGTATATGTTTGAAACGAAAAGGAATTTTATTCACATGCTATGATGGAAAAGAAGGGTCCAAGGTTAAGAATGACTTACCTTGATGGAGGCTGGAGCGTCTGCTAGACCTTGAAGTGGTTACCTTGAATGCTTCTGGATTCGAAGGGAGAGACCAAGGGTTAGGCCTTTGACACTGGATTCAAAATAGCAAAACAAGTAAAATATCCTTCTTTTCTGGATTCGAAGGATAGCAATATGTAAGGATGTTTCAGATTCGAAAGAGGAAAGTATTTGGATTCTGGGTTTGTGTTTTCACAGGTGTTTAAGTGTTTGAGAATTTTATGGTGTTTGAGAAATTTGAAGATTCGTTCCTCTCTGGCCCTGATCATTGCAAAGGATATCTCTATTTATAGAGAAATGTTTTGGGATGTTTGGGAGAAAAAATAATAAAATAAGGCTTAGCTGGAAAGAAAATGTCCACTTGTGTCACGATCCCAAGAAGAGATAGCAAGATTAATGGTTTAGATGGATTGCTTTCTGCCGAAGGAAAACAGGCGCAAGGCTCAAGAAAGACTTTTCTAAAAGTAATATTATACTATTAAGTGCAAGTTGTATTGGACAACAAATGGGTAAAAGCCTAATTTTAACTGTATAAGCAATTAAATATAGAGTCAGTCATAGGTTTGAGGCCTGAAAAGCAGAAACACGTAGCCTAGCCTATGGGTCTAATGTTCAACTTGATCCTTTGAATCGAATCCTCCATCCTTCCATAACTTTCGACAAGACTAAAACAACATTTGTTCCCACCAGTTATGTATCCTTCGAATGGACCAAACATGTATTCTTCGAATGGGCCAAACATGTATTCTTTGAATGGGCCCTCTTTAGCTTAATATGCCACTTTCAGTCCTTCTGGTTTGACCACTTAGGTCTAAAATCAAAAGCAAGCAAAACTAAATGTTCAACCATGGCAAGTCCTTCAAATAGGCCACCAAATTGTGTGCCATAGTGCAGAAGCTAGGCTTATTGAAGGGTTTGCAGATGGATTCGAAGATGATATGAAGGTGATTTGAAGAAAACCTGAAGGTGGATTCGAACCCAACATGTAGGAGGCAACTGATTTGTGAGACAAACATTCAGGGGGCCATTTCTCTCTTAATCAAAGGTTGCATGCAGGAGGCAACTGCTTTGTGAGACAAACATTCAGGGGGGCATTGCTCTCTGAATCGAAGGTTGCATGCAGGGGCCATTTCAGTGAATCAAAATAAACCTGCAGGAAGCCACATGCTTCGTGAATCAACGCAGACATATAGAAACCCAAATGAAGCTTGTGGACCAAAGCCTCTTCGAAGAGGCCAAATGCACAAACGAAGGATGTAAATAAAGCTAGCTCGAAGAAAGCAATAATGTCCAATCGAAGGATGCAGACCAAGCTTGCATCGACATGCCAAATGCTCCATCGAAGCTTGTGAACCAATGCTTGCTCGAAAGAGCCAAATGCTCCATCGAAGCTTATGGATCGAAGCATACTTGTTCCTCTTTCAATTTGATGATTGAGGGCCCAATTGTACTTTGTGCAAACATGAACTTTTGAAAATCCTTGTGAGAAAATGCCTTGAGGAATGAGAAGGAAAATTTTAGGGTACAACACTTTGCATGAGTATCGTACATCCTCCTACACTTCAATAGGGTAACCCATTCTTTCTTGTATATGGTATGAAAGAAGTGCTCCCCGTTGAGGTCGAGATTCCTTCCTTACGTGCAATAATGGAAACCAAGTTGTCAAATTCTTAATGGGTCCATAACAGGTTTTACCAGTTGAATTTGATTGAGTTAAAGAGAATGACAACCTTGTGTCTTGGTCAGTTATATCAGAAAAGAATGAAGAAAGATTTTGATAAGAAGGTCAAGCCTCGTGAATTTAGACAAGGCGACCTCCTGCTCAGAAAGATCATGTCTTTTAACGCTAATTCTAAAGGAAAGCGGACTCCCAATTATGAAGGCCTGTATGTTGTCATGAAAGCCTTCTCTGTCTATGCATTAATTCTTGAAACTATGGATGGGGAGGAGTTCCCACGTCCTATAAATCCTGCCGCAGTCAAGAAATACTTCACCTAAATAAATAAAAGAACACCTCGCTAAGTTGAAAACCTGAAAAGGTCGCTTAGGCAAAAAAGAGCGTATCAGTAGGCTAAAAACCCAAAAGGGCAGTCTAGGCAAAAGTTAAAGACTCAAACAGATTAAATTTTCCCGGTAGGTTGAAAACCCGCAAGGGCAACCTAGGAAAAAGTTAGGGATTTCCTGGCAAGTAACTGCGTCAGAAAAGACTTGATCATTGAAGTAAACATCTTCTCAGATTCTCATCACACTTCAACTAAATCCTATGCTTAGGAGTTCAAAGTTGTTAGGGAAAATAGTGGTCGTTGTATTTAAACGTTTGAGCCTTTATCCAATTATTTGTAGTTATTATTTTATTTTGTTTACAAAAATTTAATTTATTATTGATAGTAATTTTCAAAACAGAAAGACTTGATAATAAAAACATGTTTTTAAAAAGAATTTGCAAATTACTTTTTACCTAAATTTTGTGATTCAAGTGGGACTAAAGTAGTGGTTCCAAGGATGGACGAACTCTGAAGTTTCATAATTTCTCCCCAAGAAGTATCCTGGGTTACTCTTACTGGTATGCGCGTATACCACTTGTAAGTTTTTCCTTGGATTGTTGGATTTCATACCAGTTGATATATGGTGTGGTGTTGGGTTTGTAATCCAATTTTCCCCAGTTAAGTCTTGGTTTATATTTTCTCCAAGTTTTTATATGGTGTTGGGGTTGTGTGGTTTGATACCTCTCTCATATTCCCCATCTAATTCTTGATTCAGGTTTCTCTAGCTAAGTGTGATTCTTTCCCCGACCAGGTGGTGATCAAGCAGAGATTGCAAAATTATGTAGTATTTCCTTAGTTTATTGGATTCTTTCTTCCCTTGTGTTGAGATTTGATGTGGAATCTCTTGTAGAGTATTTCTACCTTCAGTTACGACATTGTTGTTGTTATGAGCTCCCCATGTAGCCCGATAATGGTAGTATCTTTTTTGAGAAGTGTTCATACAACCGTCAACTTTTTGGGTTTTCTCTCCCAAGTGTTGAGTTTGATTTAAAATTCCCATAATTTTGACTTCTTGCTGTAATGTTAACTTCTTAATTCCCCAGATGAATCGAAGATGGTGCTTCTCTCTAAAGTTATTATCCACGTGAAGTTTCGTAACCATTACCCTTTGATATTGAAGAATGTATTTGGGATTCCCTCGGCGTGCATGGTTTCATTTTCCCTAGTGAAGTCAGTACATAATTCTCAATTGAAGACTAAACGATATGGCATGGTCTTACCTAGAAAAGTATGTATGACATTCCTCGGTGAAGACTGGAGGATGGTGTTATATCCATGCCGTTGTATTGGTTTATTACTATCATATTTTGCTTTGATTTATTTTCAAATTGTGTTTCTTCCCACTGAATTTAAGCCATGAATCAGGACTTTGTTTCCTCTGTTGGTGCTTACTATCTTATGGAATCTTTATCCTGGATGTGATTTAGCCGAGTGTTATCCTTACCCGAGTTGGTTTTGTTTGGTTATCCTCGGTGCAATATGTTTGTTTTGTCAGCATATGCATGATAGAATTCATACACTCATACATCCATGCATAGCTAAATTAAAATTCATTGCTCATTTTCATTCATTGATGTTTTTCTTGGCATATTATCCTCTTTACAGAGTTATGTTATCCTCTCTCCAATAGAGTTTCAACCTTAAGTAGAAAGTGTATATCCTTTCAATTTCCTCACTGAGTTATCCCTCATGGAAGAATTTTTCTTTAGCCTTCCTGCCCAACTTATTATCTGGATGGAACTTGGTCCCCATTTGAGTTATTTCCTCATTGGATGGTGTCTTCGTTGACTGTTTCACTCCGGTTTGTTCCTGGTTTGAATTTGTGGTCATCGCTCTGACCTCTATAGGCTGTGAGCCCTAGATTGAGAATGTGCATTTACTTTGTACGTGAAGACTTTATCCCCTCAGTAGGAATGTGTTGGTATTTCCCCTTGAAATCAAAATTCATTTCCCAGCAGTGTTATCGCAATCCTTTTTGTAACAGCAAGTGGTGGTCTCTTTATTTGAGCAAACTTTAATTCCCCAGTAAGTCTGTTAATGCTAAAGAAGATGTTTTTACTCTGATGAATGGTAGTCTCTACACTATCGGAGATAGTTCATTATTGACGTTGGCATTACTCTGATGATAAAGAAAGTTGGTTGAAAGATTCTTACAATAGTTATTACCCTTTTCAAGTGATATCTTGATCAAAGAAGAAACTATTCCCCATTCTTGGCAAAATCCAGAAGATGGTAAAGTTTTTTACCCTTTCCAGGCAGAATTCCTTGGTTAAAGAAGAAGTTGAGACCCGCTCTAGGTAGAACGCTAGAATTTTGGGAAACTTGTTGGTATCTCACCTTTTGCAAAAGTCAGTTCGTCTTGTATCTCTACCTTCAGTGGAAGTTGGCAGTTCACCTTCAGTAAATGTTGGTGTTATCTTTTGTATCTCTACCTTCAGTGAAAGTTGGTAGTTTCACCTTCAGTAAAAGTTGGTTTATCCTTTGATCTCTACCTTCAGTGGAAGTTGGTAGTTCACCTTCAGTAAAAGTCGATGCGCCTTTTGTATCTCTACCTTCAGTGAAAGTTGGTAGTTCACCTTCAATAAACATTGGTGTGTCTTCTATTTCTTTACCTTAAATAAAATTCGATATTGTTCTATGTTATCTCTACCTTAAGTGGGAGTTGGTAGTTCCCCTTCAGTAAAAATTGATGCACCTTTTGTATCTCTACCTTCAGCCAAAGTTGGTAGTTCACCTTCAGTAAATGTCGGTGTATCTTCTGTTTCTTTACCTTCAATAAAAGTCGGCATCGTTCTATTTTTTCTACCTTCATCCTTCAGTTGGTAGTTCACCATCGTTCGTTAGTCAACATTTATCTCTTTTTCCCTATTGTTGAGATACACTTGATTCTTGAATTGATAATAATGTTGATGTGTGGAATTGGTTGAATAATGTTTCAATCAATGTAGGTCTAGAATTTAAAGGATAAATTGATGTTAATTTTGGAATATCAAATTTTAGATCTACATGTCGATTATTGATGTTGTTAAAGCTTATTGAATTTCATGTGTTAATACATTAAGTTGAATCGATTTGGTGATGATTTAAGTTTTTTCCGACATTGAAACTTTCGATTCAATTTATTTTGTTGGAAGCTTAGAACATTTGTTTTGATGTGAATTAATTGACCGCAAGCATTTGTAATTTCTAAGCGACATAACTTGAATCGATGAACATATGTTTTTATCCGTTTGTGATTTTTAAATCAAATTTTGATCGATACTGGTTCAAGTATGTGTTGCTGCTCAGAAAATACAAGTGTATTACAAATGGAAATTCAAATATAGTTTGATGCTTAGTTAAGACCAGTTGCGCGTTTGTTGATCATTAGTGATGAGAACTATCGATTCCGATTTGTTTTTCAGAGTAATTTTGTGAAATGGTGTGGTGTTATCCGATTTATGAATATGCACTCGGAATGTGGTTTAATTGTCGTTTAATGCACAAGTGAGGTTGCTTTGATATTTGGATGACATTTACGTTGAGTTTCCTTGGTTTTGAATTGACATTTTGTGCATTTTATGATATTGATGAGTTGCTGTTCGGGATTTGTAAATGGTAGCATACTTCGGTTTTAACTCTTGAGCTTTGCATAAATGAGTTTAATCAGACATTGGTTTAGCAATAGCATCAAGTTTATTCGGTTTTGATCTGCTTTCTTGTACATTTCATGTGATGATACAATGTTTTTATATTTTTCTTTTAACATGTACATTGTGATTTGACCATTTTTGTTAAGTTTGCTCGCTTTTAACGCGATTATTTGAGTGATTCCATGAATCGATGCCATGCTGCCTAGTTTTGTAATTTGAGCTTCAAGTGTAATATAATTGTTGATTCATGCATGATTATACCTGCCTAGGTATTTGTGGGACATGTGCATTGAGTTATGATGATTTTAAACCAATCTTTTGTGCGATTCATGAGATGATATACATGCTTCCCGAGAATTAGTTTTGTGATTCTGTTGCTTGTTCGACTTTGCGTCATTCATGATTATATGTCATTTTGAGTTATGATGTTGATTGTTTGATTACAATTAATTTTCCTTGTTATTTTCTAACTCATCTTATGACATTGTGCAAGTTTCGGAAGGCGATTCATCGCACGACACATTTGTTCAAATTATTCTTTGCTTGTGTAGCATTGTTTTGTGCATGACGTTAGCTTGACACGACACACTCATCACTTGCAATTTATTTTCATATTGCGACATTTGATGCTTATATTGGATATTTATTCTAACTATTATGTTGTTGAATCTAGCTTGCTCGAAGTTTTCTGGGTTTATCTGCTTTTGCTTGTTTTCTACGAAGTCTTGTTCATTTAGTATTATACTAATTCTAGTTTATTTTTCCGCATCATTTACCTCTTTCCTTGCCATGATAAGTAGGAATAGAGATGCATGACTGGGAGTCCCTACTTTAGGTGGGTAAATCTATTTAAAGTCTTCAAAAGAGGCGATGTATATTTTGAAAAATCCTCAAAATGAGGTCAAATTTATGTTTGCTTGTGTGCAAAAGACCTCAAAAGAGGAAAATTCCACTCCCCTCCCATTTCCCTTTTATTTTTTGCTTGCTATTGAGTCAATAAGTGGAACAAAGGGTCCACAATCCACCCCCACACATTCTAATATGTGTCGTTCTTAGCTCGCGTTATGCGTTTATGGTTTGAACCATGCCTATTCTTGTCCATTGAGTCAAATAAAGTGGAAGACATGGTTTGTAACCAACCCCCACACTTTGTCATTCGTTTTGACGATGTTAGCTCATGTTTCTTCAAACGTTGATTCTCCAAGTTATTACTCAATGCCAGTGAGCGAGAAAATCAAGTGGAAAGAGTTCCTTACTAAAACTTTGAGATCCATTGGACTCGTTTATTTGTTTTTAGCTCGTACCTGATGTTTGTTTTAGCTTCAGATTGTTATTGTTTAATTGTGGTTTATTTTTCCACATCATTTACCACTTTTTTTGCCATCAGAAGTGGGAATAGAGATGCATGACTAGGAGTCCCTACTTTAGGTGGGAAAATCTGCATAAAGTCCTTAAAAGAGGCGATGTATGTTTTGAAAAAGTCCTCAAAATGAGGTCATGTTTCTGCTTGCTTGTGTGCAAAAGAACTCAAAAGAGAAAAACCCCATTACCCTCTCATTTCCCTTTTATTTTGTGCTTGCTATCGAGTCAATAAGTGGAACAAAGGATCCATAATCGAACCCAACATATTTTAGTCTGTGTCATTCTTAGCTCGTGTTACACGTTGATGGTTTGAAACATGCTTATTCTTGTCCATTGAGTCATATAAAGTGGAAGACTGGGTTCGTAACCAACCCCCACACTTTGTCATTCATTTTGGCGATGGTAGCTCACGTTTCTTCAAATGTTGATGCTCCAAGTTGTTACTCAATGTCAGTGATCAAGCAAATCAAGTGGAAAGAGTTCCTTACTCCCACTTTGAGATCCATTGGACTTGTATGTTTGTTACTATCTCACACCCGATGTTTGTTTTTGCTTCGGCTTGTCATTGTTTGATTGTGCTTATGCTTGTGATTCTTATTAGGTTGTAACCATTATATGTTCCCTTAGGATTTGATTCTTCTGTTTCTGATGCAAGTTAGACATTAGGATCATAATCCATGCATGCTAAAATATGTAGAGATTTCCCTTTCAAACTCAACTATAAGATCAATCATTTTACGATAACATTAGGGATAAATTTAGATAGTTTCCCTTAGATGTTTTTCTTTCTTTTTGCATCCTTAGAGACTAAAACCTTTTTCTTGAGAAATGAATAAAATACTCAAACAATTCTTAAATCTATTTTCAAGGTAAAAAACATTAACCATTCCAAACTCTTCCTCCTTGGGGCCTTTCTTTAAGACTCTTAAAAGGATGTGTTAATTATACTCTAAACAATACAATGCGTAAATCCCTAAGGGTCGGATAGCACCATGTCTACATGCTAGAGCATGAATGTAGAATTATTTCTCTCTGGGCATTTTTATTTTTAAAATACCTTTTCAGGTAGAACATGTTAATTAATTTCTGTGCCAATGTGTGAGTCTCCAAATGTCGAGCTGTGGTAGAAAGCGAAACAACATTGCTCATAAAAAATACCAAACAAACGAAAACTTTTAAGCCAAACTATGGTGCTCTGATTCCTTAAAAGTGATACATAGGCATTTGGTCGCGAGGCCCAAGCGAGTGAAACTTTGTAAATATTCCTTCTTTTCCCCGTGTTATCTTTTGCATGCATTCCCTCTTTGGATTTTTCCTTTTAGCTAATAAGCTTAGATTAGAACACACCTTTTGGTTATAACAACAAGAGTGGATCCCGTGGAGTGCCACAGACATGAGGGTTGCTAATATCTTCCCATTTCCTAATCGACTCCCTTACCCATTTCTCTCGGTCATTCGATCGTGATTTCACCATTCTCGGGTTTACTCGATATTTACCTTTCCCTTCCTGTGGGATAAAAAATGTTTGATGACGACTTCATTTATTTTCTCTCAATGATTTGTTCAACCGATTGTTTTAGCTGGAAACTTCACTATGGATAGATTGACCAAATGTTGGTCCATCTTGGAGTCTCTCCTAGCTCTTGTTTTTCTTTTCTTTGGGTGTTTAACTTTATGCTTTATAGAATTTTCATTTGTATATGTTTGAGCATATATTTGAATGACATTTTATCGCTTTCCATATACTAGTTATATATTTTATGTTTGCTCATATGGTTTTTCATGTTGGGTGGGTGCTACTATTGAGGTAAAAGGCCCAGTACCCAGGCCATAGTGCACTATCTAGGAAACCTAGTAATATAGTAGAACATGACGGCTACTGGATGAAGGTCTTACTAGTGTGGTCATATTTTCTACGCTCATATGAGGTTCAAATGAGGTGTTATCTTCATCCACGTATGTGGCTTGATGGTAGTGCTTTCAGGCGAACCTGTGATTTTGAGTTACCATTGACCTTACCCTGACCTAGTATTTACCTGTGAGCGGGGAGGGAATAATCTTTTGAGGTACATATGGTGACTATGGGTTCAGATGGTGATTATTTTTTCTGATGGTGACCGTATGTTCTTTTGGTGACTTGGCTTTCTTAGTTTATGTTCTGAACCTTTGATTGTGGTATCCTCGGCATATTCAGAAACAACACAATGGACTTCTGGTGTTATGGAAACCTTGATTCCATGTTATTGTCCTTGCGTCATGGAATCTTTATTTTTACAAAAAAAGAAATGTATAAAAAATGTATATGTCTAAAAAAGCTACCCTCGATTTGCATTTCATTTCCAGGGTGTTTCAGAGTAGTCGTCTGTATCAGAAATGGAAAACAACCACGATATCGTCAAGAGAGATACCAAAGACATTTTTGGCTACAAGTTTGGCACTAACAGTTCGCCTCGTTTGAAAGCATTGAGCAAGGTAGTGGTTTATCCAAATTTGCAAGTCTTCAGCAAACGGTACGGGGATCTTTTACCTTTATTAGATGCTCAGGTGGATGACAGAGCTCTCTAGACTCTGTTACAATTCTATGATTCAGAGCTGCAATATTTCACTTTCTAGGATTATCTGCTGGCTTCGACCCTTGAGGAGTATTCTTACATTTTGGAGATCAAAGTCACTGATCACATTCCCTTCTCTCATGTTCCAGAGGAGCCCGACTATGAAGCTACCGCTAAGGCACTTTATTTGAGCTTGAGCAATGTGAGAGGTAGTTGTAGGAAGAGAGGTACAACCAATTGTTTTTCTGTGGACTTCATAATAAGAAAAGTTGAAGAGATGTCAACTAAAGTTTGTTGGGTCACATTCAACGCTCTGCTAGAATTTTTGATTTATGGCCTCGTTATATTCCCCGATAATGAGAAGTTGGTAGATTTGGCTGCAATCTGTGTGTTCATGAATGTGAATCATGTACCTACCATTTTGGCCAATATTTACTTTGTTATTCATTAAAGGCATGGTAAAAAAGGAGTTATGGTATGTTGTATAAATGGCTTATGTACCAGTTGCTGACTAAAGGATTGTTTGTAGATGCTCATAATCCCCGTACATGGGCAAAAAAGCTCATGGCACTTACTTCCTTTGACATAACCTGGTACAGACACCGACTTGACAGTGCTGCAGTGATCACCAATTGCGGTGGTTTCTCCAATGTCCCACTCATGGGGACGCATGGGATGATCAACTATAACCATGTTCTCGCCGTACACCAACTAGAGTATGCCATGTGAAGTCCACCTAAAGTAGCGAAATTAATGAGTTTGTATTTTGCAAAAAGGGGTAAATCCTGAGATGCTACAGGGAGTAGAGATTGTTTGGGCTAAAATATTCACAATGGGGAAAGATTTCTTTGGATTGAAAGAGCTGACGGCCTATGGACCCTATGTTGATTGGGTCAAAGAGAGAGTGAGAACGGTTATGTTACTGTTCTGAAGGGAATACCTTTAATACTCGCAGCCTTAAGAATTGCAACATGACATACCTAAAGAGTGATTCTACCAAGTGCAGAGCGAGAATCAACACCTCCGTATAGATATGAAATTTAAGTAGACAGAGCTATACTTATTAAGGGAAGATAAAAAATAGTTGACTCGCAAGCTCGAAGTGCACGAGGGGAAAAGTACTTCTAGAAAGAGATCCAGAGCTGAAGATGATTTTATTTCTGTTGAAGACCATAAAAGAATTGTTGTTGAGATTGAGAAGAAGTACAAGCAGAGGTGTCGAGATTGTGATATCCTCAGAGGTTTCAAGGCTGAAGTAGAAAAGAGATCTAAATCCAAAGTCAAACTTCTGGAGAAGTAACTTCTAGACAAAGACTCCCAGTTGAAATAAGAAAGAAACCAGAGACTCACAGCCGAGGCCCGATAGATGGGGCGTGGTACTCAGTTAATACAGGCCATGGAGGAGATTGAAAGGCTCAAGATACAGATGGAAAGATAATAATATTTTTAAGCTAATTAGAGATGGATGTTTAATTGTTGTTTCATTTTGATGTAAAAACCACATGCATCCTTGTTGGTTGGGGTTTTATTTTATTTGTCGTGTTATGACTATTTGTGTTGTATAAACTCATTTTGGCTTGGATTTTTATGAATGAAAGTAGTTATTTCCATTATGTGTTCTTTTGATTATTACCTATCTCTTATCATGTTGTTTGTTATTTTTTATAGTTGACAAAATTCTTGAACGCCCTGGAAATGATAAAACATTTCATGCATAATCATGCATTCATTCATTGCATATCATAACAGGTGGTTCCATGAAGTTTTCTTTCTTCTGATATGGGTTTCCTTTTCACAAGATTGCTACTGTAAATTCTCACTGATACAACACTTGAAATAATTATTGAAAAAAATTGAACATATCTAAGACTATGTTACTATTATGGGTGTCAAGATGGACACTCGGGTTAAGCAACTGGTGGAGATTATCCAGAATATGGCCCATCAGGAAGGAAAGTTGAAAGCTTTGATTGTTAGGCCTACTACAATTGCAGACAACAAGAATGAAACTCTGGTTGTCACTTTTTAAGGGGTCATTGTTAATAATTTGAATGGTAATCCAGTCGGTCAGAATCTAAATGGTAATCCAGGTGATCAGAATCCGAATGGTAATCTAGGTGGACAGAATCTAAATGGAAATCCAGGTGTTCAAAATCTGAATGCAAATGTTGGTTTGAATCTTCAGAATGGTCCTGCTGTTAACCTTGGTAATCCTACTGGTAATAATCAAGGTGTTCATTTGGTCCAAGTTGTGAGAAATCAGCCTCCACCCACTCCTACTCAACAGAAAAACGAACAACCTTTTGTTCAAACAAGACATGTTCACATACCTGTTCTTCAACTTGAAGAGGATAACTACAATGACTAGATGTCTAATGCTGAAGAACCAACAGAAGCTGACAAAAAGCTGGGTATGCTAAAAGAGCGTATGCGAGCCTTTGAGAATCAGGGTTCCATGGGCCTTGATATGTCTTATTTGGGCTTAGTCCCTAGAGTGAAGATTCCTCCAAAGTTTAATGTGCCAGACTTTGTGAAGTACAAATAAACCTCATGTCCAAAGACACATGTCAAGTCCTACTACAGGAGGATGTCATCATACTCCGATGATGAAAAACTACTTATGCATTTCTTTCAGGAAAATTTAACCGGTGGGTCGTTAGAGTAGTACATTCAACTTGAGGCTACTCGCATCCATAGTTGGAGAGAGATAGTTGAAGCTTTTGTTCACCACAACTAGTACAACACTGACATGGCGCCTACAAGAACTCAATTGTAGTACTGTTGTAGAAGCAGAATGGGTCCTTTAAGGAATACGTACAGAGGTGGAGTGAAATGGAGGCTAGGGTCTAACCACCAATGATGGAGCGGGAAATGGTAGACATGTTTACCATCATTTTGTAGGGGAACTACTACATTGGTTGTAGTACGTCCGATACTTTTGCTAAATTAGTAACTTACGTGGAAAGGATCGAAGTTGGGAGTAAGATTAGAAAGATTCAGAAGGATGTTTCTGTAAATAATACATGTAATGCAAAGAAGTATTTTGGTGGCTACCAGAAGAAGAAAGAAGGAGAAGCCAGTGTGCTCTATGCGCAAAAGGGTAAAGGTAGGGCTCATCAGGAGTCTGATAAACAAATTGATGTTGTGACAATCCCAGTTGTTGCACCTCAGCGGAGGG
The DNA here is from genome assembly GCA_948472305.1 of Vicia faba. Classification (NCBI taxonomy): domain Eukaryota; kingdom Viridiplantae; phylum Streptophyta; class Magnoliopsida; order Fabales; family Fabaceae; genus Vicia; species Vicia faba. Next base: position 1,368,945,217 of record OX451736.1, on the reverse strand, counting down.
CGTATGCACCTAGGAAGGGCAATCAACAAAGGACAAGGCAACCTACCAAACATTTTGATGCACTTCCTAGGACCTATGCGGAGTTGCTACCTCAGCTACTTGAATTGAAATTAGTTGAGTTACGTACTTGGAAAGTTGATCTTGCAAAGTTACCATCCAACTTTGATGCAAATGCTAAGTGTGAATTTACTTCTGATGGACAAAGACATACCATTGAGAACTGTATAACATTTAAACATAAAGTACAAGGCTTATTTGATTCTCATGCTATCAATTTGGGCCAACGCCAACACCTAATATTATTCAGCAGCCTTTTCCACCTCATGGACGTGCCATTGTTAATTCCATTATTGAAGATGAAGGTTTGAATCTAGTTATGGTTGTAAACCATCTAATTATACCTTTATTGTTTGTGAAAGAGCAGTTGTCAAAGAAAGGTGTATTCCTGGGATGTGGTTCTGACTATGAAGATTGTTTGATTCAGCTAGAGGGTTGTAAATGTTTGAAATATGAAGTTCATCGTTTGATCACTAAAGGAACTCTTTAGCTTGACCGCGTGGTTATTGAGCCTAAGGTTCAGGAAGATGAGGTTAATGTAATTGCTATTCCTGTCAAGTCAAAAAGGATTCCTGTCACGATTCCAGTTCCAGCAAAAAGTCACCACTGACCATCACTTTACCTAGTCCATGCCATATATTAATGATAAGGAAGTTCCTTGGAATTACGGTGGTGAGTTTTACTAACAAGGGAATAATCTTGTTACTCAGAATCCTAAGGAAAGTAAAACTGAGGAAAATAAGACTGAAGTTCATGACATTATCAATGAAAGCAAGATTACTCAAAGCGGTCAGATTTTCTCTCCATTTGTTCAACCAGAAAGCAGTACGGATGCCTTGGCTAAGATTAAAGGCAAGCAGATTATGGTTTTAAGTGGAAAACCGGGGCAAAAGCCTCCTGTTCTAACTAAAGACGTTGATTTGGCCAAAGATGTGTAAAAGTGGATGAGATATATAAAGAAGAGCGATTACAAGATTATCGATCTATTGAGCTAGACTCCTTCGAAGATTTTTATTCTTGCTTTGCTCCAGAATTCTGAATCTCAAAGAAGTGAACTGGTGAAGCTACTGGGGACTTCTTTTATTCCTCAAGAAATTTTAGTGAATTAATTTGAAGGAATCGTGGCTAGCATCTCTGCGAGCAACGACTTAGGTTTCACAAATTTCGATTTACCTCCCGAGGGGAGAAAGCATAATAAGGTGATGCATATCATAATGGATATTGCAACGACTACCTTATCCCGTGTTTTGGTGGACACCGGATCATCCCTCAATGTTCTTCCAAAGTCTTCTCTCATGAAATTAGACTATGAAGGGGTTGTGCTAAGGCCCAGTGATTTGGTGGTTAAGGCATTTGATAGGTCGAAGAGAACTGTGTTTGGGGAAGTTGATTTTCCTATAAAGATAGGTCCTCATATCTTTAACACAACATTCTTCATCATGGATATCAATCCTTCTTACTGTTGTTTGTTACGGCGCCCGTGGATCCATGGGGCTGGCGCTGTAACTTCCACTTTGTATCAGAAGTTGAAATTCTTGGTCAATGGGAAAGTGGTAACTGTTTGTGGTGTAAAGGACTATATTGTCATCCATCTGAGTACCTTCCTGTATGTTCAAATTGAGGGTGAAATACATGAGACTCTGTGTCGAGCATTTGAAATTGGGGAAGTAGTCAGAACTCCTCGTCAAGAGGTCAAAAAGCACGAAGTCTCTATGGCATCTTACCGATAAGCATGGGCAGTTGTAGAATCTGGACATCTGAAAGGTTAGGGCAGAGTGTTGGATCTCTCTACGCAGAAAGATAAAAAGGGTTTGGGCTTCGTGGCTGGATGAAGGATGTTGATTCTTCTCAAGATTCAAGGTATTCCTCCTCCAATCCAATTCGTCAGTGGTGGTGTCATCCATGACGAAGCTCATGCTGTGAGCGAGAAAGGTGGTAATGATTGTGAAATGGACAAATGGGTTCGTCCTATCATTCCGGGTCAAGAGTCAATCATTGGTTTGTCGAAGATATCATTGAAGTTACCCGTTATAAAGAGTATATTTATTTTATTTTTATCATGCAATAAATACTACGTTCTGTCCAAGACGTAGTGATCATGCTATAGGACCACAATGTTTTTCTTTTCAAAATTATCATCAATAAAGGATGTCTTTTTTCATTAAAATATTTTTCTCCTTGTCCTTCTTTTTATTTTTTTTTCCAGAAAATGGCAATGTGTTTTTATTTTTCTTTTTTAAAACTTAAACCAAAATGAAACAAAATCATAATCATGAAGATACAGTCCCCCGTTAATCCCAGATTTTATCGATAAAGATTCTTCTATGGCTCATTATGACTTTGAAAATCCAATCTATCAAGTCAATGAAGAAGCGGAAGTAGATTGGGAACTTCTCTAAGAGCTATCCAGATTGTTGAGGCAAGAGGAAAGGGTCATTCAGCAGCATCATGAGACTTTAGAAGTGATCGACATGGGTACCAAGGAGGTCTGAAAAGAAGTCAAGATTGGGGCAACATTAGAAGATAGTGTCAAGTGGAGATTGGTTGAAATGCTCTGTGAGTATGTTGATATCTTTGCTTGGTCTTATGAAGACATGCTTGGGCTGGATATGGATATTGTCGTGCATAAATGCCACTTAAATAAGATTGTCCTCTGTTTAAGCAAAAGCTTCAAAGAACTCATCCTGAGATGTCTAAGAAGATCAAAGAGGAGGTTCGGAAGCAGTTTGATGTAGGTTTCTTAAAAGTTACCTCTTATCTGCCGTGGATTGAGAATATTGTAACAATTCCTAATAAAGATGGCAAAGTCAGAATGTGTGTGGATTATAGGGACTTGAACAGAGCAAGCCTTAAAGATGATTTTCTGCTCCCTCATATTGATATTATGGTTGACAATACTGCTCAAGCTAAAGTGTTTTTCTTCATGGACGGATTTTCTGCATTAATCAGATTAAGATGGCGTCGGAAGACATGGAGAAGACTAATTCCATTACACCTTGGGAAAATTTTGCTACAAAGTGATGCCCTTTGGTTTGAAGAATGCATGGGGAGACGTATCAGCGTGCAATGGTCACTCTCTTTCATGATATGATGCATAAAGAGATTGAAGGTTATGTTGAAGATATGATTGCCAAATCCCAGACAGAAGAGGAGAATCTTGTCCATTTGCTATAATTGTTTGAAAGACTGAGGAAATTCAAACTGAGGCTGGATCCTAACATGTCCACCTTCGATATGAGATCAGGGAAGTTGTTAGGCTCTATTGTAAGAGAAAAAGGAATTGAGGTTCATACTGTTAAAATAAAAGAAATTCAAGAAATGCTTGAGCCGAGAATAGAAAAATAGGGTCGTGGTTTCTTGGGGAGGTTGGACTACATTGCTAGATTCATCTCTCATCTTACAGCCACATGTGAACCAATATTCAAGTGAATAAAAAAAGATCAAGTGGTCAGGTGGAATGAAAATTGCCAAGTGACATTTGATAAAATAAAAGAGTATCTGCAGGAACCTCAAATTCTCTCACCTCCAGTTGAAGGCCTGCCCTATATAATGTATCTGATTGTGTTGGAAAACTTTTTGGGTTGTGTACTCGGTTAACATGACGAGACGGGTAGGAAAGAACATGCTATTTACTACCTGAGAAATAAATTTAGTGGTTGCGAGTCGAGGTACTCATTGATGGATAAGACTTGTCGCGCACTCGCGTGGGCAGCAAAGCGTCTCATATCGTACATGCTGACTCATACTACTCTCTTGATATCCAAAATGGATCCAATCAAGTATATTTTTGACAAGCCAGCTCTCACATGAAGAGTAGCCCATTGCCAGATGGTTTTAATAGAATATGATATCCAGTTTACCACCCAAAAAGCTATTAAAGGTAGTGTATTGGCATATTATCTTTCTCACTAGCCTATGGAAGACGATTATCAGCCGATGAAGTTTGAGTTTCTAGATGAGGACATTATGTACATATTGGATTCTAATATTCTCGGCCCATAGAAAGGACCCAAACTAAGATCACGATGGACGATGGTGTTCTATAGGGACTCCAATGCACTAGGTAATGATATTGGTTATGTTATTACTTCTCCTAAAGGTTTCCATACTCCTTTCACTTCCAGAATATGCTCTGATTGTACTAATAACATGGATGAGTATGAATCTTTCATCTTTGGGTTAAAATCTTCTATTGATTTGAGAATCAAGATCTTGATAGTATAAGGGGATTCCGCCCTTGTAATCAGTCAAATCAACAGAGACTAAGAGACTCGTCACCCGAATTTGATTATGTTTCATGAGCATGTCATAAAGCTGATCCCCTACTTTGACGAGGTTACTTTCAATCATATTCCAAGATAAGATAACAACTTGGAAGAGGCTTTGGCTACTCTGTCATCCATGTTTAAAGTCATATGGGCAAATGAAGCCCTTTCTATCACTATCTTGAGGTTTGGTGAGCCAACATTATGTTATGAGATAGAAGAATAAGTTGATGAGAAATTGTGGTTTTATGATATCAAAAGATATATTGAAACAAAATAATATCCAGAGGATGCTTCTGTTAGTGATAAGAAGACTCTGTGGAAGTATGCAGCCAAACTTTTCCTTAATGGAGGTGTTCTATACAAGAGGAACTATAAATCTGTTTTGCTCAGATGCGTGGATAGACATGAAGAATATAAGATCATAGAGGAAATTCATGAAGGTTCCTTAGGAATTCATTACAGTGGGTACACCATGGCCATGAAAATCTTGAGAGCAAGTTATTATTGGTCTACCATGGAAAACGATTGTTACAATCATTCCAGAATATGTTGCAAAGTCAGATTTATACCGATAAAATGCATTTTCCACCCAATCCGCAGAATGTTTTGACTTCTCTGTGGCCCTTTGCAATATGGGCATTGATATGATTGGACGGATTGAGCAGACTGCTTCCAATGGACATCGCTTTATTCTGGTGGATATTGATTACTTTACAAAATGGGTCGAAGCCGCATCCTATCCTAATGTCACCAAGAAATTGGTTACTCGTTTCATCAAGCATAATATCATTTGTCGATATGGGATTCTCGAAAAGATCATTACTGATAATGGATCGAATCTCAATAATAAGATGATGAAAGAGTTGTGTGACAGTTTCAAGATAAAGCATCACAATTCTTCTCCATATCATCTAAAGATGGATGGTGTTGTTGAGAAAGTAAATAAGAACATTAAGAAGATTGTGCAGAAGATGGTTGTGACCTATAAAGATTGGCATGAGATGTTGCCATTTTCTTGGCATGGTTATTGCACTTCGGTGTTGTAATACGGTGGGAGAACTGCCTCGATTGTTTTGCGTTTGATCGCAATTGTTGCGGATAGCAAGAGTCGCCACTAACTTTTCTTTTATCCAATAAGGAAAGGGTGAAAAGAACAGGAAAGACCTTTGAGATGTTTTCTTGAGTTCGGGGGGTATATTATGAAAAGGGAAGGTGTTAGCACCATTTTTATCCATAGTTATCTATGGGCTCTTAGTTGCTTGCTAGATCACTTTTGAAATTGCTTTATTTGAAATGTGTTTGTGGTGGGTTTTGAAAGTATTTTTGAAAAGCGCCTTCGTTTAGGCAAACTTTGTAATGATTCTCGTCTCTATAAGAATGTATACAAAGTGTTGGACTTTTGAAAATATTTCATGTTTTTGAAAGTGTTTGGTGTGTTTGAAAAGATGTTTGTTTTTTGAAGATGTATTGTGAGCAAGCAACCAAGAAAGTTCTACCTACTCAAAAGTTTTTTGTTCATTTATTCCTTCCTTTAATATTGCTATCTTACCATTGATTGGTAAGAAGCCTTATCCTTGGATGTAAAGGGACGGGCGTGGGTCATCGTATATTCATGAATAGCAATATTGTGAGATATCTTAGCATTTCTCTTGAGGGACTAAGATCATTTATAAGGCAACATTTGTAGCGTCATCGAGGGACTATGATCTTGTATTTTTGATTATTTTTGCTAAGATGTCTCACATGAATATTATGACCATTTTTCATAAGGCAACAACTGGAGTTAACCCTAGAGGTGTAAGTGTGCAAGTATTTGTTTTTCATGCTTGATTTATCTTAGATTAGTGTTTTCTAAGCATTGATTTTATCTTTCCATACAAACCCTAATTTACTAGCATTGATATGAAAGCGATAAATTACGGAAAGTAAATTTACTACGCTTCTACATCATTTGGGGATCGGGTGTACAAATTTACAAATGGGGATTGCAAAAAATTAAATCCTAATTATCTATTACAACCATATTGAACTTGAATAATGTACAAAAAATTAAATATATAATGTACAAGGAATATAAAAAGAAATGGATTTTGCTATGGATTATTGTTAGGAAAATTATTTTGACCTAATTAACCTAAAGGGACGTGATTAATAAAAAATAGGAAAATTAATCCTAAGTTAAAAGGAAACCAAATTAATCAAGAAATCATTTTTTAGGTTTTTTGTGAAAGGCTTTTGGTTAATTAAAATAAATATGAAAATAAAATATTATTTGTGATATTTTTATATATTCATAAAATAGACATTGTAAATAAATAATATGCAATAAATCAACTCAAAAGGAGTTGTTTTGATTGGTTTGAAAAAAATGTTGAAGTTTGTTAAAAAAATGAAAACAAACAAGTGATAAAAATTTGTTTTGGTCTTGCCAAGATTTGAACCCAAGTTCTCCACACCTACCATTCAAAACAGCCAACACTCAAATGTTATAAACCTGCATGTTAGTTTGGAAAAAATAACAGAATAAATACAAAAGGTCTCGCTGGGGCTTGAACCCAGGACCTTATACATGGCAAGGTTTTAGCGCGCGTTGTTTGTACCATTGGGGTGGTATGTTTCATATGTTAGTTATACAACTTGCACTAAATATAAAATGAACTCATTTCAAAAAATTTGAACATGGCTTCTTCTTCTTCCTTCGTGCGCAGGGATGCATAACTTCAATGTTAAGCTTCGAAAATCTTCATTTCTCAGCCAAACCGAAACATGTAAATATCAAACCTCCATAAAATTTGAATACGAATCCAACCACATGATTTTCAATAGTTATGGTTCGAAGGTTAGCATGAATCTTGTTCAGTACTAAAACTGAAACCTAACTGATCAGAGAAGAAATTCTCAATGTACAAGCAAAGATAGTCAAAACTATGGACACATTCAGCTTCCTAGACATGATATCTACATCTTTTCTTTTATTTGTATGTACTGAAAATGATTATATCAAGATATCACAGTTAAGAAATCTTGCCTCTTGAAGTGAAATTCGAATGACCTCTGTATGACTTCCAGAAATGGTTCGATGATGGATTAAGATTGCCTGGACTTTCCTGAAGCTAGTGGGATCACTACTTTTCTTTGAAAGTCAGAAGGATTTTGGAGTTGGCTCTTCAAAGTCAGAAATGGCAAGCAATGTGGCTTTCGATGTAGATTTTGAGTTCTAGGAGTTTTGAGAAGTTTTGGAGTGTTCTAAGGCTTAGTTAATCGAAAGGCCAAAAAAAATGCACAGAGAGATTTGAGATTTTTTGTGTAAAGTTAGAATGTGCCAAGTTTGTGCTTTTGTACAGGTTATGAGTTTTTGAGAGTTTGGGAGTGTTTGAGGATTTTTCAACACACAAGAATCTGGCCCCTTTAGCTTGAAAATGGCCTCTCTATTTATAGAGAAAATGTTTGGGAAGTTGGAGTAACTAGATTTGTAAGATAACAAATTATGGTTTGGTTGAAAATGAAAGAATCGAGTTGAATGGATTTTTATGGTTCCAAAGTTCAAGTACAAGCATAGTCTGATGTTTGTTGGGTGCAGGAGACTTGATTCATGCTTTTGATATTTCTTGCAATCAGAGATAAAAGTCACAAGGCTCAATGCATTGACATTTTGCATAAATCTTACTTTTCTAAAATGGCAATGGTAACTTTGTGCCATTAAGAGAAAATTGGCTTGGACAATATTTTAAATACTTGGGTAAGAGCTTAATTCATTATGAAAACAATTAATTATGGAGTGAAACACAAGCATTGAGGCCTGCTAAGCAAGATCATGTAGCATGGCCGAATACTCCTTAATTATGTATTTGATATTTTTCTTTACTCTGGTCGAATACTCCTTCCTTTCATTTTGATCACATAGATCCACAACTGTCGACCAAACTCATCAATAGACAAAACAATATTTTTTCCCACCAATTATGTGTTCTTCGAATGGACCACTTACAACCTTCGACATACTCATCAACAGAAAAACAATATTTGTTTCCACCAATTATGTTCTTTGAATGGACCACATTCATCTAAATGTACCACTTTGAGTATGCAAGATGATCTCATTGGCATAGTCAAAACGAAAGAATTTATGGATTGCTTTCCTACCAGTAACCATAAGTTAATTAAGTGGTCGAAAGTTCAAATGTCCAAACTTCAAATGCCATAACCAACTATCCTTCTGGATTGAAGAAAGTTGCTCGAAGAAGCCATTTCCTAGTCGAAGCTTGTGGATCGAAGAAAGCATGAAGATAAACTTGTAATTCATAGTGTCAAAACTATGTGTGTCGAAGGGTTTAGTATGTGGAACGAAGCAGATTGAGAGGTGGATCGAAGAAGGTTTAGAGGTGTATCAAAGCATGTTGATCGAAGGAAACCATTACGGAATTGATGCTTGTGGAACGAAGCAAGCATGAAGGACAACATTGCTCAGTTGAAGCTTGTGGATTGAAGCAGGAATGAAGGAAACCATTTCCTAGTTGAAGCTTGTGGATTGAAGCAGGCATGAAGGAAACCATTTCCCAGTCGAAGCTTGTGGATTGAAGCAGGTTTCTCAAAGGAATCCATTGCCCAGTCGAAGCTTGTGGATTGAAGTAGGCTTGCTCTCCTTCGACTTGTCAAAATATGCCCACCACTCCTTTTCGATCAGTCATGTAGTTTGAATAGCCTGAACCAGATTTTGAATTCGAACTGTTATCTGCAACTGCACACCTTTCGATATGCTTTTCCCTTTCGACAATTTCTTCTTCCTCCTTTCGAGGATTCAGAAATTCCATCTTTGATCTGATGCTTGAGAGCCCAATATGATCCATGGAAACTATATGGGACATTAAAAGTCCAATTGTAGTTATCCAAACCCAAACCTTAATTTGAGCCATCAGTGTTGAGGAAGTGTCTTAAGCTGATCAAACCTTATGCAAATTTGAGCAATGGAGATTTTGTGAGAGAATCTTTGAGAAATTAGAGAAGGAAAATTTTGGGGTACAACAGGTGCGTACTTCGACTAGGGCAACCCCATTATCTCTGGTATACAACATGGAAGTAGTCCTGCCCGTGGAATTAGAGATTCCTTCTTTAAGGATTCTGACAGATGCACATCTTGATGAAGTTGAATGGGTTTAGAATATACTTGATCAGTTGAATCTCATTGACGAGAAAAGATTGACAACTATTTGTCATCGGAAGATATACCAGAAGAGGATGAAGAAAGCTTTTGATAAGAAGGTGTGTCCTTAGAATTTCCAAGCTGGTGACCTCGTGCTGAAGAGGATCTTTCCTACCAACAATACAAATGCTAGGGGAAAATGGGCTCCTAATTATGAAGAACCCATATATTATGATGAAAGTCTTCTCAGGAGGATCTATGATGCTTATAACTATGGATGGAGATGGCTTCCCTCACCCGTCAATGCAGACGTAGTTAAAAAATATTTTACATAAATAGACCCGCTGAGTCAACGACTCAGGAAAAAAAGAGTGTCATGGTGAAGCAAGAAAATGAATAAGAGGTTCGGGAAAAAATTAGGGACAAAAAAGAAGAAGTTAAAAGAATGAAAAAGAATCGTGTACACCCGCTAAGTTGAAAACCTGAAAAGGGAACTTAGGTGAAAATGGGTATCCTGGTGGATTGAAAAACCGAAAGGGAGATCTAGGAAAAAGTTAGGGATTTAAAGTGAATGACTATGGTTTGTGTTGCATATGTGGTATCATATTTACTACAGTTGGTCAGCTTGGAAGGGTAATGAATCAATCCAATCAGCTATTTCAGAAAGCAAGATATTAAGGATATTTGAATTTATAAGAGTCATAGCAGAGCCAGAACCCGATGAATCCGCCTTCACATTTCCATATTTGTATTCTCCTCTGTACGCTTTGTATGAAATTACCTCTTTTTAGGAATTGCTTCTTGATGTAAATGCCTATCTACAGGCCAATCAATCAATAAAAGTCTTTTTTATCCAAACTATGCCTCTTGGTTTTTATTTTTATTGTTTTGTTTGCAAAAAAGGCGTCCATCATTTTTGATAAACTTTTCATTTAAAAACATTAAAGATTTATAGTACATGATATAAATATGTGAAATTGCTTGAGTTTTGGATTTCTGGGATGACGGCTAAGGTTGCCATTTCATACCTGGGGCATGTTGCTGCAATTTCCCTTTTTGGAAGTATTGTTGGTCTTTCATGACAAGAAGCGTACAAGTAAATGAACAAAGAAAGGTCTGTTTGTGACCAACATGATATTCCTAATGGTAGGGTTATTTTTCTAAAAATAGAATCCATATCCCCAGTGAAAGCGTGATTGCTCGAAAGGCTACCACCAATCTCATCCTATGGTTAAAGAAGATTGAATAGGGGTAGCTGTTGCACCCCAAAAATACCACTCTTCATTTCAACCATAATTGACTTATACTTCATCACCATATGCATACATACATGTCATTGGGTCTATACTCATGGAATCGAGGTCTTTCTCTGTGAAAATAACTGTCAAAGATGATTGTTTCGTTAAGCAGCATTGTGAAGAAGAACTCAGGTTTTTCCGCATTTAAATCTATGTTGCACATATTCGAAGCTATTCAATCAATAATCAATCAAGTCATCATCATATCAAGTTTTTATGTGTTCCAACATACTTTAAATTGTGCAGAAAGTCAAGTGTTTCATTTGATTTGAGACACTGCAGACAGAAATTGAGTATTGTGCGTTCGAAGCTCAAAAATTCATAACTTGAGATCAAAAAATCAAAAAATGTTTTGGGAATGATTCTTCAGTCATTATAACTGTCTTGATCTCTTCTCCAATTCATCTATTCAAATCAAGGTCTAGTTTTGTGAGGAAGATTTTCAAAAGCGCCAAATACCTGAAATCACGTTATATAGTGAATTTGTTGGATCGTTGGTTTTCAGATGCTTAAAAATTTGTAACTTCTGACTGGAAAATAATATTTGAGTGGCTCTTGGAACATCTGAACAATATTTTTATTTCCTTCAATTTTTGTGTTCAGCTCGGAACCCAATTCATCGAGGAAGATCTCCAAATGTGCGAGTACTTTGAAGATATACGGTGTAAAAACAATGAAAATAGCGTGCTTAACCGCTATTTTTTGGATGTTCAAAAATTCATAACTCACGCCCGGTTTGAGGTTTTTAGATGGTCCTTTGGGAGAAATATCCGCCTTTATTTTATCTTTGATTCATATGTTCGGGTCAGGAGTTAATTCTTTGCAGAAGGTCTCCAGAAGTGCCAATTACCAGAGAGTCTCCTTCCGATTGATACGTGTATCAAGCATTTAATACGCGTATGAGAATGCTAAAAAATTGCGCTACTTCCCATACATGTACCGTACGCATACAGACGCCCCATACGCGTACCGCACGCGTACCATACGCAAAAATCATTCTCATACACCTCGCATACGCGTATGGCACCCCCCATATGCGTATGGGCGCCCAAAATCGTAAAATAGGCCCAAAATTGCTCTATTTAACCACATAATGCGAAGTTCAGCAGGTTGGACGATTTTTGACGGCAAAGACACATTTTGAAGGCTGGAAAACATAGATTTTCAAGGTGGATCAAGATCTTCAAAAGATTTTCGTGATTGAAGACCCATTCATCTTAATTTCTGTAATGACTATGACTTTTTTATATGTTGTTTTTGATTTCTATGAGTAGCTAAACCCCTAATGCTATGGGGGTCTCCCTGATCTGGATTTGTTAATGATTTTTTTTAACCTTGTAATGACATCAATTTCTTATCCATTGAATTTACTTTTGATTTGTGCTTAATGCTTTCTGTTTCAGAAAAATTGAGATTTAATTTAAGGTTAACAGTTAGGCAGGACTGTCAACGTTAACGCTTAATTGAAAGTATCTTGTAGTAGATATCACCTAGGAATAAGGATACCCTATAGGAACCGAATTGTTCTTGATATTATAAAAATAATAACTCTCTCAATTATTATGGTATCATGGTGATTTTTTGAAGTGTGAGATCACAAATTTTGTAAGCTTCAACTTTGCTTAAGGGCTCTATTTTAGATTTTGCTTCGAAGGCTTTAGTTTATGGCTCGTATTCGAAAGTGTGCACAGAAATAAGCATAAATTTTCAATACGTTGAAATAATACCAATGTTTATCGCCATTCGAAAAATCATAACTTGCTCGATTTTTATTATATCAGGGTGGTTCTTTTGGCACGATGTCACAAATTTCATCGCCGACAGTTTTGCTTCAGGTTTCACATTGAGATTATGCACCTAACATCATGAGCATGTGGTTTGTTCGTGATCCGTACACAAAATAAGATGTAAAAATCTACATAGTGAATTTATACACCAAGTTTCTCGCTGTTCAGGGCAACGTAACTTGCTCAATTTTTATCGTATTGAGATGATTCTTTCGGCGCCGCATCATAAATTTCATCATCGACATATTTGTTTCAAGTTCTGTGTCAAGATTTTGCACCGATTGTCATGAGCTTACAGTTCAATCTCGCGTTGTGCACAAAATAAGCATAAAACTTAGTTTTGGAGCCAAAATATATGTATTTGAAATGCAAAATTCAAACACAATGCCACTCATAATTTCCAAATCTCTCAAATCAAACTCACATTTTCTCTCAAATCCTCTCAACTTTATCTCATTTTCTTCAAGAACAAATTCAACAAAACTTCAAGATCTTTATCATCTTCTCACTTGATTTCCACAAGCTTCCTTATCCACTAGCACTGTTGGTTTCCTCTGCCTACTCTGGCCAATCCGCCATCTGCAGCCTCTTCTCTGTCGCTTTTCCGGCCGTTCCTCCACCCTTCTCCATCGTGCATCCAGTCGCGACATACTCCCCCTGATTCCTTACGTTCTTTCGGCGATATCACCTCCCTCCGCGTGCTTTTCCGGTCAGCAGCTCCGATCTCCTCTCCAATTTTCCTTTGCTTCGGTAATTTCTTGAATCCATCACTTGATTTAATTGTTCTTCATAATTGATTCTTGTGAAATAAATGTTTATGTGAATTGAATTTATGAGTAGAAGTCAACTTGAATTCTTGAATATTATTGAGATATACTTGATTCTTGAATTGATAATAATGTTGAGGTGTAAAATTGGTTGAATAATGTTTTAATCGGTGTAGATCTAGAATTTAATCATCAAATTGATGTTAATTTTTTAATACCGGATTTTTGAACTACATGTCGATTATTGATGTTGTTGAAGATTATTGAATTTCATGTGTTAATACATTAAGTTGAATCGATTTGGTGATGATTTAAATTTTTTCTGATTGAAACTTTCGATTCAATTTAGTGTATCGACATTTGAATTATTTTGTTGAAATCTTGGAACATTTGTTTGATGTTAATTAATTGATCGTAAGCATTTGTAATTTCTAAGTGACATAACTTATATCGGTGAACAGATTTTCGTATCCGTTTGTGATTTTTAAATCCGATTTTGATCGATCTCGGTTCAAGTACGTGTTGCTTGTCGGAAAATACAAGTGTCTTAAAAATGGCATTTCAAATATCATTTGATGCTTACTTGAGATCATTTGCGTGTTTGTTGATCATTAATGATGAGAATTATCGATTCCAATATGTTTTTTCCGAGTAATTTTGTGAAACAGTGTAGGGTTGTCAGGTTTATGAAAACGCACTCGGAATGCGATTTAATTGTGGTTTAATGCACAAGTGAGGTTGCTTTGATGTTTGGATGACATTTACGTTGAGTTTCGTTAGTTTTGAATCGACTTTTTGTGCGGTTTATGATATTGATGAGTTGTTGTCTGGGATTTGTAAATGGTAGCATACTTCGGTTTTAACTCTTGAGCATTGCATAAATGAGTTTAATTGGACATTGGTTTAGAATTAGCATCAATTTTATTCAGTTTTGATCCGCTTTCTTGTGCATCTCATGTGATGATATGCTGGAGCGGTAAAGCGGCAAGCAAAAAGTAAAGTATTATTTTTACCGGGTGATATTTAGGTTATATCGTATCATGTCCCCAAAGATTGGTATTGTACCCCAAAATTTGCCCTCCCATTTCATCAACATTTTCTCATCACAAGACTCTTGGAACTGAAGATCGAGTTAGGGTTTGCTCTGCTCAAGACACCTCCTTGCACTATTGACCTAAATTAGGGTTTGAGTTTGCACAGTGATGTTTTGACATACAATGCCCAAAGTGACTTTCATACTCCATGTTGGACCCACAAGTTTGTCCATACCAAGTTTCAAGCCCTGATTCAAACTTTTGCCCAGTCAGTTGGACAGTTGACCTAGAAACCAGCTGTATTGGGGAAAAAGTCAATTGTGGCCAATTGACAGTCAAACCTCATGAATTTTGACCCACATCAACATAATAAACTCATATGAATCATTTGATCAAGTTTGTATCACAATTCCACAAGAAATTTGATCAAATCACCAAAAGGGAAAAATGGTCATTTTCAGGGTTTTGACCGTACAAGGGCAATTTTTGACTGTTTGACCTAACCAATGGAAAATCAAGCTCAACCATGGACACAAAGACTCAATGACATTGTCTTGACCTATTCAACAAGTTCAAAAGATCTCAAAAGTATAGGATTGACAGATGAATTTTTCAGTCAACTGATCAAAATTTGACTATACACTGAAAAGTCAAACTTTGACTTTTTGGTCAAAATCAAGTGCCAAGAGTTATTTTTCATCAAGATATGTCAAATTATGAAACTTGTTCATAAATAAACCCAAAAATGCAAATTAGGGTTTAAAATGGAAAAATTTCATAACTTAGAAATTTTCTAAGTTATGAAATTTTCTTATTTTTTCCTAACTTTGTCCCATTTTTTCACCAAGATGCAAATGGATTCAAACAAAACTTGAAACATGAAAGGTTTATTCCATCACAAAGTCTACAACTTTTATTCACAAAGTTTTCTCAAAAGAGGCTTGTATCTCAAGTTATGATTTTTGGAACAAGGGTACCTAAAACTTTTAACTTAGAGAAAATTTTCCCTAATCTAGGCAGGATTTTGACCCATCTTCTTGGCCACTTTTCACATAGTTCCACTTGGAGTTTCAAGTTGAATTTCAAATATGGATTATAGTACATGTTCCAAGCTTTCCAAATTGTCAGAGAACTCCTCAAACACCCTTGTGGTTAGAGAGAATCGAATGCTTGAAGTTGGCAAAAACTCACTTTTGTCCATGGCCAATACATGTTCATACCAATTTGCAAATCTGATCTAGCTAGCTTGGTTCATAATTACAGGCCTCAAAACCAATTTGTACTCCTTAATTTAATGCATATCCATTGAGTTAAGGTATTGTCTTGGTCATTAGGGCATTATACACTAGTTTAAGCCTTAAAAGGAAAAAGTAACAATGCCATTTTTGCCTAAACTTCACTTTATGTCAAAACAAAATCCTTGAGGCATGGGGCCAGATCTTTGAGGCAGGATCAAATCCATTAATTCCAGTAACCAAGAGCAAAATGGGAAGCATGATATAGGGCTTGTACAGACCTGCATTGGGAAGACATACACTCTTGCTTGAAAAAGAAGAAAAGTTGCAAAACATATACCATCTCTCACATCTGTTGAAACAAGCTTACACAAACCTTGTAGACAAGTTTCATACGTTCCAACAAGCCAGAAAGACGACCCTTCTGCCTCCAAAACCCCCTTGTATACAAGATCCCTGTTTTGCTGCAAAATAGTGCAAGCTCTGCAAACTTGAAGACATAACCAATTTCCATCGTGTGTTTTGTCCAAAGATACTTCAAACACCTTCCAATCAACTCACCTGAGCTATCCAGATCATCCATTGCTAGCTGTAACACGTCTAACACACTTTGCCATTTTTGTTTCAAAGCTCTGCAGGTTGAGTTCTACAGCACGATTCAAGCTGTTTCAAAACAAGCCAAGCATTGGAAAAGCTTCCTTGGACCTCAGGCAAGCTCAAAAGAAGCTCAAACACCATTGAAGGTTGCTACATTGTCCAGCTCGAAGTCAACTGAAACAGGTATGTCATGGACTTCTATCTCTCTATTTAGGAATGGTTAGGCTTAGGTTTGTAAATGAAATGTGTTGTACTCATAGCCCTGAAGTCATACATATGCTTAGTTTTCATTTACATTAATCGTGCTAAGAGAATTTCACTCATGAACTTTCTGAAAAAACTAGGTTAGAAATTAGGGCCAGAGAAATTCTCTCTGGTCTTTGAGAGTTAATCCAAGTTTTTTATATGGTTGGATTCGTTGTTTAATTCTCTACTATGTTCATGTTATGAGTTTTGTCAAAAAATCAAAAAATCAGGAGATAGCCATTGATGTACAGAACGCGTGTTTTGTGAACAAGAGGAAGAAGAAGAAGTGGATTTTGGGCTAGGCCTGGTTTCTTTTGCTTTTGACACCCATTTATTCAGTTTACACCCCCCTGGCCCATTTGTTTGAATATTTGTCATTTTGATATTTTTATTTTTTATTCTGACTTTATTATTTTTTGTCTAAATATAAAAAATGCCAAAAAATTATTTTCTATATTTTTCATATTTATTTGATATTTATTTTTATTTTACTAGTATAATCATATAAATAAACTATTTCCTTTTTATTAAAAACTCAAAAAATAATACAAAAAATATACTTATCTTCATTTATTAATTTTATTTACACTTGAAAATATTTTATAGAATATACACATTTTTTGTAAATAATTAATTTCTATTTTTTTATTTAATATGTTTAATATATATATATATATATATATATATATATATATATATATATATATATATATATATATATATATATATATATATATATATATATATATATATATATATATATATATATATATATATATATATATATATATATATATATATATATATATATATATATATATATATATATATATATATATATATATATATATATATATATATATATATATATATATATATATATATATATATATATATATATATATATATATACTTTATTTTATTAAATAATTAGGTCAAAAATATAAAAATATTACATTTTTACTTTTATTAATATTTTACACTAAAAATATTTTTTTTACAATATACTTTTATTTTATATACAAATCAATATATTATTGTATATAATTAATAAATAATATCATTTATTTAAGAATTAGGGTTTTGCCCTAAATGACAACAACATTTAAAATTGACTTTTTTTTATTTTTATTTTATTTATTATTTATTTACATTAAAAAAATACTTTTCACATACATAAAAAACTTTTTGCATAATACATTTTATTTAACTTTTATTTATTTGTATTTTATTCAATTATTGTACATTTAAATATTGCCTATACATTCGATTTGGTTGTAATAACTTAGAATTTAATTTCTTGTCAAATACTCCCAATTCAAATTTGTACCCCCTCCCTATATCATGTTGTAATAGTGTAGCATTTAAATTCTCGCACATTTAAAAGCTTCCAATTATGCCATGCTTAGACCTAGGGTTTGTATGCAAATAAAATCAACAACTAGCTTGACCTAATTCATGATAAATATGCATGAAAAAAACAAACACAATGCACATTCGCACCCCTAGGGTTACAATCCACTTGTTGCCTTCAAAAATGGGCCATGGTTGCATGTCAAGTACTTTGGCAAAACAAAAATAAAACAAAAGATCATAGTCCTTCGATGACGCTATCTGAGTTGCCTAAACAAAATGATCAAGTCCCTCAAGAAAATTGCCAAAATACTTGACACTATTGCTATCATGGTCTATACGATGACCCGTCCTGTCCCGTTTAACATCCTAACACAAGGTTGTCCACCAAATGCAATGGTGAAACAACATTGTTAAAAGGGTTAAAAACATAAGAAAGATCTTTGAGTAAAATAGGGTAGATAGCTCCTAGTTACTTGATCAAGCTTGCAAAAACATCCTTGCTATTTTTCAAAACACACTTCACCACACAATTTCAAAACCCTAATTTCAAACATTGGAAACTTTTCAAAAGATAAAAACACCTTTGTATACATTCAAACAAGAATCATTACAAAGGTTGCCACAACGATGGAATCTTTTCAAAACATCTTTCAAAATCACACACAAAGCACCATTTCAAACAATTGAAGAGCACCATTTCAAACAATTGAAAAGCAAAGCAAGTGATCTAAGCAAGTAACTAAGAGCCCATGGATAACCATGGATAGAAAGGGTGCTAATACCTTCCCTTTCTATAATCTACTCCCCGAACCCAAGAAAACATCTCAAAGGTCTTTCCTGTGCTTTTTGACCTTTCCTTAGGATAAAATAAAAAGTCAGTGGCGACTCTTGCTAAACTGAAACATTTGCGAACATAAAACACAAAATCCCAAGTCAGTTCTCCCACCGTATCACAATTGGTGTATTGAAATGTCATTCGACAAATCTCTCGTTAATGAGTTTGGGGGATAAATGGCTTGAAAGGAAAGGTATCAACATAAAATAAATGTATAAAAGGGAAAAGGAATAACTTATCAAGCATGCATATATACTACTTCTCACAGACTTAAACCTATCAACCTATTTTACTAAACCTACAATATTCATCAATATCATCACGTGTCAAACACCACACCCACTATATCACCTCAACAACGATCTCTCAACCAACCTTAAAAACACATAAGTCAACCGTGCTCGCTTGCATTGATGATATCTCAGAGCGACACAAATAACACAGAGGCATTAATCACAAACACCCTAAGTGAATAACAACGCTAAATCTATCTCTAGAATTCAGACACTATTAGAGAATCATCCTAGATAAGAATCCAAGCAGTATATGTCTATAGCAACTCAAATCCCTAGCACAGATCAAAAATCAAGGATAATAATCGACAAAGATTTGTAAAGCAAGTTTTATATAACACCAATGGCGACAAATATACACGATTTTAGAGAAAATACATATACAAACCCAACCAATAGAGAATACACAAATAAAAAGAGAAATGAACCTCAAATCTACCGGTTTGTTAGTGCCAATCGAAGAGCAATCCATCCCGGATCATCCGTATGCAAGCTCCATAGTTATTATCTAAGCTAATCCTAACAAAATTGGAGGTTGATGGAGTTGGTAGCAAAAAATTCCCTAAAACCATAACAAAAAATGAACTGAAAAATGAAGTTATAAAACAAATCTTAGCATACTGCACTTAGCGGGCTCATTGCGTTAAGCGGGTTGCGTGATATTTACACATTAAATTGACCTAAACCGCGCTAAGCGCGCTAAGTGGGCTCCAAAACTAAGCTTATTCCAAAATGTCAAAACGCAAGCAGTGCGTTACAAAATGCATTGAGCGCACTCGCGCTTAGCGGCCCTTTGCGCGCTAAGCAGGCTCTCCTGGACAAAACTTCCCAAAAATGGTCTTTTATTCCAAAAACGCGCATTCGGAGTCGTGTCTTCGACACCTTATTCCTCAATTCTCAGAAATGCAAAAAATACCTACAAAATGAAGGGAAACATAAAATAGTACATTATGTATACAAAAACACAAATAAATACAAACTAAACGTATTTTCATAAAAGTCGGATTTATTCAACAATATTAACAACAAAGAGTGGATAAGTGAAACAAAAAGAATATACAAAAATAACTACAATTTTCACTTATCATGATACAATGTTCTCCGGTTTTTCTTTTAACATGTACATTGTGATTTGATATTCATATAATGCATGTTTATGCTTAATTGTTTAATTGTTGACCATTGTTGTTAAGTTTGCTAGTTTTTAACACAATTTCTTGAGTGATTCCATGAATCGATACCATGTTTCCCGGTTTTATAATTTGAGATTCAAGTGCAATCTAATTGTTGATTCATGCATGATTATACTTGCCTTAGTATTTGTGGGACATGTGCATTGAGTTGTGAGGATTTTAAACTGATATTTTGTGTGATTCATGAGATGATATACATGTTGTCCGAGAATTAGTTTTGTGATTCTTTTTCTTATTCGACTTTGCATCATTCATGATAATATGTCCAAGAATTCTCTGCTGAACATTGCCCGAATAATAACTTCACATGTCGCTTGCAACCTATGACGAGTGCCCACCCACCTGTCATCAGCCTCCTCTGCCAGCATATGTGTACCAAACCGCACATTTTATGCCTCTGAGTAGTCCATGACCCGAAATATCCTTTCTATTTCTTTTAGCCAAGCCTGCGCTCCATCAGGATCATACCATCCTTTGAAAGTAGGCGGATGATTCCTCTTAAATGTTTCTAAGATACGAGATCCATCATTCTCACCAGCATTAGGCTGATGATGCATAACCTGCAAAATAGCATGCAAAGCAGCATCAAGTGTAACATCATTTCTTCCAGCCATTTCTCTATTTTACTCCATCGCAGAAAACAATGGTTAGAAGAAACCTATTAACAGTATTCGACTCTCATACCACACTATAGACTCAATAACTTGGCCTGATGGACCGACCTGCTCTGTGACCACTAATGTAATACCCCAAACTACCCGACGAATAATAAATAAGAATCATACTCGAAGTCAAACATTCTTTTTAAAATAAATCAACATATATTCAAAATTCATAAGGAGTTCCTAAGACTCCAAACAAGTAGTGAAACAACAAAGTGAATAAATTTTATCCCCCTGGTGTTACGTATCAGATCAATGACACCATCTCAAAAATAAATGAGTAGCAACCTCTTATGATCCATGCAGCCTCAGACTACTCTTGACTATCTATATGATGTTGTATAAAGCATCATTACAACAGAAGGGTGAGATATCACACCAATATAAAGGAATGTATAATAATAAATATATAGAGAAGATAATCATGCATAGTCATACATTCCATATCTCACACATTCACACCACCGGCAACAATTATTTTTCATATTACTTATACAAGCATATAATTATCCATATATAGAAATCATCGTCATGTAGTACGCATATCAATCATATAACTCAAGCATCATGTTATCAAAAATGCAATGCAATGAGACTGACTCTCAGAGTCAATGCATGTGGTACCAATATCACTCTCGAATCCATGTCATCTAGGACCAGAGCCACCAATATTGTGAAAATTTTGGTTCATAATGCTCCCGGTCCATTCCATCTATGACCAGAGCCAACGAACATCATGAACGATGAAGTTCACATCACTCCCGACCCATGCCATATAGGACCGGAGCCAACAAACTGAACTAAAGTCCACAACATGAAAATGTATGCGATGCAATCATGCAACAAAATACCGCATATTGATATCTACATCCTTCAATGTGACACACCATTAAGGCCACCAATTATCCATACATGTTGCATACAAACCATAAAACCCCTACAACAATACACTGTGTTATCACACATAATTCCATGCACATATCTCAGTATAACAGACAAAATTGCATACGAAAGGGCATAAAAATCCAACCAATAATCACCCGCTGTGTTCAAAAGTATTTTATAGGCTACAAAATATTTTTAGCTTCACATAGGTTCAAACAGTGCGTCAAACGGACACCTGTGTCAAAAATGAATTTTTAAAGTTTTTCGAAATAGTTTAGTTTATGCCGCCTATAGCTTGCCTGGTGAAGTAGTCACTATTTCTCTCCATCACCCGGTGATGATGGGGAGAGAGAACGTCCCCCATACATTTTCCAAGAACCTTATTTTTTTCACCTAGACGCTCGCCGCTTGGCTCGCCTGGCGAAGTAGAGGCGACTATCTCAGCTGCATACCCGCTGCTGACTCGTTCGACGACGCATGCAAAACACAAACCCTTTGTTCCAATTTATGCATCAGCTCCAGTCCTAATTCTATATGATTTAAACACATCACAATCCTAAAACCCATCAAATTCAACATGTTTTTACAATACATTGACAAGACATCATGATAGTCATTATACACATAAAATCATGGCAAAACAACATTTCGTTATCCATCAATTTTACCATAAATCTCCATCTCATTTGTTCATTACACAACCCCAAACAAATCTAAACCTCTAACAATGGTGATAAACAGATCAATCCATATATACCCATCATTATACAAACTCTTAGAGAGTTGGAACCCCTCCTTTACCTTGGATTGACGGTTCCTATGCTTCACAATGGCTTTCTTCTACCCTAGATTTTTATTTCTTTTTGTGTCTTCTTCTCTTAGAGTGTGATCGTTCCAAATGATACGATTCACTCTCTATTATTCCTTTTTACTATAATAACCCTTAAACCCCTAATATAGTCTTCCACTCTGACCCTCATTAACTCCACACAACAATATTGTTATGCCCTTATTATCTCTACACCAAATGTAATTCTACTTAGTTATTAAAATAAATCTAAATAATTATAACTAATTATCCAATTTATTAATAATTCTTATTAGCCTATTAATCCAACCCTACCCCACAACAAGCCATCAAACCATCTATTTCATCAAATAAATCACAACAAAATAATTAAATAAATAATATAATATTTGGTGTGTTATATGTGTAAGCCTCATCCATTAGTATGGGCATATCAAATTTAATCTTTGAAATTAAACTAGCAAACAAAACAACACATGTCTTCCAAAGTGTAAAACCATACATTTGAGCTATCTGAACCTATTTTCCCTGCTCGCTTGGCTTCATGATAAATAAATTTTAATCTTGCTCAAGATATATTTCCCTCCAACTGTGAATAAAGATTGTTGTCATTAAATATGTGTTCTAATATTGTAAAGTTGTGACCAAATGATGTTTGTATATTGTTATTGTGATTTTCGATCGTTTAGATCACAAAGTTCCAACCTCTACATAAATTATCTTTACTTTTTCTCAATCAATTATTTAATGTAGCATGAGAATATTCAACACTCTTATTTGTTGTTTTTCCAAAGTGTTTATCCTGACCGGTCCAAGCACAAACAATCTTATTTTCCACCTACTCTAGAATTGTATTTCAACATATTTCAAGAAATCCAAATATTTCTCACATACCCTCCTAAAATATATTACAAATTTAGAATATAACCCTTCTATAGAATAATTTATTATAACATTCCAGTCATCCAATATGTTTTTCAATATCAAACCAGCTTTGACCATTTTCACGTCTTCACTCTTGAATTGTTTGGTTCCTACCGCATACTTAAGTCCAATTCTCATATTTTTTGTTATGTGGTATTTATAAAGTAATTCATATGATGCTAGAAACAAATTTGCAATCGAATTCATTAGTGTGATATCGCGATTGGGGATAATTACTTGTGGAATGTTTTCTTGGTCCTTCAACATAGTTTGACACACTTCTAAAGTCTAAATAACATTGTCCTCTTTTTCACTTTTCATAAATGCAAACCCGACTGAAAAAGTCATCTCCGTAGAAGTAACACGAATAATTTCCTGAAGTGGAAGCATGTACATGTTCGTCTTATATGCTGAATCAATTATGAGCATAATGAGAAATATGATGAACAACTTGATGGATCACGATGAGTCCAAAATATATCTCTAATGATTTCTCCATCCTCTCACACTATATACTTAGTCATATAAGAATTTTATAAGGGAAAACAAAGCACACTTCATTTATTCAAATTATTATGCAATTCAAATTACAAAAAAAATGGGAAATTTCAGGAATAGATAAGCAAAAAGCTGAAAATCAAACACACTTAGAAACTAAGACTCATAGGTGAGATTATTATTTTCCATAAGTATTACCATTCCTTGATATTATCTCTACCATATCTTTTTCCAGATTCTGACACATCTCAATTACCCTATTTATTATCGTTTTTTCTAATTCTTCTAAGTCCTCTTCTTTATCTTTTGATTCGTCCCTTAATTTTCCATGTTTGATACGAATCTTCAGTTTTGTGATCTTGTTTATGGATGAGTACATTTCTTATCCAATAGTATTTACTTCAAAGGCACCCATGAGTTTTGTGATTAGTGCTTCATATGGAAGTCCTGTTGATAATCACTAAGTTTCGTTGTAGTGGATCATATGAAGAAATACGCCTTTAACCCAGTTAGTTTGAAACTTTTATGTTAGAAGACAAAGAGGGACGATATCATCCTTGATGAAAAAGTTAAGGTTGATGTTCCTTTGGAAGATGATCCTTGTGAGGAGGTAATGAATAACACAAACTCTTGGGTTTATAAATCTTGTCTTCATATGATGTTTTCTATTCTCCATGGGATTTATAACGAGGGACTTGTAAGAAATGGAGCACTTTAGTTTTTTAAACTCCATTGGTGCTTAGTAAGTGTAGGTTGTCCCTTTTAAGGGAAACTCACACATCCTACAAAATTGATCTTCACGGATATCTATTTTAACTCATTTTACAAAAGATCTTAGTGATGTTACAATAATTGATAGATTTAGGTAGAAAAATTTCACAAGATTTGGAAAAATTTGACTAGTTACATTAGTGAAAAATTATCTTAGAGTTCCTTGACACAACTAGATATATGGTTTGTAGCTTCTCATAAAAGGTTCCTCCATGAAAAGGGTTAAATCACTTTTCGGTTGGAGATTGTCTCTCTTTCTTGAGTTCTCTCAAAAATACTAGTAGTAATAACTCTCCTTGCTGAGGAATATCCAAATTGATGGCTTTTGTATGAGGCTAAGATGATAATTATAGAAAGAGAGAAAGACTCATAAGAAAATAAGAATAGAGAAGAAAATATGTGATGCAAAAGAGTGAGAAAGAATTACATATTTATAGTGGAATTTTTGACAATTTTGAGAAATCAACAATTATTGTGCATAATCAAAATTAGAGTCAAATATTTCCAAAATTATTTCCCAATTGAATCAAGTATTTAATTGACTTGGAGAAGAAGTTTCAATCAAATTTAATTTTAAAAGACGCGCGCCAAGGTCATCCAATCAATTGGCTTAAGTACCAAATCAATTGGGCTTTCGTAGATCGGCCTTATAGGTGTTTTTGGGGCCTTGTGCTAGGTTTTTTTTACTTATCTCTTTTTGCACCTCTGGCCATATTTTTTGCACAATTTTATAGAAAAACACTAGAAACACATCTATTTAGTTAGCAAAAATATTTTAAATAATGAGAAAAAATTAAACACACTATTTTAAAGGATTAATTGTATTTTTCGATCATTATAATTTAAAATAGATATGTCCATCAAAAACTTATCTTCTCAACATACTACGAGGCTAACAAATAATCGTATATCATAGATGTTGATATCATCCTTGACAAAAGACTTTCTTTGATCACCATCTTTGATATACACCATTAACGGTCATCCTAGAATCAGAGAAATCAACCTAGAAATTATTATATACTCGAAAGTAATGCCATTTTATTTGCACAAATTCTTTAAATACACAATAAGTGTTAATAAAAGTTGCAAAGCATCCTTGAAAAAACATACTAAGGTTTAATCTTTTATGTTAAATTTTCTTGGGTCCCGGTGCGTTAGTGGTTCTAGAAGTTCTAGGGTTACTACCTTTATACCTTGTCAATTTATCAAAACAAAATGGCTCTATATGGACAAATATATTACAAATAGAGCATTTATAAACAGGTCAATTCATCTTTTTCTTTTTTATTCTTTACTATGTGCTTTATTGGTCTTAAATCCTAATCCAGATTTATTTAAGGAAGACCTTTGAGTTGATAAGATCAAGTCAAGGTTTTCTTTCCCCTTAGTAAATTTACTTAGGGTTTCATGAAAATTTGTCACTTCCCATTTCATCGAGACACAAGTCTCACATGTTCCATCTTATTTTTTAATATTATCTATTTTGAACTTAAGCATTTCATTACTCTTTTGAAGAAACTGTAGATAATTCTTAAAGTATAAGTTATGCTTTTTAATCTTATTATTTTCTTCAATTAACTTAGAAGTTAATTTAAACAACTACTTACAAGATAAATGTATTACCTCAAGTTCGTCTTCCTCGTGAGATACTTTCAAGCAAACTTCAACTTTTTCATTGAAATAATATTATTTGAAGGTTATTCCCAAGGTTGACTCTTCCTTATATGTGGAGGCTTTGTTCTCTTTTCTTATTTAAAAGATTACACTAGATGATACTTCTTCTTCACATCCTCTCACAAATGAACTTCCTTCATTTAATGTTGAATTCTCCATAGATTGTTCAACTACATGAGTTGTTTTGTAGGAGTTTGATGAAGTTTTTGAGGATTCTTCAAGATTTGAGTGTATGCCTTCATCTTTAACTAATTGGGCTAATTCACTAAATTTATGTACAATTTCATCCGTCTTTGATTTTTCCTAAAAATAATAAACACTCTCACCTCTTAATTCAAGGATTGCATAAGTTTTCTGATTCCAATTCTTAAATCTTAGATATTTGTTAGTCACGAACATTCTAACACAATCTCTAACATTTCTAATCTTAGAATAACATTTATGAGTGAAACATTTATCTTCTTCTCCTCAGGAGTTCATTCACTCTTGTTCGATACTCGAAGAAACTCCATAGATCATTTCAAGAGTATCCTACATATCCTTGGTAGATTTAAAATTATAAATATAAGAAATTTATTATCATCTAATGACATAACTAGAAAATTCTTAGTTTTGAAATCAATTTCAAATTTTCTCTTTTCCTCTATGGTCTAAAGGAAATCGGGTGTATCTACTAGTTCTCCATTTATATGGTAAGTAAGGATAAATAGAACATTGATTATTGTTTCCTATAATTCAAGATCAATACTTCGAATGAAAAAAATTTAAATCTAGCTTTCCATAGTACCGAAAATAAAATAAAAAGATAAGGGTAAAGAGATAACACTAGTAATTATAGAGGTTAAGTCTAAATAAAGTTCCATAATACTCTTCCCAAGGCTTAATTTTAAGAATATCTAGTAATGCTTATAAGATTTTAGTAGGTTAAGCTTTTGAATCCATTATACAAGGAAAATGAAGTTTCAGGTTAACTTCCAACCAAGTAGGGAACAATGGATAAAAGTGGTTAGTCGTCCTTTAAAACATGAACGAAGCTTCGAGCGGTTAGTCTCTAAGATAAACTCGGAGATTTTACATAGGATATCTTAAAATAATGTGTAGTTTTGACTGGATATCATTCGAACTAAAGTGATGGCTTTACAAAGGCTAGCCATAAACAAACTAAGATTTTACAAGGGAAGAGCTCATGAACCAAATCGGGGTTCTACACGGGCTGACAACAAAATGAATTTTGATTTTACACCAGGTTGATATCAAAGAAAAGTGAGCTTTTATACAAGCTGGACTCACAAACCAGGTTGATTTTTTCTATGAGAAGAGCTCACAAACCGAACCACTGACTTAAAACTAAATCCCCAAACAAAGCTTTTAATGGGTTTAGCTTTGAACCCAAACAACCACTCCCTTAGGAATAAAAATTCAACCAAGAAAAAGTATATCTTGGTGAATTTAAAATATACCCATTTTCCAGAACAAAAACCTCCCTTAAACACAAAGACTTTCTCAAAGCATTGTGGATAAAATAAAGTAAGAGAAAGTAGAAAAACATTTTTAGAGAGAGTGATGAGTAAGACATGGCTCACATTTCTGGATGTAAAAAATAAATGCGACTGGCCTTTATTTATATGCTAGATGTTGACACAAAAAAGAAAAGATCCATGGGCCAATTTAATGTCTCAATAGATTGGGTTCTAAAGCCAACTGAAAATTATGTTCTTGAGGGAACATATGTTGGACACGATGTTGGTACAACTGGTCCAACTTTTTAAACCAGTATGACAATAATGTATAATATTATAACTTATACAAGATAATGAAGAAGAAAAAGAATAAAGAACATACTATATTGGTAACTTAGTTCGGTGAAACCACGCCTAAATTTTGAGGGCACTCTACCCAAGAAAGGAAATTCAATATTTCGAATTAGTACTTTAGCTAGTTCTGGGAGCCTTTTGCTTAATTGGTTATGTCAAGCATTTTAGCTGAACAAGTTTTGTTAACTGGTTTTGTCAAGCACTTTAGATGAACAAATCTTCTTAGCAACATGCTTGAACATATGATGGAACATATGGTTCCACATGTTACCTAAAATAAATCTTGTACATATGTTGTTTTACCTAATGCAGCAAAACAAAAAGGACATACACCAATTGATTAAATGACTTAAAACAATCAATTACAACTCCCATTTTGGAAGGTTTTAAAAGAAAGATGTTTACCTTCATTAAGACGATGTAACAATTGATTAGAAATATGTTCTAAATGATTGGAAAGTTCAAAAAATATAACTTTAACAAAAAGCCCTTGAGTTTTTCCAAAACATTGATCACTTAGACACTATCGAGCAAGCTTTCACACTTCCTCTCTTTCAAACTTTGAAACTTCAAGACATTGCTGAATACACCAATCATATAAGCATTTTCTTGAGTATTGAGAAATCTTCAACTTTGAATGCCATCACTAGAGGATGTTTACATTGATCATCAAATCCTAGTTCATCAGTAATATTACGCACCTTTAAACGCTTAACATACTTGCTTGGCTTTATGATTTATGGTTAGATTGAATCTTCATAGGTATTCATCAAAGGTTACATCCCCACAAGTTGTCATTGATAAAACAAATTTATCATAATAAAAGAAAATTATGATATTCATGTCTTACTTTAACATTGACCACTTCTTGAATAACCGGAAAACACATGGTTCCATAAAAGGGACTATATATCCTTTTTCCTGAGACCACATGTAAGATCAACAATTTTGAAGGGAATCCGACAGTTATGTTGGTTGCATCTATGGTTGTCTCAATACTCAAATCAAAATAGGTCATAACTATGTTTACGCCCACCTAGTTATATTTGATCACGTCACTCGGCTCCAACAATATAACCCTTATCAAGGAAAGGTCGCCAACCTTAAAATTCTCAAAAGGTTTACACTAGGAAACTCTATTTGATCAACCCTTGCACTCTAGATGATCCTTGATTTCATAATTTTTTTGGTATTGATTATAGGTTTTCCGATACACATGAATATAATCTCTAACACGCTCCTTCCTCAGGAAAGCAACTTGTAGTTTTGAAGCCGATAAAATAGAAGATGTTGAAGCTTTTGTAGCATGATAAAAAGGGGGCATGGAAGTGTTTGCATGATCACCCTCAACTTCGTCTTCAGAGACAAGGGCGTAAAAAGAAGAATCTCTAGATGAAGCTCCCTCATCTTGGGAGACCGCTGAGAGTCTTTTCGAATTAGAATAATCGGTTATAGATATGACCTCTAGACCCAGGTGACCATAGACAAAAGGGAAGAATTTGAACTAAAAGATACTCTCATGCTTGCTATGATAAATGCATTACTCTTAGAGTCATTGACTAATCTAATAGGACTACCACTCATGTTAATTTAGCTAAAGGAAATGCTGAAGATATTAAAAGATTGAGGTCATGGGGGGTACTTGGTAAAGCAAAAGACGACGAGAAAGTTAAATGTGATGGGAACAAACGGAAGCTTTGAGAAAGTATATGCAGCTACTATAGTAAATACTGTTGAAAAGGAAGAGTAGAAGGCACTCAGAAATAGAAACTGACTCACAAGAATTTAGAAAAGTTTCACCAACACTTAACAACCCATATATATATATATATATATATATATATATATATATATATATATATATATATATATATATATATATATATATATATATATATATATATATATATATATAGAAAGAGAGAGGCAATGGGAACGAGATATTACAAAATTTACTGTTGAATTCCTCCTTGAAAATGTAAACAAATTCAAGTGCGATATAGTTCACTATAAGCAGCGCCATGCCATTACTAGACACTTCAAGCTATTCTTCATAAAAGGAAACAAAACATTTCAATAATGGAAAATCTTTTAATATGCTTGTCCCCCACTACTTTTGCAATTGAACTACGGTACTTCCACTCTGACCAAGAGTAAAACATCATTCAATGGCCGACCATGACTTCTAAGACTTCCCCGACTGATACTCACCCGACAAACCTTTGAGACAACTATTTTAGACCGACCAAAGGTCCAAAAAACCAAGGCACAAACCAATGTCAATCCACTCCAAATGGTCCAAATATAAAAGCCATTACACAATATTTTCAAGAATGCTTTCTAATCTCCATTTTCTACTACGCTCATCTTAAACGTTGGAACATTGCATATTCACCCTATATTAAAATACCGGACATCAACCATACCGATTGATGACAACTCATTATTAAGACACATCCAAAAATAAAAGTTATTTAAATTATGATTTGTCACACGTCAAACTTGAGATAAATATCTCAATATTTTGAATTCGTAAATATTCAAACTATTACTTATGAATAGATGCATTCATGCAAAAGATTAAATATTTTTTGCTTAAAATTTTTTATTTTATTTGAGAATTCAGATTTAAAGTAAAATAGAAAAAAAAACATGTAGAAAAAAGAAATAGACAAATTTAAATGTTTATGTAAATTTTCTTAAAATGAAAATGTCACGTGTTATTGTAATTTGTCATAAATTTAAAGATTGAGAGTAGACAAGTCTTTATTTTTCATCTATACACAGATTTCATCCTTATACACAAGTATAACTGCAAATAAATCTCACACTAACGAATTTATTCTTTTTAACACACACTACTACTGCTGACCTATAATAAAATAATAGGTTAAACTTTCTGGACGTTGTTAGCTTTCAAATTCTTCAATTGAATATATGTTACTTTTATATAAATTATATGATACATGAAAGAAAAATTATTATATTTTTACTAACCTGATTTTATTAATTACTTAGGATGCGTGGGTGTTTATCATTCATTTTTTATACACAAATATTTTAATTAATATTTTTAATGATGTATGTGACTATGGTGGCATGAGAAAAAAAACACTCAACTTCCCATACTTATAGTTTATATGCATCTACATATAATTGTAGAGGGATAGCAATTTTTGTTTTATAGGCATTGATATACTTTGCATATTTATAAAAATATATTTTATTTTTATACATGTTAAAAAGAGATGAAATAATTAAGAAAAGGAAATAAATCGATGATAAATAAGACACTAAATAAATTATTAATGTTAATAATGGTTATCGGATAAGTTCAAAATGGTAAATAATATAAATTATATATTTTTAAATAAAATAACATGATACAAAATTTGATGGGATTGAAATGCATGACTCCAATAATCCTATTTTTTACATATGAGTTAGATTTTTCATTTATTTAGTTACATTTATATAATACTTGATTCTCTCATACTTTACATGTTTTTAATAATCATATTTAATACATGAAAATGAGAGATTTTATATTCTTATACAAAATATACCGGTGGTGTCGTACATGTATATGTGAGTGTTCTTTGTGGTTGAAGGACATGATTCCAATAGTAATACTTAATTCACGAGAATGAAGAAAAATCAATTATGTTTGATTTAATTAATGGTAAAAAATTATTAAGTTTTAATGATGTGAAAATGTTGTTTTTATCATTTTTAATCAATCTGAACAACCCTTAAGTTTATAATTAAAAGTAAAATTATAAGATGAATTTAGAAATTAAATTACTTACGACAACTATCTAATTTTGATCTCATATTTGTTGAGAATGTAATTTTTTTGGGTCAAAAGTAATGTGTTGTTCGACACAAGGTGTCGAAGCAAATTGCTTCTCACGGTATTTCATCGTAGGTCTAAAATAGATATTTTGTATTTTTATGTTTTGGGTTTTGACTTAGGGAGAAAATTAACCTAAAACTATAAATAGATGGAGTAACCCTTATTATTATACACAACTTAAATTCACGGAATTTTACAGTTCCAAAGTGAATAAAGATTTTCCACAGTTTGTGGACAGAGAGTTACTTTGCAGAAAATAATCTTCTTCTTCCCCTTATTTTCAGAAACCCTAATCTATTTTCTTTTTTAATTTTATTTCTTTTCATTGTCATTGTGTGGTGATAACAATCTTTTTCATTAAGATTGATAGAAGTTCATCATAAGTTTTGGTGGATTTCCAACATCTGGTATCAAGAGCTCTGGTTGAGCAATTCTTGGCAAGCAAGAACGATGGCAATCAATCATCCGAACGAATATTTTCCAGCAAGTCTTCCAATTCTTAAAGTTGATAACTATGAGAATTTATGCAAACAAATAAAGGTTGTGTTTTGTTGTTAAGATCTTTGGGATCTTGTGAAACATGGATTAGAACCGCTTGAAGAAGACGCTTCAGAAGAAGAAGATGCAGAATACAAAGAATTGAAGAAGAAGAATTATAAAGCTCTCTTTATAATTCATCAATGTATGAGTCCAGATAACTTTGAGAAGGTTAGTGATGTAGAATCTGCAAAAAAAAGTTTGGGAAATTCTAGAAAAGTCTATTGGATGTGCAGAAAAGGTGAAAGAGGTGAAGTTACAAACCGACAAAAGAACGCATGAATTGCATGAGATGGAAGTAAGTGAAAGAATAACTGATTTCTTCACTAGACACTACGCTAAAAATAAGTTTTAGCAGCACATAAAAGAAAGCGCTTTTGGAAAAAAGCGCTGTTGTAGGTTTTAAAAAAAATTCGCTGAAAAAAGCGCTTTCAAAGGGTGCCTTAAGAAAGTGCTTTTCAAAAGCGCTTCTAAAGGTCACCCTTAGAAAGCGCTTTTTGAGAAGCGCTGCTAAAGCTGGCCTTTCAGAGGGTACCTTAAGAAAGCGCTTTTCAAAAGCGCTGCTAAAGGTCAGCCTTAGAAAGCGCTTTTCCAAAGCGCTGCTAAATCTGGCCTTTAGAAAGCGCTTTTAAAAGCGCTGCTATAAGATATGCTACGAAAGCGCTTTTTGATGTAAAAGCGCTGTTATAGATGACCTTTAGAAAGCGCTTTTAAAAGCGCTTTCATAGGTTGTTTTATAATAAATTTTATTGATTTTGATTAAAGGTGTGTTCGTATTGTGTGTAGCTGTTTTGTTTCCTTTCTTCCAACCCAACCCCCAAATTCGTTCCTTCTTCGTACTCTCACGGTAGCCTCTTTCCGTTCAATCGCCACCATCGTCAAGTCTCATCGCCGCCGCACTACTCGTCCCTCTCTTCACAAGGTTCAATCTCTCTCGAATTGCACCGATTATTCAATATCCTAATTGAAATTGAAATAAACCGAAACAATAACTATATGAATTTACGATTGGTTTAAGTTTATTGTATAGTTAATTTATGTATTCTGAAATCAATTTAGGTTTTCGATGATTTTTATTTTCTTCATCACTCATAGTGTAGTGGTTGTTGTTGTTGTTTTTTGATGATTTGTGAAAGATGAGAAAAATGATTAGTGTTTTCAATAGAAATTTTTTATTAGGTTAAACCACTGAGAGAGATCTTTTTAATTACTGATGATTAGTGTTTTTCTTTTAAACCGTTTTTGGTAAATGATAATGATGAAATTAGTTTGTTAATGATTTTGATTGGTGTGGAATGTGTTTAGCTTGGAGTAGCATTGTTCTAGAGGATGACAATTTTGAGTGCTTGGAGATTTGTTGTCGAGGTTTTGTTAATGGTCGGTCCAACTCCAATATATGCGGTGTTGTCGAATTTGAAATCAGCTGGATGTTTCTTTATCTGTTCAATTGCTGGATGGTATTAAATGTGTTTGTCTTCGAGTCATTGATGACTTTTGAATGTTTCCTAAAATCCTTTGATGATTTTTTTGTTACTTTTTTTTGGAGCAATGGACGGTTTGGTGTTAGGTGATTATGTTTTAAAAGTAATTGAGGGTTTATTGAATAATCGGGCACGTAATATTTTATTGGAATCCATAGTGACATACAAAATTCTCGTTTCATTGATTAGCAAGCACAGTTAGTGTTTCTCACTCACACTAGTTGGACGGCAGGTTGTGATTCCCGATTAAGGCTCCCTGTCTTTTGATGTTTGTTTAATGTGTTTTGGAAATTAATCGGTTTCTGTAACTTCTTCAGGACCTTCTGATTCAGAGCAACATATCTCACCGGAGAACTCAAACGTGTCAAATTGTCAGAAAACAAGAGCAATATATCTCACCGGAGAACCGCTTGCCACAGGAGAACCGTTAGGTGATTGTTTCTTCTTTTCAATCTATACAAAATATTTTGTCCTTTTTGTTTATTACAAAATTTTGTAGCAGAAAACATATCTTAGACTAAAATGAGGCCATGCCATATATAAGAAACAAATGAAGTTTGGTATAGGGTAGCCCTTGAGTTTGATGAAACAAGGGTGTACTAGTATATAAGAAACGGACATGTATAGGGTTGTGCTAATGATCTTGTCTTGTGTTAGTGAATGGTGGTGGAAATTACGATTCATTAACAAACGGGGTTCCCCATTTCACATTACCATTCATTATTATGTATCTATATATCTATATCTATATGTATATTTAATTAGAGATAATGTAAAGTGATTAATTAACTTGTTAATGAGATGGATAAAGAAACAAAAACAACTTTTTAAGGTAACAGAATGCATGCTTATATAAAATTGTGAGAGTTAAGAATTGTGATTAGTGACGTAATCATAAAATGTTATTAGTTGATGGAATAAAATGAATTTAGTGAAAAGTTTTGAGTATTGGTTTTGTTATATGGTTGTGCAAGAGTAAGTGTAAGTTTTGAGTATTGGTTTTGTTTTCGAATTTATCATTTAGCTCAGATTGACTCAGAAACCGTAAACCATGGATAAGACATGGATGTATTCCAATTGATTGTCGAAAGAGTACGAGAACGGGGTATCGGAATTCGTTAAGTTTACTGTTGTGCACGCCAAAGACCCCAGTCGAATGACATGTCCTTGTTTGTGTTGCTGTTATGGGAATCAGGTTGACGCGGTTCAGTTGGCATTGCATTTAATACAGTATGGAATTGATAGAAGTTATACATGGTAGAATATGCATGGTGAGAAAAGTGACGGGAATGATGAATCGGGGGATAATATGACCTATGCTTTAAACGACAATGGCACAGATACATACGATTATGATAGAGTTGAAGAGATTGCAGAAGCGCTTGAAGAAGATCTTAATGATTGTCCTAAAATGTTCGAGAGGTTGGTAAGCGATGCATAGAAACTGTTGTATAATGGTTGTACAAAATTCACAAGATTGTCCGCGGTATTAAAGTTGTACAACTTAAAGGCGGGCAATGGATGGTCGGATAAAAGTTTCAGAGTTATTAGCCCTTATGAAAGATATGCTACCAGAGCATAGTGTTCTCCCAAATCGAACGTATGAGGCCAAAAAGATGTTGTACTCTATTGGCATGAGTTATGACAAGATACATGTCTGTCCAAAAGATTGCATTTTGTTTCGAAACGAGTATGCATCGTTAAATGAGTGTCCTAAATGCGGTGCCCCTCGATATAAGAAAAAGTTGTCTCTGGCAAAAGTCTTATGGTATTTTCCTATAATTCCGAGATTTAGACGGATGTATCATAGTGAAACCGATTTCAAGACACTTAACTTGGCATGCAGATGAAAGAATTGTTGATGAAAAGTTTCAACATCGGGAAGATTCACCACAGTGGATGAAAATTGATAATGATTATCCTGAATTTGGAAAGGAAGCAAGAAACCTTCGCTTGGCATTGTCTACTGATGGAATGAACCCACACTGTATTCAAAGTATCTCGCATAGCACATGGCCTGTGATTCTTATGATTTATAACCTACCTCTGTGGCTATGTATGAAGCGTAAGTACATGATGTTATCTATGTTAATTTCTGGGCCTAAACAACCAGGAAATGACATAGACGTATATTTGGAACCTTTAATCGAAGATTTGAAGATTTTGTGGGAGAACGGTGTGGAGGTTTATGATGGGTATAGGAAAGAAAGTTTCAACTTGAGGGCGATGTTGTTTGGAACAATTAATGATTTTCCAGCCTACGGAAATCTATCCGGGTATAGCATTAAAGGTGAAAAAGTGTGTCATATCTGTGAAGATGCACCCGATACGATGCGATTGAAACTTTGTCAGAAGAATGTCTTTCTCGGTCATCGTAGATTCTTAAATTCTAAACATCAATATCGTGGATGGAGAAAAGCGTTCAACGGAGATACCGAACAATGTAAAGCTCCGCCTGGATAGACAGGTGATCAAATATTTGAAAATGTGAAAGATGTGAGTATTCAGTTTGGCAAGCCTTTTGCACATAAAGTTGTTACAGGTGGGTGGAAGAAGAGGTCGATTTTTTTGAATTGCCATATTGGAAATCTTTGTACGTAAGACATTTTCTTGATGTTATGCATATCGAAAAAAATGTATTTAATAGTGTTATTGGTATGTTACTCAATATAAAAGGGAAGTCTAAGGATGGCCTTAAACAAGGGAGGACATGGTAGAGATGGGAATAAGAACTGAATTGGGACCCGTGAGAAAAGGAAGACGAACATATCTACCACCTGTTGTTTACACTCTATCCAGAAAGGAGAAAAAAATATTGTGTAAGTTCCTAAGTGAGGTTAAAGTTCCAGAAGGATACTCATCAGATATTAGAAGACTTGTGTCTATGCAAGACCTCAAGTTAAAGAGTTTAAAGACGCATTGCCATGTTATAATGGAACATTTTCTACCGATAGGTATACGTTTTATTCTTCCAGAAAAAGTAAGAAGCGCAATAACTAAACTGTGTTTTTTCTTCAATTCAATTTGCAGCAAGGTGATCGATCCTGAGATCTTACCAACATTGCAAAAAGAAATAGTTGTTACTTTGTGTGATCTTGAAATGTATTTCCCTCCCTCGTTTTTTGACATAATGGTTCATCTTGTCGTTCATCTTGTCAAAGAGACACAACTGTGCGGACCAACTTATATGAGATGGATGTACCCTACTGAATGTTATATGAAAATATTAAAAGGGTATGTGAAAAACCGTAGTCGACCAGAGGGTTGTATTGCTGAACGATATATTGTTGAAGAAGCGGTTGAGTTTTGTACTGAATATTTGTCAAATGTTCAATCAATTGGACTCCCCAAATCTCATGTTGTTGAAAAAAAAAGGTAAGAAGCTAATTGGAAATAAAGTTGTGACAGTATCAATGGTCGAACGGGATCAAGTGCATTTGTATGTTCTACACAATGAGCTTGAAGTTGAGTCGTATGTTGAAACGCACAAGGGTGTTCTTCGAGGTTTAAATCCGAATAGAAATGAGAATTGGATTGTACGAGAGCACAATCGAAGTTTCATACCATGGTTTAAGGAACATATTTATTCAAAGTATCATTCAGATCCTACTTCAGTAATAGAAAGATTGAGATGTTTAGCATACGGTCCAAGTTTAGTTGTGTTTTCTTATAGCGCATATGCAATTAATGGATACACATTTTATACCAAAGAACAGGATGACAAAAGTACTATGCAAAATAGTGGTGTCACCTTGATCGCTGAAGCAATGCATATATCAAGTGTGAAGGACTTAAACCCAAAATTTGCAAATCTGTCATATTTTGGGGTTATCGAGCGCATTTGGGTGTTTGATTACGAGAAGTTTCAGATTCCTATATTTGGTTGCAAGTGGGTTGAAAATAATAATGGCATACGAATGGATAAGTCAGGTTTTTTGCAAGTGGATCTTAATAGGGTGGGGTACAAAGATGAGCCTTTCATTCTAGCCTCTCAAGCTAAACAAGTGTTCTATGTCAATGATCCGACAAGTACGAAATGGTCTATAGTGCTATTATCTAACAAAGTAATTGATGAAAGCATTGGATATCAAAGTGATATTGGTGTTGACATTGAATCTTTAACCATAACTGATCAAAATGATAATGAATCATGTATTAGAAATGATCATAATGAGGGTATTTGGATCAATCCAACTGTCCACGTTGTTAAGAGACGAGTAGAACACATTCCTACCAAGAAAAGAAAGAGACCTTAGTGAAAAAGGTAATAGTATATATAATTATAGCCTATATCATTCAATAAAATTTAATTTGTCATTTCATTTTTATTTGTCATTTCATTTTTATTTGTCATTTCATTTTTATTTGTCATTTCATTTTTATATTTATCATTTCATTTTTATTTTTTTTCATTATTACATGTCAAATGGCTAGTAATCAAGAAAACTCACAAGATGCAAATGCTACTGAAAATGCTCCAGAAAATACTTCAGAAAAGACTTCAGAAAAAGATATTACACGAGGTATAACTATTATGAGGGGAATCATCCGTGATAGAGATATAGAAGTAACATATAATGTAGATTGGAATGATAATGACCAACTAATTGGGTCTAATGCTGCAAAGTTGACAAGCTACATTGGTAGCTTATTCGTATACACATTCCGATCACCACTCCTAGATGGAAAAGAGGAGAGTTGGATGAGGGTAAAGAGAAAGTTTGGACTGAGATAAAGGTACATATATGGTTTTTGTTATTTGATTTATCTTGACGATAATATGTGTTTAAATTGCTTTTACTAACACACTTTATGCGTATGTTTTTTTGTAGAGGTCTTTTAACATTGAAGATACCCGTAAAAAGTATATAATGGGTTTGGTTGGAAAAAGACAGAGGGTGGAGAACATTTTTAACAAACAAGTATCTTAAAGAAGATGAAGGAAATTTTCTTGAAGAGGATCCGGAACGTCCAAAGAAATATGAGAACTTCATTACACCTGAAGAATGGGTTGGTTTTGTAGGCCAAAGAAGAGACGAGAATTTCAAGAAAGTGAGTGCCATCAATCGCGAGAGAGCGTCAAAACCCGCATATCCATACAAAAAAGGGCGTTTGGGATATGCTCGCTTAGAGGAAAAAATTGTAAGTAAATATAAACTCTATGATCTTATTAATTCTCTCAATGTGTTATAATTGATGATCTTAAGACTTGTGTCAATGCGTAGTTAGAAGAGACAAAAAATGACGCAACATCACTACCGGCACATTTGTTGTGGAAGGAAGCTCGTGTGGGCAAGGATCAAGTTGTTAATCCCGATATTCAACATGTGTATGATGAATGTGTAAGTATAAGATTGTGTCTTTAATTAAATCAAATGTTTATTAATGTTTAAATAATTTTTTATCTCCACTAATAATTTTCGATATGTAAATGAATTACAGGAGACCTTGTCGCAATCGGTATCCCCAGGTGAGGATCAGGATACCAGGAGCGTACTTAGTAGAGCACTAAATATTGCTGAGTATCCGGGTTGGGTGAGGGGTAAAGGTCTTGGTGTGACTCCAACCTCTTTGTATAAGCATCCAAGGAGAAGAAATCCTAGCAATGCAGAAGTGATGCAAACATTGCAGGATTTACAAGCTCAAGTCCGTGAATTGCAGAAGGATAAAGAGAGATATATGGAGGAAAAGAGCAGTTCACAGTTGAAAGAA
Source organism: Vicia faba (assembly GCA_948472305.1). Lineage (NCBI taxonomy): Eukaryota > Viridiplantae > Streptophyta > Magnoliopsida > Fabales > Fabaceae > Vicia > Vicia faba. Next base: position 1,368,905,486 of record OX451736.1, on the reverse strand, counting down.
ACTAGTGACAAAGCTAGTATCAAATGTCAGCATAAATTTCCCGAGGTAATTTTCAATATATATCCGTTATTATTATAGAATATTTTTAGTCACTTCTAACGGTTATTATTGGTTTAGGGCATTTCATCTTGATAGCTATACCTATCGTCGCCGACTTATCGACTAGTTGGCAAGGGAAAAGTCCATGACACTTTGGGAGATTTATTTCACCATAGACCACTTCCGGATGGACACATGAAAGTATCAGTTGATATTGCTTTAGATATGGATGCGTTGCTGCCGGTACCTGACATTGTTGTTGAGACCACATTGCTGCGAGATGCAATAGGATCTTTTGTTGCATGGCCATCGGACCTCATTTTCATAGATGATCAGGTATGTTGAAAACCATTATGAATCTTTAAGTCTTCAAATGTCAGTTCTGACCTCAGTTATTTCCACGGTAATTATAGACTCCTACAAAACCCGCATCTAAGGGTAAAGGGATTTTGCGGCACGACGAGTCTGATGTATCACAAAAAGAGGTACGTTTAAAGTGTTAATTATATGATCCGAATAAAAAACTGCATAATTTTATAATTTAACTGAGTCTATATGATTTTTAGGTACCTTTTCAAGGGTCACAACAAGTGAGCCAGAAAATCATTGGCGTACCACCCAAGAAAAGGGTTCTTACTAGATTTTTCCCTCGATACCGGCAGTGTCTTGAAACAATAGTGGGAACAACAGATTTGATGGATGGTGATATTCGTCAAATGGATATGGATCAAGGTATCTTTGGTTTTCCTTGCACCGAAATAATTGGACACGAGGACGTGGAACAGATTTTCCGTCATAAAGAATTAGGCGTTAGTAATATGCATGCATACATCCGGTAACCCCATCTTTATATTATGTAATTAGCTGAATTTTTTTTTAAACATTTCAATGAATATAGTCTAATATTAATTATGTTTTTATTTAAGGCTGTTATATGAAAAATTGATGCGCGGGAATCAATTGTCAAACAAATTCCATTTTGTGTCTTCCTCCCGTGTCAGCGGAGCGACAATTGGTAGGGAACTGGATTCAGTAAGAGAGCACTTAGTCGAAAGATTCATGTCAACTGGAAGTACAGAAAGCTTATATCTTTGGGCGTATAATACTATTCCTACAGGGTTAGATTTTCATTCTAAGTTCATTTTAATATTTGTAATTTTTGTGTAGAAAATTTTCTTCTAAACTGTTGTTTTAATTTATAGACGTCACTGGTTGTTGGTTGCTATCGATCCTATTAAAGAAGTGGTCTATTATCTGAATTCGGTTGACGGTGATTGGACAAATTATCCAGATATGAAGTTAATGATAGATATGTAAGTGAGATTATTCTAAATATTTGTGTGTATTTATATATTTAATTATTTCTGTGACATTGTTCTAAATATATATTTTTATTTTGTTAGAGCGATACAAGTATTCCGGTGTCAAAGAGAAGCTCGGGTACGACGGTCTAAATCAAACAACATTAATTGGATCAAAGTGCAGGTATATTAATTTCCACTATTTTGCTTATAATATTTATGCTATTTGATAAAACAATACACCTATATATTCTTATTTGTTTTTCTATGTAGTGTCCTCAACAGCAAAATGGTATAGATTGCGGATATTTCGTTATGCGGTTTATCAAAGAAATCCTTCAACTGAATCAAATAGAGATTCCAGTCACGGTATGGATTTATAACTTAGGATTTGCTTTATTATTTCTCGGATATTTCATATAATTTTTTACTTTTAACTAAATCATGCATATTATGTTTTGTTATGTAGTACTTCGATGAATACAAATGTGCATATTACACGAAACTTCAGTTGGAAGAAATCAAAGAGGAATTGTGTCAATATTTTATTGAGCAGAGAATCATATAAGGTATGAATACATTATTATGTGAAAAGTGTTATGAATACGTTACATGTGTACATGGAATACCATATTGACCGTGTTATTATGTTCAAACCTCGCAGGACCAGGACCTTAATACATAATTGACCGTGTTTCTTTCATACATTAGGACTGCTTTAGTTGTTGTTAGGGTTGATTTTGTAAGACTGATTTTGAGTTACAATGCTGATAACAATGGTTTTTATATATTTTGAGGTACAAAAATGGTGTATATATATTTTGGATTACAATGGTATACAATGCATTACTGCGGTTTATGAATTACAGGTTATGGCAACTGGTTTATATAAATAATATGCTGCAAACAATGCAGGTATATGAATTATATAAATTATACCTCTAAAAAAACACCCTATGAAAGCGTTTTTTCAAGAAAAACGCTGCCTTAGGTAACCTATGAAAGCGCTTTTTCACAAAAAGCGTTGTCTAAGGTAAACATATGACATCGCTTTTTCCAGGCAAAAGCGCTGCTAAAAGACCACCTATGAAAGCGCTTTTGCAGAAAAAAGCATTGCTAAAAGCCTACCTAAGACAGCGCTTTTCCAGAAAAAAGCGCTGCTAAAAGAAAACTTATGAGAGCGCTTTTCCAGAAAAAAGCGCTGCCTTAGGTAGACCTATGAAAGCGCTTCTTCATAAAAAAGCGCTGCCAAAAGCCTACTTAAGAGAGCGATTTTTAGAAAAAGCGCTGCCAAAAGCCTACTTAAGAGAGCGCTTTTTAGAAAAAGCGTTGCCTTAGGTAGACCCACGAAAGCGCTTTTCATTAAACAAAAAGCGCTGCTAAAACCTATAGCAGCGCCACCTTAGAAAGCGCTTTTAAGCGCTTTTAAAGGCCAAAAAAAGCGCTTTCGTAAGTCTTTTTTGGAGTAGTGAGAGTTACAAAATTAGTGAATCAAATGGAGCCTTGTAGAGAGACGTTAACAACAAAAGAAGTTGTTCCAAAGATCTTGATATATTTGGCTCCGAAGTTCGACCATGTGGTAGTTGTCATAAAAGAGTCGGAGAACATGTCAATTTTGACAAAATAAGAGCTTCAAGGGACACTTGAATCTCATGAACAAAGAATGGCTGATAGGGCTGCATAAAAGTCGAAGAGTGATGTGGTTTTGCATGCACAGTTAGCAAGAGAAAAGAAAGGCAAAGGAACGTGGTTCGACAACAGAGGTAAAGGTGACTACAATAATTTGACTGGTACAAGAGACCAACATGAATGAATTATGTCAAATCAGAGAATACCCCCATACCAAGGCAACCGAAGAGGTGGTGCTGGAGTTAGAGGAAGAGGTGGTGGTCGAAAACCTAACAAGAGTCACATTTAGTGTTTCAATTGTCAGATGTATGGTCACTACTCTAGTGATTGTCCAGAAAAATGAAAGAATCAAGAAAGTGATGCAAAGTTTGCAAAATATGAAGAAGAAGAGATGATGTTGATGGTCACAACAAGAGATGAAGAAAAATTCAAGGACCAATGGTACTTTGATTCAGGATGCTCATCACATATATCCGGAAGGAATGATTGCTTTGTCAACATAAAGCCCTCGATGAAAAACATGGTGAAATTTGCAAATGACAATACTCTAGCAGTTGAAAGTACTGAAGACGTTCTGAAAGTACGGAAAAATGACAATATCACGCATGAAGAGCAATTTGTTCAGTACAGGGCAGTTGGTCAAAAAGAATTATAAAGTGTCGATTAAATACAAAATGATGAGAGTCGTCGATGCAAATGGAAGGTTAACCTTGAAGGCTACCATGTCTCAAAATAGAACCTTCAAGATTGAACTTAATATGATGGAGCATAAGTGCCTTGCGACTGCAGCTAGCAGGGATGAATGGATATGGCACTATCGACTTGGCCATCTCAAATTCAAAGAAATTATAGATTTGAAAAGAAAAAATATGGTTTCAGGACTTCCAAAAATCGACATTCCAAACAAGGTGTGGGAGGAATATGTGCAGGCCAAACAACACAAGAATAACTTCAGCAAGGATGTATGAAGCAAGTCGAAGGCTATTATTGAAATCATATACTTCGATGTATATGGACAACCCAGGTGGATTCGAATGGAGGTAATAAGTACTTTGTGACATTCATAGATGATTTCAGTCGTAAATTGTTGATTTACCTGATCAAGAAGAAAAGGTAAGTGATCGAGGTATTTTCCATGTTTAATTCTATGGTCGAAAGACAAAGTGGTCGAAAGCTCAAGATTTTGAGGACTGATGGTGGTGGAGAATATGTATCGAAAGACTTCGACGTGTTATTTGAAAAAGAATGGATTTGGCATGAGGTGGTGCCACCCTACACCCCCCAATCAGAATGAAGTTGTAGAAAGTAAAAGTCAAACCATCACGAATATGGTGAGAAGTATGTCGAAAGGCAAACATTTACCTAAAGTGTTTTGGGGTGAAGTTGTGTCAACTGGAACATACATATTGAACAGATGTCCGACAAAGAAGATAGAAATAGTTACACAGGAAGAATGTTGGTCTGGTGTGAAGCCTTTCTTGAGTCACCTGAAAGTGTTTGAATCTATAACACATAGAAATGTTACAAATCAGTTGAGAAGAAAACTTGATGACAAGTTGAGTCAGGTGATCCTAGTAGGATATTATGATCGGTGGAAATATAACTGACTGTTTTTTAAGGTGGTTCGCAAAATGTCGCGGTAAGCAAGATTCGCCACCGTCTTTTATGTTCTCCAACATGGAAAGGACAAAAGCACAACAAAATTCCTTATTCGAGAATGTTTCTCGGTTCGGGAGGTAGATTTATAGAAAGGGAAGGTGTTAGCACCCTTTCTATCCGTGGTTATCCACATGCTCTTAGGTACTTGCTCTATGTTTTCAAAATTTGTTTGCTTTTCAAGTGTGTGTGGGTTTTGAAAAATATTCGTTTGAAAAATTTCTAGGTAACTCTTGTATCAGTCCTCAAGAGTGTATGAAATATTTGTTTGAAAACCTTTTGAAAGTGTAAGTGTGAAAAGTTGTTTTGTTTGTTTGAAAGAGCAAGTACCCATGAGAAATCTACCTACTCTAAGGAATTAGACTGTGTAAGAGTCCTTTAGATAGTGCTACCCCACCATTTAGAGGTAGGTAGCACCGTCGTTGGAGTTATTCGGGTCAATTCGATTATTAGGGACATGTGTGGTCACCGAAGCAATAATAGGACGCCTTAGTGGTAACCCTAATGTCCTAGATCCTTTTTTTATCCGAGGCAACCTTTTCGAGGCAACTGGATCTTAGACAGGAGGGCGACCTCTAAAACATCCTATACTTGACGACCACGTCGACGCAACCAGTGAGGCGTACCCTAAGAGTGGCATGTGCACGTGTGTTGTTTTTCAGTTAAGGTTATCTTGTACATGTTATTTGTGAGCTGCGAGTTGGTTTTATTTGTCATACAAGTCTTTCATGCATATTAAGAGTTAAGAGTTAATCTTGTCATACAATCCTAGTTAGCATACATCTAAGCAGTTAATATATGTACAGGAATTTAAAGTGCGGGAATTGTAAATCCTACGCTATTACAAGGCTTTCAGGGAGGGGGATTATTTACATGTCCAAAAATATTGGGGGAAATAAAAACAGTAAAGTAAAAGAAGGTCTTAGTTTAAGCTATTACATCCCAGTAAAATAAACGCGCGTGAATCTCAAAAAAAATCCTAAGAATAAGAACTCTTTTTGTTGTTTTTGATTAAGAAGATATTTGAATTAAATACTCCTAAGTCTAGTTTATTTTAAATTGATAAAATGAAGTTAAAATAATTAATTAATTTATTTACAAAATTAATTTGAATAAAAACTAACCTAATGTTTTTTTTGTGATTTTTTTTTATTTTAATGTTAATTAAAAGATAAAAAGAAGTCTATGAGAATAAAAACAAAAAAAAAATAAAGTGCAGGAGGGATCCTTCGATCCAGGGAAAAAAGGAGTTTCGACCCAGGGAGGGAATGGACTGCTTCGGTCCAGAGAGGGTCCTGATCCTTTCGATTGGGCCAGACAGTAAGGCGTGAGTAGCCTTCGATCTAGGGAAGAGGATTGCCCTTCGATCATGGAGGTCATGGCTTTCGATCCAGGGATGAGATGCCCCTTTCGATCCAGCACGCTAATGGGTTCGATCCAGAGAAGGGCTCTCCTTCGATCTGGGATGTTATACATGCAAAAGTATGTGAGCGAAACAAAAATGCAGGGGCTGGGTATTGAATCCCAGGCCCTTCGATCCTGCACTTGTTGGGGTCTCTTCAGGCTAAATCTGCAGTAAATGTTAGCACACGAAAAATGTGACCTGGGTGCCAAACCCAGGCCTTTCGGTCCTGTCTAAGATGGCAAGTCAAAGGTAACAACAAGTAATAATGCGTTTACGCAAATGTAAGGTTGGACAATTTACCCTTTCTTACCTGCAGATTGAGTCTTCGATTTGGGCACTGGCTGGATAGGAGCACTTTCAATCTGAGATTTCTGGGCGCATGCACTTTCGATCTTGGCACTTCTGGGCGCAGGCACTTCTGATCTGGGCACTTCCTGGATGTAGGCACTTTTGATTTGTGGGCTTCTGGGCGTAGGCACCTTTGATCTGAGGGACTGCTTTGGCTTGGAAAATTCTGGGCAGCGTCTCTCCAATGTTTTGTTCTCCTGCAGATTTTTTTGAAGAAGTGTGTATAATTTTCGTTCTATGATTTTCGTGTGATTTTTCGTGTCATTTTCTGTTCGTTGTAATGTGTCACTGGCCTCCTATTTATAGGAGTGTGGGAGTGCACGAAAATGGCAAGGGACAACCATTAAAATAAGCCTTTAACGCTCTGGACAAAAATCAAACACATTAAATCATTTCCTTTTTTGAAACATTCGTGTCCCTTAAATGAACCTGGACGCTTGGATTTCGAGTGCTTTCAGGCCATGCTCTTCGATTAGTCCTGATTTTCCTCTTTCGAATGGACTCCCTGCGTACCCTTCGAATGGGCCTGGCCCAAATATCAATCGAAGGATTCCAATCGAAATGCTCTGCTAACAGGCCAATCAAAAGGTGTTGTTCATGCCAATCGAAGGACATGGTTGACATGCCTGTCTAAATTGACTTAACATAATTCCAATCGAATGCTTGTCCATAATGCCAATCGAAATACTCCTTCAGAATGCCAATCGAAAGGTATTTGAAGTACCACTCAAAAATCTTCTTTTTCCTTTGGCAAGAGTTTGTGATCAACCAGGCAGGGGGAAGACTTTGGAAAACATGAGAGGGCAAATTTTTGGGGTGCAACAGTTGCCCCTGTTCAATTTTCTTAAACCTTAGGATATAGATTGGCTTTCTAGCCTTTCGCGATCCGAAGGTGGAAGATAATTGAACACTAGAGTGCCTAGAAATTTGCACTCGTATGGTGTAGTATCATCATTGTGACGTCGGGAATGGGCTTACAGATGCCATTTGGAGATGGTTGGTAGGAGGATGGGCTTATAGATGCCATCTGCAGGAGAGGTAATGGATAGTCATTGGAGACAGGCTTAAAGCTGCCATCCAGGGGCGATTGTTGGACTGTATTTGAATGAGTGACAGAATTACATCCGAATCTGGATCGTATCTGGACTGTTATTTGAAGGTCTCCGATTGCCGGTCATTAACTAGGAGAAATAAATCTAACCAGAGGAGGTCTTTTTTGATAATGATGTGTGATGATGGAATCTGCGACGATTGCTACTCCAAACGGGATGGTGAAGGAATCTTGGACGATTACTACCTCAACAAGATGGTGAAGGAATCTTGGATGACTTCTACCTCAGCAGGATGATGAAGGAATCTTGGACGATTACTACCTCAGCAAGATGGTGAAGGAATCTTGGACGATTACTACCTCAGCAGGATAATGAAGGAATCTTGGACGATTACTACCTCAGCAGGAATGGTGAAGGAATCTTGGACGATTTCTACCTCAGCAGGATGGTGAAGGAATCTTGGACGATTACTACCTCAGCAGGATGAAGAAGGAATCTTGGACGATTACTACCTCAGTAGGATGATGAAGGAATCTTGGATGATTACTACCTCAGCAGGATGATGAAGGAATCTTGGATGACTTCTACCTCAGCAGGATTGGTGAAGGAATCTTGGACGATTATTTCCTCAGCAGGATGATGAAGGAATCTTGGACGATTACTACATCAGCAAGATGGTGAAGGAATCTTGGATGACTTCTACCTCAGCAGGATGATGAAGGAATCTTGGACGATTACTACCTCAGCATGATGATGAAGGAATCTTGGATGACTTCTACCTCAGCAGGATGATGAAGGAATCTTAGACGATTACTACCTCAGCAGGATGATGAAGGAATCTTGGATGATTACTACCTCAGCAGGATGATGAAGGAATCTTGGATGACTTCTACCTCAGCAGGATGATGAAGGAATCTTGGATGATTACTACCTCAGCAGGATGATGAAGGAATCTTGGACGATTACTACCTCAGCAGGATGATGAAGGAATCTTGGACGATTACTACCTCAGCAAGATGGTAAAGGAATCTTGGATGACTTCTACCTCAGCAGGATGATGAAGGAATCTTGGACGATTACTACCTCAGCAGGATGACGAAGGAATCTTGGACGATTACTACCTCCGCAAGATGGTGAAGGAATCTTGGATGACTTCTACCTCAGCAGGATGATGAAGGAATCTTGGACGATTACTACCTCAGCAAGATGGTGAAGGAATCTTGGACGATTAATACCTCAGCAGGATGATGAAGGAATCTTGGACGATTAATACCTTAGCAAGATGGTGAAGGAATCTTGGACGATTACTACCTCAGCAGGATTGGTGAAGGAATCTTGGATGATTTCTACCTCAGCAGGATGATGAAGGAATCTTGGACGATTACTACCTCAACAGGATGATGAAGGAATCTTGGACGATTACTACCTCAGCAGGATGATGAAGGAATCTTGGACGATTACTACCTCAGCAAGATGGTGAAGGAATCTTGGATGACTTCTACCTCAGTAGGATGATGAAGGAATCTTGGACGATTACTACCTCAGCAGGATGATGAAGGAATCTTGGACGATTACTACCTCAGCAAGATGGTAAAGGAATCTTGGGTGACTTCTACCTCAACAGGATGATGAAGGAATCTTGGACGATTACTACCTCAGCAAGTTGGTGAAGGAATCTTGGACGATTACTACCTGAGCAGGATGATGAAGGAATCTTGGACGATTACTACCTCAGCAAGATGGTGAAGGAATCTTGGACGATTACTACCTCAGCAGGATTGGTGAAGGAATCTTGGATGATTTCTACCTCAGCAGGATGATGAAGGAATCTTTGACGATTACTACCTCAGCAGGATGATGAAGGAATCTTGGACGATTACTACCTCAGCAGGATGATGAAGGAATCTTGGACGATTACTACCTCAGCAAGACGGTGAAGGAATCTTGGATGACTTCTACCTCAGTAGGATGATGAAGGAATCTTAGACTATTACTACCTCAGCAGGATGATGAAGGAATCTTGGACGATTACTACCTCCGCAAGATGGTGAAGGAATCTTGGATGACTTCTACCTCAGCAGGATGATGAAGGAATCTTGGACGATTACTACCTCAGCAAGATGGTGAAGGAATCTTGGACGATTACTACCTCAGCAGGATGATGAAGGAATCTTGGACGATTAATACCTCAGCAAGATGGTGAAGGAATCTTGGACGATTACTACCTCAGCAGGATTGGTGAAGGAATCTTGGATGATTTCTACCTCAGCAGGATGATGAAGGAATCTTGGACGATTACTACCTCATCAGGATGATGAAGGAATCTTGGACGATTACTACCTCAGCAGGATGATGAAGGAATCTTGGACGATTACTACCTCAGCAAGATGGTGAAGGAATCTTAGATGACTTCTACCTCAGTAGGATGATGAAGGAATCTTGGACGATTACTACCTCAGCAGGATGATGAAGGAATCTTGGACGATTACTACCTCAGCAAGATGGTGAAGGAATCTTGGGTGACTTCTACCTCAACAGGATGATGAAGGAATCTTGGACGATTACTACCTCAGCAAGTTGGTGAAGGAATCTTGGACGATTACTACTTGAGCAGGATGATGAAGGAATCTTGGACGATTACTACCTCAGCAAGATGGTGAAGGAATCTTGGACGATTACTACCTCAGCAGGATGATGAAGGAATCTTGGACGATTACTACCTCAGCAAGATGGTAAAGGAATCTTGGATGACTTCTACCTCAGCATGATGATGAAGGAATCTTGGACGTTTACTACCTCAGCAGGATGATGAAGGAATCTTGGACGATTACTACCTCTGCAAGATGGTGAAGGAATCTTGGATGACTTCTACCTCAGCAGGATGATGAAGGAATCTTGGACGATTACTACCTCAGCAAGATGGTGAAGGAATCTTGGACGATTACTACCTCAGCAGGATGATGAAGGAATCTTGGACGATTAATACCTTAGCAAGATGGTGAAGGAATCTTGGACGATTACTACCTCAGCAGGATTGGTGAAGGAATCTTGGATGATTTCTACCTCAGCAGGATGATGAAGGAATCTTGGACGATTACTACCTCAACAGGATGATGAAGGAATCTTGGACGATTACTACCTCAGCAGGATGATGAAGGAATCTTGGACGATTACTACCTCAGCAAGATGGTGAAGGAATCTTGGATGACTTCTACCTCAGTAGGATGATGAAGGAATCTTGGACGATTACTACCTCAGCAGGATGATGAAGGAATCTTGGACGATTACTACCTCAGCAAGATGGTAAAGGAATCTTGGGTGACTTCTACCTCAACAGGATGATGAAGGAATCTTGGACGATTACTACCTCAGCAAGTTGGTGAAGGAATCTTGGACGATTACTACCTGAGCAGGATGATGAAGGAATCTTGGACGATTACTACCTCAGCAAGATGGTGAAGGAATCTTGGACGATTACTACCTCAGCAGGATTGGTGAAGGAATCTTGGATGATTTCTACCTCAGCAGGATGATGAAGGAATCTTTGACGATTACTACCTCAGCAGGATGATGAAGGAATCTTGGACGATTACTACCTCAGCAGGATGATGAAGGAATCTTGGACGATTACTACCTCAGCAAGACGGTGAAGGAATCTTGGATGACTTCTACCTCAGTAGGATGATGAAGGAATCTTAGACTATTACTACCTCAGCAGGATGATGAAGGAATCTTGGACGATTACTACCTCCGCAAGATGGTGAAGGAATCTTGGATGACTTCTACCTCAGCAGGATGATGAAGGAATCTTGGACGATTACTACCCCAGCAAGATGGTGAAGGAATCTTGGACGATTACTACCTCAGCAGGATGATGAAGGAATCTTGGACGATTAATACCTCAGCAAGATGGTGAAGGAATCTTGGACGATTACTACCTCAGCAGGATTGGTGAAGGAATCTTGGATGATTTCTACCTCAGCAGGATGATGAAGGAATCTTGGACGATTACTACCTCATCAGGATGATGAAGGAATCTTGGACGATTACTACCTCAGCAGGATGATGAAGGAATCTTGGACGATTACTACCTCAGCAAGATGGTGAAGGAATCTTAGATGACTTCTACCTCAGTAGGATGATGAAGGAATCTTGGACGATTACTACCTCAGCAGGATGATGAAGGAATCTTGGACGATTACTACCTCAGCAAGATGGTGAAGGAATCTTGGGTGACTTCTACCTCAACAGGATGATGAAGGAATCTTGGACGATTACTACCTCAGCAAGTTGGTGAAGGAATCTTGGACGATTACTACTTGAGCAGGATGATGAAGGAATCTTGGACGATTACTACCTCAGCAAGATGGTGAAGGAATCTTGGACGATTACTACCTCAGCAGGATGATGAAGGAATCTTGGACGATTACTACCTCAGCAAGATGGTAAAGGAATCTTGGATGACTTCTACCTCAGCAGGATGATGAAGGAATCTTGGACGTTTACTACCTCAGCAGGATGATGAAGGAATCTTGGACGATTACTACCTCCGCAAGATGGTGAAGGAATCTTGGATGACTTCTACCTCAGTAGGATGATGAAGGAATCTTGGACGATTACTACCTCAGCAAGATGGTGAAGGAATCTTGGACGATTACTACCTCAGCAGGATGATGAAGGAATCTTGGACGATTAATACCTTAGCAAGATGGTGAAGGAATCTTGGACGATTACTACCTCAGCAGGATTGGTGAAGGAATCTTGGATGATTTCTACCTCAGCAGGATGATGAAGGAATCTTGGACGATTACTACCTCAACAGGATGATGAAGGAATCTTGGACGATTACTACCTCAGCAGGATGATGAAGGAATCTTGGACGATTACTACCTCAGCAAGATGGTGAAGGAATCTTGGATGACTTCTACCTCAGTAGGATGATGAAGGAATCTTGGACGATTACTACCTCAGCAGGATGATGAAGGAATCTTGGACGATTACTACCTCAGCAAGATGGTAAAGGAATCTTGGGTGACTTCTACCTCAACAGGATGAAGAAGGAATCTTGGACGATTACTACCTCAGCAAGTTGGTGAAGGAATCTTGGACGATTACTACCTGAGCAGGATGATGAAGGAATCTTGGACGATTACTACCTCAGCAAGATGGTGAAGGAATCTTGGACGATTACTACCTCAGCAGGATTGGTGAAGGAATCTTGGATGATTTCTACCTCAGCAGGATGATGAAGGAATCTTTGACGATTACTACCTCAGCAGGATGATGAAGGAATCTTGGACGATTACTACCTCAGCAGGATGATGAAGGAATCTTGGACGATTACTACCTCAGCAAGACGGTGAAGGAATCTTGGATGACTTCTACCTCAGTAGGATGATGAAGGAATCTTAGACTATTACTACCTCAGCAGGATGATGAAGGAATCTTGGACGATTACTACCTCCGCAAGATGGTGAAGGAATCTTGGATGACTTCTACCTCAGCAGGATGATGAAGGAATCTTGGACGATTACTACCTCAGCAAGATGGTGAAGGAATCTTGGACGATTACTACCTCAGCAGGATGATGAAGGAATCTTGGACGATTAATACCTCAGCAAGATGGTGAAGGAATCTTGGACGATTACTACCTCAGCAGGATTGGTGAAGGAATCTTGGATGATTTCTACCTCAGCAGGATGATGAAGGAATCTTGGACGATTACTACCTCATCAGGATGATGAAGGAATCTTGGACGATTACTACCTCAGCAGGATGATGAAGGAATCTTGGACGATTACTACCTCAGCAAGATGGTGAAGGAATCTTAGATGACTTCTACCTCAGTAGGATGATGAAGGAATCTTGGACGATTACTACCTCAGCAGGATGATGAAGGAATCTTGGACGATTACTACCTCAGCAAGATGGTGAAGGAATCTTGGGTGACTTCTACCTCAACAGGATGATGAAGGAATCTTGGACGATTACTACCTCAGCAAGTTGGTGAAGGAATCTTGGACGATTACTACTTGAGCAGGATGATGAAGGAATCTTGGACGATTACTACCTCAGCAAGATGGTGAAGGAATCTTGGACGATTACTACCTCAGCAGGATGATGAAGGAATCTTGGACGATTACTACCTCAGCAAGATGGTAAAGGAATCTTGGATGACTTCTACCTCAGCAGGATGATGAAGGAATCTTGGACGATTACTAGCTCAGCAGGATGATGAAGGAATCTTGGACGATTACTACCTCCGCAAGATGGTGAAGGAATCTTGGATGACTTCTACCTCAGCAGGATGATGAAGGAATCTTGGACGATTACTACCTCAGCAAGATGGTGAAGGAATCTTGGACGATTACTACCTCAGCAGGATGATGAAGGAATCTTGGACGATTAATACCTTAGCAAGATGGTGAAGGAATCTTGGACGATTACTACCTCAGCAGGATTGGTGAAGGAATCTTGGATGATTTCTACCTCAGCAGGATGATGAAGGAATCTTGGACGATTACTACCTCAACAGGATGATGAAGGAATCTTAGACGATTACTACCTCAGCAGGATGATGAAGGAATCTTGGACGATTACTACCTCAGCAAGATGGTGAAGGAATCTTGGATGACTTCTACCTCAGTAGGATGATGAAGGAATCTTGGACGATTACTACCTCAGCAGGATGATGAAGGAATCTTGGACGATTACTACCTCAGCAAGATGGTGAAGGAATCTTGGGTGACTTCTACCTCAACAGGATGATGAAGGAATCTTGGACGATTACTACCTCAGCAAGCTGGTGAAGGAATCTTGGACGATTACTACCTAAGCAGGATGATGAAGGAATCTTGGACGATTACTACCTCAGCAAGATGGTGAAGGAATCTTGGACGATTACTACCTCAGCAGGATTGGTGAAGGAATCTTGGATGATTTCTACCTCAGCAGGATGATGAAGGAATCTTTGACGATTACTACCTCAGCAGGATGATGAAGGAATCTTGGACGATTACTACCTCAGCAGGATGATGAAGGAATCTTGGACGATTACTACCTCAGCAAGACGGTGAAGGAATCTTGGATGACTTCTACCTCAGCAGGATGATGAAGGAATCTTGGACGTTTACTACCTCAGCAGGATGATGAAGGAATCTTGGACGATTACTACCTCCGCAAGATGGTGAAGGAATCTTGGATGACTTCTACCTCAGCAGGATGATGAAGGAATCTTGGACGATTACTACCTCAGCAAGATGGTGAAGGAATCTTGGACGATTACTACCTCAGCAGGATGATGAAGGAATCTTGGACGATTAATACCTTAGCAAGATGGTGAAGGAATCTTGGACGATTACTACCTCAGCAGGATTGGTGAAGGAATCTTGGATGATTTCTACCTCAGCAGGATGATGAAGGAATCTTGGACGATTACTACCTCAACAGGATGATGAAGGAATCTTGGACGATTACTACCTCAGCAGGATGATGAAGGAATCTTGGACGATTACTACCTCAGCAAGATGGTGAAGGAATCTTGGATGACTTCTACCTCAGTAGGATGATGAAGGAATCTTGGACGATTACTACCTCAGCAGGATGATGAAGGAATCTTGGACGATTACTACCTCAGCAAGATGGTAAAGGAATCTTGGGTGACTTCTACCTCAACAGGATGATGAAGGAATCTTGGACGATTACTACCTCAGCAAGTTGGTGAAGGAATCTTGGACGATTACTACCTGAGCAGGATGATGAAGGAATCTTGGACGATTACTACCTCAGCAAGATGGTGAAGGAATCTTGGACGATTACTACCTCAGCAGGATTGGTGAAGGAATCTTGGATGATTTCTACCTCAGCAGGATGATGAAGGAATCTTTGACGATTACTACCTCAGCAGGATGATGAAGGAATCTTGGACGATTACTACCTCAGCAGGATGATGAAGGAATCTTGGACGATTACTACCTCAGCAAGACGGTGAAGGAATCTTGGATGACTTCTACCTCAGTAGGATGATGAAGGAATCTTAGACTATTACTACCTCAGCAGGATGATGAAGGAATCTTGGACGATTACTACCTCCGCAAGATGGTGAAGGAATCTTGGATGACTTCTACCTCAGCAGGATGATGAAGGAATCTTGGACGATTACTACCTCAGCAAGATGGTGAAGGAATCTTGGACGATTACTACCTCAGCAGGATGATGAAGGAATCTTGGACGATTAATACCTCAGCAAGATGGTGAAGGAATCTTGGACGATTACTACCTCAGCAGGATTGGTGAAGGAATCTTGGATGATTTCTACCTCAGCAGGATGATGAAGGAATCTTGGACGATTACTACCTCATCAGGATGATGAAGGAATCTTGGACGATTACTACCTCAGCAGGATGATGAAGGAATCTTGGACGATTACTACCTCAGCAAGATGGTGAAGGAATCTTAGATGACTTCTACCTCAGTAGGATGATGAAGGAATCTTGGACGATTACTACCTCAGCAGGATGATGAAGGAATCTTGGACGATTACTACCTCAGCAAGATGGTGAAGGAATCTTGGGTGACTTCTACCTCAACAGGATGATGAAGGAATCTTGGACGATTACTACCTCAGCAAGTTGGTGAAGGAATCTTGGACGATTACTACTTGAGCAGGATGATGAAGGAATCTTGGACGATTACTACCTCAGCAAGATGGTGAAGGAATCTTGGACGATTACTACCTCAGCAGGATGATGAAGGAATCTTGGACGATTACTACCTCAGCAAGATGGTAAAGGAATCTTGGATGACTTCTACCTCAGCAGGATGATGAAGGAATCTTGGACGATTACTACCTCAGCAGGATGATGAAGGAATCTTGGACGATTACTACCTCCGCAAGATGGTGAAGGAATCTTGGATGACTTCTACCTCAGCAGGATGATGAAGGAATCTTGGACGATTACTACCTCAGCAAGATGGTGAAGGAATCTTGGACGATTACTACCTCAGCAGGATGATGAAGGAATCTTGGACGATTAATACCTTAGCAAGATGGTGAAGGAATCTTGGACGATTACTACCTCAGCAAGATTGGTGAAGGAATCTTGGATGATTTCTACCTCAGCAGGATGATGAAGGAATCTTGGACGATTACTACCTCAACAGGATGATGAAGGAATCTTAGACGATTACTACCTCAGCAGGATGATGAAGGAATCTTGGACGATTACTACCTCAGCAAGATGGTGAAGGAATCTTGGATGACTTCTACCTCAGTAGGATGATGAAGGAATCTTGGACGATTACTACCTCAGCAGGATGATGAAGGAATCTTGGACGATTACTACCTCAGCAAGATGGTGAAGGAATCTTGGGTGACTTCTACCTCAACAGGATGATGAAGGAATCTTGGACGATTACTACCTCAGCAAGCTGGTGAAGGAATCTTGGACGATTACTACCTGAGCAGGATGATGAAGGAATCTTGGACGATTACTACCTCAGCAAGATGGTGAAGGAATCTTGGACGATTACTACCTCAGCAGGATTGGTGAAGGAGTCTTGGATGATTTCTACCTCAGCAGGATGATGAAGGAATCTTTGACGATTACTACCTCAGCAGGATGATGAAGGAATCTTGGACGATTACTACCTCAGCAGGATGATGAAGGAATCTTGGACGATTACTACCTCAGCAAGACGGTGAAGGAATCTTGGATGACTTCTACCTCAGTAGGATGATGAAGGAATCTTAGACTATTACTACCTCAGCAGGATGATGAAGGAATCTTGGACGATTACTACCTCCGCAAGATGGTGAAGGAATCTTGGATGACTTCTACCTCAGCAGGATGATGAAGGAATCTTGGACGATTACTACCTCAGCAAGATGGTGAAGGAATCTTGGACGATTACTACCTCAGCAGGATGATGAAGGAATCTTGGACGATTAATACCTCAGCAAGATGGTGAAGGAATCTTGGACGATTACTACCTCAGCAGGATTGGTGAAGGAATCTTGGATGATTTCTACCTCAGCAGGATGATGAAGGAATCTTGGACGATTACTACCTCATCAGGATGATGAAGGAATCTTGGACGATTACTACCTCAGCAGGATGATGAAGGAATCTTGGACGATTACTACCTCAGCAAGATGGTGAAGGAATCTTAGATGACTTCTACCTCAGTAGGATGATGAAGGAATCTTGGACGATTACTACCTCAGCAGGATGATGAAGGAATCTTGGACGATTACTACCTCAGCAAGATGGTGAAGGAATCTTGGGTGACTTCTACCTCAACAGGATGATGAAGGAATCTTGGACGATTACTACCTCAGCAAGTTGGTGAAGGAATCTTGGACGATTACTACTTGAGCAGGATGATGAAGGAATCTTGGACGATTACTACCTCAGCAAGATGGTGAAGGAATCTTGGACGATTACTACCTCAGCAGGATTGGTGAAGGAATCTTGGATGATTTCTACCTCAGCAGGATGATGAAGGAATCTTGGACGATTACTACCTCAGCAGAATGATGAAGGAATCTTGGACGATTACTACCTCAGCAGGATGATGAAGGAATCTTGGAGGATTACTACCTCAGCAAGACGGTGAAGGAATCTTGGATGACTTCTACCTCAGTAGGATGATGAAGGAATCTTGGACTATTACTACCTCAGCAGGATGATGAAGGAATCTTGGACGATTACTTTCTCAGCAAGATGGTGAAGGAATCTTGGGTGACTTCTACCTCAACAGGATGATGAAGGAATCTTGGACGATTACTACCTCAGCAAGATGGTGAAGGAATCTTGGACGATTACTACCTCAGCAGGATGATGAAGGAATCTTGGACGATTACTACCTCAGCAAGATGGTGAAGGAATCTTGGACGACTTCTTCCTCAGCAAGATGATGAAGGAATCTTGGATGATTACTACCTCAACAGGATGATGAAGGAATCTTGGACGATTACTACCTCAAAAGGTAATGACTTTTATCTGTCGATCGATCTTTCCTGAATAGGTAAAGAGTTAGTTGTATGCAATGTCATGATGTATGCATTGTGTAATGATGTTCTCAAAATAAATGAGATTTATGTTATATGTATTTTGTCATGTATGTAAATAGGATGTATGAAATGTGAAATGTTAATGAATGTATATTTGTCTGGGAAAATAAATCCTTGACAAGTGTTGGGGAGTTGTTAAATCCCGGATTGCTGTTGAAGAGTATGTGTGTCTTCAAATTTTTCTTAGCATGTTTTCACTGAGGATCCTCGTTTTGTCGAGGAGAACTCCGTTGGGGAAAGTTGTGAACTCTGTGGAGAGTATTGATTCGTTCTTGGGGAACAAGTTCAGGAGTCTCGGTTGTCCGTTGCTCTACTGGGGAGTCAAAGTTAAACTGACATCTGGTCGGGTCCAGGTTTCACAGTAACTTGCTGGGGATTACAGAGTAGTCTACTGGGGAAGAGGAGTTGTGATCCTTTGATTTGTAGTAGTCGGAGAGGCAAACTCAAGCTGGGGAATCCTGGTGTTGTTGGGGAAAGGTTTTCAGAGATTAAACCCTTGCTGGGAGTCATCCTATAAGAAGGATCTGGGGAGATTTGTCATTGCCCCTAGCAGCAGGTGTTTGTGGCACTGCCTGGAAATGTTTGACTGTATGTAACCCTTCACTGAGATTAATGTTCAATGCCCCAAGTGACGGAGATGGAGATTTTCCCCTGGTTACTCTGCACTTCTTTGAGAGATGTCCTGGAATCTTGATTGGACTGCCCCAGGTGATGGACAATGATCATGCCACGCCCCTTGATTGGAAGTGTCATCCTTTTTGAAGTGATTTTGTTCACTGAGAGGGTTTTCGTTCATCGGATATTCGTTGTGTGAATTTCTCCGCTGTCAAACAAATAGCCAAATGCAAACAGTGATATTCAAATAATGCAAAGTTTATGCTTGTCTCGAAGTTTTGAAAAGTGTGTTTTTTAGCAGAAAACTTTTTTTTATAAGACAAATTCAACGCAAGATTTAGGGCAAAGCCTTACAGGAGTCAGGATACCTTTTATAATAGTATGCTTTGGAACTAACCCATGCTTCAGTTAGGACTTTTAAAGGGTTGTAACGTGGCTTGGTTCACGGTTTAAGAAACAAAGGATAAATGCTCAAAGTATATTTGTACCCACCCACTCTTCGTGATGTTCTTCAATCCTAAACCCAGTTAATTGTGCATCTGGACTCCAAATGAGTCTGGAACGACGTTTTTGGTGATGGTTCACACAAGTTGAATTTGTTGGAAGACAGTCATTTTTGCAACATTTTTTCATGTTATTGAGGATTTTTAGCGACCTCGTTATTTTGATTTGTTATCCCTAACTTTTGCCTGACTATTCCTGTTTTCGAGATTACAGTCAGCGGGATGCCCCAACTTTCTTAAGCCTCCTTTGTAGGTTTTGGCTCAGTGGGTTTTTCTCTTTTATGAGATTGACTGCCTATGAGATAGAGAACCATCATTGTCTTTTGATTCTAAAGGAATGTTTTTTTTATGTCGTTCGTTGTATTACGAACTGAGAGTTGGCGACATCAATGCGCATCTTTTTTGAATTAACTGAGAGACTACCCTGCCCCAGGTTTAAATCAAAGGTTTCAATTTGTTTAGAACAGAAAACTCCTACTTCTTTGGCTCGAAGGGGTTGACTAGGGATTATCTTCCTTATAACTCCAGTGTTTAGGATTTGAAAGAAATGCTTGTACATCGTCAGCAAGGTCTGTTCAAAAGCATATTGTATGAGATTATGGCATTGTTTCGTCATTCTCCCTCTAAAGGCTTGTAACTTTTTAGCAAGAGTTGAATGTCATAAAGAGAGTAAAAAGCATAGTTTACATATAATGAAAATGATTGGATCAAATCAAGACAAACATATGCGATGCATTAATGAAACAAAGTTTGGCATTAATGGATAATTGTTTGAATAACAAAGAGATTACAACTTGAAAATTCAAATGAACAAAAATCTTCTCGTCCCAGTACTTGTCACTTTAAATGGTGAACCTTGGAGGGATGGTAGAAGAACTCAGCCTGACCATCTTGTGTGAATTTCAATGCTCCCTCATCAATCAGGTCTTGAATTTTGTTCTTCAAAGTCCGACAGTCGTCGGTGTCATGTCCAGGACTGTCAGAATGGTATGCACACCTTGCATCAGGATTGTACCTTGGGGAGGCTGTGTTGGGATTCTTAGGAGGGTCCCTTAATGTCACCAGATTCAATCTTAACAGGTGTTGTAAAGCTTGAGACAGCGGAATGTTGAGCTTGGTAAATTGCCTTCGGTCAACCCGTTGCTTTTGGTGAGGTTGATGCTGGGCTTGTGACCCTGAAGCAAGCTGAGGAGCTTTTCCCTTGTCTTCTTGCCCCAAAGGTGGTTGAATGATGACTTGATCTTCAACCTTAGATGTTTGCCCCAGTTAGTTATCCCGAAGCAGTTGGTTGACGAGAACCCTGAGCTCTTCTTGTCTTTGAGCTAAGTCTTGAATGAGAGCCATCTGCCCCAGCATCTGGGTTCTCATTGTATCTACCTCAGCTTGCAGACGTTTCAGCCGTTCGTCTTTATCGTCTTCTGGACTGTTCCTGACCAAAGTCCCCATGAGGAGTGTTCTCAGCTCTTCCTGCCCCATGGATAGATTTAGGAGGATCTCCCGGAACCGAGTCTCTTGAGCATGAAGATCCTGGTTGTCTTGTTGGGAAGCCATTGCTGAAATAAACAACGAAGAAGGTAAGTGACCCGTAACAAGGGTACCTGTTTTGCAATGATGTGTATGTATGCATGCAATGTTTTCAAGGATCTCGCAGGGTAAACAAGAAAATTGTTAGAATTTGAATTTCGTAGCTTGATTAAAGGAACTTGAGAGTCCTTCTTCAAGAGTCAAAGCTCACCATATCGAGTGGGTCATAGCCCCTGACTCAAGTCATTAACCTTGGCTAGAGGAAAATACATCCCCTTTGCCCCTTGCTAGACATTTGATTTATCATGACCTGCATCACAGACCCTTGAGATCCTTGAAATGGGTTAGTCCTTATGAAAGATGTATACAGGTTAGTCCTTATGCAGGATGCATGCAATGGTATGATGGTATGATGGTATGATGTTATGATAAAGACACACCACAAGTATCCACAAAAAGCAAACATGATAAGGCACACAAGTCACACCAGACAACCCTTAGAGTTTAGGCCAGCATGAAGTTTAGGTACTACCCTCTTGAAGTTGGTTAGCTCAAAACCTGTCCTATCAAAAGTAACCGGGTTCTAAGGAGCTCAATATCATTGGGTCGTTTTCTATGTTCATTATTTTGATTTAGCCACTGAACTAGCGATCAAAATATTCCAAGAAAACAACCCTCAATGAGTGTAGTATCGAGTATTTACCAACTTCAGAAGGCACCAAAGTCGGTCATCTCACTACCCCTAAAGAGGCCAGGATGGTAAAGTAAGGTTCCTAAGGTCAGTTAATGCTTCACGACACCACGCGGCGGCCCCGTACTCTCCTTGACTTGACTCAAGGGTTAACGGTACTCACCAAAGTGCCACATCAACGTAGCAAACTGCTTCAACCATGTCAGTATACCCCGCACAGTTCCCTCACAGTTTATTGCTACTTTCTAAAAGGTATCCCCCAGATCCGGGTTAGGATCTATGAAACTCCAAAACAGGCCCACAATATTAAAGCAAACAAATCAAGCAATTGAAAACATAAGAGTGGTCTAATCCTAAGGTACACCTCACTTATTAAGACTCCCCAACAGAGTCGCTAGTTCTGTGATCGATGGAAATAGAACTGACTGTTTTTTAAGCTGGTTCGCGAAATGTCGCGGTAAGCAATAGTCGCCACCGTCTTTTATGTTCTCCAACATGGAAAGTACAAAAGCACAGCAAAATTCCTTATTCGAGAATATTTCTCGGTTCGGGAGGTAGATTTATAGAAAGGGAAGGTCTTAGCACCCTTTCTATCTGTGGTTATCCACGGGCTCTTAGGTACTTGCTCTATGTTTTCAAAAATTGTTTGCTTTTCAAGTGTGTGTGGGTTTTGAAAAAGTTTCGTTTGAAAAATTTCTAGGTAACTCTTGTATCAGTCCTCAAGAGTGTATGAAATATTTGTTTGAAAACCTTTTGAAACTGTAAGTGTGAAAAGTTGTTTTGTTTGTTTGAAAGAGAAAGTACCCATGAGAAATCTACCTACTCTAAGGAATTAGACTGTGTAAGAGTCCTTTAGATAGTGCTATCCCACCATTGAGAGGTAGGTAGCATCGTCGTTGGAGTTATTCGGGTCAATTCGATTATTAGGGACATGTGTGGTCACCGAAGCAATAGTAGGACGCCTTAGTGGTAACCCTAATGTCCTAGATCCTTTTTTTATCCGAGGCAACCTTTTCGAGGCAACTGGATCTTAGACAGGAGGGCGACCTCTAAAACATCCTATACTTGACGACCACGTCGACGCAACCAGTGAGGCGTACCCTAAGAGTGGCATGTGCACGTGTGTTGTTTTTCAGTTAAGGTTATCTTGTACATGTTATTTGTGAGCTGCGAGTTGGTTTTATTTGTCATACAAGTCTTTCATGCATATTAACAGTTAAGAGTTAATCTTGTCATACAATCCTAGTTAGCATACATCTAAGCAATTAATATATGTACAGGAATTTAAAGTGCGGGAATTGTAAATCCTAAGCTATTACAAGGCTTTCAGGGAGGGGGATTATTTACATGTCCAAAAATATTGGGGGAAATAAAAACAGTAAAGTAAAAGAAGGTCTTAGTTTAAGCTATTACATCCCAGTAAAATAAACGCGCGTGAATCTCAAAAAAAATCCTAAGAATAAGAACTCTTTTTGTTGTTTTTGATTAAGAAGATATTTGAATTAAATACTCCTAAGTCTAGTTTATTTTAAATTGATAAAATGAAGTTAAAATAATTAATTAATTTATTTACAAAATTAATTTGAATAAAAACTAACCTAATGTTTTTTTGTGATTTTTTTATTTTAATGTTAATTAAAAGATAAAAAGAAGTCTATGAGAATAAAAACAAAAAAAAAAGTGCAGGAGGGATCCTTCGATCCAGGGAAAAAAGGAGTTTCGACCCAGGGAGGGAATGGACTGCTTCGGTCCAGAGAGGGTCCTGATCCTTTCGATTGGGATAGACAGTAAGGCGTGAGTAGCCTTCGATCCAGGTAAGAGGATTGCCCTTCGATCATGGAGGTCATGGCTTTCGATCCAGGGATGAGATGCCCCTTTCGATCCAGCATGCTAATGGGTTCGATCCAGAGAAGGGCTCTCCTTCGATCTGGGATGTTATACCTACAAAAGTATGTGAGCGAAACAAAAATGCAGGGCCTGGGTATTGAATCCAAGGCCCTTCGATCCTGCACTTGTTGGGATCTCTTCAGGCTAAATCTGCAGCAAATGTTAGCACACGAAAAATGTGACCTGGGTGCCAAACCCAGGCCTTTCGATCCTGTCTAAGATGGCAAGTCAAAGGTAACAAAAAGTAATAATGCGTTTACGCAAATGTAAGGTTGGACAATTTACCCTTTCTTACCTGCAGATTGAGTCTTCGATTTGGGCACTGGCTGGATAGGAGCACTTTCAATCTGGGATTTCTGGGCGCAGGCACTTTCGATCTGGGCGCAAGCACTTCTGATTTGGGCACTTACTGGATGTAGGCACTTTTGATTTGAAGGCTTCTGGGCGTAGGCACCTTCGATCTGAGGGACTGCTTTGGCTTGGAAAATTCTGGGCAACGTCTCTCCAATGTTTTTTTCTCCTGTAGATTTTTTTGAAGAAGTGTGTATAATTTTTGTTCTATGATTTTCGTGTGATTTTTCGTGTGATTTTCTGTTCGTTGTAATGTGTCACTGGCCTCCTATTTATAGGAGTGTGGGAGTGCATGAAAATGGCAAGGGACAACCATTAAAATAGGCCTTTAACGCTCTGGACAAAAATCAAACACATTAAATCATTTTTTTTGAAACATTCGTGTCCCTTGAATGAACCTGGACGCTTGGATTTCGAGTGCTTTCAGGCCATGCTCTTCGATTAGTCCTGATTTTCCTCTTTCAAATAGACTCCCTGCGTACCCTTCGAATGGGCCTGGCCCAAATATCAATCGAAGGATTCCAATCGAAATGCTCTGCTAACAGGCCAATCAAAAGGTGTTGTTCATGCCAATCGAAGGACTTGGTTGACATGCCTGTCGAAATTGCCTTGACATAATTCCAATCGAATGCTTGTCCATAATGCCAATCGAAATACTCCTTCAGAATGCCAATCGAAAGGTATTTGAAGTACCACTCAAAAATCTTCTTTTTCCTTAGGCAAGAGTTTGTGATCAACCAGGCAGGGGGAAGACTTTGGAAAACATGAGAGGGCAAATTTTTGGGGTGCAACAGATATCAGTCGACATGAGGTTACAAGTTGTTCGACCCAGTGAACAAGCAGATTTTGATCAGTAGGGACGTGATCATAGATGAGCTTAAGGAATGGGATTGGACTAAAAATATAAGCAATGATTCAGTGATAATATCATGTGAAGAACTAACAACTGAAGTCGAAAGAGAAATTCGACAAGAAGAAGTGAGAGGGGATGCAAGCCCAAGCAGACCTCAGAGAACTAGACACATGTGTTGCTACCGCTAAAAATACCAATGCAAACAAAGTCTCCATCGAATGTTATTTATCCCAAAGAATGGAAAGGTAAACATCGTGAAAACCTAAGGAAGGGAAAGAACATGGTATTGTGACTAAGAGAAGGATCCGAAAGTCGATTGCGCAAGGGGAAGGTACTAACCCCCTCACGTCTATGGTATTTCACAGGATTCACTCTAGTTGCTCTAATCAAAGGGTGTGTTACATCTAAAGCTTACAAGCTAAAGGAATGCATCAATGAATTGTTAATGAATAAAAAGAAAATTATTTTATTATTACGCTCGCCTCGGTTTTACAATCTCGTGCCTATGTATGTTGAAATAATCATAACACAGTAGTTCTTGTAAAAAAAATGGTTTTTTGGATTTTTTTAGTGAACGATGTTACATTCCCATTCTAACCGTTAACGTCTGTCGCTTGCCCTTTGGAGACTCGCGCATTATTCTATGGTGCAGAATAGAAATACATGTTCTTTATGAAAATATTTTCAAAAGAAAATCCCGAAGGAAAAAAGTTTGATTTGTTGATTGTCTTTGTTAGGAGAATACCTCAGATGGTCCTCCAAGGCCGGAGGTATCTGAGTGTTTCCCCTTTAATTATAAAAGTGTTTGAGTATGATTAAGATGTTTTGAGTTTTTGACAAGAAAAGAGAGAGAGTTTTGGTTTTACATGATGAAAAAGAAGACAAATCTAAGGGAAACGGGAGCCCTAATGTTATCATGCAAAGTTCTCATAAAATTTGGATCGAGGGAATTAACCTCACTTGTTATCATTCTTGGTTTGGAACCTAATGTCTACTTCAATTCAACTTAATCAAGGATCAAAATTAAACTAAAAGTCCTAAGGGAGCATGTGAGCACAAGAAATCAACAAGTAAAATAAGAAGAACAATGTCGTGATCTTAGTTGGGATGCAAGACTGAGTGACTCATTGTTCACAACAAATTCAACAAAAGAACGATGTTGTGATCTCACGTAGGGTGCAAGGCTGAGTGACTCTTCGTTCACAATAAAGCAAGAAAAATAATAATGTCGTGATCTCAGCTAGGGTGTAAGACTGAGTGACTATTCGTTGACAACAAAGTATGACAAAATGGTAGCAACCAAAACCAAAGTGTCAATGGGAAATGGCACACAAGCCAACATACAACTAAGAGTGAATATTCAACAATCAATAAACAAGTTGCAAACATCAATGCTAAACCTTGACCACATGTTAACTCATCAATAAATCAACAAGGAAGTGTCAAAGTAAATACTAATACACACATACAAGTCTCTAAGCAAACACAAATAACAATTGCACAAGTATTCATTAATTTGGTATCCACCAACTATCATCACTTAGCACACAAACATGATATAAATCATGCAAGGTAAGAGCTCCTACAAGTCAGCAACTTAGGCACGAGATAATCAATTCAAAAATATTTCAAAAAATGCAAGGAACGTCACAAAAGAATCAAACATGCATTAGGTTAACCACCAACAATCATTTATAACTAATTCCCTAAGGAAGAAAAACAAATGATCAAAGCATTGCAAGCTTATGTCATGGCAACATGGTGAAGAAACAATATAAACAAGAAACTCAATTTCAAAAATATCTCAAAGTCACCAGAGAATCCAACAAGTATCATGCTAAAATATTAAGCTAACAAGCAACAATCATCTCCATAAGGCATCATCAAATTGATTCATCAACAACATGTCATCCAAAGGATCTAATGAACAAGAATTTAAAACCCCAAGGCATGGCATGGAAGTAGCATATACAAAAGACTCAACTTTAAACATAGCTCGTGGTTAAAAGAAGTTTAATTAAGCATCAAACCTAAAACTACGCTCAATAACTAGACAAACATCAATCACCATCATCATTATAAAGATTCATCTATTCCAAACAAGTAGATGAACAAATGACCAAGAAGTTTATACATGGAGACATGGCAAGTTAGTAGCTTATTCAAGATGTTCTCATCATGCAAGACCTAGTTTTCAAGCATATTTTTTATTGTAAAACCTTGTGAAAAATAGGATTTTAGGGTTTGATAGTCCTTAGGTTCTCCGTGTATTTTTTGTACGTCCTCATGTATCTTTTGATGCATTTGAATTAATTGATTGTTGCTTGTTTATCAAGTTATTATTCTTCTCGTAGCTATTAAGCAAGAGTTGAGTATTATTTATAGTGAAGTTTTTAAGTAAACTAAGTATTTGTAATTTAGAAGTGTGTTCTTCCTTTTGGTTTATTGAGGCATTCCCTGGAATTGGGACTAGTCTTTTATCATTATGGTGATTGGAAGTGAGTGGGTTCTCATATCTAGGAGGTGCCTAGGTAGAGGTTGCACTGGGTAAAGAGTAAGTGAGGGGTGTAACTTGGGATTGTTTAGCTCTAAATTAGTACTGCTAATAGTGGATTACCTTTTTGGCTTGGTAGCCCCTAGAGTAGGTGAATTTGCACCAAACTAAGTTGACAATTCCCTATGTTCTTTTAATTTATGCAAGTTATAATTCTATATTTTTGTTATATTGTTTGTTGTTCTGTCTTCAGATGTCGTAACATTTTTTGTGACATTGTATGTTGTTAAGACATTAGTCTTTACTTTTGATATTAAGTGTGCCAGAATTTCAAAATTGATCCATCAATTCAAAGCACATAAATGACCAATTAATCATGATACCGCTGTATCGGTAATGCGGAAAGCAAAAAGTAAAGTATTCTTTTATCGGGTTATATTTAGGTTATATCGTATCAAGTCCTTGGAGATTGGTTATTGAGTCGTCGTTCGACAAATCATTTATAATGAATTTAGGGGTTGAATGAAAAGGGTAAAAGTTATCAACCGAAATTAAATGTAATAAAAGGAAAAAAGGAACAACTTATCAAGCATGCATATAATCCACTTCTCACATACTTAAACATATCTACCTGTTATACTCAACCTACAATACTCGTCAATGTCACCACGTATCACTCACAACTTATGTCATTTCTAACCCAAATTGAGAGGCTGATTGTATCACCTCAGTAGCGATCTCTCAACCACCTCAACAACAAGAAGCCAATTGTGTTAATCGCATCGATGATCTCTCAGATTGCAACAACCAAAACAGAGGCATTATTCAAAGACACCCAAGTGAATGTCAACTCTAAATCTACCTCTAGAGTCCAGAAACTAACAAATTATCATTCCAAAAAAGAATTCAAGCAGTATATGTCTATAACAACCCAAATCCCGAGCACATAGAAAAAATCCATGACAAAAATCGACAAAGATTTGTAAAGCAAGTTTTATATAATGCCAAGGGCGACAAATATACATGAGTTCAAATTAAATATATATACAAACCCAACCAAAAGAGAATACACAAATAAAACGAGAAATGAACCATAGATCTATCAGTTTGTTAACACCGATCTAAGTGCATTCCACCCCGGATCATCTGTATGCAAGCTCCATAGTTGTTATCTAACCTAATCCTAACAAAATTGGAAGTTAATGGAGTTTGGAGCAAAAAAGTACCCAAAACCATAACCTAAAAATGAACTAAAATGAAGTTTATATAAAAATATTCTGTAGACTACACTAAGCGCGCTAGCTGTGCTACGCGGGCTTCACTTAAATTCACTAAACCGCCTTAAAGCGTGCTAAGCGGGATCAGACCATGCTTAATGTGCTCGCCTCTGCCAAATTTTCCTCTTCAGCTCCCAGGGTGTGCTAAGTGCCCACAGACCGCGCTTAGCCCCGTCTGCAACACTTATTTTCTTTATTTCTTCCAAAAATGCTTATTCGGAGTTGTGCCTTCGAGGCCTTATTTCTCGGTGCTCCAAAATAAGGAAAAATACCAACAAAAAGACATTAAAACTATCAAACGGTACATAAATGAATCATAAATACAATTATACAGTAAGTATACATACTTGCACAAAAGTCGGGTTTATTCAAACAAAATTAACAACAAAGAGTCGATAAGTGCAACAAAAACTATATATAAAAATAGCTAAAATTTTCAATTATCAAACTCTCCCCAACTTGAACTTGTTTGTCCCTAAACAATAAACAAACAACTCGAAGAAAAAAAATAATCAACCAAATAATCATCAACCGACAAGTTTTTAAAATGGAAAACAAATGCAATCGTTCAAATGAAAAACAATACACACAAAGTAAACATATACCACTAAACTATGACTATAACATAAACATGAAACAAATGATAAATACAAAAATCATGCCAAACATTATAAAACAACACTAGTTCAAAAATGAATCCCACCTAGAAAAATAAATCATCAGTAGATGACAAACACATAAAAATGAGGTATTTTCGCTCATCCAACAACCATACAAACAAAAGATTAAATTATACACTCATCCAAAAATTCATGTTGAACACATAAAGGCAAGAATCACAAGGGCTTTTTAAGATTGTAACGTGGCTTGGTTAACAAACAAGGGATAAGTTCCAAGGATAATCGAAACAAAAGCTTGCCTTAACCTAAGGGAGTGATCAACTTACAAAGACTAAAGCAACACAATTCCAATTAAACTTCTTCATTCCAAATTTCTCAAACCAATCAAAACACTTATTCTCACAATTATTCGAACTCTTTTGGTTTTTTTCTTGTTCAAATCTTTTTCATTTTTTTCTTTCTTTTTCTTTTTCTGTCTCACAATTATTTTTTTAATTTATTTTACAACCTCATAGCAATTACAACATAAGCACATAAACATTCCTTTCCTCAACTTGAACTCAACCATCATTGTAATATGAATACTCCCTAATTTCTAAGGCAAGGCAAAAATTCAAACTATAAATCATAGTGAAGGGTTAAAGAAAACAAAGAATCAATGTCCATTCAAAAATTAAAATCAACACTCATAGACAAGCTTAGGTTCAAAAACAACACGGACATTGACAAAAAGGCTCAAAAAGGGTTATAAAAGTTTGCACATTCACAAGGTGAATTGACTATTTGGCTAGGTAGTTGTGCTCAAAATAAAACAAAAATGTCTTGATCTTTTTCATGCTTTCATATAACCAACACAAAAAAAATATTAAGCATTATAAAATCCAATTAAAACAAGAATTGTGGCCTCCAGCATATGTGAACAATAGAAAGCTACCTCACAAAAGGGTGTGAACTAAAGTGATTCACAAATGAAAAAGTATACAAAATAATGAATGGCATAAAATTTTTAAAAAGTATAAGTATCAGGAATATGATAAAGTGTAGAAAGAGATAAACACATACCTCAAAGGTGTACAAAATCATTACCATACATTCACAAGTCAAAACGATATAAATTTGCCAAACGACCTCAATATCCTCAAGATATTCACAACAAACTCAAAGGAAAACACAAATATGAACACAAATAATATATACATACTCAAAGACCGAATGAAATTGTCTAAACAAATTTAAAATTAAAGATATAAAATTTATGAACTAGTCCGAGTTAAATTTGTTTAGACAATTGCATTCAACTACCTAAACTACAATTAAACAACACTGGTGGAGTGGGAAAACTGAAGGAAGCAAAGTGAAAAAAATAGAAGTCACTGGCTCAAAAAAGAGTAGAGCATGCTAAGTGCCCACAGAGCGTGCTAAGCGCGCTCAGGAAAATGTAGAAAATCCAACAAAGTTGTTGCGTTTTCACCAAGCCTTCACTACACCAACAAACCTACACAACCAAAAACACAATATATACATAATACAAAACCGTTGGGGTGCCTCCCAAAAAGAGCTTGTTTTATGTTGTAGGCTCGACGCCAGATTTTTACAATCACTGGTTGCTTCGGATGAGTCAAATGCTTCACTCTCGCTTTCGCTCTCATCTCTCTGAGCCCTAACTGGAACTTCACATCTAAACACACATTTGGCAACCGTGAAGAGAAACAAATATATACACTAAATTTACAAGTATCGAAAACATGGACAAGTTTAGTAAACATAAACAAGTTCATGCATAATTTCCATAAAACATATACAATAATTACAAAACTCAAAAACAAAATAACTATCACGATGCAAAACAATAAACCAATCCCCGACAATAGTGCCATTTTGATGAAGCAGTAATGCGACAGGAAAAAAGTAAATTATTATTTTACCAGGTGATATTTAGGTTATATTGTGTCATTTCCTAAAAGATTGGTTATTAAGTCGTTGTTCGACAAATCATTCGTCAATGAGTTTAGGGATTGAATGGAAAGGGTAAATGTTATCAACAGAAATTAAATGTATAAAAAGGAAAAAGGAGTAACTTATCAAGCATGCAGATAATCCACTTCCCACAGACTTAAACCTATCTGACTGTTATACTCAACCTACAATAATCGTCAATGTCACCACGTATCACTCACAATCTAAGTCATTTCTAACCAAACTGAGAGGTTGACTGTATTATCTCGGTAACAGTCACTCAACCACCTCAACAACACAGAAGTCAATCGTGTTAATCGCATCGACGGTGTCTCGGAGCGAAATAACCAACACAAAGGAATTAATCACAGATACCTAAGTGATTGTCAGTTCTAAATCTATCTCTAGAATCCAGAAACTAACAGACTATCATCGTAGGTAAGAATTCAAGCAGTATATGTCTATAAGAACCCAAATTTCGAGCACAGAGAAAAAATCTAGCACAACAAACGACAAAGATTTATAAACAAGTTTTATATAATTCCAAGGGAGAAAAATATACACGAGTTCAAAGTAAATGCATATAAAAACTCAACCAAAAGAGAATACACAAAGAAGAAGAGAAATGAACCATAGATCTACCAATTTGTTAGCACCGATCGAAGGGCAATCCATCCTAGAATATCCGTATGCAAGCTCCAATGTTGTTATATAATATAATCCTAACAAAATTGGATATTGATGGAGATGGGAGCAAAAACTTCTCCAAAACCATAATCTAAAAATGAACTAAAATGAAGTTTATAAAGTAAAATTCCACAGACTGCACTAAGCGCGCTTTCCGTGCTAAACAGGCTTCACTTAAATTCACTAAACCGCATTAGATAATGCTAATTAGGCTCATACCGCGCTTAACATGCTCGCCTCTGCCAAAATTTCCTCTTCAGCTCCCAGGGTGAGCTAAACGCCCACATACCGGGTTAGCCCCGTCTGCATGTTGTTGTAAGCCCTAGAGGCCAATACTTTTGGTACTTGTATCGAATTATTTATTAATAATAAAAGGCATTTCTTTATTATGTTTTCCAAAATAATAAAGTCCCTAGAATGGTTTATTGGTTTAATGAAATGTTAAGTGTGACTTAATCATGAGATCCCATTAAACATAAGAAACTATTCTTAAAGTATCCGTAGTCAAGCTTTAATGTGAAGTGGGATAACATTAAAGCATTAAGATTATTATGAAGATAGATTGATGATCACATCTCATGGATCATAGATAAGGAGTTATCAAGTCTTGACATAGGTATGAATATTAGGAGTAATATTTATACTGGATTGACCCGTTATGAGAATACTACATAGAATGTTATGCAAAGTGTCATAAGTTATTCTCATGATGATAATGGTGTATACCACCCTTCGACCTGAAACCACTATGGACCCTAGATGTAGAGTCAAGTACTTTATTGCTGATCAAACGTCATCCGTAACTGGATGACTATAAAGATGGTTGATGGGTACTTCACAAAGCATGCTAAGGGACATGAGTGACCTAGATGGAATTTGCTCATCCTGCATAACAGGATAAATGTCTAAGGGCCCAATATTGAACTGGACAAGGGTGACACAGTGTATGCCTTGTGTTCAATATAGACATGAGGGCAAAAGGGTAATTGTACAACACAAATATTATCACGAAAAAGGTTTGGTCAGATCACATGACATTTTCGTGACTTGGGTAACAGTGATGTGTTGCTAGATACCGCTCACTGTTTATTATATTAAATGTGTAATTTAATATAATTGCCAACGTCGCGAAAACCTACAGGGTCACACACATAAGGACAGGTTGATGAGAGATAGAATAAATAAGGAACACTGTAAGGTACGGTGCACTTAAGTGTAATACGGAAAGTGGTAAGGTACCACGTGGATAAGTGATATATGGTACATCATAAGGTATGATGTCCATAAGCTTAATTGGGCTTTTAGCTTATAGCCTTAATTGGGCTTTTAGCTTGTAGCCCACACGAGTGATTCTATAAATAGATCCCTTGTGATGAAGTTTTTTCACTTGATGCATTTTCGTTTTTGACTATTTCTCTCTCACTCAAGGTTTCCGTTCGTGATCAGCTAGCACTGTGACCGGAAGCGATCTGTTCGTGTGGACTGAGTAGAGGCGTTGTTCTTCATCAACGCTCGTGATCACGACATCAAAAGTCTGAATCGCCACAAGAGGTAAAACTTTCTATCACTGACCATGCTCATTCGTAAGGATCTCTAAAGGAAAATTTTATATT
The DNA here is from genome assembly GCA_948472305.1 of Vicia faba. Classification (NCBI taxonomy): domain Eukaryota; kingdom Viridiplantae; phylum Streptophyta; class Magnoliopsida; order Fabales; family Fabaceae; genus Vicia; species Vicia faba. Next base: position 1,368,871,911 of record OX451736.1, on the reverse strand, counting down.
CCGCTGCGTAATGATCGCAATTTTCCTTCACTGCAATACTTATTTTCTTTATTTCTTCCAAAAATGCTTATACGGAGCCGTGCCTTCGACATCTTATTCCTCGATGCTCAAAATATGAAAAACTACCTACAAAAATACATTAAAACTATCAAACGATACATAAATACAATTATACACTAAGTATACATATTTACCCAAAAGTCGGTTTTATTCAACTGAAATTAACAACAAAGAGTCGTAAGTGCAAAAAAAAAGGATATTAAAAAAATAGCTACAATTTTCACTTATCAAATACTAAACCTTTAAATCAAGGAAATAGACTCAAGCATATGTGAGAAGAAACCCTAAAAAGTTACACAAGTTCATCCCCTAAAACAACTCATCAATACAAACAAGTATCTCAACAAGTAGGCATGAGTCGGGGCACTTAAAAATTTAAATCAAAAGACATCAAATATATCTTGAACTTGCATCAAATTAAAATGAAATCATTCATCAATCAAGTATCCTAATGTGCCCAAAATATTAGCCAAAGATCATTTCAACCATGCATCAAACACAAACCCTAAGCACAAGGCAACCATCTAATACATTTCCAACCACTTAATCCAAATAAAATGAAAATTAAAAGAAAAATAAATTAATATCATTAAAAATTTCTTAAGACATCAAATAAACATAAACATATTTTTGTGGATTTTTTATGACCAAGGAAAATCAAAAATAAAATTGAAATTGGAAAATAGCAAAAAATATTCAAGCAATAAGGGAGGTGTGCCAAACAGAATTGCAAGGATGAACTAATCCTAGTTATAAAGCGTGTTGGGCCTCAAAATGTGGAGGTGCAAACAGAAAAGAGTGACAGGCTGAATCCACTAATAATTAATTAGCCAAACATTTTCTTATATTTTTATTTAATAAAAACTATAAAAAAACAAAGAAAACGAAAAAGAGAAAATGATGTGGAAAATGAAATAACCCACAGACTAATTAACACATGCCACCATACAGTCAAAAATTCAAATGTACACAGTAGTGCTGAAGCCAGTGTTTTAATACCCACCCCGACCCGGCCGGTCGGACCGGGCTGACCGAGAACCGGTGGGCCAGGCGGTCTAATTAAGGGATAAGACCGGAATTACATTTAGACCGGATGAAACTGGTGTGAACCGGCCGGATCACCGGTTAAACCAGTGAACCGACGGTTTTTACTGAACCGGTGGGTTTGACTATTTATTTTATTTTTTAGGGCTTTTGAAAAAAAATTTAACATAAACGCTTTGCCTCCTCGTTTCCCAAACCTAGGCATTCGAAAGGTTTTATTTTTATTCTGTCTTTTCTTTTTCTAATTGAAGTCATATTCTCAATTTTCTCTACCAACAAAAACTCCTACTTGCTGCTGTTATTTGATATTCCTTGTTTGCCGTCAAAAATTTCATCAAAACATCAAAAACAGGTTATTTCTTTTTTACTTGGTCTAATTTGCATTGATGTTTTTCAATATGAATATTATTGTTTCATTTTGTTGATTAATTTATATAGAAAATAAATGATTATATTTGATCATTTTCTATAAAATTGGGTCTTTTAGTTTAACAAATTGAGATAGAATTTGTATGAATGAAACAGTTTTATACTTTTATGAATGAACTTATTATAGACTGGTAATGAAGTTGTTGTATATTGGAGATAGAAATTGGGATAGATATATATTACTGTAATAGTCATTGTATATATTATGGAGATAGAAATTGGGTTTAAAACTATGTAATATAAATTATATAGTAAGACAAAGTTTTCTGTTTTTTATTAATTTAAATTATATAACAAAGAAAAGTTTCAGGATTTTATTAATCTAAAATATATAACAAAGGTTGGAAAGCATAGTTTCTATTTTTTTATTATATATGGTGATGCACAGTAACGATGCTTGGTAGCCTATATGTAATATACAACAACATATTCATATATTTTGGATTTAGATATGCTACATATTTAATGTTTCTTATAATGTTTTTATAAATTCAATAATTTTTGTTTAGAATTGTGTTTTGTTAATATTTTTGTAATATAGTTTTGTATTTTTAAATTTTGATTGATATTAGATATGGCATCACCTGCTGAAGTAATAACTTCGGAAGAAGTTACATCTCAAAATCCAACCCAACTCCAGAGCAGTAGCGGAAAAATTGATATAGCCTGGGGTCATTGTAAACAAATTGAAGCGAAAGGAAAACTTGTTAATTTGTGTATTTACTGTGATAAAATTTTTAGATGAGGGGGGATTAATAGGTTCAAATTCCATTTGGCTGGAATAAAAGGTCAAGTTGAAACATGTAAAAAGGTGCCTCCAGATGTTCAATATCAAATGAAACAAAATCTTGATGAAGGTGCAAATAAGAGAAGAAAGACTCAAGCACAAAATTTTGATGTTGATCTTACTACTCAAGAGGATGGTGTCGTAGAAATGGATGTAGAATAATCAAGATCAAATTCGGTGATTGTGTCTCAAAAGAGAAAGAATACTAGTCGTATTGGTAATTATTTTATGCCTAGAACAACTCCTGGAGCTCAACCTTCTTTAAAAAGTGTGTTACAAAGTAAGGAATTGGTGGAGAAGTGTGATCTAGCTATTGCAAGATGGTTCATTGATTCTTCTGTGCCATTCAATACAGCTAATTCTGCGTATTTTCAATCTATGGCTGATGCACTTTGCAGCATGAGTCCGGGGTATAAAGTTCCAACTATGCATAGTCTTCGTGGCTATTTGTTAAATAAATGGGTTGAAGATATGAACAAATTGATAGAGGAGTATCGTGAGATTTGGAAGAAAACTGGTTGTACTCTAATGGCCGATGGATGGACTGATCGAAAAAGAAGAACTCTTATAAACTTTCTAGTTTATTGTCCCAAAGGTACTATTTTTCTAAAATCCGTTGATGCTTCTCATGCTTCAAAAACTGAAGATATGTTGTATAAGCTTTTTAGTGAGGTGGTTTTATTTGTTGGGCCTGAAAATGTAGTTCACATAGTGAAAGATAATGCTGCAAATTATGTTGCTGCTGGAAGGTTATTAGAAAATGAGTTTCCTACTTTATTTTGGTCTCCTTGTGCGGCACATTGCATTAACTTGATGTTGCAAGACATGGGAAATTAGAGGAAGTAAGTGAGACAGTGTCACATACTTCTAATGTTACCAAATATATTTATAACCATTGTTATGCATTGTATTTAATTAGAAAACAAACAGGTGGAAGAGAAATTCTTCGTCCTGCTCCAACTCGGTTTGCCACTAATTTCATTGATTTGCAAAGTATTTTGTCTAACAAAAACTCACTAAGAGCCATGGTAACATCTAAAGAATGGACAAGCTCAACATATGCCAAAGAAGAAAAGGCAAAATAGTTTGTGGATCAAGTTTTAGATTCTGGATTTTTGAGTAAATGTGCTGATATAGTTAAACTCACTGAACCACTTATGCGTGTGTTGCGTATTGTTGATAGTGAAGATAAACCTGCTATGGTCATTCTATACAAATCTATAGTCAAAGCTAGAGAGGATATGGTGAGGTGGTTTCAAAGAAATAAGAAGAAAGTGGATCCTTACTTGAAAATCTTAGATAAACGTTGGGATTCACAGCTCCGCAAAAATATTCATGCTGCCAGTTATTGGTTGAATCCAGCTTGTAGATATAATGATGTAGAATTTGAAAAACATGCATCCACAACATCAGGACTTTTAGATGTCATTGTAAAGCATGCTAATGGAAATTCTGAACTTCGATTGAAGTTAACAGATGAGATGAGAATATTCAAAGACGGTGAATTAGATTTTGGAAGGAAATCAGCCGTGGATGAACGATGTATTGTGAGGGCAGGTAATTTTATAACTTCTAACTCTTGATATATATTTTATTTTATATTTCAATATGTTTATAAATTTATTTAATCACATGGTATAAACAGATCAATGGTGGGAAACTTATGGCACTTATACACCAACTTTGCAAAGGTTAACTATTCGTATTTTAAGCCAAACTTGTAGTGCTTCGGGTTGTGAACGCAATTAGAGTATATTTGAGCATATTCATTCCAAAAAAAGAAATAGATTGAAGCACCAAAAGCTTAATGATTTAGTGTTTGTTCGTTACAACTTGAGACTTCAAAATAGGTATTATTATGGTTATTTTTCTCTGATCATTATATTTTTATATTTAAATACATATACTTAGATTTAATTTATGTGTGCTTAGGAAAATAAGAAATGGGAGTTATGATCCTATCAATATTGAAACAATTGCCGACCATTCTAGTTGGGTATTAGAGGATTCACCACCTCTCTTAACCAATGAAGAGTTAGAAGCATTGCAGAATGACCTTGCAAATATGACCATCTAACCAATTTCAAGTGATATTGATATGTTCTAATATGAGCATAATATAGTTTGTGGTTGTGAATCAATTTAATGTCTCATATTTACCATCTCAAAAAAAAATTTGTTAATTATTTTTTAAAATATTGTTATTGATCAAATAGATTTAGATGAGGATGAAGATGAAGATATGGGTAATGCACAATATACTATTGTTGATACTGTGAATCAAGAAAAAAACAACACCAAAGAAGATGAAGTTGGTGGAGAAGACAATGAAGTTGAAGATGGAATATGCATATCAAGATTATGACAATTTGACTTCATGGACATAAAAAATTATGGATCGTTGAGTATGGATTTTTGTGACTTATTATAATACTATAACTTCTGAATTGTTAAGTTTCTATCATTTCTTTGAATTTATAATTTGCTACATTAAGTTTCTATCACTTATTTTGATTGTTACTAATACTTTTGTTTATTCTAAATTATTTAAATTTATAATTTTCTATATTATTATAGTTACAAATTTCAGGTAATGAATATATTTTTTTATAGAAACCGGGTAATGCATATATTTTTTATAGAAACCGGGTAAAAAGCCATGAGGTCTGACTAGTGATCCACTAATCTGATCAATAACCCAGTGACCCAGTAACTTTACCGAATCGATCACCAGTCTGGGTTTTAAAACATTGACTGAAACCCTAGCTCCGGTTTTTTTATCCGATCACAAACTCACCGGAGCTAACCAAAATGTGCAGAAAAAAAAGCTCCACTATCTCATACGAAATTTCGCATAGAATCTAAATTCACACTTAGTTTTTACTAATATTCACTCTATCATAGTGAAAATCAAGCACGAAAATAAGCATGTGAAAATGAGATATGACAAAACAACACGCATTCAACATATATATACCACTGCCTACGTACGTAGGTCTTCAGATGCAGGATGTATGAGCTTAACACGCATGAAAGAGCTAGCATGAAGAGCATAAAGTTTGAGAGATCTACCTTACGGAGAACGTCTGTAGCGCCTTGAAATAGATGCAAAAGCTCCATAAAACTCTTATATATGCTTCAAAGATCTTCAAAGAAGTGGAATAGAGTAAGAGAGGAGAGTTTGCTTGCATTTCTTGTGTGACTCGAAGAGGGAAATTGTTGAGAGAGAAGAGTGTATTTAGATCTAGTTCTTGAGCAAAAGCGTGAATAAGTTTATTATGAGAGATGAGAGGCTTTTATATGATGAGTTTACGTATGGCTAAGTATTAACCCAAGTTGAAAATCTGTTAGCAAGTTTGTTATGAAAAATGGAGAATGAGAGAATATGCGTGTGAGGTGCGTGCATTTTTCTCTCTCAAGTGGTGTTATTCTTGTTGTCGTTTTGAGTGAAGAATAAGAGAGTGAAAAACATGAGGGGTGAGCTGGCACGAAAGAAAAGAATGATGAGCAAATTATGAATTTCAAAATTTCCACTTTGAGCCAAACTTTTGATGTGTGCATGTGGTGATGTTGTGCTGTAATACTGCAAGAATCAACCCATAATTGTTCAAATATAGCAAGCTTCAATGTGATAACATGCATGTCTACGCAACTACCTTATCATCACCATAACTTGATGATTATTGGCTCAAAAATTGAAAACTTGGCCTCAAATGAAAGTACTCAAGTCAAAGAACATTTTTCATGTTGAAAACAATCGGAAATTCTGCCTGGATCCACCCTTAAAATAGACATGAAGTCAGCTCGAGCTAGAATGCATCAAAGACTTAGAAAAATCTTTAAGTTAAAGTCAATTTCAACTCTATGATGTCTTGACTTTGAGAAAGCATATCTTGAGATGTAGTGAACCAAATGGTGAGTTTCTTGTATCAATGGAAAGCTTGAAGGACATACCACAACTTTTATTTTGATTGCAAACTGAGATAAGACCTGAATCATTAAGAAATTTGCCTTGGAAATCATTCATTTCTCTAAGTATTTTACAATAAAAAACAAATGAAGTCTCCACTTTACAACCTCATATATTTCTATCCATACATCTATTGAAGTTCAATCCTTCTACAAAATCGTAGTATGCAGTTTCATCTTCAATTTAAGCCTTTGTTTGTATATTTTTTATCATTGTGGGGAAAGATATGAATCTTGCAAGATAGCAATATGTACACGATTTTTTCACACTTGAAAATTTTTTGAAAACCCTAATTTAGCAACATTTGTGATTTTCTTGATTCTCCTTGACATAACTTGATCAAACCTCATAATATCATGAATGGTGACTTGTAATGTACTTTGTTGACCAAAAAAATCAAGAGTTGACTTTTGACTTTGACTGATGGTTGACTTTTTCTCAATGCAATCAATCCCTCCTCTTCTACCAATTTGAATCTTTTGAAATGACTTGTGATGATCAATGATGAACTTTTGGATACCTTGAAGCAAATTTTAGAATATAGAATTATGTTTTGCTGAAAAAGTTAGTCACAGGTTGACCTTGACCAAAACCATAGTTCATAGTCAGTTTGATAAGAGTTATGATCAATCCTTCAAACCCTAACCTCTTGATAATATTTGAGAAACTTCATGGAAAGAAAATCCCGTGCCTTGAGAGAACACTCATGATGATGAGATCTCAACCTTCTATCTCTTTGAGTACTAATTCTCCTTTTCTTTGAGTGATGCACACTCAACCACAAAAGCCTTGATCCCGTAACATTATAAGCAATGATATGAATATGTGTGTATGATGATGCATCATAAGCCTATTAAGGTAAAAATATAAGAGAATAAATTTTGGGATGCAACAACATGCCTGCAAGGTTGCAAGATTGTGTGATCACATCAGATGATGTGGTATGTGATAAAGGTGAGATGGTACATTATGCTTTCTATGCAGATGTCGAACCTGTTAATCCAATTGAGGCATTAAAAGATTCAAAGTGGGTGAAAGCAATGAATGATGAATTGAAGTCCATCGAATCAACAATAATTGGTCACTTGTCGAATTGCCTCAAGGCAAGAAGACAATATATGTCAAGTGGGTATATAAGGTAAAATTAAATCCCAAAGGTGAAATAACTCGACACCAGACAAGACTTGTGGCGAAATAAATTATTCAGAAAGAAGAAATCAACTTTGATGATGTTTTGCACCTGTTACTAGAATCGAAGAAACCAGGTTGGTTGTTGGTCTAGCAGAAATGAATAGCTGACACATATGTCAGATGGACGTGAAATGTGCTTTTCTGAATGGATTGTTAGACGAAGAAGTTTATGTTACACAACCAGTTGGGTTTTTGAAGCATGGCATAGAGAGGAAGGTGTACAAGCTACATAAAGTTATGTGTGGACTTAAAGAAGCTCCAAGATCTTGGAATAAGAAGATTGATAGTTTTCTAAGGGAGAAGGAATTTGTGAAGTGCACAACTAAGTATGGAGTATATGTAAGAAAAAGCAATAGTGAATTTCTTATACTATGTCTCAATCGTCATTCCACCTCACTTCTTGATCTTTCTTCAGTAATTTGAAGTTGGCTCACAAGTAGCGATTAGATGGGAAATGAATCTGGAAAAGTAGTTCAGGCGTCCCAAGAATCCCCTAACTTCCTTCTCAATGCGAGGAGATGGTATTTCTTGTATAGCTTTAACCTTTGTAGGGTATACTTTAATACCTTTGCTGCTAACAATGAAGCGTAAGAGCTTACCAGTTCTTACTCTAAAGGTGCATTTATTCTGGTTCAGTCTCAGTTTGTAATTTTTCAGTCTTTCAAATAGCTTTTGCAGGTGGTCGAGGTGCTCCTCTTTGGTATGAGACCTGGCTATCATATCATCAACATAGACCTCTGTCTCGTGATGGATCATATCGTGAAACAAAGTTACCATGGCACGTTGATAGGTTTCCCCAGCGTTCTTTAACCCAAATGGAATAACTTTGTAGCAGAAAGTGCCCCACTGCGTGATGAAGGTTGTTTTCTCCATGTCCTCAGGTGCCATTTTGATCTGATTGTACCCATAGAAACCATCCATGAAGGAGAATACCTTATGTTGTACGGCGTTGTCAACCAGAACATCAATATGGGGAAGAGGAAATCCATCCTTGGGGCTTGCCTTATTCAGGTCTCTGTAATCTACACACATATGTACCCTACCGTTCTTCTTAGGTACCAGAACAACATTAGCAACCCATTATGGATAAGAGATGACAGCTAAGAAACCAGCGTTGAATTGTTTCATGACTTCAACCTTGATCTTTTCTGATATCTCTGGCCGCATATGACGAACCTTCTGTTTCACTAGAGGGAAGTATTCCTTTGTCAGTAGGAGATGAACCACAATATCAGTGTCAAGTCCCGACATGTCTTTGTATGACCAGGAAAAAAAATCAACATAGTCATGTAGCATCTGAATTAACGGCTCTTTGACACTATGCTCCATATCGGCACCTATCTTGACTTCATTCTTATCCTCCTCAGTAACCAAGTTCATTGTCTCAATCGGCTCTTCATGAGGCTGTATTTCCCTTTCCTCCTGTTGTAACAGTCTGGCAAGTTCTCCTGGTACCTCATAATCTTCCTCACCTTCGTCCTCGGCTCGGTAGATCGAATTTTCAAAGTCATAATTGGAAATAGCATAAATTTTATCAATGGGATCCAGAGTGGATGTGGATCTGCAGTTTGATATTTGGATGTGTGTAAGAGAGCATATCTATTTTTTTGATAAATTAAAAAAGTGGAAATGAAAAACAAAGAGCGTAAAACTTGCATGCAAAACGTCCAATGATTTATTAATGACATATGAAGATGAATTAATAACCCTCACAAATAAACCATTGTGCTTCGGGTAAAACACAAGGCTTTAGAGTTTCAATTGTTAAAATATTACATGTTGCAAAATCAAAAAGACAATTACTCTTGAATAAAAGTAATAGGAACAAAATCCTTGGCCTCCCAATTGTTGAGTCCATCGCTGATAGTTGGGAAGATCCACTTTTCCATGCCATTGCCGCTATCACTGTATTCCAGAGTATTGACTCCATGGTTGCTGATGCATAGTGGTGGTCCACCGGCGCGAGCACGACGAACAACTCTCTGGGCTCATAAAGTAAAACCAAAACCAAATTTGTCAGATTTGTAGGGAATATCTGGAAGTTGGCCCCAAATGGTACACCCACCTTCTTCTACTACTGCTTTGGCATCCTTCAGAGAAGCCATCTTCAGTGGAAGTCTAGTAATCTTTGGGACATTGGTAGCAGTCTTGGTTGCAGCAACTGCATGTGGAACCTGTTCAAAGTTCTGACAGGGGGTCTCAATCAACTCGCCGTCCATTTCAACATACCTGAAAGAGTTCAGGTGGGTCACCATGTATTCATCCTCACCATGAACGGTGATAATCTTTCCGTTGACTGGATACTTCAACATCTGATGCAGAGTAGAAGTGACAGCACCGACCCCATGGATCCAAGGTCGACCTAATAAACAGGAGTAAGACGGGGGGATGTCCATCACATAGAAAGTTGAGTCAAAAGTATGAGTACCAACTTTGAAATGGATTTCCACCTCCCCGTGCTCGATTCTCTTAGAACCATTAAAGGCCCTCACCATAATATTATTGTGCTTCAGTGTGAGTCCTGCACAATCTAACCTGTCCAGAGCATTCTTGGGTAAGACATTCAACAATAAACCTGTATCCACCAGAACATGGGCTAAGGCAGTGCCTCTGCACTCAATGGAGACATGCAGGGCATCATTATGCTTTCTTCCCTTGGATGTCAAATATGCATCATAAAAACCCAGTCCATTGTCAGCTGTTAAACTAGCCACGCAATTCTCGAATTGATCAGCGGAGGTCTGTTGAGGCACATGAGCAGACTTCAGGAATTTTACTAAAGCCTTAGCATGGGCTTCAGAGCATAAAAGTAAGGCCAGTATTGAGATTTTTGAAGGGTATTCCCCAACTTCTCCATAACGTTGTAATCAATTTTCTTTATTATCTTTAGTATCTCTTCCATTTCTTTTTTAGAAGCCTCAGAAATGACTTCTTTGTGCGCCTTCGTCCGGACAGGCTCAACCAGTACCTCTTTTCCCCGAGTCTCAGCTGACTTAGTAGCAGGGATAACAATAGGAGTAGAAAAGGGAGTACTAACAGGAATAATCACAGGAGTAGCAATAGTCTTCGGAGAGATTTCACGGGAGAAATCCCTTCTGCTTCTCGTAATTTTACTGGTCCCGACGATGTTGTCGATGTCAGGATCAGTTTCTTCGGTAACTTTATCTTTAACACCAATAGGTCTTGCTTGACGCCATGGTAATAGACGTCAGCCCCATAATTCCAAGGAACAGTTTTATCATAGGAATATGGTATCGGCCCAGGAAGGGTGATAATAAAGGGAGAAAACTTGGGAACGGATGTAATCCTGACGGGTCTTTTGGTGGAGACCCTGGGAGGATTACCGGAAATTGTGTTTATTGAGACATCTTCACACAAATTTATTTCAAGGGGAACTTTCTCAAATATAATTTCTTTTTTAACCATCAGGAGTTGTACGCCCATCTTTAACAACAAGCAACCATATGGTAGAGACATACATAAGTGGAAACCCTCACCATAACCCAGAAATAAATCGGCTCGCAACAGATTCTCTTTAATAGTCAAAAGAGGAGTAGCTAATTCATCCACAGAGGAAACAAACAGGTCATTGTCAACAACGTTGACACCCTGGCCGTGTTTGGGCATTGGTGCAGTTATTACATTAGGTGTCTCTGGAAGGTCAAACTGAATTTCTTTCGCCTTGATAAGATCCTGCACTTTGTTTTTCAAAGCCCAACAATCGTTCGTATCATGCCCCAAACTTTCAGAGTGGTAGGCACATTGGGCATTTGGGTTGTAGCGGGGACACGCAATATTGGGATTCTTAGGAGCCTCCTTTAGGGTGACCATATTAGACTTCAACAGATGTGGCAAAACTTGGGATAAGGTTATGTTGATCCGGGTGAACTGTCTTCTGGGCGCATCCGGCCTGCGCTGATTGTTTCGTTGTTGGTTTAATGTAGGATTAGAGATTATAACAGCCCATACCGTCGGACGATGTTCCGTTTTGCTTTGATTTCTCTGGCCATAAGCAACACTGACCTCCTTCTTCCCAGAGAATGGTTTCTTTACTGTATTAGAGGATGCATGCCTCTGAATCTTACCACTCTTAACACCAGTCAAGATCAACTCAGTAAACCCAGCTGAAGAGCTTCCAATCAAATGGTTAAAGAATGGACCAGACAACATGCCCAAGAACATGTCTACCAGCTCTCTATCAGACAGAGGAGGATGGACTCTTCCTGCAAGATCTCTCCACTTATGGGCATAGTCTTTGAAACCTTCTCCAGAACCCATAGACATACTTTGCAATTGTGTACGGGTTGGAGCGAAGTCAACATTATATTGGTACTGCTTGTAAAAAGCAGCATGCATATCTTCCCAGTTGCAGATATTGGTTCCCTCCAGCTGATAGAACCATTCCAACTGCGTCCCTGATAAACTTTCCTGGAAGAAATGTACCCATAAATTCCTATCATTAGTGTGGGGTTGAATCTTCCCGACATATGACCTTAAGTGCAACTTAGGACAGGAAGCACCGTCATACTTAGAAAATATGGGTACCTTAAATTTCTGTGGGATGACCACCCCTGAGACCTGTCCTAACTCTTCAAAATCGAGCCCGGATACCCTCTGAATCTCCATAGCATTGAGACAAACCTCTAGCTGTTTGTATTTATCATCAGCAGGAGGATATTTTTCTTCAGAGTAATCAACCTCTTCCTCGTGAGTCCCGGGGTTGTTGTTTTCTTCTATTGGCTTTTCTTCTTGATTGTCCCCCTCATTTGACGGGGTTGCAAAATCTAGAGCTCGCTTAGCCGGTCCTCTAAACCTTCTTCCTAAATTCAAGACACCAGCTGGTTTCTTTTCATTCTCGCTATTCTCTTTGATGATAAGAGATTTCAGATCTTCTTGCCCCTTAGCCAGAGCCAGGAACATTTTTTGAAACTGAGCATTTTGAGCTTGAATATCCTTTACTGTTTGTTCAAGAGCCATTTCTTTTGCTGAAATAAACAGCGAAAAGAATAAGAAACCTGTCTCGAAATACCTGCTTATGTAATGATATGCATGTGAATCTTTAAGCAATGTTTTCAAGGACTTTTAAGATTTGAAATTTGCCTAAACAAAGAGAGAACAAACATTAATTGCATTGATAAGTTTAAATGATTACAACGATGCCTCTTGGGCTTACAAAGATAAAACAAAACTCCTAAATTAAACAGGAGTCGGGCTTCCCATGAGCGCATCCTCTTTGGTACAATGTAGGCATTCAAACTTTGTTATTTATGCAGTTGTCTTGTAAGCTCCAAAACCTTCTTCTCACTTGCGTAGAACTGGGCTTCAAAGATATCTCGTTCCTCTTTGAGTTGCATCCAAGATCATTGCAATTCCTCGAGAGTAGTAGGCATGTCAGGATGGAGAATAGTATGAGGTACATCTGTATCGGCAATAGGTCCCATGATGATAGGTAGAATGGAGGGGTAAGGCATCATGAGATTTTGAGCGCGTGCTCACACCCACTTAAGATAAGGCTCCAAAGCGATGGAGTTATTATGCCCCAATGTCTTTCTATCCACTCTGTTCACCATTCCCCAAGCTCAAATGAACCTCTGACGGTACCCTTGGACATCATTCTCATAGTCGAATGCAATTCCTTGAACCAGTGCATCATAAGGACCATTCCTCCAAGTATACCCAAACTGTCGCAACGTCAAACAAGGGTTATAAATGATCCCCCCCTGATGCCTAGGAGAGGGACATTTGGGAATTACCCACAGTGATCAATGATGGTAACATCTTCCACAGATCGAGGGCACCAGTGAATGTCTGAATGTGTGAGAGACATCAACCTATTAGGTGGGAGTACCCTAGAGGTGTATATGTGCAAGTGTGTTGTATTCAGTTATTTTTTGTCTTTTTTATTAGGTTTGCTAAAGTTTGATTTTATGTTCTTATCATGCAATCCTATTAACATACATCTAACAGTTAATATCTGTACAGGAATTTAAAGTGAGGAAATTAAAGCTACGCTGCTACATGGCTTCGGGGAGGGGGATTAATTACATAGTCCAAAAATTTGGGGAGGAATAAAAAGCAGAAAATAAAGTCCTAATTTTAACTATTACAACCCATTAGGAAGTTACAATAATATGAAAAAGTGCGAAAGTGAATAAATGCGCGCATAATGGAAATAACGTCTAAAACCTTAGAAATTATCAAGTTAAAAGAAAATCTTTTTGTTGTTTTTTCTTTTACAAAATAAAACTAAATATCTAAATCTACTTGATTTGAATTTATAAAAATGTTTAAGTAATTAATAATTAATTAACAAAATTAATTTTAATTAAAAAACTAGAACCTAATTTTTGTGATTTTTTTGATTTTTATGTTGATTTAAAGAGGAAAACTATTAAAAGAAATGAACAACACAAAAATAAAAATACAAAAAAGTATTTCGATCTAGAAAAGGAGATGTCTTTCGATCCAGTGAAGGATGGCTTTCGATCCAGTGAAGGATGCTATCCTTCGATCCAGGGAAAGACGTGGCTTTCGATCCAGCAAAGGATATTATTGAAAGTGTCTGATGGATTGCCTGTGGAGGGCACTGAATCTGTAATAAAAGCGTTAGAAAAAATAAAAGCATGACCTGGATGTCGAACCCAGGTCCTTTCCCTTAATTCGACCCTTCCTTAATTCGAACCCCTTGAGTCTGAATCTGGGTTTGTTTATCCTGAAACATCCTAAGTCATGAAATTCGAAAGAAACCTAGATCGTGCCCCAACAATGGCACGATCTCACCCCTGCACTTTTAGCTTGCATATAAGACATTCATTCAAACGCAAATATTATTAGTAACACAAAAGTATGTGCAAAATGTATTTAAATGGCATGAATGTGCAATTTCAATTTTGCAAATCCTTACTAATAAGAGATGTTTCGATCTGTGAACTTGGGCGTGGAATTTCTAGCGTAAGGGATGATGTGGACTCCTGGATGCAAGGTTTTCTCCTGGCTAATGCGTGTATAGGCAGGAATGTTTCTATCTGATGGAAATATTTCCGTGTGATGTAGTATGTATCTCCCCTCTTTTTTCATGTGTGGCAATGTATCTTTAGGCTTGTATTTATAGGGGTGTGAGGGGAATGGAAATGGCAAGGAACAACCATTAACCAGGCTTTGAAGGCAAAATCATATAAATTAAAGGATTTCCTTTTTTGATGAATTCCTACCCTTTTGGGTTTTGGGATGAACCTGGACATGTTTCACTCCCTGACCCCTTCGAATGCCTCCACGCCTGATTCTTTGATTGGGTCTGCAAATGACCAACTAGCCCAATCCAACACTTCATTTTGGCCAGTCGAAGCTTCTTTAGTTACCTCCTTTGAACGTAATTGTGCAGGAGGCTTGGGTTTGGCAGCATGCAGGACTTTGGCCAGACTCATCAAAAGACAAAACAAAACTTGTCTTCAACCATTGTGTGTCTTTCGATTGGACCAAATGTATGCCCTTCGAAGGCACCATTTATGTGTCCTTTGAATAGACCACATGCACTCCTTGTGCATTCTTCGAATGGGCCACCAATGTGTGTTTATAATGTAGCAATTTTGTGCTTGTGAAACAAAGGCAAGCATGAAGGGGCCTTTTGCCTTGTGGATTGAAGGCAAGTTGAAGAGGCCTTTTGCCTTGTGGGTCGAAGGATAGTATGAAGGGAACTTTTGCCTTGTAGATCGAAGGCAAGTTGAAGAGGCCTTTTGCCTTGTGGATCTAAGGCAAGTATGAAGGGGGTATTTGTCTCAGTAGAAGCTTTGTGAACTTAACTTGATCGAGGGAAGCCCAACACCCAATCAAAGCTTTGTGAACTTAACTTGATCGAAGGAATCCCAGCACCCAATCGAAGCTTTATGACTTTAACTTGATCGAAGGAAAACCAACACCCAATCGAAACTTGTGAACCAAGCTTGCAATCGAAGGAGGCCAAATGTCCAATCGAAACTTGTGAAACAAAGCTTGCTCGAAGGATTTTAGATTCCCAATCAAAGTACCTTGTTCAGATGCCAATCGAAAGACACCTTGTTCAGATGCCAATCAAAAGACATCTTATTCAGCTTCAAAAAAATTATTTTCTTTAAGCAAATTTTTGTAACCGCCCATGTAAGGGAAGATCTTGGAAAAACAAGAGAGGGCAAATTTTGGGGTACAACACAATATGTTCTTCCTCAGTTTGTGATCTTGCTATCATGTCATCAACATAGACTTCTATCTCATGATGAATCTTGTCATGAAATAGAGCCATCATAGCCCGTTGATAAGTTACGCCTGCATTCTTCAGCCCAAAAGGCATGACTTTATAATAGAAGGTGCCCCACTGTGTGACAAAGGTAGTTTTCTCCATGTCCTCAGTTTCCATTTTGATTTGGTTATAACCTGAGAAGACATCCATGAACGAGAATACCTTGTGTTGAGCGGTGTTGTCAACCAAGATATCAATATGTGGTAGTGGAAAATCATCTTTGGGGCTCGCCCTATTTAAATCCATGTACTCTACACACATACATACCTTACCGTCTTTCTTCGGCACTGGAACAACATTTTCAACCCATTGGGGATACGACGTCACTTCCAAGAAACCTGCATTAAACTGTTTCATTACCTCAACCTTGATCTTCTCAGACATATCAGAGCGCATGCAACTAACCTTTTGTTTGATCGGAGAACAACCCTCTTTCATTGGCAGACGATGAACCACAATATCAGTATCAAGCCATGGCATGTCTTTGTATGACCAAGCGAACACCTCAACATAGTCGTGCAAAATCTGAACCAATCTGCTCTTGACATTGTCTTCTAGGTTGGCGCCAATCTTGACTTCTTTCTTATTTTCCTCAGTTCCCAAGTTTATCACTTCAATTGGTTCTACGTGCGGTTGGATAGCCTTTTCCTCTTGTATCAGAAGTCTGGAAAGTTCTCCATGTACCTCACAATCTTCTTCACCTTCGTCTTCAGCTTGATAGATTGGATTTTTGAAGTTATAAACGGCAATAGAATAATTGTTGTCAATGAGATCCAGAGTGGATGTGGATCTGCAAATGTGTGTGTGTGCACGTAAGGTCACATGGCTATTTGAAAATGCAATAAAGTAAAAGAAAGACAAGGAGCGAAGAACTTGAATGTAAAATTGTCCAATGTTTTCATTAAATGAGCATATGATATATGAAATGACAACCCTTAATTAATGGACCATTGTACCCCAGGCAAGGAGCAAGGTTTAAAGTCATTGTTTTAGGAAATTATACAGACAAACTTCTTAAAGGAATAAAAACAGGAAACAACAATTACTCCTGGCTGAAGGAGACTGAGATGAAGTATTTGGCCTTCCAGTTATTGTGTTCGCCGTCAGTAGTTGGGAATATCCAGTCGTCTAAGTCATCATCACTATCAGTGTCTTCAAGAGCATTGACTTAATTGTTGCTAATACGAAGATGTGGTCCTCCAGCACAAACACGTTGAACTACTTTCCGAGCCTTTAAAGTGAAACCAAATCCAAACTTGTTAGACTTTTAGGGGATATCAGGAAGTTGTCCCCAGATAGTGCAACCTACATCTTCTATAACAGCCCTAGCATCCTTTAGAGAGGCCATTCTTGGTTTGTCCTTGGAAATCTTAGGAATATCAAGAATAACTTTAGCAACAACAATCGTTGGAGGGATTACTTAAAATGCTTGGCAGGGGGTTTCAATGAATTCTCCATCCATTTAGAATTCAAATGGCTGACCATATATTCTTCCTCTCTGCAGACTGTGACAATCTTCGCTTTCACTGGGTACTATAACTTTTTAAGCAATGTAGAGGTAACCGCACATGCCCCATGAATCCATAAGCATCCCAGCAAGCAAGAATAGGTAGGGCAGATATCCATTACATAAAATGTTGAATTGAAGATTTAAGATCCCGCCTTGATCAGAAGATCAACCTCTCCGTGGACCATTCTTTTCGAACCATCAAATGCCCTTACCACAATATCATTGGGTTTCAGCACCAAACTTTAACAGTCCAATCTGTCCAAAGCACCTTTGGGTAAAACATTGAGGGAGGACCGAGTATCTATTAACACATGTGCCAGAGTGGTGCCTTTGCATTCAATAGAGATGTGTAGGGCCTTGTTGTGATTCTTCCCCACCGGAGTTAAATCTGCAATGGAAAAGCCCAAACCATTATCAGCAGTTAGGCTCGCAACACAATTCTCAACTTGATCAACAGTGCTCTCTTGTGGTACACGGGCATTCTTCAGGAATTTCAACAAAGCTTGAGAACGTGCTTCAGAGCATAATAACAAGGACAACATGGATATCTTAGAGGGTGTCTGCCCCAATTGCTCAACTATATTGTAGTCACTTTTACGAATGATCTTCAGAATTTCTTTCATCTCTTGTCTAGATAGGTCTTCAATTGCCACTTCTTTTAAGGGTGCCTCCGTCAGGGTAGGCTCAGTTACTTTCACTTTACCTCGGGCATTGGACGTTGGCCCATCAGCAGGAATGTGAGCAGATGTTGTTGTAGTTTTTGAAGGAGAGATCTCCGGAGAGAAGACCCTTCATGTCCTAGTGACCTTACTAGTTACGGAAATGTTTGTAATTTCAGAATCTTCATTTTTAGTAATCCATGGCTCTTTCTTGACACCCTGATAATAAACTTCTGCCCCATAGTTCCAGGGCACAGCTTTGTCAGAGGAATAGGGGACTAGCCCCGATGTAGTGATGATCAAGGGAGCCACTCTTGGCTCAGCAGGAATCCTTATAGGGCATTTGGAGGTGATCCTAATAGGAGTGTTGGAAATGGTGACTATAAAAACATCTTCAATGCTTTTAGGTAAACTATTCATGGACAGAGTCTTCTCGAACATAATTTCATGGCTATCAATCATGCGTTGAATACCCTTTTTCAGGCACAAACAACGATTAGTTTGGGAAGCACAATTGTAACAATTTTCAAGGCAACCCAGAAATAAACCAGATCTTAACAGATTCTTCTTAATGGTCAATAAGGGAGTAGTCAAATCACTGATGATGGAGACAAAGGAGACATTGTCAATGGAATTGACACCTTTACCATGATTGGGCATGGGATCAATGATCAAATTAGAGGTTTGTGGAGGGTCAAACTCAATCTCCTTGTTGTTAATCAAATCTTGGATCTTTTTTTTTTCATCGCCCAACATTTGTTGGTATATTTGAATGATATGCACATTTCACGTTTGAATTATATTTGGGAGAGGAAGTATTGGAATTTGGATGAGGATCTCATAGTGTTACCAAATCTGCCTTCAATAGATGTTGTAAAGCTTGAGACAATCGCATGTTGATCCTATTGAATAGCCTCCTCGGGGCATCTGGCCTTTTTTGATTGTTTAATTGTTATGGTCGTTGAACTGGGGTCGGGTTTAAAATCAATACCGCTCCTACCGATTGATGACATTCATTCTTGACACGGCTCCTTTGTTCATAAACAACATTAGTTTCTTTCTTACCAACAAATGGTTTCTTTACAGCATTAGAGGTTAAGGCTATTGGGATCTTCCTGTTTTTGATTCCACTTTCAACTCGCTCTCCAGTAAAAGTTAACTCAGTAAACCCTGATGAAGAACTCCCAATCAGCAAGTTAAAGAATGGACCAGTTAAGATGCCCATGAACATGTCCACTAATTATTTGTAAGTCAAAGGGGGTTGCACCCTTCCATCCAGGTCCCTCCATTTCTGGTCATACTCCTTAAAGCCTTCATTTGAACTCATAGTCATATTCTGTAATTGCATGCGGGTTGGTGCGAGGTCAGCATTTTATTGGAATTGTCTGTAGAAGGCAATAACAAATCCTCCCATGTATGGATATTGGTCCCTTCTAGTTGATAGAACCATTCCAACTGTGTCCTAGATAAGCTTTCTTGGAAGAAATGAACCCATAACTTCTTATCAGCGGTGTTAGTTGAATCTTGCAGACATATGACCTTATATGGAGTTTTGGACAGGAGACTCCATCATATTTGGAGAAGGCAGGGACCTTGAATTTGTGGGGAATAACCACCCCAGGGACCAAACCTAAGTCTCTAAAGTACAAACCAGATACTGTTTGGATCTCCACAACCTTAAGTCGGTCTTCCAGCTGTTTGTATTTGTCACCCGCCAGTGAGTACTGCTTATCGGAGTAGTCTTCATCGTTAGAAATATGGTTATTTCCACCACCAGCCCTGGTGCTTCTAACATCCTCTTCTTGATTGTCTTCTTTCTCAGAAGAAGCCTCTTCTATTTGAGCCAGTCGGGCGGGCCCCTTGAACCTTCTTCCCATGTTGAGGATAACAACTTGTTTCTTAGTCTTCTTCTTTGTGAAGAGAAGCGCCATCATCTCTTGTTGTCCTTTGGCTAGGTTGAGGAGAGTCTCTTGGAACTATGCGTGTTGAGTTTGCAGATCTTTGATGGTTTGCTCTAGAGCCATCTTATACTGAAATAAACAGTAAAAAGATGAGGAAACCTGTATCAGAAAACCTTCTTATGAAATGATGCATGACATGCGGATGCAATGTTTTCAAGGACCTTAAGGAATTCTAATTTTCTAGCCAAAACGGAAACAAAAACAACAATTGTATTAATAAGTTCAAAGATTACAACTTCCCCTTGGGCTTATAATGGAAAAGCAAAAAGGGTGTCAAGTGGCACCAAAATGAACTTCTAAAACAAAAGACTCAAGTCTCCCACGGACACTTCCTCTTTGTGTCAATGTAGGCATTCAAGCTTTGCTCCTCGTTAAGTTGCTTGGTGAGCTCCAACATTTTTTCTCGCTTGTGTAGAATCGAGCTTCAAAGGTGTCTCGTTCTCCCTTGAGTTGAATCCACGATTTCTACAATTCTTCGAGATCCATAGGCATGTCAGGATAGAGAATGTTATAAGGAACACCCCCCTCAGTAGTAGGCTCCACAACTATTGGTAGAATAGCTGGATATGGCATCATGAGGTTTTGAGCGTGAACTCACACCCATTTGAGATAAGTCTCCAAAGCAATAGAGTTCTTATACCCCAAAGTCTTGATATCAACCTTGTTTACCATGCCCTAAGCTCGTGCAAACCTTTGACAATAACCTTGGACATCATTCTCATAGTCGAACACAATATGCTGGATAGACGTTTCACGAGGACCATCTCTTCGATCATAACCAAATGGTCGTAGATCCAAAGGAGGGTTATAAGTAATAACTCCCCAAATGCAAGGAGCAGAACATTAGGGAATTCCCCACAGTGGTTAATGATGGTGATTGTTGTACGCCAAAATTTTCCCTCTCATTTCTTAAGACATTTCCTCACGAGGACTTTCAAAAATTCAAGCTTGCACAAGTACAATTGGATTTTCCAGCATCAAGTTAAAGAGGAAACTATTAAAAAAAAGGGCAAAGCAGGTAAAAATAATCTTTTGACAAAATTGGAGAAAAAACAAGTTTACTTCGATTTACAAGGCTTCGATTGGTCTTTGGTCTCCTTCATGCCTCCTTCGGTCCATAAGACAATGGCATCCTTTGTGCCTCCTTCGATCCATAAGGCAACTCCTTCCTTTTGCATGCTTCTATCCACAAGGAAAAAGGTTTCCTTCAAAGAAACTAGCTTCGATCCAGGGCAGGCAACGCCTATCTTTATACAAGCCTCATTTGGGCATTTAGGCTTCCTGCATACATCCTTCGATTGCACCATTTCCATCCTATATGATTGTGTTGGTGCCCATGGAAATAACCTCCTACATACAAGCTTCGATTAAACTATTAGCCTTACATGTTTTCTTGGTTCATAATGCAATGTTTGCCTACATGTCTGTTTTGATTGGACATTTGATGCTTGTATACCTGTTTCGATTGGACATGCTTCAATTGGACAAACAACTCCTTCCATGCTTGTTTTGAATTCAACTTCACATCTCCATCGAATTCACCTTCAGCATTGGCCTCCTACATGAGGTACAAGGAAAGTGCCTCCTGCATGCCTGGCTGCACAAGGCAATGGCTTCCCTTCATGCTAGCACCCATAAAGCAAGTGGCCTCCTGCATGCAAGCTTCGATTGGAGAAATGACTCCTTACATGTTTGCTTTGATTCACAAAGCAACGACTCCTTATAATGTTTATTTCGATCCAGGAAGCAAAGGCTTCTTTCCT
This sequence comes from Vicia faba, assembly GCA_948472305.1. Classification (NCBI taxonomy): domain Eukaryota; kingdom Viridiplantae; phylum Streptophyta; class Magnoliopsida; order Fabales; family Fabaceae; genus Vicia; species Vicia faba. The sequence goes on along the minus strand of OX451736.1, from coordinate 1,368,850,265 downwards.
GCCTGTTTCAAATCACAAGGCAGGAACTTCCCTCATGCGTTGTCTTTCATACTAGTTTCGAATGAACAATATCTCCCCTTGAAATAGCTACTTCGATTCCACCCTTGAAAATCTTCAACACACAATGACACACAATTGTTGGCCCATTCGAAGGACCTGCAAGACATACCTGGATGTTCCATTCGAAGGACATATCTTGGTGACCTATTCAAGGGGCACACATTTGGCCCCTTCAAAGGATACATAAAAAGGCTTCGAAAGACACTTTGATTTGAAACCTTGAGCTGCTACCCTGGGTGCTCCGGGATTTGAAGGGAAGAAACAAAGGTGGTGTTTCTAGTGCTGGATTCGAAGGCCAAGAAGAGTGAAGTTTTTGCTTGTTATTTCTGGATTCTAAGGAAAATAACAGGTGTAATGTTTCTTTGTTGGATTTGAAGGAAAGAACAAAGTGTGGGGTTTCTTCTGGATTCGAAAGGGAAAAGAAACAAGTGTTGTGTTTCTAGTGTTGTATTCGAAAGGGATAGGAATAAAGGTATGGTCTTTTGATTTTGGGTTTGAGAATGTGTTAAGTGTTGGATGGTTGTCACACAATCAAAGTTTCCAGCTATCAAAAACCTCTGGATGTGTTGTCCAACCCCTTAGACGTGTTATGGAGCCTCTTATTTATAGATGATGTTGGCTGAGGTTTAGGAGGGAAAACAAAATAATTTGAACAAATTGATTAAACTGTCTTTGTAGCTTTCGAGGGGAAGTATTTGTATGCCAAATTGGTGCAAAAACAGGAGCAGTGTAGCAAGACTACTGTGCAGCAGTTTTGGAGTGTTACGGCCAGTGCATCAGGCTTGTTTCCAATCAAAGTGTCTTTCGAATGGGCCCTTTTTATGCATCCTTCGAAGGGGCCAAATGTGTGCCCCTTGAATGGATCACCAAGATATGTCCTTCGAATGGAACATCTAGGTATGTCTTGCAGGTCCTTCGAATGGGCCAACAATTATGTGTCATTGTGTGTTGAAGATTTTAAAGGGTGGAATCAAAGAAATCCATTTCAAAGGGAGATATTGTCCATTCGAAATTAGTATGAAAATAGCCAATGCATGAGGGAAGTTCCTGCCTTGTGATTTGAAACAAGCAGGAAAGAAGCCTTTGCTTCCTGGATCAAAACAAACACTGTAAGGGGCCATTGCTTTGTGAATCAAAGCAAACATGTAAGAGGTCATTTCTTCAATCAAAGCTTGCATGTAGGAGGCCACTTGCTTTGTGGGTGCTAGTATGAAGGGAATACATTTCCTTGTGCAGGCAGGCATGCAGGAGGCCCTTGCCTTGTACCTCATGTAGGAGGCCAATGCTGAAGGTGGATTTGAAGGAGATGCGAAAGTGAATTTGAAACAAGCATGGGGGAGTTATTTGTCCAATTGAAGCTTGTCCAATTGAAACAGGTTTACAAGTATCAAATGTCCAATCCAAACAGGCATGCAGGCAACCATTGCATTGTGAACCAAGCAAACATGTAAGGCCAATAGTGCAATCGAAGCTTGCATGCAGGAGGTTATTGCCATGGGCACCAACACAATCATATAGGATGCAAAAGGAAGGAGTTGCCTTATGGATCGAAGGAGGCACAAAGGATTCCATTATCTTATGGATCGAAGGAGGCATGAAGGAGACCAAAGTCCAATCGAAGCCTTGTGAATCGAAGTAAACTTTTTTTCTCTCCAATTTTGTCAAAAAGATTATTTTTATCTACTTTGCCCTTTTTTAACTGTTTCCTCTTTAACTTGATGCTGGAAAATCCAATTGTACTTGTGCAAGTTTGAATTTTTGAAAGTCCTTATGAGGAAATGTCTTGAGAAATGAGAGGGTAAATTTTGGGGTATAACAGCTGCCCCTGTTCAATCTTCTTAAACCTGGAGAGTTATATTGGCGAATCTGACATTCGTGACTTGAATGTGGAAGATGATTGAACACTAGAGTGCCTAGAAATTTGCACTCAATGATGTGGTGGTGGGTTTCGTAGGGAATGGGCTTAAAGATGCCATTTGTAGAGTTGTCGGAGATGGGCTTATAAATGCCATTCAAAAGTGATTGTTGACAAAAAATTAGACTTAGTCTAAGCTGGACTTCAACTGGAAAAGAATCAGAATAAATCTTTGATTGATTTAAACTGAACCAGAAGAAACGTCTACCAGAACGTAATCGGGATAAACCATTGATCGATTTAAAATGAACCAGTAGAGGTCTTGGATAATCTTTAACTGGAAAATAATCAGAATAAATCTTTAGAGTGATTTAATAGAACCAGGGAAAGTGTCCACTAAAAAGGAATCAAAATAAACCATTGATCGATTTACACTGAACCAACAGAGGTCTTGAATAATCTTTAACTGAGAAAGAATCAGAATAAATATTTGGAGAGATTTAACTGAACCAGAGAAAGTGTCTACCAGAGTGGAATCAGAATAAACCATTGATCAATTTACACTGAACCAGCAGAGGTCTGAATAATCTTTAACTGGAAAAGAATTAGAATAAATCTTTGGAGTGATTTAACTTAACCAGAGAAAGTGTCTACTGGAATGGAATCAGGATAAACCATTGATCAATTTAAACTGAACCAGCAGAGGTCTGAATAATCTTTAACTGGAAAATAATCAGAATAAATCTTTAGAGTGATTTAATAGAACCAGGGAAAGTGTCCACTGAAAAGGAATCAAAATAAACCATTGATCGATTTACACTGAACCAACAGAGGTCTTGAATAATCTTTAACTGAGAAAGAATCAGAATAAATATTTGGAGAGATTTAACTGAACCAGAGAAAGTGTCTACCAGAGTGGAATCAGAATAAACCATTGATCAATTTACACTGAACCAGCAGAGGTCTGAATAATCTTTAACTGGAAAAGAATTAGAATAAATCTTTAGAGTGATTTAACTTAACCAGAGAAAGTGTCTACTGGAATGGAATCCGGATAAACCATTGATCAATTTAAACTGAACCAGCAGAGGTCTGAATAATCTTTAACTGGAAAAGAATCAGAATAAATATTTGGAGCGATTTAACTGAACCAGAGAAAGTGTCTACCGGAACGGAATCAGAATAAACCATTGATCGATTTACACTGAACCAGCAGAGGTCCTGAATAATCTTTAACTCGAAAAGAATCAAAATAAATCTTTGGAGCGATTTAACTGAACCAGAGAAAGTGTCCACCGGAACAAAATCAGAATAAACCATTGATCGATTTACACTGTACCGGCAGAGGTCTTGAATAATCTTAAACTGGGAAAGAATCAAAATAAATATTTGGAGCAATTTAACTAAACCAGAGAAAGTGTCTACTGAAACGGAATCAGAATAAACCATTGATCAATTTACACTGAACCAGCAGAGGTCAGAATAATCTTTAACTGGAAAAGAATCAGAATAAATCTTTGGAGCAATTTAACCGAACTAGAGAAAGTGTCTACCAGAACAGAATCAGAATAAACCATTGATCGATTTACACTGAACCAACAAAGGTCCTGAATAATATTTAACTGGAAAAGAATTAGAATAAATCTTTGGAGCGATTTAACTGAACCAGAGAAAGTGTCTACCAGAACAGAATCAGAATAAATCATTGATTGATTTACACTGAACCAGGAGAGGTCCTGAATAATCTTTAACTGGAAAAGAATCAGAATAAATCTTTGGAGCGATTTAAGTGAACCATAGAAAGTGTCCACTAGAACAGAATCAGAATAAACCATTGATCAATTTACACTGAAATAGTAGAGGTTTTGAATAATATTTAACTGGGAAAGAATCAGAGTAAATCTTTGGAGCAATTTAACTTAACTAGAGAAAGTGTCTACCAGAACGGAATCAGAATAAACCCTTGATCGATTTACACTGAACCAGCACAAGTCTGAATAATCTTTAATTGGAAAAGAATTAGAATAAATATTTGGAGCTATTTAACTGAACCAGAGAAATGGTCTACCAGAATGGAATTAGGATAAACCATTGATTAATTTAAACTGAACCAACAGAGGACTGAATAATATGTAATTAGAAAAGAATCAGAATAAATATTTGGAGCAATTTAACTGAACTTGAGAAAGTTTCTACTGGAACGGAATCAAAATAAACCATTGATCAATTTACACTGAACCAACAGAGGTTCTGAATAATCTTTAACTGGAAAAGAAACAAAATAAATATTTGAAGCAATTTAACTGACCCAGAGAAAGTGTCTACCCGAACCGAATCAGAATAAACCATTGATCGATTTACACTGAACCAGTAGAAGTCTTGAGGAAGTACTCGTCATGTAGATAGTCACCTCGTCATGTTTCAGGAATTGATCCATAATCAGTTTGTTCACAGATAGTTGTCCAGTCTTGTTTCAGGTATTAATCTAGAACTGAGAAGTAACCTGGGTAGGGTTGCTTCATGATGAGTCTGTGTTAAACTACATCTGGAAATGTATGAGAAGGAACCTAGGTAGGGTTGCTTCATGATGAGTCCATGTAAAACTTCATCTAGAAATGTATGAGAAGGAACCTGGGTAGCGTTTCTTCATCATGAGCCGGTGTAAAACATCATCTGGAAATGTATGAGAAGGAACCTGGGTAGGGTTGCTTCATGAAGAGTCTGCGTAAAACTTCATCTGGAAATGAATGAGAAGGAACCCGAGTAGGTTTGCTTCATGATGAGTCTGTGTAAAACTTCATCTGGAAATGTATGAGATGAAACCTGGGTCAGGTTGCTTCATGATGAGTCCGTGTAAAACCTCATCTAAAAATGTATGAGAAGGAACCTGGGTAGGGTTGCTTCATGATGAGTCCGTGTAAAACTTCATCTGGAGATGTATGAGAAGGAACTTGGTTAGGGTTGTGTGATACGGTGGGTGAATTGATTTGGGTGTTTTGCGTTTGATCGTAAATGTTACGCATAGCAAGAGTCGCCACCGACTTTTCTATTATCCAAAAGGAAAGGTGAAAAAGCACATGAAAGACCTTTGAGATTGTTTCTTGAGTTTGGGGGGTAGATTATGAAAAGGGAAGGTATTAGCACCCTTTTCATCCATGATTTTTCATGGGATCTTATTTACTTACTAGATCACTTACTTTTGTTTGAAATTGTGCTTTGTGTGGTTTTGAAAGTATTTTTTAAAAGAGGCCATTGTTTAGGCAAACTTTGTAATGATTATCGTTCGTAAGAATATATATAAAGTGTTTGATCTTTTGAAAATGTTTTCAAGTTTTGAAAGATGTTTTGAAAGTGTTGGTGTTTGTTTTTGAAAATAGAAAGGATGCTTTTTTTTTTTGAAATGGAGCAAGTAACTAGGAACAATCTACCTACTCAAAAGTCTTTCATGTTCATTCCCTTTTTCCTTTGACATTGTTATCTTACCATTGATTTGGTAAATAACCCTATATTTGGATGTAAAAGGGATGGGCGTGGGTCATCGTATAACCGTGATTAGCAATGTTGCAAGGTATCTTAGCACTTTTCTTTAGGGACTAAGATCATTTTGAAAAGCAACTTTTGATAGCTTCATCGAGGGACTATGATCTTGTATTTTGCTTGTATTTGCTAAGATACCTCAAATGCATAATATAGTCATTTTTGTAAGGCAACCAAGTGGATTTACCCTAGGGGTGCTTGTGTGCAAGTGTATTGATTTTCATGCTTTGTTTTTGTCTTGATTAGGGTTTGCTATTTTATTGGTTTTAGTCTTTCCATACAAAACCCTAATTACTAGCATTTGTATATAAAGCGATAAATTGCGGAATTTAAAATTACTACGCTATTACTTCATTTAGGGGAGGGGTGTACAAATTACAAATGGGGATTTTGCAAGAAAATTAAACCTAAATAATCTATTACAACCATATTGAACATGTACAAATAATTGAATAAATAGTAATATATAAATACAAGAATATAAAAAGAGATGATTTTTGTTTGGTTTTCATAAAAAAGGGTTTAACCTAAACCTAATTAAAAAATGATTAGTTAAAATTAAAATAAAATTCACTTAAACTAGTTGTGAAAGGAAATTAAATTAAAAAAAGATTTTTAGGGTTTTTATGAAGAAAAAAGGGTTTTAAGTTAAATAATAATAAAAAGTAAAAATTAAATAATTAAAAGAAAACTAAATTCTAAGAAAATAAAATAATTATTAAACCTAAATCTAAATATTTAATCATTTAAAAGAGAAATTAATTTGTTAAAAGAAAATGTTTTTAATATTTTTGTTTTATAAGAAAATAAAATGAATAAGAGTAAATAAAATATTTTTTGATTTTTCATGATTAATGAAAATAATAATAATAATAATAATAAATAAAAATAATTGAAGAAAAAAGAAAATAAAATAAAATATAACAATTAAAGTCAGGGGGGTTAAAAAATAGAAATGGTGGTTAACAGTAGTAAAAGGGGCGCTAGGCCCAAAAGTATGTTTTTTGTTCAAGTCAGAAAAAATAAAAATAAAATAAATGGGCTTGTGTCAAAAAGCAAATAGGGGGTGAGAAGCCAAAAACAATGCTCCAGGCCCAAAAAAAATCAGTGCCCTCTAGTGATCCAGTGTGGGCAGCCTTGAAGGGTGCATCATGGGGACGTGCATGTGAGGTGTTGGATTTAATGGCTTGGCTGATCTGATGGTAATGGATAAAGGCACATGGTACACGCGCTGGCTTGGTTTGCATTGAACCTGAAATAAGAAAAAGTGAAAAAACAAAAGGGTACCATTGGGGCTCGAACCCAGGTCCCTATAGTCACAGGCGCGCGCTTCTACCACTAGGGTGGCTATACATCCATTTATTAATACAAAACCATAAATATATATTTGAAACACATTCCTAGGCTTGTATCATCTTCAACCTCGCGTCAGACCATTCAACACAAATTTTGAAATTGTTTTCTCTCTCATTTCTCAACCATTTTCAAAAGTACAAACATGAAAGTTGCTGGAAATTTCATCATCAATCCAACTATGTAAATAACTTAAGCCAACAGTCAAAGACGAGTGATAATTTTTCTGGCCCTAATTTAAAACCTAAAAATTTCAGAAACTTCAACTCTAAAATTCTCTAAGCTCAGACCATATAAATGAAAACTATGGATATGTACAGCTTCGTGGCAATGATATCTACATTTTATCTTCACAAATTAGAATCAAATGATGCTTGTATGAAGAGATAGAAGTTTTAAAACTTACCTCTTGCAGCTAGAGTCGTGTATGGAGTTTGAGCAACCTTTGAGATGGCCTGATGATTTCTGTAGCTTGCCTAGACCTCCTTGAGTCTGTTCCAACTCCTACTTTGCTTTGAGTATGGCTGAAACTCCCAACTCAAGTCAAGTTGCAAGCTTCAGTTTTTAAAATGGTGGATGGTGATGGAGGGGTTACAGTCAGAAAACAGGGGCCTGGATCATTTTGATATGATGTATATTAAGTGTTTGGATGGTTAAAACTCAATACGCACGAGTGGATTTGGAAATGGCTATGTGAGGTTCAAAACTATCAAGTTATGGCAGATTCTGAGTTGCAGAGTGCTTGGGAGTGTTTTGGGGTCCTTGAAATCATGTGTTATGTTGCAATAGACTTGTGTATATGTATGGAAAAGGTTAGAGATAAAATGCACTCAAGGTTTCTGAGTTCTAGCATTCTGGCTCTATAACTTGCTTTTGAAGAAGAGTGAGAAGACAAGTCTCAAAGTGTTGTACAAGCATGGTCTAAGTTGGTAGAGGCCTTAGATATGTTGCTTTTGGTTTTGACTTTGCTTGTGTGCAGAGAAAACAATTGAGAGGCTCAAGAAGTTGACAATTGCAAAAGTAATGCTTTATCAAAATGGAAATGGCAACTTTGTGCCATAAATGGAAATCTAACTTGGATAAAGTCGCAAGTGCTTGGATTAAAGCTCTAACAGTTGTGTAAACATTTAATTATGGAGTGACAAACAAGTTTGAGGCCTGCAAAGCAAAGATTATGCAGCCTAGGCTTGGATTTGAATTTTTGTTCATCATGAAATGGCTTGTAATTTAAGTTTGAAAATCCTAACTTCATCTCTTCGATTCTCCTTGCTCACAAATGATCTCAAGGAGTTCCTCGACATTTTGGAAAGCTTGTAATGTGCTATACAACCCCTCTTTGAATCACTTTTTAAAATTACCCTTGGAACTATATTAAAAAGTGCCATGAATTTAGGTCAAAATCCTGACCAAAACCAGGGCAAAATTTCACTAAGTGTTCAATTTCAAGGCCATGACTTTATGAATTAATAACTTGAGATATAATCACTTTTAGAAGAAGTTTTGTAAAGAAATGTTTTAGATATCATGGATATCTACAACATTCATGTTGAAAGTTTCTTCTTAATCATCTTGCATCATGGTGAAAAATTTGCTCAAAGTTGTGAAAAACATGAAGTTTTAAACACTTAGATATCTTGACTTTTTGATTTCTTGATGAATAAGTTTCATATTTTGATGTTTTGATGAATTGTGATCTTTGACATTGGATTTTGACCAAAAAGTCAAAGTTTGACTTTTCAGTGTATAGTTGACTTTTGATCAGTTGACTGAAAATTCACTATCAATCCAATTGATCTTGTGTAATGTTTTGGGTCATGTCATTAGGTCAAAATTATTCAATTGAACTCTTGAGATCATGCTTCAAGCCAATTGACCATTTGCTAGGTCAAAAATCAGAAATTCCTTTTCCTCAGTCAAAACCCTAATTTTGACCATTTTGCCCTTTTGATGATTTGATCAAAATGCTTGAGGAATTATAGTCCAAACTTGATGAAATGATACATATGAGTTTATAATGTTGATGTGGATAAAAAATTATCAATTTTGACTGTAAATTGGCCAAAGTTGACTTTTTCCCCAATACAACTGATTTTTAGGTCAACTGCTCAATTGATTGAGCAAAAATGTGATCCAAGGCTTGAAACTTGATGAGTGATCTTGGGGGTCCATAATGATCCATGAAAGTCATATGAAGCATTGAAAGTTCAATTATCCTTGTGCAATCTCAAAACCTAATTTTGGTCATCAATGCTTAAGGAGGTGTCTTGAGTTGATCAACCCTAGTGTAGACTTGAACCAAGAGAGATCTTTGTAAGAAAATTTTTGGTAAGTGAGAGGGAAAATTTTGGGGTACAACGGGTTGCTTCATGATGATTCCATGTAAAACTTCATCTGGAAATGTATGAGAAGGAACCTGGGTAGGGTTGCTTCATGATGAGTCTGTGTAAAACTTCATTTAGAAATGTATGAGAAGGAACCTGGGTAGGGTTGCTTCATGATGAGTCTGTATAAAACTTCATATGTAAATGTATGAGAAGGAACTTGGGTAGGGTTGCTTCATGATGAGTCCGTGTAAGACAGTATCTGGAAATGAGAAGGAACCTGGGTGGGGTTGCTTCAACTTGTCGAGTAGATAGTTGTCCTGTCTGGTTTCAGGTATTTAATCTCTGACCTTAGAAAGAAAGATAGTTTTCCTAGCTTGTTATAGGTATTAATCTTCAATCTGTTCATGTAGATAGATTTCCTGGCTTGTTACAAGTATTAATCTACAGTCAATCGTTCACAGATAGTTGTTCTGGCTTGTTACAAGTATTAATCTGGAACTTGTTTTTGTCGAAAATTGTTGACGATAGTTATCTGTTGATTGATATTTCCTGAAAAGGTAAAGAGTCAACTATATGCAATGTCATGATGTATGAAATGCATGGTGTAATGATATTCTCAAAATAAATGGGATTTTGTTGTATGCATTTATCATGTATATAATATGATGCATGAATGTGAGGTATTGATGGAATGTATCTTTGTCTTGGAAAATAAATCCTTGACAAATGTTAGGGAGTTTTGGGAAGTTGAATCTTGGATTTCCGTTAGGGATGAAGAGTATGCCCCTCTCCAGACCTTGTTTTAGAATGTTTCCGCTGGGGATTCCCGTCTTGTTGTTTCAAGAGAGCTCCGCTAGGTAATGTTGATTTAGCTTGAGAAGAAAACTTTGTGGGGAGGGTTGATTCCTAATCGGGGAAAGGAATTCAGAAGTTTAGTTGTCCGTTGCTCTATCAGGGAGTTATCTATTGATGGAAGAGGAAGGAAGGTAACAACTTGTTGGGGATAAAGAAGTTAATTGTTATCTGGTTGTCTCTTAGGCTTTGCAGCAACTCACCGGGGATTGTAGAAAATGTCTATTGGGGAAGAGGGGTTGTGGCCCCTTGATTTGTGATAGTTGGAGAGGCAAACTCAAGCTGGGGAATCTGTAGTTTTTTGGGGATATAAACCCTATTGCCAATCTGCTGGAGAGGTGTTTTCCTTAAACAGAACTCCTCGAGTATTCTTGAGATTAACTCAGTTGGGGAGAAGTTTTCAGAGGTTAAAACTCTAGCTGGGGATTGCCTGGATCCAACTTTATGGGGATATCCATGAATTCGGCCTAGAGTGGTTTGTACCCTTATCCATGAAGACTATTCAGTGGGGATAACCTTATAGAGATGACTCTATGGGGACTTGATTGTTGAACACCCTATGAAAAGGACTTTGTGGATATTTGTCTTGCCCCTAATTTTGTTTGATTGTAGCACTACCAGAAAATGTTTTCTTGGTCGTATGTGACCCTTTGCTGGAATTCATGTTCAATGCCCCAAATGATTCAGATACAGACCTGCCCCAGGTTATTCAACATTTCTTGAGATATTTCTTGGAATCTCGACTTGACTGCCCCCAAACAATATGTACAGTGACATGTCATGCCTCCTTGCTCATAGGAGAGTTTGTCGTTGGAAGTATCTTCCCACTTGAAGTGATCCTATTCACTGAGAGAGTTTTTGTTTGCTGGATATTCATCATGTGAATTTCTCCGTTATCAAACAATTAGCCATATCAAACAGCGATATTCAAAATAATGTAAAGTTTATGCTTGTCTTGAAGTTTTAAAAATGCGTTTTAGCAAGTAAAGAGAATTTTGTAAGAATGTGAATTCAACTTAGGATTTGCAATAAGCCTTACAGGAGTCAGGATACCTTTTGTAACAATATGCTTTCGAACTAACCCATGCTTCAATTAGGACTTTTGAAGGGTTATAACATGGCTTGGTTCACGGTTTAAGAAACAAAGGATAAGCCTCAAAGTGTATTTGTATCCGCCCGTTCTTCGCGATGTTCTTCAGTCCTAAACTCAATTAATTGTGTGGCGTGAACTCTAATTGATTATGAAATGACGTTTTGGTGATGGTTCGGACAAGTTAAGTTTGTCAGAAGGCAGTCATTTTTGCAATGTTTTTCATGTTGTCGAGGACTTGTAGCATCCTCCTTTTGATTTGTTATCCCGGATTTCTGTTTGACTATTCTTGTCTTGAGAATACAGTCGGCGGAATGCCCCAGTTTTTTTTCTTAAGTCTCCTTCATAGGTTTTAACTTAGCGGGATTTTCTTTTTGAGAGATAATGATTTCCTATGTGATAGGGAACCATCGCCGTCTTTTGATTTCAGAGGAATGTTTTTTATTTCATTCGTTGTGTACAAAGTGAAAGTTTGCAACCGAATGCGCATTTGAATTAACTGAGAGACTATCCTGCACCAAGTTTTGATTAAAGGTTTCAATTTGTGTAAAAAAGTAAACTCCTACTTATTTGTCTCAAATGGGTTGGCTAGGGATTATCTTTCTTATAACTCCAGTGTTTAGGAATTGAAATAACGCATGTACATCGTCAGCAAGGTCTGTCTAAAAGCACACTGTATGAGATTATGACATTGTTTTCGTCATCCTCCCTCTAAAGGTTTGTAACTTTTGAAATAAGAGTTGAATATCATAAATGGAGTAAAAATCATAGTTTAAATAGAGTGAAAATGAATGGATTGATTCAATACAAACATATTTAATGCATTAATGAGAATAACCAAAGTCTGACATAAAGATAAGTGTTTAAGCAAACAAAGAAATTACAACTGAAAATTCAAATAAATAGAAGATTTCTTCGCATAGACCATCACTTCATATGGATGCCCTTGAGGGGTGATAGAAGAGCTCCAGTTGACCATCTTGTGTAAGCTTCAACACTTCTTCGTCGATTAGGTCTTAAATATTGTTTTTCAACGTCCAATAGTTATCAGTATTGTGCCTCGGGCTGTTGGAGTGATATGCACACCTTTCGTTGGGATGGTAACTAGGAGCGTAGTATTAGGATTCCGAGGAGGATCCTTCAATTTGACCAAATTCAAATTCAACATGTGTAGCAAGACTTGCGACATTGGCATGTTGAGTTTGGTATATTGCCTATTGGATGCAACCCACTTACACCAATTACCTTGTTGTTGTTGGTGGTGAGGTTGTTGATGGGCATGTGACTTGGAAGCAATTTGGAAAGGTCTGCTCTCTGCTAAACCGAATTCTTGTCTCATGGGAGGCTGATTAAAGACTTGATCTCCAGTCTTGACTGTTTGTTTCATACGGTTGCATCCATCTTGATGAAGTTTGTTGACGAGGACCCTTAGCTCTTCTTGTCCCTGGGCCAAGTTTTGGATGAGAGCCATCTGGCCCACCATCTGCCCCATCATCTAGACCTTCATTGTGGCTATCTTAGTTTGTATCCGTTCCAATTGGTCATCCTTGTTGTATTCGAGATTCTTCATGGTCATGCCCCTAGTGAGGAGTGCTATCACTTCTTCTTGCCCCTTGGATAAGATCAAGAACATTTCTTGAAGTTGAGCATTTTGAGTCTGAATGTCCTTGATAGTCTGTTCTTGAGCCATCTCGGCTGAAATAAATTGTAAGCAGATGAGAGATCTGTGTGGGGAAAGCCTGTCATGATATGATGCATGGTATGTGGATGCAATATTTTCAAGGACTTGAAGATTTAAGTTTGTTTTGGACAAAAAAAAGGGATAAATCATCAATTGTATTGATAAGTTTAGATTGATTACAACCATGCCTCTTAGGCTTACAATGGAGGAAATAAAGCAAAATAAACTCCTAATACAATAAGGTCGAACGCATCCTCTTTGGCGCTATGCAAATGTTCAAATTTCGCTCTTCATGAAGCTATCTCGTAAGCTTTAAATCCTTCTTTTCACTCACGTAGAACTAGGCTTCGAAGATGTCTCGTTCTTCCTTCAGCTGGACCCAACCTCTTTGCAAATCTTCAAGAGAAGTAGGCATGAAGGATGAAGGATGGCAGGGTATGGCATACCGAGTCCTTGAGCACGAGTTCGTATCCACTTATGATAAGGTTCCAAATGAATGGAGTTCTTACGCCCCAATGTCTTTCTATCCACTTTGTTTATAATTCTCCAAGCTCATATGAACCTTTGACGGTAGCCTTGGTTTTCGCCCTCATAGTCGAATACCAAACCTTGGATGAGTGCATCGTGAGGACCATCTCTTCGTGCATACCCAAATTTTCATAATGCAAGAGAAGGGTTATAGGTGATACCTCCCCTAATTCCTAATAGTGCTACATTAGGGAATTCCCCACAATGGTCAATGATGGTAGTGTCCTCCAAGGATCGAGAACACCAATAAATTTCAGAGTGTGTGAGTGACATTATCCTTTGAGACCATGTCAAGCCTTGCTCATTCTTCAACGTTGATCGAGGTAGGTGCGAAGTGAACCACCTAGAGAGTAAATGAATGAAACACAAAAGAGTACCTCTTTTCTTCATTCTATGAGTGTGGAAACAATGTAAAATGTCTCCAAGCAAAGTAGGTATAGGATTACGAGAGAGGAACACCTTGATGGCATTCGCATCTATGAATTGGTCCGGATTAGGAAATAGAACCAAACCATAGATTAGGAGGGCCAAGACATCTTCAAAAGCTTTAAAATCCATATCCTCCCAGAAAGAACGAGCTTTCTCTAACAGAAACTTGGCTAAGAAACCTTTAACTCTACTTCTTGTTTCCTAATTTGTTATGATGTCGACTCTCTTTAAATGTAAATCTTAGGCGATGACTTCAGGCTTTAGAATCTCCTCTAAACCGGTGAACGGTATTTGATCGAGCACGGGCACTCTTAACATTTGAGAGAAATCTTCTAACATAGGAACCAACTGATAGTCAGGAAAGGTGAAGCAATGATGCATGGGATCAAAGAATTGGAAGAGCACACACATCATTTCTTCTTAGAAGTTTGAGGTAGCCAGGGCGAGAAGTCGACCATATTTCTTGGTGAAGGGAGAGTATCCAGGCACCCTTGATGTTAATTCTTGGAGTTGAGGATGTGCTTTCACGAAGTTGACTCGGATGGTATTCCTTCAAATAGGATTCATGGCCTACAAAACAAAACAATGATAAATTCCTAAATCCTTGAAATGGTTAGTGAGAATGCTTATGATGTTATGATGTCATGATTTTATGTACAAGTATGCAAAGCAAGCAAGTTGTTATGTACAAATAATCATATACACACAAAGCAGACAAGTCCTTAGGTTTAGGATTGCATGGAATTTGCAGGTAAGTACCCTCTTGAAGTTTAGTTGGCTCAACCTATCCTAGTAATAGTAATCGGGTTCTAAGGGATCTCAATATCACTGACCTTTCTTTTAGGCATTGTCTCAGCATAATTAATCTTTTCTTGCGGCTGAGATATCCCAATAGTCTGGTCTCAATGAGTGTAGTATCGAGTATCAACCAATTTTCAGCTTTCCATTGAAACCGGCTATCTCACTACTTCCGAATGACCGAGTTGTTCAATTAAGGTTCTAAGTTCAGTTAGTGCTTTATGATGCCGCTCAACGGCCCCATATTCTCCTCGATTCAACACAAGGGATACTGGTACCAATAAATGCATCACAATAACATAGCCATTGCTTCAAACATATATGTATATGCCGTATAGTCTCCACAATCTATTGCTACTTACCTAAAAGGTACCCCAGATCCGGGTGGAGGATCAAAGCCCAAACAAGGAACCATAATGTAAAGCATGCAAGTCAAACAAAGAAAGCAATTAAAGGTGATCTAGCCCTAAGGTAACCCCACTTTTAAGTTTTATACCCAGCTGAGTCGTCAGTTCTGTAACACGGTGGGAGAACTAACTTGGTTATTTTGCGTTTGATCGCTATTGTTGCGGATAACATGAGTCACCACCGACATTTTTCTTTTATCCAATAAGGAAAGGTTGAAAAGAACAGGAAAAACCTTTCGAGATTATTTTCTTGAGTTCGAGGGGCAGGTTATGAAAAGGGAAGGTGTTAGCACCCTTTTCATTCGTAGTTTTCTACGGGCTCTTAGTTGCTTGCTAGATCACTTGCTTTTATTTGAAAATGTGCTTTGTGGTGTGGGTTTGAAAATATTTTGAAAAAAACGTCTTTGTAATGATTCACATCTCTATAAGAATGCGTACAAAGTGTTGGTTTTGAAAATAGTTCAAATAAATATTTGTTGTGGAATTTGTTTTTGAAAGTGATTTTGAAAAGTGTCTTTGTAATGATTCTCGTCTCTATAAAGAATGCGTAGAAAGAACTTTGTCTTTTGAAAATGTTTCAATTGAAAGTGTTGGTGTGGAAAAATGTTTTTGTTATGAGCAAACGAGCAATTATGAGCATCCTACCTACTCAAAAGGTCTATGTTCTTTTCCTCCTCATTTAGATGTTGATATCTTACCATTGATTTGGTGAGTAGCCCCATCGTTGGATGTGAAGGGATGGGCGCAGGTCGTTTAAATAGTCATAGAAGGCAACTTATGAGATGTTTTAGCAATTTTCATTTACAGACTAGATTGTTTACCAAAGGAAACATTGAGGGTCATCGAGGGACTACAATCTTTTATCGAGGGTCTTTGCTAAAACGCCCATATTCGAGGGACATGACTATTTTCTGAGGCAACAAGATAGGTTACCCTAGAGGTGCATGTGTGTGAATAATGTGTTTGATTTGCATGCATTTAGTCTTTGTTTAGGGTGGTCTACTTGTTGATTTTATCTTGCCATACACCCTAATTACTAGCATTTTGTATAAAGCAATAAAAAATGGAGAAAGTAAATATCCTAAACTATTACAACCATATTGAATAGCTAGAAAATATAAAGACAAAACAAAATAAAGGAAAGGAACACAAGTTCTTCGATCAGGAAAGGAACACAAGTTCTGGGTGCATTATGCATTATCGAAGAACTTGTTTTCCTTTCTTTTATTTTGTTTTGTATTTATATTTTCTTCTATTCAATATGGTTGTAATAGTTTAGGATATTTACTTTCTGCATTTTTTATTGCTTTATAAAAAAATGCTAGTAATTAGGGTGTATGGTAAGATAAAATCAACAACTAGACCACCCTAAACAAAGACTAAATGCGTGCAAATCAAACATATTATTCACACACATGCACTTCTAGGGTAATCTCACTTGTTGCCTCGGAAAATAGTCATGTCCCTCGAATATGGGCGTTTTAGCAAAGATCCTCGATAAAAGATCGTAGTCCCTCGATGTTGCCTTCGGTAAATGATCTAGTCCCTAAATGAAAATTGCTAAAACGTCTCATAAGTTGCCTTCTATGACTATTTAAACGATCCGCGCCCATCCCTTCACATCCAACGATGGGGCTACTCACCAAATCAATGGTAAGATAACAACATCTAAATGAGGAAGAAAATAACATAGACCTTTTGAGTAGGTAGGATGCTCATAATTGCTCGTTTTCTCACAACAAAAACATTTTTCCACACCATCACTTTCAATTGAAACATTTTCAAAAGACAAAGCTCTTTGTACGCATTCTTATAGACACGAGAATCATTACAAATACACTTTTCAAAATCACTTTCAAAAACAAATTCCACAACAAACATTTCTTTGAACTATTTTCAAAACAAACACTTTGTACGCATTCTTATAGAGACGAGAATCATTACAAATACGTTTTTTTCAAAAAAATTTCAAACCCACACCACAAAGCACATTTTCAAATAAAAGTAAGTGATCTAGAAAGACACTAAGATCCCGTAGAAAACTACGAATGAAAAGGGTTCTAACACCTTCCTGTAGCGGTAGAAATGTTTAAGACTAAGCCATTGGATTGATTAGACTTTATACAAATCAAAATAAAAATTGCCACCGTGCTTTATTGTTTCCAAAGGAATGGGAAAAGAGCGAATAACCCAAAAAAGGGGGAAAGATTCAAGGTAAGGGGGGTTGGTTATGCAAAGGGAAGGTATTAGCACCCTAAACATCTATGGTACTCCGCAGGAACCTCTTTGTAAAATCTGTATATTTTGGCTATAAAAATGTGGTATATATAAAATGGATGGTGGAGGTGAGAAAAGAAATATATTTTTATGATTTTTGCACCCGTCGTGGTTGCGAACCTTTAGTGCATACGTACCACCTTTCGGGAAATAGGGGATCAGGGTACACGTAGTTCCTCTTTTAAAAGATTTGAAACATAAGTGTGTTGGTTAATTTTAAGAGATAAGACATCATCGTCATTTTCCGTGTGGAAAACATACTTACTACCCACAATCATGAGAAAGGAGAATTTGCATCATCTCAAAGTGGAGGATATGGCTTTGATTTTAAAATCAATAATGCCTCACTCAACACCCAAGTGGAAAATATCTCTCTTCACTATATATTGTAGAAGTATAGTTGTTTGCATCACTACAAAGATTGACAAGAGTCTAATCTTTTAAGAAAAAGTTTAAGGGTAAAAGCCAAAGTGGCAAAATGGTTTGAAATGAGATTGGTTGACTTTTAGTCTTCTCATAAAAAATGTCAAAGTATTATTAAATTGATTGAGGTTTATTTATGAAAATATTTTGAAAATGCATGGACCTAAGTCCAAGTTTATTATGAAAGTGTTTAAGTTTCAAAACAAGAAGAGTTTTCAAAAGGAGGGAGAATATTTTTGAAATTAAAGAAGATGGGAGGAGAAGAAGAGACTATCCTAAAGCATAAGGTAAAAGCTAAGGATAAGGACCATCTAACCAACAAGAAGCCAAAAACTTGACATTATGAGTCAAGATAGAATTCCCATTCTTTGGATTGAAACCAAGCAAGCAAAGATACTAGACCTCTTCAAATGTATTAAGTCTTCACAAAAATTGGGCAGAGTAACAGCTGTATACGAGTGAATTCCAGATTACAAACAGAGAATGTAATCACAAAAACCTGCACACAAAAACAAACAAGCAACCCAATGTCTTGAGGTAAACCTCAAGAGCTCCAGACAAAATAATCAGATAAGATCAACAAGGTCTCCAAGATAGGCCAAGGTTTCTATTCCTAAGTCCAGAAAAGTCCATTGCTCCATAATGCCAAGGATAGTAACCAAATAGTCCAAGTACCATTAAGAGTTTTTTAGGGTTAAAGTTGATTATTAAGTATCTTAGGAAAAGAAAAAGAAAAGCTCAAGTGAGAAAAGTAAAAATGACAAGAATAATAAATGCTCAAATGAGCAAAGATGAAAATGGCATGAAATGTAAAAATGCTAAAAAAAATAAATAGTACATAAAGCATAAAAAGAATAAAGCATAAAATAAACAAGTCAATAATTAGTGGTTAATTGGATGACCATCTTGAAACTTGCATTTGGAACTCATTAGAGGATTGATAAAACCAAATCCTCCACACAACAAGTTGCATTTGCTTTTTGTCATGTATATCATCCATTTGAAATTCTCAGAAGTACCATTTAATGATCAACGATTTTTAGTGATCCGCGTTGACTAAAGGTGTTGTAGATCCATTAGAGGATTGGTAGAACCAAAGCCTCCACACAATGAATCTCATGGTTATTGGATCAAAGAGATCAAATTAACATACTTGGGCTAACAATCATAAGTTTGGGCCACAAATGATCATTTATTCGAATCGGGACAAAATTTAGCGCTTTGTTAAGCAATCGTAAGTGGACTTATATAGAAGTCGCACCTATTTTGAGGCCGGTCAATAGCAATTTGTGCACCATTTGTTTTGAGACATGATATAGAGATCATGCTCCAACAACACTTAGTGCAATGAGAAGGGGATGAGATGAAAAGGGATTAGGGTAAAAAGAAAAAAAAACCACATTTGAATTAATATTTCATCAAACTATTATTAAAATCATTCATCCATCTTTTGTGGAGTTAAACTCAACACCATGGATCCAATGATGTTAATAAAGCCATGATCAAAAAATCAACCCAAGACAGCCAGAAAAATATTCACAAAATAATAATTTATTTAATATATGCATTAAAGGGTTTAAAAAAAGTTTAAAAAATGGAAAATAATGAGGAAAAAGTCAATTATATTTAAATTAATCAAGAAATGAAAGATAAGACCATAGAAAAATCAGAAAATAGGTCAAGTAATTATACAATTTTTTTGGGAATTTTTAAAAGTCAGGAACTATTTTTAAAAATTAAAATAAATGGGTAAAACAAAGAAAAATAGTAAAAAATAGTAAAAAATATTAAAGTAAAAAAAAAAGTTCACCAATATTTTTCAAAATATTATTGGATCATTCCATAATTTTTTCAGAATTTAAAAATGTGTAAAAGTATTTTTAAACAATTTAAATAAATAAAATAAGTGTAAAATTCATAAAAAATACCAAATCAAAATTAAATTGTGAAAAAATAAAAATCAGAAAGAGAATAATCAAAAATATTTTTCATAATTGTTTTGGATTTTTTGGACTAAAATGGAATTTTCTATGATTTTTTGAAATTTAAAACAATTAAAATATAAAAATCAGAAAAAGAAAATAAAAGAAAAAGATGTGGACCATCGGATGAGAGTCAAAACGCGTTAGTAATCAAATCCAAAGGATCTGGCACGCTGTGCATATCATGGTCTTTAGTGGATAATGTACAGGATCATTAATAAATCAGATTTAAAAAAAAAACAAATGACACACTTTCATTGGTTAGAAGGTGACACGTTGGTCATCTTCAACCTCCAGCCCTCACGAATTGCAGGTATCTCAATCTGTAAAATCAGAAGCTCATACCTATGCCATTCGCTTCGTCTCTTCAAGACGAAGACAACCATACCCTCGCGCCATTTTTATATAAACTGTAACTCAAGCAATTTGGAAAGAAAGTTTTGAAAAGGGATTTGAAAATTCATGGTCAAAATGTGCTTCCAGTTAAAAGTAAGTGTTGCGACTAGAAACAGGGCAATGAGAGCAACACAATGGTACCAAAGTTTTAAAGAATTGATGATGGAATCTACCTATTGAAGTTGAGTTGCAGAGCTCTGAAACTGGACTTCTATGGAGCAATATAGGGCACGATTCTTTAATGTGATTATATGGTTAGCTTCAGGGAAGATCAAGGAAGGTGAATTGATGAAGAAAATTGATTGAAAAAGGCTTGAGAATAGGATTCGAAGTAGCTGAATTCTGAGTTGTGAAGCAAGTTTGGCAGGGTGATTCTGGCTATCTAAGCTTGAGAAAATGAATGGGATAATACATGTATTTATAGGAGAAGCAAATGGGATCAAAAGGAAGAGTGGATGATTCGTTTTGGAGGGAATTCGTGCAAACCTGATGCACGAGTGAAGTGTGATCCAAACTTCACCAAAACTCATTCAATTCTTGCATTTTGATGCACTAATCCACTTGGGAAAGTTGGCTAATCATGTTTAGAATCAAAACGCGTTCTAATTTGAGGTTTAGAGGTTGTAATATGAAATTCAAATTCTGACTTGCAGGGAAACTTCAATTTCAAGTTACCACTTTTGAAACAATGGCATTTCCACCTCATGGAGTCTTAAGACATGATTCTTGATGCTTTGGAAAGATGAGGTAACAAACTTTGAAATGGAAAAAGAATGGAATCAATTGAAGGATTGATCTGAAAATTACATGGAGTCAAAGTTGGAGAAAAAGAGTTGACTTTCCATACTTAGAAATATTTCAAATTCTTCTTTAAAAATGACCTATAATCTCTTGCATCCAAACATGGCTTTCCACTTAGAATTTTCTCTTGACCCAAAAAGATGGAATGAAGTAGATCTCTTGGATGACATTTTTCAATTTGAACCACTCAAAATCACCAAAAATTGAGCAAGTTATGACTTGTTGAAGTTGGCCAAAAATCATGAAATGACCTATAATCCTTTGCATTCTTAAGGCAACTCCCGTCCATTTTCTTACTTTGAAAATAAAATAAGGCATGAAGTACACATCCTTAAGATCATCATGGAAAAATAATAGGCTCAAGGTGATAAAAATTGACCAAGTTATGACAATTTGAAGTCACATATGGAAAATTAGGGATTCAACTGGATGACTTGTAATCTTTCTTCTTCACCAAGTTCCTTCCACATGAAAACTCTTTGGAAATTTTGAAGTGATTTGTTGGTAACTATTTTAAGAGAAGAATGTTTTTGGAATCACTCAAAAATAACAAAAGATGAGCAAGATATGCCTCTTTGAAGTCCAAAACCCTAGCCTCTAGATCAAGAGAATGATTGGTGGAACTTTGCCTAGTTTGAACAAACTTTTTGTGCCAATATTCTTCCTTTGTGAATAGAAATTGTTGAGTATGATGATGAGGACCTATGGCCACCAAAACCAATTTCATATCAACTTCAAAACAACTTCAATGACGAGGTTTGAATCTCTCAAGCTTTTGACTATGACATGGAAAAACTCATGAACCCATGAAGCAACTTACTAAACCTCATTGTTTTTACCTACATTATCAACAAGTAAGACAAACCAATATTGCATTTTATTAATTAGAGAGAAAAATCAAAGTACAATATCTATGATCACAAAAGCAAACAAATCAAGGTTCTTGGTAACCTCTCAAAGATCAAAGCTAAAGATAGGGAGGAGAACCAAAATCCCTAATGTGATTTTGTGGAGATTGAAACAATGTGGTATGATGAAGGGATCTTAGGGGCAAAAATTGGGGTACAACAGTTGCCCTTATTTAAGTTTCTTCTATCCAGAGATACGAAGGTTAAAAATCTTTGTGTAGACGTGATCGAAGACACTTAAATATAAAACAAACCCTGTTTTTGGCCCTAAGATACCATGAAAATGTTTATGCATATGAATGCATATGAAAAGAAGAGACATAAAGTAGCATTGGGGAGGCAACACAAAATGCAAAAGCAAAAGAGCAATCCCACTAGGAAAATAAATCACTGGTAAACCATGAGAATGCAATCAGAGAGGAGGATAACAAGCATCGACGTTCACTGCCAATGTACTATCGTTGTTCTCTGAATATATCATACCACTGCCGTTCACTGACGATGAACTATCAACGTTCATTGAAGATAGCAAAAAGATAAGAAACACCGACGTTCACTGCCGATATACTACCAACATTCACTGAAGGTAGAAAGAGAAAAATATCATACCACCGCCGTTCACTGACGATGAACTATAAACATTCACTGAAGATAGCAAAAAGATAACAAAACCGACGTTCACTGCCGATGTACTACCAACGTTCACTGAAGGTAGAAAGAGAAAAATATCATACCACCACCATTCACTGACGATGAACTATCAATGTTCACTGAAGATAGCAAAACGATAACAAACACCGACGTTCACTGCCGATGTACTACCAACATTCACTGAAGGTAGAAAGAGAAAATATCATACCACCGCCGTTCACTGATAATGAACTATCAACGTTCACTGAAGATAGCAAAAATATAACAAACACCGACGTTCACTGCCGATGTACTAACAATGTTCACTGAAGGTAGCAAGAGAAAATATCATACCACCGCCGTTCATTAACGATGAACTATCAACATTCACTGAAGATAGCAAAAAGATAACAAACACCTACGTTTACTGCCGATGTACTACCAACGTTCACTGAAGGTAGCAAGAGAAAATATCATACCACTGCCATTCACTGACGATGAACTATCAACGTTCACTGAAGATAGCAAAAAGATAAGAAACACTGACGTTCCCTGCTAATGTACTACCAACGTTCACTGAAGGTAGAAAGAGAAAATATCGTACCACCGCCATTCACTGACGATGAACTATCAACGTTCATTGAAGATAGTAATAAGATAACAAACACCGATGTTCACTGCCGATGTACTACCAACGTTCACTGAAGGTAGAAATAGAAAATATCATACCACCGCCGTTCACTGACGATGAACTATCAACGTTCACTGAAGATAGAAAAAAGATAACAAACACCGATGTTCATTGCCGATGTACTACCAACATTCACTGAAGGTAGAAAGAGAAAATATCATACCACCGTCGTTCATTGATGATGAACTATCAACGTTCACTGAAGATAGAAAAAAGATAAAAAACAACGACATTCACTACCGATGTACTACCAACATTCACTGAAGGTAGCAAGAGAAAATATCATACCATCTCCGTTCACTAACGATGAACTATCAACGTTCACTGAAGATAGAAAAAAGATAACAAACACCAACGTTCACTGCTGATGTACTACCAACGTTCACTGAAGGTAGGAAGAGGAAATATCATACCACCGCTGTTCACTGACGATGAACTATCAATGTTCACTGAAGATAGCAAAAAGATAACAAATACTGACGTTCACTGCCGATGTACTACCAACGTTCACTGAAGGTAGAAAATGAAAATATCAAGTTTTCCCAGAATCCTGGTGTTCTGCCAAGAACGGGTCTCAACTTCTTCTTTAACCAAGGAGATCTACCTGGAAAGGGTAATATGTAACCTGTCTCAAATAAAGAGACTTCCACTTATTACCAAAAGGGAGATGCAAAGAAAAATGGCTTTCCAGGGATAGAAATATGACTTCCCGGAGAAATGCAATGATATTCCTGCTGAGGAGATAAAGTCTCCTTTTGCAAAATAAATGCACAAGCAAAAAATCAAAGTTTTCAGAAATCCATAATACATGACATCGTCATGCAACCACAAATCCAATTCAGAAAAATACCGGAGCAAGACGGCCAAAGCGGATTCATCCTTTGAGAAATAAACTTAAGAGGGGAGACCAAATTCAAAAGAGCGCTGCAGTAAAGGTTAGAAACACAATGTCCGTGAATGATGATTTTAGCAATGTATGATGCATGTATGAATGTACGAGTGCTATTGTGCATATGTTGATAAAAAGGATACATAATCAGTACAGACAAATGAAACCGCCTCAGTTACTAACAACATTGGGCTAAGATTCAATCAAAAAGATCAATCCAGGAAAGGCGAAAGCGACTGCGAAAACCAAGCCTATTGCATTAAATTCACTGAGGAGAACATAACCTGACTGTAGCTTAAATCAAATAGACACTGGAATAGAACACCCTGCTTCCGGTTTCATCGGAGAAACAGTTTTCCAAAAGCAACATGCCTATTAGGGATTACAAGATCAACCTTAAATGAAGCAGACAGACGTCGAAACAACCAAACCTCACTAGGGAATTCAAGCCTAACTCCCAAGAGAAAAGAAACTACGGGTTGAAAATTTTCACCACGAACCCTCATTCCACCAAGAGATTCCCTGGGATAACCCTCCCGAGAGATCGAGAAGTCAACACTAGTGTCGATACTGTAAAAAGAGAGACACCTCAGCACACCAAGGGAATAAAACCATTCATCATATGAGGGAAGACTTTGCTGGGGAAGCTGGGACGAAGGCTTCTGACCATGCAAACCCAAAATCAAAAGCGAATCAAGACTTGACTGGGGATAATGGGATCACCAACCCAAATACTGTACTTTGTACCCACTGATATCGTCTTTAACTATCTGGGAAACACACAAAGATTTTGCACATACCAGCAAAATGACCGCTCCAAAACCTTTATGAAGGAAGTAAATCTTCTTAAAGTAACCAGAACTTGTTCATCCTTGGGATCACCATTTTTGTTATCATGTTTCATCACAAATCCCAAAGTAAATTGAATTGTAAAGATCTCTTTTTTTTGAAAAGTAAATTTTTCTTTTTAATCTCTTTGCTTTAAAAGTTATTATCAGTAATAAATGAAGTCTTTGCAAGCTAAATAAAATTAAGAATACAAAGAATTGGGCAAAAGCTCGAATTTGATTAATAGAATGGTAGTCTGCGAATGGAGAGACTCCATGGATGATTACAAAGTTTGGGAAATGGTAATACATAATGGAAAAGATACATTGAGATACAATGACCACTATCCCCCCTAACAACTTTTGAAATCCTGAGCAGTAGCCTCCGTTGAAGTATGGTAAGGATCTGAGAAGATTGTTGCTTCGGTGATCAAGTTTCATCTGACGTAGTTACTTGCCAAGAAAATCCCTAACTTTTGCCTAAGCTGCCCTTGCGGGTTTTCAACTTAGCGGGAAATTTATTCTGTTTATGTCTCTAATTTTTGCCTAGACCACCCTTCCGGTTTTCGGCCTACCGAGACGCTCCTTTTTGCCTAAGCCGCCCTTTCGGGTTTTCAACTTAGCGAGCTGTTCTTTTGTTTCTTTAGGCGAAGTATTTCTTGACTGCGTCAGCATTCATGGGACGTGGGAACTCATCTCCATCCATAGTTTCAAGAATTAATGCACCACCAGAGAAGGATTTCTTGACAACATACGGGCCTTCAAAATTGGGAGTCCACTTGCCCCTAGAACCAGCTTTGAAAGACATGATCTTTCTGAGCACGAGGTCGCCTTCTCTGAATTCACGAGGTTTGACCTTTTTATTAAATTCTTTCTTCATTCTTTTCTGATATAACAGCCCATGACACAAGGCTGTCATTTTCTTCTCTTCAATCAAATTTAATTGGTCAAACCATTTCTGAACCCATTCAGCCTCTGACAATTTGGCTTCCATTATCACACGCAGTGAGGGAATCTCTACCTCGAAAGGGAGTACATCTTCCATTCCATACACTAGGGAAAACGGGGTCGCTCCTGTTGAAGTGCAAACATATGTTCGATATCCATGCAGAGCAAAAGGGAGCATTTCATGCCAATCTTTATAAGTGACAACCATTTTCTGGATAATTCTCTTGATATTCTTATTAGCAGCTTCAACAACCCCATTCATCTTTGGCCTGTATGGAGATGAATTATGATGGACAATCTTGAATTCTTCACACAGTTCCGTCATCATCTTGTTGTTCAAATTTAAGCCATTGTCAGTGATGATTCTGCTTGGCACACCGTATCGGCATATAAGATTGTTTTTGATGAAACGCACCACCACATGTTTGGTAACGTTGGCATATGAAGCAGCCTCTACCCATTTGGTAAAGTAGTCAATTGCTACCAAGATGAAACGGTGTCCATTCGAATCCTTGGGTTCTATCATCCCGATCATGTCAATACCCCACATAGAGAAAGGCCATGGGGAGGAAATCATATTGAGAAGTGTCGTATCTACATAAATCTGGCATTTGTGGCACTTCTTTACAAATTTGTAACAATCGGATTCCATTGTCAACCAATAATATCCTGCCCTTAACATCTTTTTAGCCATTGAATGACCATTAGCATGAGTGCCAAATGAAACTTCATAAATCTCATGCATTAACATGTCTGCTTCGTGTCTATCCACACATCTGAGCAAAACCATGTCAAAATTTCTCTTGTATAACACATTTTCACTGAGGAAGAAACTGCCTGCCAGTCTTCTCAGTGTCTTTCTATCTTTCTTTGACGCGCCAAACGGGTATTCCTGAGTTTGAAGAAAATGCTTGATATCATAATGCCAAGGTTTTTCATCTGCTACCTCCTCTGTTGCAAACACATGAGCGGGCCTATCTAGCCATCGAACTATAATTCGGGGTATATCATTCCAAGCATTTACTTGGTACATGGAAGCTAGAGTTGCCAGAGCATCTGCCATTTGGTTTTCATCTCTAGGAATGTGATGGAATTCAACTTTATTGAAGAAGGGTAGTAATCTTCTAGCATAATCTTTGTAAGGGATCAAGCCAGGGTGACGAGTGTCCCATTCTCCTTTAATCTAATTTATTACCAAAGCTAAATCACCATACGCATCTAGAATCTTGATTCTGAGATCAATAGATTCCTCAAGACCCATGATGCAAGCCTCGTATTCCGCCATATTATTAGTGCAATCAAATGTTAACCTCATAGTAAAAGGGATATGCGATCCATGAGGAGTGACAATCACAACACCAATTCCTTTACCATAAGCATTCACAGCTCCATCAAATACCATACTCCAACGAGATTCATGGTCGGGGCCCTCCTCAGGCAATGGTTCATCACAATCTTTCACTTTCAAGAACATCACATCTTCATCGGGGAATTCATATTCTGCAGACTGATGATCTTCCACCGGTTGGTGAGCAAGATAATATGCCAACACACTAGTTTTGATAGCTTTTTTAGTGTGGTATTCAATATCATATTCAGATAACAACATCTGCCAGCGGGCAATTCTCCCAGTAAGAGCAGGCTTTTCAAAAATATACTTGATTGGATCCATTTTGGAGATCAACCAACTAGTATGATTCAACATATACTGCCGCAAACGCTTTGCCGCCCAGACCAAAGCACAACATGTTTTTTCTAGCATAGAATACCGCGACTCAGAATCAGTGAACTTTTTGCTGAGATAATAAATGGTGAACTCTTTCTTTCCTGTTTTATCCTGTTGTC
The DNA here is from genome assembly GCA_948472305.1 of Vicia faba. Classification (NCBI taxonomy): domain Eukaryota; kingdom Viridiplantae; phylum Streptophyta; class Magnoliopsida; order Fabales; family Fabaceae; genus Vicia; species Vicia faba. The sequence continues at coordinate 1,368,822,734 of OX451736.1, read as the reverse complement.
CCAGAATACAACCCATGGATTTATCTAACACTGTCAGATACATAATCAACGATCTTCCTTCTCAAGGAGGGAGCAAGATAGGAGGTTCAAGCAGATACTCTTTAATATTTTCAAATGCCCTTTGGCAGTCGTCTGTCCACACACAACCTTGATCTTTATTTAACTACTTAAAGATCGGTTCACACGTTGCAGTCATGTGGGAAATAAATCTGGAGATATAATTCAAACGCCCAAGGAAACCCCTGACTTGCTTTTCAGTTCTTGGCGCTGGCATTTCTTGAATTGCCTTGACTTTATCATGGTCAACTTCAATTCCTTTCTGGCTAACAATAAAACCCAACAATTTCCCCGATCTAACTCCGAAGGTGCATTTATTTGGATTCAGGCGGAGACGATACTTCCTCAAACGCCGAAACAACTTCAACAAATCTTCTATATGCCCTTCTTCAGTTTTGGATTTGGCAATCATATCATCAACATATACTTCGATTTCCTTATGAATCAGATCAGGGAATAGGGTCGTCATAGCCCTCTGGTACGTTGCACCAGCGTTCTTCAACCTGAAGGGCATCACTCTGTAATAGAATGTTCCCTAGGGTGTGATAAACGTGGTTTTATCCATGTCCTCTGGAGCCATTCTTATTTGATTATAGCCGGAAAATCCATCAATGAACGAGAATACCTTGAATTTTGTTGTGCTATCCACTAACATGTCAATGTGAGGCAATGGAAAATCATCTTTTGGACTAGCTTTATTTAGATCTCTGTAATCTACGCACATGTGGACTTTTCCATCTTTTTTCGGTACAGGGACAATATTGGAAATCCATTAAGGATACACTGATGTCACAAGAAAACCAACATTAATTTGCTTTAGGACCTCCTCCTTGATCTTTACTGCCATATCTGGATGGGTTCTTCTCAACTTTTGTTTAACTGGCGGGCACACTGGCTTCAACGACAAACGATGCTCGACAATGTCTATATCTAGACCAGGCATATCTTTATAAGACCAAGCAAAAAATCCATGTACTCTTTCAATAGCTCAATCAACCCGCTCTTCACATCAGGATGCAACGATGCTCCAATCTTAACCATTTCCAAAGGCTCCTTATATGGCTGAATGGTATTCTCCTCGTGCTCAAGCAATCGTGAGACCTCTTCTGGAATCTCATCATAATCTTCTTATTCAGCCCCAAACACAAGACAATCAAATTGGGAGAGGGTGCAGGGTCATTGTATTCAACGAGTTTTTTAATTAATCTGCACATGTGATTTATGATTGCTTTTAGAAACTGACACATATAACAAGTGATCATGCAGAATAATTTTCAGTTATTATTTATTTTGAAAGGTTTTTTTATTTTTTTTATTACCATTTCCCAAGAAAAAGGCAGAAAATAAAAGACATAATTTTGGAAGCAAAGACAACTTTTATTAATGATCTTATCAATTATAGCAACCAGATAAGCCCTACAACATTAATACTTCCACCTTGGGCAGAGTGAAAGCTTTTCAAAAGAAAGAAACAAATTAACAAAACAAATTAATTTGAAACATGTATGCAAGAAGGAACATCAATGGTGACCCAGTTCTGAACTCGGACTCCATACGTCACATAATTAGGTGCTTCCTGCTCTTCTTCATCCTCTTCAACAGCATTAATTCCAGAATCAATCGGGTGGAGGTAGCCTCCGCTGTGGAAAACATCATGATAACTGTTCACAGAAGACTTTGACTTCAAACTTTCACTTTTTCCATTCCTCGAAGAGAAACCTAAATCAGCTCTGTTTTTGTTCACGGGTGGATCCACAAGTCGTCCCCAAACTGCATTATGACCATTATGCACAACCTGCTGCGCATCCATCAGCGAGACCACAAAATTCTCATTCTTCCTTATGATGTCAATGGATAGGGCTTGGAACTGGGTTCCAACAGCAACCTCATCCGCTTCTACAATACTGAAAGAGGATAGATGGGATATCAACAACGCCTGCTCCCCATTTATGATCATTACCTTCCCTTCACGCACAAACTTTAGCTTCTGATGCAGAGTTGAAGTGACAGCCCATGCTTCGTGTATCCATGGCCGTCCTAGCAAACTACTATACGCGGGAATAATGTCCATTACCTGGAAAGTTATTAAGAACAAATGTGGTCCTATGTGGATGGGTAAGTCCACCTCACCGATGACAGATTTCCTTGACCCATCAAAATCCTTCACAAGGATGCCACTCAGGCGCATAGGTGTTCCCTGATACTTTAACTTCATGAGGGTACTTCTTGGTATAACATTCAACGTAGATCTGTTATCAATTAGCACATTAGATAGCGAGTCATTCTTTCAGTTCATGGATATGTGGAGGCCCAGGTTGTGATTCCTCCCTTCATTTGGTAACTCATCATTGCAGAAACTCAAGTTGTTACATGACGTAATGTTTCCAATTACGCTGCTGAATTGATCTAACGGCATGTCATTCTCTACAAAAGCTTGGTCTAGTACTCTCATCAATGATTCCCTATGAGCGGAGGAATTCATCAGTAATGCCAGGATGGATATTTTTGAAGGGGTCTGCAATAGTTGACCTACAATTTTGTAGTCGCTCATCTTAATTACCTTCAGGATATCATCCACTTATTTCTATAATGTGGCTCCACTAGTGTCTCCTGCTGCCTTCTTAGGCTCATCATTCTCAACAATTTTCTTTCCAGCAACAACATCTTTTCAAATAACCGGCGCAAACACACGACCACTACGGGTCACCCTGCTATTATCAGCTATATTCCCAACATCTGGCATTGGCTGGATGGGAACCTCCACCCCATCTTCTAAGATTGTAGCGCTGTATTTGTAAGGCACAACCTTATCTGATTTATAAGGAACAGGTCCTGGCAGGCTAATTACCAATGGGGTAACAGCTGGTTTGCTATGGTACTCCACCTCAAGATGAGCGGGTGCACCAAAACAAGGTACAATGACGTTTACACCTTCCTCAACACAATCGTCCCTCAAAAGATCATTTCCGGCAAACAAATCTTCGTCTGAAGAGAAATACTCATCCGCGGAGGCATACTCTTCCTCTGACTCTTCTTCCATCAAACAAACTTCAACCATATCAATCTCGTGATAATCATCTCTCTGTCCTGTGATCTTAATAGTCCCATTGTCTAACAGCAGTTGAACAACCTCTCTCACAATAGAACATCCTCGGGGGTCTCTATAGCAAACTATGCAAGACCGATATTGGTGTTCCACTTGACCAGTAGTACGGAAGAAAGTAGCATGCAACTGTACGAGATCTTCATTCAAATGCTCTACTTCAAAAATTTTGAATTCAACCGGATATCCAGAAACCATATTCACTTCCTCCTCATATTCTTCCCTAGGCCTGATTATATGGATTAAACCTTCGTCCATCATTTCCTGTAAATCAGCCTTTATCTTCTCGCAACCCTGGATGTTTGTACTACAAACAGCACAACTGGCATGGTCATGCGTATAATAACTAAATTCACATAGATTTGCGTGCATCTTTACCAAATCCCCTATAACCAGATTAATGTCAAAAATCTGGAAATCACCAGGACAACCGGCCACCATATTCACAATATTCACTCCCCCGTGCTTCGGTAGAGGATTGTCTTTCACATTATGTCCCATGTCTTTAAAAGATAAAATTCCAGACTTCATTAACCTTTACACTTCGGTCCTCAAAGGATAACAATTATCAACACTATGCCCTGGTGCTCCCTGATGAAAGGCGCACGTCTGGTCTGCTTTGTAATACCAAGGCAAAGGTGATGGTACTGCTGGAGGTGGTCGTGTCTGGACCAACTTCTTTTGAATCAATGCTGGTAGTAGCTCTGCATAACTCATGGGAATAGGGTCATAGTTCTCCCTTCTCTGACTATTCCCTTGGTTCCCCTGCTGGTATTATCTTTGATAAGCAACGGTACTTGGAGCGGCATTCATAACAAGAGTCACTGAAGCAACTTGCTGGTGACGCTGAAAATTCCTTCTAGGAGCATTCATTCTCCTCTCGTGTATGACAATATTGGTATCCCCCTCTTTCTTCTTTGTAAACCCATAAGCTGGCTTCTTCATACCTCCGGATCCTTCACCCTTTGTCAAACGACCTTCTCTTACTGCCTCTTCTAGGGGGACACCTATTCCTACCATCTCTATAAAATCACTTGGGGAACTTGCTACCATTCTTTCATAGTAAAAAGCACCTAGTGTCCTCAGAAAAATTTTAGTCATTTCTTTTTCCTCCATGGGAGGAATCTCTTGTGCAGCCACTTCGTGCCATCTCTGTGCATACTCTTTAAATGATTCTCTGTCTTTCTGAACCATGGCCCTAAGCTGGTCACGATTGGGTGCCATGTCCACATTGTACTTATATTGTTTTATGAATGCTTTTCCCAAATCATTAAAGGTATGGATGTTGGCACTGTCTAAACTCATGTACCATTTCAACGTTGCGCCGATCAGACTATCCTGGAAAAAGTGAATCAGCAGACGCTGATCATCAGTGTGGGTTGACATTCTCCTCACGTACATCACCAAATGAGCACGAGCGCAAGTGTTACCCTTGTACTTCTCAAACTCAGGGACCTTGAACTTAGCAGGCAGTATAACATTTGGGACCAAACACAGCTCATTCACGTTCTACCCAAATAACTCTTTTCCCCTAAGAGCCTTCATCTCTCTTTGCATTCTATCAAACTGCTCCCTGAAATCATCCATTATGTCATAAAGACCCAAATCTTCACTCGGCGGAGGGAAAGGACGACACACTTCTTCAAACGGAACCAAATTCACCGAAGTAGGTGGAGCAGGAACAGTATGCACCACATGAGGTGCTGGAGTAACAACATTTGGAACCACTGGAGCATCTTGGGGGCCCAATTTGAAACCTTCAGGTGCAAAATTCTCCAGCATTCCCCACGGATAACCCTGAGGCATACGGTTCTGAACAACAGTCGGAGTGGCAGATACGGGAACAACAGGAACTTCAACATTTTCCCTTGTTGGTTGAGGTTGAACACTCGATGGCTTATTTTGAGCAGCCACTAGAGCTTCCATCAGAGTAGTCAAATTGCCCAAGCCAGCCTTCAGAGTAGAAACTTCTTCGCGTAGCTCGCAATTCTCCTGTTCCAAATTGTCCATCTTCTTTTTGAGGTTAACCCGAGTGTTGTAGTGATGAGTCAACTTGTTATACGAAGAAAATAAGCTGGGTAAGGCACCTGGGTATGCATAATAAATTCAAGAAATATGTGCAATATGATGCATGTCATGCAATGCACATGATTATTTTTATTCCATCATTTTAATATTTCAAGGGATTTAAGATTTATAAACATATTGCAAACATCAAAACAATAACGCATTTGAAATACTGAAAATTCTTTATCATAATAACTCCAAAATGGATTACAAGTTTCAATGATCCCAAGTACAAGATGAAAATACAATCTAAAAATCCTGAGAGAAAGAAACTGATAGAGATCAATCTGTACGCTGCTGCTTCCCTGTGAGTCTGGCAATCTGAGCCCTCAACCTCTGATTTTCTTCCACCTGTCTGATGGCAACCTCTTCCAATCATCTGAAGCAGGAAGTGAGTAATCAACACCTGTTTAAGGCTTAGGTGAAAATAAATCTGCTTGCCTCTCCATAGACTCCACCGCTCGACTCTCAAGGATCTCGATCAAATCATCTTTCTCCTTCAAGTCTGCCTTGTAGGAACTCTCTAAAGTCTGGAACTTATTCTTCCAAGAATCCCTTTCCTGTTTCATCCTAACCAAAGCAAGTTGCAACTCTTCTAGATCATCTAATAAAGGAGGAGTGGTCTTCACAAACAAATCAGGCATGGGTGTCTCCCGATTATACGACATTTTCAACTGAATGGCTCTCGATCAGACCCACTGAAGATATGGCTCTAAGGAAATAGCACCCCTAGGCCCCAAATCCTTCCTACTCTTCTTATGAATGTGACCCCAGGCCTTCGCAATCTGCTCCCTAGCTTCTTTGTGGTCTTCTCCCTCCTTCAGAAAGAAACTACTCAAATGAATACTGTTCGGTTTATCTCTCATAGGATATCCAAGTTGTTGCCGTGCAAGAATAGGGTTATAGTTAATTCCTCCCTTTGTACCAAGAAGAGGTACATTGGAGAAACCACCACAACTGTCAACGATCTCTATATCATGATAAGCTCGATGATACCAATCAATATCCAAGTGAGTAAGTGCCATGATCTTAGGAGCCCAACAGGTTTCCTTCTTGACATCCCAAAAGGCATCAGACTGAGTCATATGAGAGATGAACCATCGGTAAAACAAAGGCGTGCAACAGATAATCATTCCCCCATGATAAGAACTCCGAAGATGAACAGAGTAATAAGCATCACCCAATAGTGTAGGAACCGGGTTTCCAATCATGAAAATCCTGATAGCGTTAATGTCGACAAACTTGTCCACATTAGGAAATAAGAACAATCCATAAGCAAGTAAAGAAAAGATGGCCTTAAAAGCAACCGTACTCTTTATCCTGGCAAAGTAACGAGCTTTCTCCAATAAGAACTGAGCTGGTAATCCTCTAATCCCTCCTTTAGTAGTCATATGGGCTTCCACCTCAGACTTCCCCAGATGAATCAAAGCAGCAATCTCATGTGATTTTGGCTCGCCCTCCAACCTAGTAAAAGGAACACGATTGATAACAGGTAAATCCAATAGATGAGAATACTCCTCCAGTGTAGGCATCAGTTGATAATCGGGAAAAGTAAAGCAGTGATACACCGGATCATAGAACTGGACCAAGGTCGAGAGAATACCCTCCTTCATCTTCAGCTTCATGATGAGGAATAATGGATCCATACTTCTTCCGAAAGTCTGCAGGACACTCAATCTCTGGAACCAGACTGATCAGCTCATCTATCTCGGGATCCTTGAAACTGTATTTCCCTTTCTTTTTCTTTCCAGAATCCATGGTTAAAAGTACCTGAGATATTCACAAATAGTTAACCTGTAAATCCCTTGAAATATTATTTTCTTCAAAAGATGCTTATGAGTGCATGGATGCATGATGCAACAATCACACACAAGATCACACATATAGGGTTCATAGGTTCAACGTCACGAGCATGAGGTCGAAGGTACTACCCATAAGGTGTTGGTCTAAGAGTTTTCAGCTTCCGAACAAGGTTCTAGAGCTTCCCAGAGTCTACGTCCTTCCTTCGGATATTACCAACTTCCCTATTAACTCGGTAATTAGTAATATTCTCAAGAAAGACTCATCCGAGCGTAGTATCGCGTGACAACTATTTCTGGATTACTCCGTCATAGCTTCCGCACTACACCTAAAAGGCCAAGATGGGTTTGGTATTATACGGTCCTCAGTTTCAGCAGACTCCCAGGTTGAAAGCAGTACGTCTTCCTGATTACTCGGTAAACGAAACTACAGTCAAATGGGCCTCCACTGAGTGGGGATCTCATGCCTCCTTTTTTGGGATTACTCCCTCAAAGTTAACATGACTATACCGCCCGTCCTATCTTAAAGTTTTCCCAAGTCCAGGTATAGGACTTATGAGTAATCACCAAGCACCCTGAAAACCAGGAAAAATCCAGACAAACATATATACAAATTATAACACATAAACAACAATAGCACATATTTAGATATAAATAAAGATAGGCTTAACCCACTTAGGGATGGACCAGCAAGAGGTCAATCTTTCCCCAGTGAAGTCGCTATTTTTCTGTAGCGGTAGAAATGTGCAAGACTAAGCCATTGGATTGACTAGACTTTATACAAATCAAAATAAAAATCGCCACCACGCTTTATTGTTTCCAAAGGAATGGGAAAAGAGCGAATAACCCAAAAAAGGGGGAAAGATTCAAGGTAAGGGGGTTGGTTATGCAAAGGGAAGGTATTAGCACCATAAACATCTACGGTACTCCACAGGAACCTCTTTGTAAAATCTGTATATTTTGGCTATAAAAAGGTGTTGTATATAAAATGAACGGTGGAGGTGAGAAAAGAAATATATTTTTATGATTTTTGCACCCGCTGTGGTTGCGAACCTTTAGTGCCTACGTACCACCTTTCGTGTAATAGGGGATCAAGGTACATGTAGTTCCTCTTTTAAAAGATTTGAAACATAAGTGTGTTGGTTAATTTTAAGAGATAAGACATCATCGTCATTTTCCGTGTGGAAAACATACTTACTACCCACAATCATGAGAAAGGAGAATTTGCATCATCTCAAAGTGGAGGATATGGCTTGGATTTTAAAGTCAACAATGCCTCACTCAACACCCAAGTGGAAAATATCTCTCTTCACTATATATTATAGAAGTATAGTTGTTTGCATCACTACAAAGATTGACAAGAGTCTAATCTTTTAAGAAAAAGTTTAAGGGTAAAAGCCAAAGTGGCAAAATGGTTTGAAATGAGATTGGTTGACTTTTAGTCTTCTCATAAAAAAATGTCAAAGTATTATTAAATTGATTGAGGTTTATTTATGAAAGTGTTTAAGTTTAAAAACTAGAAGAGTTTTCAAAAGGAGGGAGAAGATTTTTGAAATTAAAGAAGATGGGAGGAGAAGAACAGACTATCCTAAAGCATAAGGTAAAAGCTAAGTATAAGGACCATCTAACCAACAAGAAGCCAAAAACTTGACATTATGAGTCAAGATAGAATTCCCATTCTTTGGATTGAAACCAAGCAAACAAAGATACTAGACCTCTTCAAATGTATTAAGTCTTCACAAAAATTGGGCAGAGTAACGGTTGTATACGGGTGAATTCCAGATTACAAACAGAGAATGTAATCACAAAAACCTGCACACAAAAACAAACAAGCAACCCAATGTCTTGAGGTAAACCTCAAGAGCTCCAGACAAAATAATCAGATAAGATCAACAAGGTCTCCAAGATAGGCCAAGGTTTCTATTCCTAAGTCCAGAAAAGTCCACTGCTCCATAATGCCAAGGATAGTAACCAAATAGTCCAAGTACCATTAAGAGTTTTTTAGGGTTTAAGTTGATTATTAAATATATTAGGAAAAGAAAAAGAAAAGCTCAAGTGAGAAAAGTAAAAATGACAAGAATAATAAATGCTCAAATGAGCAAAGATGAAAATGGCATGAAATGTAAAAATGCTAAAAAAAATAAATAGTACATAAAGCATAAAAAGAATAAAGCATAAAATAAACAAGTCAAGAATTAGTGGTTAATTGGATGACCATCTTGAAACTTGCATTTAGAACTCATTAGAGTATTGATAGAACCAAAGCCTCAACACAACAAGTTTCATTTTCTTTTTGTCAAGTATATCATCTATTTGAAATTCTCACAAGTACCATTTAATGATCAACGATGTTTAAGTGATCCGCGTTGACCAAAGGTGTTGTAGATCCATTAGAGGCTTGGTAGAACCAAAGCCTCCACACAATGAATCTCAAGGTTATTGGATCAAAGAGATCAAATTAACATACTTGGGCTGACAGTCATAAGTTTGGGCCACGAATGATCATTTATTCGAATCGGGACAAAATTTAGCGCTATGTTAAGCAATCGTAAGTGGACTTATATAGAAGTCGCACCTATTTTGAGGCCGGTCAATAGCAATCTATGCACCATTTGTTTTGAGACATGATATAAAGATCATGCTCCAACAACACTTAGTGCAATGAGAAGGGGATGAGATGAAAAGGGATTAGGGTAAAAAGAGAAAAAAAACCACATTTGAATTAATATTTAATCAAACTATTATTAAAATCATTCATCCATCTTTTGTGGAGTTAAACTCAACACCATGGATCTAATGATGTTAATAAAGCCATGATCAAAAAATCAACCCAAGACAGCCAGAAAAATATTCACAAAATAATAATATATTTAATATATGCATTAAAGGGTTTAAAAAAAGTTTAAAAAATGGAAAATAATGAGGAAAAAGTCAATTATATTCAAATTAATCAAGAAATGAAAGATAAGACCATAGAAAAATCAGAAAATAGGTCAAGTAATTATACAATTTTTTTGGGAATTTTTAAAAATCAGAAACTATTTTTAAAAATTAAAATAAATGGGTAAAACAAACAAAGATAGTAAAAAATAGTAAAGTCAGAAACAAAAATAAAATAAGATCACCAATATTTGTCACAATATCATTGGATCATTCCATAATTTTTTCAGAATTTTAAAATGTGTAAAAGTATTTTTAAACATTTTAAATAAATCAAATAAGTGTAAAATTCATAAAAAATACCAAAACACAAAATTAAAATGCGAAAAAATAAAAATCAGAAAGAGAATAATCAAAATTATTTTTCATATTTTTTTTTGGATTTTTTGGACTAAAAATGAATTTTCTATGATTTTTTGAAATTTAAAACAATTAAAATATAAAAATCAGAAAGAGAAAATAAAAGAAAAAGATGTGGACCATTGGATGAGAGTCAAAACGCGTTAGTAATCAAATCCAAAGGATCTGGCGCGTTGTGCATATCATGAACTTTAGGGAATAATGTACAGGATCATTAATAAATTAGATTTTTGAAAAAAACAAATGGCACGCTTTCATTGGTTAGAAGGTGACACGTTGGTCATCTTCAACCTCCAACCCTCACGAATTGCAGGTCTCTCAAACTGTAAAATTAGAAGCTCAGACCTATGCCATTCACTTCGTCTCTTCAAGACGAAGACAACCATACCCTCGCGCCATTTTTATATAAACTGTAACTCAAGCAATTTGGAAAGAAAGTTTTGAAAAGGGATTTGAAAATTCATGGTCAAAACGTGCTTCCAGATAAAATTAAGTCTTGCAACTAGAACCAGGGAAATGAGAGCAACACAATGGTACGAAAGTTTTGAAGAATTGATAAAGGAATCTACCTATTGAAGTTGAGTTGCAGAGCTATGAAACTGGACTTCTATGGAGCAATATAGGGCACGGTTCTTTAATGTGATTATATGGTTAGCTTCAGGGAAGATCAAGGAAGGTGAATTGATGAATAAAATGGATTGAAAAAGGCTTGAGAATAGGATTCGAAGTAGCTGAATTCTGAGTTGTGAAGCAAGTTTGGCAGGATGATTCTGGTTATCTAAGCTTGAGAAAATGAATGGGATAGTACATGTATTTATTGGAGAAGCAAATGGGATCAAAAGGAAGAGTGAATGATGCATTTTGGAAGGAATTCATGCAAACCTGATGCACGAGTGAAGTGTTATCCAAACTTCACCAAAACTCATCCAATTCTTGCGTTTTGATGCACTAATCCACTTGGGAAAGTTGGCTAATCATGTTTAGACCCAAAACGCGTGGTAATTTGAGGTTTAGAGGTTGTAACATAAAATTCAAATTCTGACTTGCAGGGAAACTTCAATTTCAAGTTACCACTTTTGAAACAATGGCATTTCCACCTCAGGGAGTCTCAAGGCATGATTCTTGATGCTTTAGAAATATGAGGTAACAAACTTTGCAATGGAAAAAGAATGGAATCAATTGGAGGCTTGAGCTGAAAATTACATGGAGTCAAAGTTGGAGAAAAAGAGTTGACTTTCCATACTTAGAAATATTTCAAATTCTTCTTTAAAAATGACCTATAATCTCTTGCATCCAAACATGGCTTTCCACTTAGAATTTGCTCTTGACCTAAAAAGATGGAATGAAGTAGATATCTTGAATGACATTTCGCAATTTGAACCACTCAAAATATCCAAAAATTGAGCAAGTTATGACTTGTTGAAGTTGGCCAATAATCATGAAATGACCTATAATCTTTTGCATTCTTAAGGCAACTGCCATCCATTTTCTTACTTTGCACATAAAAGAAGGCATGATGTAAACATCCTTAAGATCATCATGGAAAAAGAATGGGCTCAAGGTGATAAAAATTGACCATGTTATGACAATTTGAAGTCACATATGGAAAATTAGGGATTCAACTGGATGACTTGTAATCTTTCTTCTTCACCAAGTTCTTTCCACATGAAAACTCTTTGGAACTTTTAAAGTTATTTGTTGGTAACTCTTTGAAGAGAAGAATTTTTTTGGAATCACTCAAAAATAACAAAAGATGAGCAAGATATGCCTCTTTGAAGTCCAAAACCCTAGCCTCTAGATCAAGAGAATGCTTGGTGGAACTTTGCCTAGTTTGAACAAACTTTTTGTGCCAATATTCTTCCTTTGTGAATAGAAATTGTTGAGGATGATGATGAGGACCTATAGCCACCAAAACCAATTTCATATCAACTTCAAAACAACTTCAATTATGAGGTTTGAATCTCTCAAGCTTTTGACTAGGGCATGGAAATAAACTCATGAACCCATGAAGCAACTTACTAAACCTCATTGCTTTTACCTACATTATCAACAAGTAAAACAAACCAATATTGCATTTTATTAATTAGAGCAAAAAATCAAAGTACAATATCTATGATCACAAAAGCAAACAAATCAAGGTGTTTGGTAACCTCTCAAAGAGCAAAGCTAAAGATAGGGAGGAGAACCAAAATCCCTAATGTGATTTTGTGGTGATTGATACAATATGGTATGATGAAGGGATCTTAGGGGAAAAAATTGGGGTACAACATTCCCTTTTCATAACCTACCCCCCGAACTCAAGAAATTAATCTCGAAAGGTTTTTCCTGTTCTTTTCAACCTTTCCTTATTGGATAAAAGAAAATTCTATGGTGACTAATGCTATCCGTAACAATTGCGATCAAACGCAAAAGAACCAAGTCAGTTCTACCACCGTGTTTTAGAACGGGCGACTCAGCTGGGGATAAAACTTAAAAGTGGGGTTACCTTAGGGCTATATCACCTTTACTTGTTTTCTTTGTTTGACTCGCATGCTTTACATTATGGTTCCTTGTTTGGGCTTTGATCCTCCACCCGAATCTGGGGCATCTTTTAGGTAAGTAGCAATAGATTATGCAAACTATATGGTGTAGACCGATATGGTTGAAGCAATGGCTACGTTAGTGTGATGCATTTGTTGGTACTAGTATCCCTTGTGTTGAATCGAGGAGAATACGGGGCCGCTGAGCAGCGTCATGAAGCACTAACTGACTTTAGAACCTTAATTGAACAACTCGGTCATTAGGAAGTAGTGAGATAGCCGGTTTTAATGGAAAGCTGAAAATTGGTTGATACTCGATACTGCACTCATTGAGACCAAACTTTTGGGATATCTCAGCCGCAAGAAAATATTGATTGTGATGAGACAATGCCTAAAAGAAAGGTCAGTGATATTGAGATCCCTTAGAACCCGGTTACTATTACTAGGACAAGTTGAGCCAACTAAACTTCAAGAGGGTACTTACCTGCAAACTCCATGCAAGCTTAAACCTAAGGACTTGTCTGCTTTGTGTATATATGATTATTTGTACATAAAAACTTGCTTGTTTTGCATACTTGTACATAACATCATGGCATTATAACATCATAAGCATTCTCACTAACCATTTCAACGATTTAGGAATTTATCTTTGTTTTGTTTTGTAGGCCATGAATCCCATTCGAAGGAATACCATCCGAGTCAACTTCGTGAAAGCACATCCTCAACTCCAAGAATTGGCATCAAGGGTGCCTGGAGACTCTCCATTCACCAAGAAATATGGTCGACTTCTCAACTTGGCTACCTCAAACTTCCAAGAAGAAATGATGTGTGTTCTCTTCCAATTCTTTGATCCCATTCATCATTGCTTCACCTTTCCTGACTATCAGTTGGTGCCTACGTTAGAAGAGTTCTCTCAACTGTTAGGAGTTCCCGTGCTCGATCAAATACCGTTCACCAGTTTAGAGGAGATTCCAAATCCTGAAGTCATCGTCGAAGCTTTACATTTAAAGAGAGCCAGCATTATAACAAATTCGGAAACAAGAAGCGGAGTTAAGGGTTTCCTAGCCAAGTTTCTGTTGGAGAAGGCTCGTTCTTTCTAGGAGGATATGGATTTTCAAGCTTTTGAAGATGTCTTGACCCTCCTAATCTATGGTTTGGTTCTATTTCCCAATCCGAACCAATTCATAGATGTGAATTCCATCAAGGTCTTCCTCTCTCGTAATCCTATACCAACTTTTCTTGGAGACATTTTACATTGTTTCCACACTCATAGCATGAAGAAAAGAGGTACTCTTTTGTGTTTCATTCATTTACTCTCTAGGTGGTTCACTTCGCACCTACCTCGATCAACATTGAAGAATGAGCAAGGCTTGACATGGTCTCAAAGGATGATGTCACTCACACACTATAACATTTATTGGTGTTCTCGATCCTTGGAGGACACTACCATCATTGACCGTTGTGGGAAATTCCCTAATGTCCCACTCTTAGGCATTAGGGGAGGTATCACCTATAACCATTCTCTTGCATTACGTCAATTTTGGTATGCACAAAGAGATGATCCTCATGACGCACTCATCCAAGGTTTGGTATTCGACTATGAGGGCGACAACCAAGGATACCGTCAAAGGTTCATACGAGCTTGGAGAATGAAAAAACAAAGTGGATAGCAAGACATTGGGGTGTAAGAACTCCATTCCTTTGGAGCCTTATCTTAAATGGGTACGAACTCGTGCTCAAGGACTCGGTATGCCATACCCTGCCATTTTTCCTATCATCATGGAGCCATTTGTTGAAGGAGATGTTATGCATGTTATCCTTCATCCACACCAACACTTTCAATTGAAACATTTTCAAAAGACAAATCTCTTTGTACGTATTCTTATAGAGACGAGAATCATTACAAAGACACTTTTCAAAAACACATTCCACAATAAACATTTATTTGAACTATTTTCAAAACCAACACTTTGTACGCATTCTTATAGAGACGAGAATCATTACAAAGTCGTTTTTTACAAAATATTTTCAAACCCACACCACAAAGCACATTTTCAAATAAAAGCAAGTGATCTAGCAAGCAACTAAGAGCCCGTAGAAAACTATGGATGAAAAGGGTGCTGACACCTTCCCTTTTCATAACCTACCCCCCTAACTCAAGAAAATAACCTCGAAAGGTATTTCTTGTTATTTTCAACCTTTACTTTTTGGATAAAAGAAAAGTCAGTGGCGACTCTTGCTATCCGCAACTATTGTGATCAAACACAAAAAAACCAAGTCAGTTCTCCCACCGTGTTACAATGACATCTTCTAGAGATCAGGAACACCAATAGATATCTGAATGAGAGAGCGACATCATCCTTTGAGACCACCTTAAGCCTTGTTCATTCTTCAATACCGATCGGGGAAGGTGCGAAATAAACCACCTAGACAACAAATCCAAGAAACACATAAGACTCCCTCGCTTCCTCATAGTGCGAGTATGAAGAGAGTGCAAAACGTCTCCATGAAATGTAGGCACAGGGTTACGAGTAAGGAAACTTTTGACAACATTCACTTCTATGAGTTGTTCAGGGTTAGTAAAAAGCATCAACCCATAGATTAGAAGATCCAATATCTCCTTAAAAGCTTGAAAGTTCATGGCATCCAAAAAAAACGAGCCTTCCCCATCAGGTATTTATCCAAAAAGCCTTTGACCCCACTTCTTGTCTCCCAATTATCTACAATGTCAGAACTCTTCAAATGTAAGGCCTTGGCAATAACTTCAGGTCTTGGAGCTTCCTCTAAACCGGTGAAGGGTATTTAATCAAGAACAGGTACTCATAGTAGTTGAGAGAATTCTTCCATTGTGGGCACCAATTGATAATCGGGAAAGGTGAAACAATGATGTACAGGGTCAAAGAACTAAAAGAGCACCCTCATCATGTCTTCTTCAAAGCTTGAGGTAACTAGATTGAGAAGTCGACCATATCTTTTGGTGAACAGAGAATTTTTAGGAACCCTTGATGCTAACTCTTTGAGTTAAGGAGGCACCCTTACGAAGTTGATTCAGATGGTATTTGTGCGAGCGGAAGCCATATCCTACAAAATAGAACAAGGATAAATCCCTAGGTCCTTGAAATGGTAAGTGAAAATGTTATGGAATGATGTCATGATGTTATGCTTGATCAAATAATCATACACAAACAAAGCACACAAGGTCTTAAGTTTAGGCTTGCATGGAGTTTATAAGTAAATTACCTCTTCAATTTTTAGTTGGCTCAACCTATCCTAAAAGAAGTAATCGGGTTCTAGGAGCCTCAATATCACTGATCTTTCTTCATCAGGCATTGTTTTAGCTCAAGCATCCAAGCTGCCGGCCAAAATATCCCGAAAGTCCAATCTCAATGAGTGTAGTATCGAGTATCAACCAACTTTAGTCTTGCACCAAAGCCATCTATCTCACTACTTTCTAATGGCCAAGTTGTTCAACTAAGGTTCTATGTAAGTTAATAATTCATGACACTGCACAACAGCCCCGTATTCTCCTTGACTGGACTCAAGGGACACCGATACCAACAAATGTGTCACACTAACGTAGCCATAGATTAAACCATGTCGGTATTATGATGCATAGTCCCCACGATCTAATTCTACTTACCTAATATGCCCCAGATCAGGGTATAGGATCTTTACAAGTAATAAACCCAAGCATTACCCACAAATATAAAACAAACAAGAGGAAAAACTAAAACAATGAAGGTGATCTATCTCTTAAGGTAACCCCCACTTTTAAATTTATGTCCCTAGCAGAGTCGCTAGTTCTGTAATACAGTGGGAGAACTGACTTGGTGTTTTGCGTTTTGTCACAAATGTTCCAGATAGCAAGAGTCACCACCGACTTTTCTTTTATCTAATAAAGGAAAGGGTGAAAAGAACAGGAAATACCTTTTGAGAATTTTCTTGAGTTCAGGGGGTAGGTTATGAAAAGGGAAGGTGCTAACACCCTTTTCATCCATAGTTATCTACGTGCTCTTATTTCCTAGCTCACTTTGAAATGCTTTGTTTTTGTGTAAGTTTGAAAATATTTTGAAAATGCCTAGGTTCGGAAAACTTTGTAATGATTCTCGTATCACTGAGAATGTACACAAAGTGTTGGTTTTGAAAATATTTGTTGAAAATAAGTGTTTGGAAAGATGTTATAAAAATGCCAATGTAAGGTAATTTTGTAATGATTCTCGTATCGTTGAGAATGTATACAAAATGTTTGTTTGAAAGGTGTTTTAAAAGTGTGAGTTGTAAATTGTTTTGTTTGTGAGCAAGAAATTACGAGCAATCTACCTACTCAAAAAGTATTTGTTCTTTTCCTCATCCTTTAGATAATGGTTTCCTACCATTAGTTAGTAGGAAGCCATATCATTGGATGTGAGGGACAGGCGTGGGTCATTGTACAGTCATAGAAGGAAACTTGTAAGATGTTTTAACAATTGTCGTGAGGGACTAAGATCATTTACTAAAGGCAACATTTGAAGGGTCATTGAGGGACTATGAGCTTTTAATTGAAGGTCTTTTACTAAAACATCTCACGTTTGATGGACATGACTGTTTTAATCCGAGACAACAAGTGTGGGTTACCCTAGAGGTGCATGTGTGCAAGGTGTGTTTGAGTCAAGTATTTTATCTTTTGAATTATGTTTTTGCTAGGTTTGATTTTAGTTTTGTCATACAAACCCTAATGACTAACAATAATAAGGAAAGCAATAAATTGCGGAATTTAAATGTCCTACGCTATTATAAGGGTTTGTGAATGGGGGTATAAGCCTGTGAATGAGGGGAAAAAGCAATAAAACCTAATTATCTATTACAAATCATTGATCATGAATAATAATGATAATGCACAAAATGTAAAGATAAAGAAGAAAGAAATTTTTTTTGTGGTTTTTGATGGAAAATGTTTAGAGATTAACCTAATTAAATTAATTAATATTTTTAAAGAAATTGGTAAACCTAATTAAACTAAGATCAACATTAATTTCACTAACAAAAAGGAAAAATAATTTAAATATAGAAAAGTATAAATCTAAATTAATTTACAAGAGAAATTAATTATTATAAAAATATTTTTGAGGTTTTATTGGTTTGAAAAAGAAGAAGAATAAATGTAGTAAAAATAAAATTAAAATATTTTTAATCTAATTATTCAAAAAAAAATTTTGGTTTTTTGATTAAATAAAATAAATAAATAAATAACATATAGAGAAAATATAAAAAATATAAAAAATATTGGGCTGGGATGTTGAAAAGTAAAATGGGGCTTAAAAAGAAAAATAAAATGTTGGGCCCAAAAAGACAGTTTTTGTTTGTCATAATAAAAAAAATGGAGTGGGCATGCGTTATTAGTAGAAAAAGGGGGAGGTGAGCAATTAAAAATAAACCAGGTCCAGAATAAAAGTCCAGCGCCTGTATGGATCATGTGTGGTCAGCCCTTTGGAGGTGCATCATGCGCTTGCTTTGTGGAGTGTTGGATGCAATGACTGGCAGATCCAATGGTCCAGTAACAAGGATGTATGGCATGCGTGCTACACTTGATGTACTAAATCTGCAAAGAAATAATGTGAAAATCAAAAGGGTACCACTAGAGATCGAACCCAGGTCCCTATAGATGAATGCCTTAGCGCGCGCTTCTCTGCCACTAGGTGGTTGTTTCATCCTTTTAAAATACAACTTCAACTAAATATAAAATAAAATCATTTATGAACATGACTTCATCGCTAACCTCGCGCCAATCACCATTGTCATATTTTTGAATTTTCAAACTTGCTCATTTCTCAACCATTTTCAAAAATGTAAACATAAAAGTTTTTCCATTTTTCAACATGAATTCAACCATATAAATTTCATAAGCTATAAATCAAAGATGAATGAGAATTTTATTGGTACCAAATTAAAACCTAATTTTTTCAGAAAGTTCAACTTCAAAATTCTCATCACTCAGGAAACAAATGAAAACTAAAGGCATGGTTAGCTTCAGGGATATGATGTCTACATTTTATATTCACAATGCAACCATTAATTTTGCTTGTATAAGACGTTCGAAGTAGAGAAAACTTACCTCAAAACTGGAAATCGTGTTTGGAGTTTGAGAACTCCTGGAGGTGTTGTGATGATCTGGATAGCTTAACTGAACTCATAGGAAGCTAATGCAATGCTTACTTTAGATTGAGAGTGGTTGGATTCTTCTGGAGAAGTCAAGTTGCAGAGCTGATTTTAAAAATGGTGCATGGTGATGGAGGGATTACAAAAGTGGTTCAAGGGTTTAGATCACTTCTATATGGTGTATAGATGATGTTTGATTGATTAAGATGGAAAACACACGAGTGAATTTTGAATTTGGTGTTCAAAGTCAGAAATGGCAAGCAATGGAGGTTTTGATGCAATTTCTGGTTTTAGGGAGTTTGAGAGGGTTAGAGGGCTATTGAATTTGTTCTATGGCTTTCAAATGGCTTCTATATTTATAGAGGAAAGGTTTTTAAGGCTCTAGTGATCAGAAATCAAAGATCACATGTTATGGTTATGTGACTTAATTTTGACGCAATCTTGAAAATCATGGTTTCAATGCATAGTACAAGGGCCTGTAGGGTGGCTAGAGGCTTTAGATATGTTGCTTCTTACTTTGAAATGTTTTGGAATCAGAAGCAACAATGTATGGGCTCAAGGAGAGTTGACATTGTGATTAAAGTCACTTTTCCAAGATGGAAGTGTGAACTTTGTTCCATTAATGGCAAAATCATTTGGACAATAACTCAAATGCATGGACAATGGCCCAATAAGTTGTGTAAACATTTAATTATTGAGTGATTTACAAGTTTGAAGGCCTGCAAAGCAATATTATGCAGCATCCTTGAAGATTTGATCATAGGGTTCATCATAAAATGACTTAAAAGTCAAGTTTGTGATGCCATCTTCTTCTCTTTGAAACTTCTATCTCAAACATGAGCTTTTCAATTTCTTGGACATTTTAGAAAGCTTGAAATATTGTATACAACCTTCATGTTGACCACTTTGTCTAAATCAACTTGGAACTTGATGAAAATTGGCCAAGAAGTTAGGACAAAAATCTTCCTAAACTAGTTGAAAATTTCACTAAGTGTTTTATTTAAAAATGTCATGACTTCATGAGCCTATATCTTCAAATCTAAGCATTTTTTGGACATCAACCATAAGGGAAAAGTTTTATAATTCATCAAGATCTACAACTTTCATGTTGAAAATTTTCCTTGAATCATCTTGCATCTTGGTGAAAAATTGTCATGAAGTAGGGGAATTATCAAGGTAAAAAATACTTAGAATTTTTCTAAGTATTGAAAATATTGACTTTTGTTGAATTTTCTTGACTTTTCTTAATTCTTGATGATCAAGTTTGATATTTTTTAATGTCTTGATGAATCTTGATCTTTAAAATTCAATAGACCAAAAAGTCAAAGTTTGACTTTTGGTGTGTCAGTTGAATTTTCATTAGTTGATCCAAATTTCAACTATTAATCCCTTGATCTTGAGAAATGATTTGGGCCATGAAATTAGGTCAATATGTTGTGTTTGAATCCTTAATATCATGCTTCAAACCATTAGGTCATCTACTAAGTCAAAAGTCACTTATTAGCCATTCTCAGTCAATACTCTAATTTTGACAATTTTGCCCCTTTGATGATTTGAATGCTTTTCTTGAGGAATTATGATCAATCCTTTATCAATTGATAAATATGACTTCAAAATGTTGATGTTGGCCAAAAATCCTGAATTTTGACTGTATGTTGACCATAGTTGACTTTATACCCAATATAGTTGATTTTTAGTCATCTAAGGCCTTGACTAAGCAAATTTGTGATGCAAGACTTGACACTTGGTATGAGCATTCTTGGAGGTCTATGATGAACCATGAAAGTTATTTGAGGCATCAAAATTCCAAGTTTTCTTGAGAAAACCAAAACCCTAGTTTGGACCCAATGCTTAGGAGGTGAGCTTGTTTGATCAACTCGTGAGACTTCTTGAACATTTGAGATCTTTGGTGAGAAATATCTTGAAGAAAAGAGAGGGAAAATTTTGGGGTACAACACATACGTTGTCATGAATTTTTTTTTGAGGTTTGATATTTCTAACCTTTGTAACTCCGAAACAAGATATTTATTTTTGTTGTTGTTCTCACATTTTCTTACTCTTATGCTTCCTATTATGGTGAACTTGCAGAATGTGTATGGTTTAACAGGAAGTTCACCTATCATTGTTGCTCGGTAACTTGGTTAGTGATTGTTCTGTGATTCAACATTTTCATAATTTGATCGTTCAGTTTCAAAATACTTTTCTTAAAACTTATACAAAAAAATAGACTAAAAGGTTTCCTGATATATTGTACAAATAATGGTTCCTTAGCAGATTGAATAGTTCAAAAGAATTGCATCTGACCCTGATGCATACCAAAATATATGCTCCAAGATTGCTCTGTCTATATTTGGGCATGAAGATGTCCAAAATCATGTGGCATGTCTTCTATTTGGAGGGTCAAGACATGTATACTGCAAAAGAGGTAGTCCTCGTTGTAAGACATATTTTATCAAAAGAAATGTGTGTTTTTTATTTGTTGATAAATTGAGTAGTTCTGAAGTCAATTTTGATTTTATGATTAATCAAGAGTGGGATCTAGAAATATGAGGGAACTTGGTTGTTGGTTGAAGGTGCTTCAACAAAATGACGGTACCAAATCACAGTACCAATGTGATTTTCTTCAATCCACCATTATATCAATTATCAATTTTCCAAATCATTTTCAATTTAAACCACTTAAAAAATCTCTATTGAATCATCTAAAAAATGAGTTTGTTTCACCTCCAAAGTCTGATGAAAATTATTGCAACAACCCATATTTTCCGGTGTGTAACAAGGTGAAGGGACATTGTTGCTGTTTTATTGTTACAGTGGCATAAAGTAAGAGTGAGTTCTAAATATCACTGAACAATTTCCCTGATGTCTCTTTATTTGATCAAGTATCTTCATGTCGATCCATTAGGACTGAAGTCGTTTGTTCTTTTCTTCTTAATGCAGTTGTTTAAAATGAAATATGTGAGCATGGGAATATGGGTAGTGAAATTTAACAGCGCAAAACAATCAAAGAAAAGATAATGGAGGAAGGGGCGGTAGTCATCATCCGCAACAATCGATAGAGAAAAACATGGCTTGGAAAGCTCCACCTAGATCGTTGGTAAACAAAATCACTTACTAAACTATCAGTTTTTTGTTAATTAATAGCTTCATGATAATGTTGTTGTATGTAAATGATATTCTTTAAGCTAGGCTAATGGAATACATTATGCAATTAAGGTACGATACTAAGATAAATTTTTCAAAAGTTTAAAATATAGATTCATTTATGATAGGAAGTATGGGCCATTACAGTCCCATATAACATGAATACAATTTTGAAGCTGATAAAAAGGTGGTACCACTAAAACAATCGGTCGAACAATCATCGAATAACTATATCAATGAAGTCATCATCAAACGTTTTTTATTCCACATGAAGGGAAGGGTGAATATCGAGTTAACTTGAGAAGGGTGAAATCAAGGTTAAACGACCGAGAGATCGGGTAAGGGAGCCGATAACACGAGAGGAAGGTATTAGCACCCCTCACGTTTGTAGTACTCTACGGTATCCACTCTTGTTGTTCTAATCTAATGAGATGGTAAAATCTATGTCTAAATATTAAAAGCTAGAATAAAAAGAGGAAAGGGGAAATGCATGCTAAAAGTGAAAACATGGAAAAAGAAGGAAAAGATTACAAAGTTCGCTCGGCTGTGCCCCGTAACCAGATGCCTACGTATTCCTTTTAAGGAATTAGAACATAGTAGTTCGGCTCAATAGTTTCCATTTGTTGTGTTTTTTTTACCTTAGAAAAGGATTTTAAAGAGAAAAGCCAAATAGTAAAAGAAGTTAGAATTGGTTGATAATTTTTACCTTAAAGAAGGATTCGAGTAATGTTAGGGTGTTTTGAAAAAAAGAAAAGAAAAGAAAAAGTTTTAGTTTTAATGATATGCAAAAGAGAAAGAAAAATCTAAGGGTAAACTAACAAAATAGCCCTAAAGTTGTCATACAATGTTGATCCTATAGTTAAGGTTAAGAGGGGAACATCTACCTAATGTTATCATACATGGATAAAAGCATAATGTCTACTTAATTCAATCTTGAAGAAGAATGAACTAACAATCCTAAGGGGAGCATGTCAATCTCACAAAAGAGGAAAAGAAGAAGAAGTAAGGATAAGCAATCAAATAAGCACACATCAAGATAAAGGAAAGATGATAACAACATCAATAGGAAAGATAAATAATGGTAAAACATCAAGAGATGAATGATGGCAACACATCAAAAGAAAATCAGATATTCACGATAAAACCCGAACAAATAAGAATAGATGAAAATACATCAAGGGTAGATGATGAAACATCAAGGTAAATATGATGAGACATATAATACTAAATATGACAAAACATCACATGAGATGATAAACATCTAGCAAACACAACAATCAAGCTAGCATCCAATTAAGATGATGTAGTGAAATGGATACAAGTGTGTGATTAAATGAACATAGCAAGACAGGTCAAGTTAAGATGAGATCATAAGTAAACACATAGGGTTAGTGTATCCTAAATCCTATGGAATCCGAAAAAAAACTCTACTAGAGTAAACCTAAGCACAAACACAAAACTAGGTCAAAAATCAACCCTAAATTACACCCTAAGAGTGAAAGAAGTACAAGGAGAGGGTTGATGAAGGATGAAAATGATTATGGGAGTATCTTATCATACAAGTCAGTAGCATACAAATATCTAGAAATCATATTCAAATATCATAAGCCATGCAAGAAAAGTCACACATGTATCATACAAAAGGGAAGTGTTGAAAAGAGGCAAACAAACAAGTTTTACATTGAGCAAGTATGGATTTAAACAAAGAATTCATGATTTGAGAATCATGGAATGTGTGACTTATATGATAAGATATCTCAAGATGAGACTCAAGAGTAACCAATTAGAAGATGAGACTTCATACATAATCAAAGTCACCTAATTGATGAGCAAGATCATCTAAAAGAAAGTAAAGGCATTTACCTTAGATCAAATGAAGTTGATAAAGATCAAATTAAAATAATAAAGTATCTTATTTGTCCTTGGGTGATGATAAAACCCTCATAAGATACTAATCATGAGTCTAAAACCTTAATAAATGTTAACAAGGTAACACACTTAAGTGTCATGATATATTGATGAAATATAGTCCCTTAATGCATACAAGAAAAGGGATCTAGATAAATAAAACTAAATTTCCTTAAGTTATATGGGCAACAACCAATATAAAGGTACAATTTTTGGACAAGGTACACAATCATAAGAAGCAACCATCAACAACTAATGTACAAAACATAAGCAAGAGGTAAATATAGCTCCCATTATGTCACCATGATGAGTTACAAATGAATGCTAACCAAGTGGATCATAGAAGCATAGAGAGTTGATATGAGAATATAAGTAAGATAAAAACTTAAAAATAAAGAAATGTGGGACTTAAAGTCCTCCAAAACAAACAAACACAAATTAGGTCAAAAAGTAGTATATAACTCCTATTGTGTCATCAAGATGAGTTGATAATTAGATATCAACCAAGGAATATATGAGCAAAGTAAATAAGGTATGAAGATCCTCAAAGTCATAAGTAAACACACAAAGAATCACTCATGATGTATCAAAGGTATTTGGCAAAGAAGTGCATCAAAACTACTTATAACTTTGACCATATTTAGTGAAATCAAGCACACAAGCAATCACAAATTAGGGAGCTTAATTGGTTAAATTTAATTGAAATTAAGACACTATAAAGTGGTGAGGATAAGGTACAAATGATAAGGATTTCTTCCTTAAATGTTTCATAAATGCAATCCAATATATATCACATCAAGCAAATAGTATAAGCAAAAGATAAATTTTATGACGAGGCAAGAAAATGACCAAAAGAGATCAAATGTCTCTCAAACCTTGAATAAGGTTATCCTTGAGTTATCATATCTCGAAATCACTTTGAATCATAATCACGATGAAGATTTGATCAAAGATTTTTACCAAACATTCCCCAAATTAGGGTCCTAACTTGTCAATTTAGGAGCTCCATAACAATGATCATCAAAGACTATAATGGATCAATTAAAATTGTTCCAAGCTCATGAGATATAAAGGGAGTTCAGGGTTTGTCATGAGTGCAAAGATCATCCTCAAAATATTCACACAAAAAATAACTAGAAGGTGATGTACCATAAAATTTGACCTCCCTTTTCTTCAAGACATTTCTCACAAAAGTTCTCAAAAGCTTAAAGATTTTCAAGAGTTGATCACACAAGCTCACCTCCTAAGCATTGGGTCCACAACTAGGGTTTTGGTTTTCTCAAGGAAAATTGGACTTCTAATGCCTCAAGTAACTTTAATGGTTCATCATAGGTTTCCAAGAATTCTCATACCAAGTTTCAAGTCTTACATCACAAATTTGCTCAGTTAATTGCTCAGATGACTAAAAATCAACTGTATTGGGTTAAAGTCAATTGTGGTCAACCTACAGTCAAACTTCAAGATTTTTGGTCAACATCAACATTTTGAAGTCATATTAATCATTTAATCAAGGGTTGGTAATAATTCCTCAAGAAAAGCCCTCATATCACCAAAGGAGCAAAATTGTCAAAATTAGGGTTTTGATTGATAAAACCCAAAACACAAAAGTCAGTTCTCCCACCGTATTATAGAATTGGTGACTCTGCTAGGGAAATAATAAAAGTGGGGTTACCTTAAGAGCTAGGTCACCTTTATTTCTTTACTTTTTTGCCTTGATTGCTTTATATTTCGGGTTATGCTTGGGTTTAGTTCTTGTATAGATCCAATACCCGGATCTGGGGCATTTTAGGTAAGTAGCAATAGATCATGAAAAATGTACGGCATAGACCAATATGGTTGAAGAGATGGCTACATTAGTGTGACACATTTGTTGGTACAGGTGTCCCTTGAGTTAAATCAAGGAGGATACGGGGCCGCTGCATGGTGTCATAAAGCACTAACTGACTGTAGAATGTTAGTTGAACAAATTAGCCATTAGAAAGTAATGAGATAGCCAGCTTTGGTGCAAACTGAAGTTTGTTAATACTTGATACTACACTCATTGAGATCATACTATCAGGATATTCCGGTCGCAGCTCAGATTCTTGTGATGAAACAATGCCTGATAAGAAAGATCGGTGATATTGAGGCTCCTAGAATCCATTTACTTCTTTTAGGACAGGTTGAGCCAACTAAAACTTCAAGAGGGTATTTCCTATAAACCCCATGCAAGCCTAAACCTAAGGCCTGGTGTGTCTTGTTTTTGTTTGATTAAATTTGTGCGAACATGACTTCATGACATCATGACATATCATTTTCACTAACCATTTCAAGGACCTACACATTTATCTTTATTCTGTTTTGTAGGTTATAAATTCCGCTCGCATAAACAATATCTGAATCAATTTTGTGAAGATACCTTCTCAACTTAAGGAGTTAGTCTCAAGGGTTCCAGAAAGTTCTCCATTCATCAAAAGGAATGGTCGACTACTCAGTTTAGTTACCTCGGGTTTTAAAGAAACATGATGACTGTTCTATTACAGTTCTTTGATCCCCCTCATCACTGTTTCACCTTTCCAGATTATCAACTGGTACCCACAATGGAAGAATTCTCTGAGCCGCTGGGAATACCTATTCTTGACCGGACACCATTCACCGGTTTAGAGAAAGATGCACAACCTGAAGAAATTGCAATAGTCTTGTATCTAAAGTGGTCCAACATTGTAGCTAATTGGGAAACAAGGAGTGAAGTCAAGGGCTTTCTAGCTAAATTTCTGTAAGATAAGGCTCTCCTATTTCCGGATGCTATGAACTTTCAAGATTTTGAAGAAATCTTGGCTCTTCTAATCTATGGGTTAGTATTGTTCCCTAATCTAGACCAACTCATAGATGTGAATGTCGTCAAAATATTTCTTTCTTATAACCTTGTGCCTACTTTTCTTGGAGATATTTTGCATTCTCTTCACACTCGTACTATGAGAAATAGAGGGGCTCTTATGTGTTGCATATTGTTGCTATCTAGGTGGTTTACTTTGCACCTTCCCTGATCAGTATTTAAAAATGAACAAGGTTTGAGGTGGTCACAAATGATGATGTTGCTATCTCATTCGAATATCTATTGGTATTCTCGATCTCATGAGGATATTACTATCACTGATCATTATGGGGAATTCCCTAATGTTCCACTCCTTGGTATTATGGGAGGTATTACTTACAACCCTTCTCTGGCTCTATAACAATTTGGTTATGCTCGAAGAGATGGTCCTCATGACGCGCTTATCCAGGGTATTGTGTTTGATTACTAAAATGATTTTCAAGGTTATCGTCAAAGGTTTGTATGAGCTTGTGGAATGGTAAACAAGATTTATAGCAAGACTTTAGGACATGAGAATTCTATGCCTTTGGAGCCATGTCTTAAGTGGGTACAAGCTCGTGCTCAAAACCTTATGATGCCATATCCCGCGATCCTACCAGTGATTATGGAGCCCATTGCCGAAGGGGATATTCCTTATACCATTCTCCATCCAGACATGCCCACTGACCTCGAAGAATTACTGAAGTCTTGGATTCAACTCAAGGGAGAAGGGACACTGTTGTACCCCAAAATTTTCCCTCTCATGTTTTCCAAAGTCTTCCCCCTGCATGGTTGATCACAAACTCTTGCCTAGGAAAAAAGAAAATTTTTGAGTGGTGCTTTAAGTACCTTTCGATTGGCATTCTGAAAGACCTTTCGATTGGCATTCTGAAGGAGCATTTCGATTGGCATTCTGAAAGACCCTTCGATTGGTATTCTGAAAGAGCCTTTCGATTGGGATGGACAAGCCCTTCGATTGGCATTATGTCAAGGCCTTCGATTGGCATGCCAATGGATCCTTCGATTGGCATGCCAAGGGATCTTTCGATTTAGCATTGTGTCAAGGCAGCTTCGACAGGCATGCTAACCATGTCCTTCGATTAGCATGAACAACACCTTTCGATTGCCCTATTAACAAAGCCTTTCGATTGGACTGTTAACAAAGCCATCAAGAGGGCACTCAAAAACATGTCCAGGTACACTGAACATGAGAAAATGGCATGTTTCCCTTGCAAATATAGAAATAATTAAATGTTGATTGCGGATTTAGTTCTTGAGTTAAAGGCCAGATTCTTGCCTTTTCTGCCCCTAAAGAGCTGATTCGACCAGAGTGATTCTTTCCAACTCAGGAAGTCGAAGCAGAAGGAGTCCCATTCGAAGGGGGCAAATCAATACCAATCGAAGAGCAGGGCCTGAGGGCATTCGAAATTCAAAAGTGTCCAGGTTCATTCAAGAGACATGAATATTTCAAAAAAAGGAAATTATTTAATGTGTCTGATTCTTGTCTCATGGCTTTAATGGCCTGGTTAAATGTTGTCTCTTGCCGTTACTAGACCCCCACACTCCTATAAATACAAGGTCCAGTGGCACATTACAGGACACGAAAAAACACACACGAAAATATACAGAAAAAATAGAGAAAAGAAACAGGGAAAACTTGGAGGTACGCTGCCAAAAATCATCAGCACTTCCAGGAAGCCATACCCAATCCTTGCACCAGCCATTTCACGCCCAGAAATCCCAGGTTGAAAGTACCTACATCCAGGAAGTGCCCAGATCGAAGGTGCCTACATCCAGGAAGCGCCCAAATTAAAAGTCCAATCTGCTGGTAAGAAAGGGTAAACTATCCAACCTCATATTTGCATAATACATTCATACTGGTTGTTACCTTCGATTTTCTATCCTAGACAAGATCAAGAGGCTTGGGTTTGGCACCCAGGCCATGTACATCGTTTGCTAATATTTGCTGCAGACATAGCCTGAAGAGACCCAGCAAGTGCATGATCGAAGGGCCAGGGGTTCAATACCTAGGCCCTGTGTTTTATTTCGCTAACATACTTTTGCAGGTATAGCATCCCAGATCGAAGGAGACACCTTCTCTGGATCGAATCCATTAGCATGCTGGATCGAAGGAGGCATCTCATTCCTGGATCGAAAGCCATGATCTCCATGATCAAAAGACAATCCTCTTCCCTGGATCGAAGGCTACTCACGCCTTACTGTCTGGCCCAATCGAAGGGACCATGACCCTCTCTGGATCGAAGCTTCCATTCTCTCCCTGGGTCGAAACTCCTTTTTCCTGGATCGAAGGATCCCCTCTTGTATTTTATTTTTGTTTTCATTGACATCTTTTTATCTTTTTTAATTAACATTAAAATCAAAAAACCACAAAAAAACATTAGGCTAGTTTTTTCTATTAAAATTAACTTTGTTAATTAATCTCTTAATTATCTTAACATTTTCTCAAAACTAAAATTAAATACACTTAGATCATTTTCTCAAAATAAAATAAAACAATAAAAAGATTTTATTCTTAGGATTTTTAGAGATTATGTTCAGATTCACGCGCGCTTATTCTATTGTAATTGCCTACTGGTTTGTAATAGCTTAAACTAAGACTTTTTACTGCTTTTATTCCCCCAATTTTTGGACATGTAAATAATCCCCTTCCCCGAAGCCTTGTAATAGCGTAGGATTTACAATTCCCGCACTTTAAATTCCTATACATATATTAACTGTTTAGATGTATGCTAACTAGACTATGCATGACAAGATTAACTCTTATATTAAAATCAACAATAGCTCACCATGACATGCAAAGATAATATAACTGAAGATTGACACACTTGCACATTCCACTCCTAGGGTACACCTCACTTGGTTGCCTCGAATGTGGTCATTGAGTATAGGATGTTTTAGAGGTCGCCCTCCTGTCCAAAGATCAAAGTTGCCTCAAAATGGTTGCCTCGGAAAAATGATCTAAGACATTAGGGTTACCACTAAAGCGTCCTAACAATGCTTTAGTGACCACACGTCCCTTAAATCGAATTGACCCGAAAACTCCAACGACGGTGCTACCTACTCCTCAATAGTGGGATAGCATTGTCTAAAGGACATTTGCACATTTTAATTCCTTTTTGAGTAGGTAGAGGTTCTTAAGTACTTGGTCATTTTAAAAATAAAACAAAACTTTTCACACTTACACTTTTCGAACAAAGTTTTCAAAACACTTCATTACACTCTTGAGGACAGAAGCAAGAGTCAAACCGAAGTTTCAAACGAAAACTCTTTTCAAAACCCACAAACACAAAGAAAAGAAAACTTTTGAAAACATAGTGAGCAAGTACCTAAGAGCCCGTGGATAACCACGGATAGAAAGGGTGCTAACACCTTCCCTTTCTATAATCTACCTCCCGAACCCGAGAAACAAGCTCGAAAAGGAATTTTTCTGCGCTTTTGTCCTTTCCTTGTTGGATAAAATAAAAGACAGTGGCGACTCTTGCTTACCGCGACATTTTGCAAAAACAAACGCAAACGCAAACCAGCATTCCAAAACAGTCAGTTCTCTATTCCCACCGATCACAAAACTGGCGACTCTGCTGGGGATGTATTATAAGTGAGGTATACCTTAGGATTAGATCACTTGTGTTTTCAATTGTATGCTTTGTATGCTTTAAATTTTGTGGGTTTGTATCGGAGTTCTATAGATCCTAACTCGGATCTGGGGATACCCTTTAAGTAAGTAGCAACAAACTGTGAGTGAATTGTGCGGGGTATAACGACATGGTTGAAACAGTAGCTACGTTAATGTGGCACTTTGGTGAGTACTGGTAACCCTTGAGTTAAGTCAAGGAGAGTACGGGGCCGCCGCGTGGTGTCGTGAAGCATCAATTGACCTTAGAACCTTACTTGACCATCTTGGCCTTTTTTTTAGGGGTAGTGAGATGACCGACTTTGGTGCAGTCTAAAGTTGGTAGATACTCGATACTAAACTCATTGAGGATTGTTTTCTTGGAATATTTTGGTCGCTAGTTCAGTGGCTAAACCAAAACGATGAACATAGAAAACAATCCAATGATATTGAGCTCCTTAGAACCCGGTTACTATTTATAGGACAGGTTTTGAGCCAACTAAACTCAAGAGGGTACTTACCTATGAAACTCCATGCCAGCCTAAACTCAAGGCTATATGTGTGACTTGTGTGCCTTCAAACTTGAACTACTTGCACATACTTGTTATCTGACAACATGGGTTCCTTGCAGGTTTTGTTTACAGTCCTTATCCAATAATCTGAATTTATTGCAGGGCTTACTTACATCACCTCACACTTGTGCTTAAACGCATAGCATACACATCGTAACATCATGCCTTAGCATTTCTTTAACCATTTCAAGGATCTCAAGGGTCTGTGATGCAGGTTATGGTAAATCAAATGGCTAGCAAGGGGCAAAGGGGATTTATTTTCCTCTAGCCAAGGTTGTCTAGAAATCCAAGCATGATAACTTGAGTCAGGGGCTATGACCCACTCGATATGGTGAGCTTGACTCTTGAAGAAGGACTCTCAGCAACATGAAGTTCCTTCAATCAAGTTACTAGATTCAGATTCTAATAGTTTCTTGTTTATCCCGCGAGATCCTTGAAAACATTGCATACATATATCATACATATCATTGCATAACAGGTCTCCCAATACAAGTCTCTCATGTTCTCGCTGTTTATTTCAGCAATGGCTTTCCAACCAGACAACCAAGATCTTCATACTCAAGAGACTCGATTCAGGGAAATCTTCCTAAACCTATCCAAGGGGCAGGAAGAATTGAGAACACTCCTCATGGGGAATTTGGTCAAGAAAAATCTTGAAGACAATAAGGACGAACGACTGAAACATATGCAAGCTGAGGTAGATGCAATGAGAACCCAGATGCTGGGGCAGATGGATCTTATCCAAGGCTTAGCTCGGGAACAAGAAGAGTTGAGAACCATGATCAACCAGCTTCATCAAGACAGATACAACAACATGAAGCAAACAGTCAAGGTCGGGGACCAAGTCATTAATCAACCTCCGACAAGTCAAAGGTTTGGTTTGACGAAGAATAGACCTCTCCAAGTTGTTACTATCTCACAGGTCCAACAAAGACCTTGCCAAGAACAATGGTTTGATCAGAGTAAGCCAAACAAGCCCAGGAGGAAATTGACCATGCTCAACATGCCGTTGTCTCAAGCTTTATAACACCTGTTAAGACTGAATCTGGTGATGTTAAGGGACCCTCCTAAGAATCCCAGCACAGCCTCCCCAAAGTACAATCCTGATGCAAGGTGTGCATATCACTCCAACAGCCCGAGGCATGATACTAACATCTGTTGGGCGTTAAGAAACAAAATTCAAGACCTGATTGATGAAGGAGCATTGGAATTCACACAAGATGGTCAGGCTGAGTTCTTCTACCATCCCTCCAAAGTTCACCATTTGAAGTGACAAGTACTGAGACGAGAAGACTTTTATTCATTTGAATTTTCAAGTTGTAATCTCTTTGTTATTCAAACATTTATCTATTAATGTCAAACTCTGTTTCACTAATGCATTGCATATGTTTGTCTTGAATTCATCCTTTCATTACATTTAAACTATGCTTTTCACTCACTTTATGACATTCAACTCTTGCTAAAAGTTACAAGCCTTTAGAGGGAGGATGACGAAACAATGCCATAATCTCATACAGTATGCTTTTGGACAGACCTTGCTGATGATGTACAGGCATTTTTTTCAAATCCTAAACACTGGAGTTATAAGGAAGATAATCCCTAGTCAACCCCTTCGATCCAAAGAAGTAGGAGTTTTCTGTTTTAAACACAAATTGAAACCTTTAATTTAAACCTGGGGCAGGGTAGTCTCTCAGTTAATTCAAAAATATGCGCATTAAAGTCGCCAAACTCTCAGTTCATAATACAACGAACGACATCAAAAGCATTCCTCTGGAATCAAAAGACAGTGGCGGTTCCTTATCTCATAGGCAGTCAATCTCTCAAAAAAGAAAAAGCCCACTGAGCCAAAACTTATAAAGGAGGCTTAAGAAAGTTGGGGCATCCCGCTTACTGTAATCTCGAAAACAGAAACAGTCAGGCAAAAAGTTAGGGATAACAAATCAAAAGAACGAGGTCACTAAAAATCCTCAACAACATGAAAAATGTTGCAAAAATGACTGCCTTCCAACAAATTCAACTTGTGTGAACCATCACCAAAATGTCGTTCCAAATTCGAATAGAGTTCGACGCACAATTAACTGAGTTTAAGATTGAAGAACATCACGAAGAGCGGGTGGGTACAAATATACTTTGAGCCTTTATCCTTTGTTTCTTAAACCGTGAACCAAGCCACGTTACAACCCTTCAAAAGTCCTAACTGAAGCATGGGTTAGTTCGAAAGCATACTGTTACAAAAGGTATCCTGACTCCTGTAAGGCGTTGCCCTAAATCTTGTGTTGAATTTGTCTTATAAAGAGTTTTCTGCTAAAAAACGCATTTTTCAAAACATCGAGACAAGCATAAACATTGCATTATTTGAATATCATTGTTTGCATTTGGCTATTTGTTTGACAGCGGAGAAATTCACACAACGAATATCCGATGAACGAAAGCCCTCTCAGTGAACAAAATCACTTCAAAAAGGATGACACTTCCATTGACAAATCTCCTATCAACAAGGGGGCATGACATGTCACTATCCAGCACACTTGGGGCAGTCCAGTCAAGATTCCAGGAAATCTTTGAAGAAGTGCAGAGTAACCAGGGGAAAGTCTCCATCTCCGTCACTTGGGGCATTGAACATCAATCTCAGTGAAGGGTTACGTACAATTAAACATTTCCGGGCAGTGCCACAAACACTTGCTACTAGGGGCAATGACAAGTCTCCCCCAAAATCCTTCTTATAGGATGACTCCCGACAAGGGTTTAATCTCTGAAAACCTTTCCCTAACTGAATCAACCTCAAGAATCCTCGAGGGCTTCCCCCAACGAAGATGCCACCTCTCTAGCAGACTGACGATAGGGTTTATTTCCCAAATAACACTAGGATTCCCCAGCTTGGGTTGCCTCCCCGACTACTACAAATCAAAGGACCACAACTCCTCTTCCCCAGTAGACTCTGGAAGCTTGTCCCCTTGCGAAGCACAAATAAGTCTCTTCAGCCAAATTCAGAGGTTATCCTCACAAGAGTCTAACTGGGTTATTCTAAGCAAGTTGCAACTGAAAGATCATCCCCAGCGAAGTTCTTTCTATCCCCAGCGGATTTCATTCCTTTCATAGACAGAAATTCAATCCCCAACAGGGTTCACTGTCACCAGCAACAATAATTCATCCCCAGCTGAGTTTCATTTCTCCAAATCAGCAGATCTTCTAGCAGAGTATATACTCCCCACAGAGTCATTTCCTCGTCAGTCCATTCCCCAGTGGAGTTATTCTCTCCTGCAGGACTATTCTCCCAATCATCTTCGGTCGTTATCTCTAGCGAGTGAAAGTCTTTATTCTCCAACAACAGTCAGGGATTTATTTTCCTAAACTT
Source organism: Vicia faba (assembly GCA_948472305.1). Lineage (NCBI taxonomy): Eukaryota > Viridiplantae > Streptophyta > Magnoliopsida > Fabales > Fabaceae > Vicia > Vicia faba. The sequence goes on along the minus strand of OX451736.1, from coordinate 1,368,788,311 downwards.
GGACGTACCACAATAGCATTTCATGTTCATACATCGTGATGTGCGCATACATATTGCATACAACATAATCTCATTTATTTTGAGAACATCATCATCCAATGCATGTCATGCAGCATATACGATTAATCATGTACCTTTTTCAGGAAAGATGGTTATCATCAACAACTTCCATCAAGTTCAAGATTAACTTCGGAAACTAAACGGAGTAATTATCTGCACGATCAAATTCGGCTTTACACGGGTTCGTCATGAAGAAATCTTACACGGGTTTCTCCTAAATACAACCTCACACGGGTTTATCCTGAAAAATCCTACACGGGTCCTTTATCATATATTTCTGAATGAAGTTTTACACAAGCTTATCTCACAGTAACCTTACCCCAGTTCATTCTGAAGTTTTACACAAGATTATCTCACAGTAACCTTACCCCGGTTTATTCTAAAGTTTTACACGAACTTATCTCACAGTAACCTTACCCCGGTTCATCCTGAAGTTTGACACGAACTTATCACAATAACCTTACCCAGGTTCCTCTTGTAGTTTTACACGGACTCATCATCAGGAAACCCTACACCGGTTCCCTCTCTTTCCAAGATGAAGTTTTACAAGGACTCATCGTCAGGCAACCCTACACAGGTTCCTTCTCAGGAAATTTGAGATGCAGTTTTACACGGACTCATCGTCAGGCAACCCTACACAGGTTCCTTCTCAGGAAATTTCATATGCAGTTTTACACGGACTCGTCATCAGGAAACCCTACACAGGTTCTCTCTTTCCAAAGATGAAGTTTTACACGGACTCGTCATCAGGAGACCCTACACCGGTTCCCTCTCTTTCCAAGATGTAGTTTTACATGGACTCGTCATCAGGAAACCCTACACAGGTTCCTACTTTCCAAGATGCAGTTTTACATGGACTCATCATCAGGTAACCCTTCACATGTTCCTCCTTTCCAGATGAAGTTTTACATGGACTCATCACGAAGTAACCTTACCCAAGTACCTTCTCAGTCCAGATATGCAGTTCACCTCCAGAGTTAATTCCCCAGTAGAGTAACGGACAACTGAAGCTCCTAAAAATCTACTTCTCTCAAGACAACTACCAACAATCTCCAAATGGCATATGTAAGCCTATTCCCGACATCACAATGCTGATATTTCACCATGCGAGTGCAAATTTCTGGGCACTCTAGTGTTCAATTATCTTCCACCTTCGGATCACGAAAGGCTCGAAAGCCAATCTATATCCTCAGGTTTAAGAAAATTGAACAGGGGCAACAGTTGTACCCCAAAATTTGCCCTCTCATGTTTTCCAAAGTCTTCCCCCTGCATGGTTGATCATAAACTCTTGCCTAGGAAAAAAGAAAATTTTTGAGTGGTGCTTTAAGTACCTTTCGATTGGCATTCTGAAAGACCTTTCGATTGGAATTCTGAAGGAGCATTTCGATTGGCATTGTGAAAGACCATTCGATTGGTATTCTGAAGGAGCCTTTCGATTGGCATGGACAAGCCCTTCAATTGGCATTATGTCAAGGCCTTCGATTGGCATGCCAAGGGATCCTTCGATTGGCATGCCAAGGGATCCTTCGATTGGCATGCCAAGAGATCTTTCAATTTAGCATTGTGTCAAGGCAGCTCCGACAGGCATGCTAACCATGTCCTTCGATTAGCATGAACATCACCTTTCGATTGGCCTGTTAACAAAGCCTTTCGATTGGCCTGTTAACAAAGTCATCAAGAGGGCACTCAAAAACATGTCCAGGTACACTGAACATGAGAAAATGGCATGTTTCCCTTGCAAATATAGAAATAATTAAATGCTGATTGTGGATTTAATTCTTGAGTTAAAGGCCAGATTCTTACCTTTTCTGTCCCTAAAGAGCTGATTCAACCGGAGTAATTCTTTCCAACTCAGGCAGTCGAAGCAGAAGGAGTCCCATTCGAAGGGGGAAAATCAAGACCAATCGAAGAGCAGGGCCTGAGGGCATTCAAAATTCAAAAGTGTCCAGGTTCATTCAAGAGATATGAATATTTCAAAAAAAGGAAATTATTTAATGTGTTTGATTCTTGTCTCATGGCTTTAATGGCCTGGTTAAATGTTGTCTCTTGCCGTTACTAGACCCCCACACTCCTATAAATACAAGGGCCAGTGGCACATTACAGGACACGAAAAAACACACACGAAAATATACAGAAAAAATAGAGAAAAGAAACAGGGAAAACATTGAGGTACGCTGCCAAAAATCATCAGCACTTCCAGGAAGCCATACCCAATCCTTGCACCAACCATTCCACGCCCAGAAATCCCAGGTTGAAAGTACCTACATCCAGGAAGTGCCCAGATCGAAGGTGCCTACATCCAGGAAGCGCCCAAATTAAAAGTCCAATCTGCTGGTAAGAAAGGGTAAACTATCCAACCTCATATTTGCATAATACATTCATACTGGTTGTTACCTTCGATTTTCTATCCTAGACAGGATCAAGAGGCCTGGGTTTGGCACCCAGGCCATGTCCATCGTTTGCTAATATTTGCCGCAGACATAGCCTGAAGAGACCCAGCAAGCGCAGGATCGAAGGGCCTGGGGTTCAACACCCAGGCCTTGTGTTTTATTTCGCTAACATACTTTTGCAGGTATAGCATCCCAGATCGAAGGAGACACCTTCTCTGGATCAAATCCATTAGCATGCTGGATCGAAGGAGGCATCTCATTCCTGGATCGAAAGCCATGATCTCCATGATCAAAAGACAATCCTCTTCCCTGGATTGAAGGCTACTCACGCCTTACTGTCTGGCCCAATCGAAGGGACCATGACCCTCTCTGGATCGAAGCTTCCATTCTCTCCCTGGGTCGAAACTCCTTTTTCCTGGATCGAAGGATCCCCCCTTGTATTTTATTTTTATTTTCATTGACATCTTTTTATCTTTTTTAATTAACATTAAAATCAAAAAACCACAAAAAAACACTAGGCTAGTTTTTTCTATTAAAATTAACTTTGTTAATTAATCTCTTAATTATGTTAACATTTTCACAAAAAAAAAATTAAATACACTTAGATCATTTTTTCAAAATAAAATAAAACAACAAAAAGATTTTATTCTTAGGATTTTTAGAGATTATGTTCAGATTCACGCGCGGTTATTCTATTGTAATTGCCTACTGGTTTATAATAGCTTAAACTAAGCCTTTTTACTGCTTTTATTCCCCCAATTTTTGGACATGTAAATAATCCCCTTCCCCGAAGCCTTGTAATAGCGTAGGATTTACAATTCCCGCACTTTAAATTCCTGTACATATATTAACTATTTAGATGTATACTAACTTGACTATGCATGACAAGATTAACTCTTAACTTAAAATCAACAATAGCTCACCATGACATGCAAAGATAATATAACTGAAGATTGACACACTTGCACATGCCACTCCTAGGGTACACCTCACTTGGTTGCCTCGAATGTGGTCATTGAGTATAGGATGTTTTAGAGGTCGCCCTCCTGTCCAAAGATCAAAGTTGCCTCGAAATGGTTGCCTCGGAAAAATGATCTAAGACATTAGGGTTACAGCTAAAGCGTCCTAACATTGCTTTAGTGACCACACGTCCCTTAAATCGAATTGACCCGAAAACTCCAACGATGGTGCTACCTACTCCTCAATAGTGGGATAGCATTGTCTAAAGGACATTTGCACATTTTAATTCCTTTTTGAGTAGGTAGAGGTTCTTAAGTACTTGCTCATTTTAAAAATAAAACAAAACTTTTCACACTTACACTTTTCGAACAAAGTTTTCAAAACACTTCATTACACTCTTGAGGACAGAAGCAAGAGTCAAACCGAAGTTTCAAACAAAAACTCTTTTCAAAACCCACAAACACAAAGAAAAGCAAACTTTTGAAAACATAGTGAGCAAGTACCTAAGAGCCCGTGGATAACCATGGATAGAAAGGGTGTTAACACCTTCCCTTTCTATAATCTACCTCCCGAACCCGAGAAACAATCTCAAAAAGGAATTTTTTTGTGCTTTTGTCCTTTCCTTGTTGGATAAAATAAAAGACGGTGGCGACTCTTGCTTACCGCGACATTTTGCAAAAATAAACACAAACGCGAACCAGCATTCCAAAACAGCCAGTTCTCTATTCCCACCGATCACAAAACTGGCGACTCTGCTGGGGATGTATTATAAGTGAGGTATACCTTAGGATTAGATCACTTGTGTTTTCAATTGTATGCTTTGTATGCTTTAAATTTTGTGGGTTTGTATCGGAGTTCTATAGATCCTAACCCGGATCTGGGGATACCCTTTAGGTAAGTAGCAACAAACTGTGAGGGAACTGTGCGGGGTATACCGACATGGTTGAAACAGTAGCTACGTTGATGTGACACTTTGGTGAGTACCGATAACCCTTGAGTTAAGTCAAGGAGAGTACGGGGACGCCGCGTGGTGTCGTGAAGCATCAATTGACCTTAGAACCTTACTTGACCATCTTGGCCTTTTTTTTAGGGGTAGTGAGATGACCGACTTTGGTGCAGTCCGAAGTTGGTAGATACTCGATACTACACTCATTGAGGATTGTTTTCTTGGAATATTTTGGTCGCTAGTTCAGTGGCTAAACCAAAACAATGAACATAGAAAACAATCCAATGATATTGAGCTCCTTAGAACCCGGTTACTATTTATAGGACAGGTTTTGAGCCAATTAAACTCAAGAGGGTACTTACTTATGAAACTCCATGCCAGCCTAAACTCAAGGCTATATGTGTGACTTGTGTGCCTTCAAACTTGAACTACTTGCATATACTTGTTATCTGACAACATGGGTTCCTTGCAGATTTTGTTTACAGTCCTTATCCAATTATCTGGATTTATTGCAGGGCTTACTTACATCACCTCACACTTGTGCTTAAACGCATAGCATACACATCATAACATCATGCCTTAGAATTTCTTTAACCATTTCAAGGATCTCAAGGGTCTGTGATGCAGGTTATGGTAAATCAAATGGCTAGCAAGGGGCAAAGGGGATTTATTTTCCTCTAGCCAAGGTTGTCTAGAAATCCAAGCATGATAACTTGAGTCAGGGGCTATGACCCACTCGATATGGTGAGCTTGACTCTTGAAGAAGGACTCTCAACAACATGAAGTTCCTTCAATCAAGCTACCAGATTCAGATTCTAACAGTTTCTTGTTTACCCCGCGAGATCCTTAAAAACATTGCATATATATATATATATCATACATATCATTTCATAACAGGTCTCCCAATACAGGTTTCTCATGTTCTCGCTGTTTATTTCAACAATAGCTTTCCAACCAGACAACCAAGATCTTCATACTCAAGAGACTCAGTTCAGGGAAGTCTTCCTAAACCTATTTGTGATCGGTGGATCTGGAACTGACTGTTTAACGCTGGTTCGTGAAATGTCGCAGAAGCAAGAGTCGCCACCATCTTTTATTTTCTCCAACATGGAAAGGACAAAAGCACAGAAAAATTCCTTATTGAGATTAGTTCTCGGTTCGGGAGGTAGATTTATAGAAAGGGAAGGTATTAGCACCCTTTCTATCCATTGTTATCCATGGGCTCTTAGATACTTGCTCATTTGTGTTTTCAAAATGTTTGTTTGCTTTTCAAGGTGAGTGGGTTTGAAAAAGTTTCGTTTTAAAATTTCAGTTCGACTCTTGTATCAGTCCTCAAGAGTGTTTGAAAAGTTGTTTTTGAAAGCTTTTTGCAAAGTGTCGGTGTGAAAAGAATTTTTTGATTTGTTTTGAATTAGAGCAAGTATCTACGAGTCATCTACCTACCCTAAGGAATTAGTCTGTGTAAATGTCCTTAAGGTAGTGCCATCCCACCATTGAGAGGTAGGTAGCACCACCGTTGGAGGTGTTCGGGTCAATTCGAGGATTAGGGACAGTGTGGTCACCAGAGCAATAGGAGGACACCTTAGAAGCTACCCCCATGCCATGTTCATGGACATGAGGACTTACTAAAATGTCCTCTACTCGACGACCACGTTTCGAGGGGCAAGGCAACAGTGAGGCGTACCCTAGGAGTGGTGTGTGAATTGTGTGTCATTTTCAGTTATTATTTGTCTTGTCATGCATTGGTGATCTACGCTTTGATTTTATTTGGGCATACATTCTTTCATGTGATTATTAGCAGTTAATGGTGCGGGAATTTAAAGAGCGGAAAGTAAAAGTCCTACGCTATTACAAGGCGCGGGTCTACATCGCCAAATTAAACCAAGACCCGATTTGAATAAATAAAAATATGGAAAATAAATGTCCTAATTATCTATTACAAAGCTTTGGGGCAATTACATGAAATTTAAAAAAGGAAATAAAAGTAAACGTGCGAAAAGAAATAAAAATCGAGAGTGCGAGGGCGTTGGACCCTTTAAGGAAATTAAATTGGAATTAAAGGTTAATTAATGATTTAATGAGGAAAAGAAGTTATTTTTTAGAGTTTTTGTATTTATGAAAAAAAAAGGAAGATTAATTGAAATTAGAAATTTAAATTAAAAAAAACTAATTCTAGCTTGTTTTTAATTATTAAAAAAATGTTTAAGTTTTGACATAATTTAACCCTAATTAATTAATTATAAGTTATTTACAAAAATAATTAATAATTAATAGTGACAAGAAAAAGATTATTTATTAAGAAAAAGAATAAAAAAAGATAAAAGACCTATTTTTATGTTTTTAATTGTTTAAGAAAAAAGCATTAAGGTTAAAACCTAAAATTAAAACTAAATTGATTATGAAATTTATTTACAAAATAATATTAAATAAAACATATTTTTATTTTTTATGATTTCTGATTTTTTTTGTATTTTATGAAAATTAATTTTTATGGATTTAAATAAAACAATTAACATAATAAAACTAAATAAAAGAAAAGAATAAAAAGAGAAAGAAATGCAAACATGGGGGGTGGTTGACCCAATTTGGAGGTCAATGGTAAGCAATTTGGGCCCATTAGGAGGCTGGCCACTTTGACTTTTCTGATTGTGTATGGAGTAGTTGACTGGTGTGTACCCTGGAACTCTCATCATGGCCTTTGGATTCATCTCCTGAAACATTTGGCAAGCCAAGGCATTGGGTACATGGTAGACGTTCAGAAGGCCAATGTACCTGAATACATTATAAGAAAAAATATGGAGAATATGAGGGACCTGGGAATCGAACCCAGGTCCCATTGCATGCGTGACAACACAACAACCACCAAGCCAAGCGCGTTTGTTTGTAAGATTAATGGAACATGATTAATATGAGAGAGAATAAGTGCTATTGATAAACATAAAAAAAACACGCGCAAATGTTTGAATGGTCCAATCTGGTTGAGACAACTCAGCATCTTCTTCATGGCTGCTTCGTTTTACCTGAAAATATGAGATAGATAGCGGGGGTTTTAAACCCCCACTAACCCTAACATACAAAAATAGCGATTAGGTTATAACGAAAAAGAAAAAGGGCGCGATGGTATGGTTAGATTCGTCTGGAATTTCTGAGTTCAATGGTATTGGTTAGGACGGCCAATTTTTCCTCATGAAGAAGTCCCCAATTTCAAGCTTATGAAAACCTAGAAAACGTCAATGGCAACTTTCTATACAGGCAAGATTAATTCAATTCAATGGCACCATTAGCTTCAGTGAGTTCATGTTAGTGTAAAACGACAATTAAAAGACATGAAACATGCGTATAAATCAAAATGCGATTATGAAAATTTCCATGAACAGGGCTATGGCGTTCTACCATTTCTGGATGTATGGAGACTTGATTTTGATTGGGAAAGATTCCTGGATATGTAAGCAAGCTATTGGAATGCTTCTTAGGCCTTGAAACACCCTGCAATACAGTTTTCAGTTTCCAATTTTTTGGTCAAAAATTGCAATGTTGTTCTCTTGTCTCAGCGCAGCTTGCTTGTTCTTCTGATTAGGTTTAGGTTTGTACATATATGAGGAATGAATTAGGGTAAAAAGATCAAGCCCAAAGCCTTGTTTTAATGCCTTTCAAGTTTGTGATTTTCCATGATTTTTTCAATCTTTTTACCATGAAGAACATGCCAATTATTGGAGATCCTTTCCTTATGAAGTGTGCATGAAATCTTGAGGCTTTAATGAAAGAATATGCTGCACAAAAGGATTGGAAAAACATGATTTGCTATTTTTGTCATATTTTATTTTAATTAAATGAATTAATAATAATAATAATTCAAATAATTAATAAAAAATGATAAAATAATTCCCTTTAAAGTCAATGGGTCGTGCATGGCCTTTGGGTGATGATTCTTGGAAGAAATTGTGGCCCATTAGCAATTTTGAGGCATTTGAAGCAAAGTTGACTTTTCAAAATTCCCAAAAATTTCCCAACTTCCACAAGGCATATCTTGCTCAATGTTTAAGCTTTGATCATGTTCTTGGACATTTTGGAAAGGTCTTGAAGTCCTCTAACCAATGTCTTTGGTCCCATGTCATTTTGATTTACCAATCACAAGTTATGGTCTTTGACTTAAAGTGCCTTTTTGTTGACTTTTGAAAATGACCTATAATGTTGAGATTGATAACTTTTTGTGAGAGCATTTATTCGACTTGAAGTGTGAAGAGGAGTTGTAGGAAATGTCATTCTATTCAAAATGAGCTTTGGATGGAATTTTTCTGATAAACCATGTGGAAGTTATGCCCTGGTCAATTTGCAGTTGACTTTTTCAACTATCCAAATATAGAAACTTTTGCATCTTGAGACTTTTTGAGCCATGCCTTGAGAATCATGATAAAGCATTGATCAAATGATGTTTGTGGCTTCAAAATAAGATGTTGACCACAATTTTTGACTTTTGACTGTCAAATGACCATTTTGCCCCTGCAGTTGACTGTTGAGCAATTAGGGTTTTTGACTGTGCAATTTTGTGCGGTGAGTCTTGAAACTTGGCATAAGGATGCTTGACAATGTTTATAGGCATGTGGGACTTGTTTGGACCCTTGAAAACTTCAATTTCTTTGCCAGAACCAAAACCCTAATTTTTGACTGTTAGGAGGCAAATGGACTGTGCAACCCTTGGGAGATTTTGAAGCATGCTCTTTGCAAATCTTGAATAATATGGGAGGGAAAATTTTGGGGTACAACAGTTGCCCCTATTCAATCTTCTTAAACCTGAGGATGCAAATTGGCTAGCGTGCCTTTCGTAATCCGAAGGTGGAAGATGATTGAACACTAGAGTGCCCAGAAATTTGCGCTCACATGTTAGCAGTGTGATGGTGGGAATGGGCTTATAGATGCCATTTGGAGATTGATGGATAGGATGATGGGCTCATAGATGCCATGCTGAGAGGTGATGAATAGGTGGATGGGCTTATAGATGCCATCTGGGTGTCGATCGCGTAAGAGTTTCCTTAGCGAGAACTTGCGTACCTGAAAAAAAGAAAGATAATTACCTGGCCTGTTACAGGAGTTGACCTTAAAATTCTTTGTGTAGACGTTCCCTGGTTGGTTATAGGAATCGTATCTTCAACTTCTTCAGACGTGCCCTGGCGAGATACAGGAATCGAGTCTGGAGCTTCAGAAGGTGATGAATGAATCAGGGATGGTTACTACCTCAGCGGGACGATGAGAGAACCTGGGGCGATTACTACCTCAACGGTAACGATGAGAGAACCTGGGGTGATTACTACCTCAACAGTAACGATGAGAGAATCTGGGGCGATTACTACCTCAACAGTAACGGTGAGAGAATCTGGGGTGATTACTACCTCAACAGTAACGATGAGAGAATCTTGGATGTCTTCTACTGAGTCTTCATCAGGAAAATCTTTAGGAATTTATTTAACTGGACCAGAGAAGGCCTTTGACTGGATAAGAATCAGAAAAATCTTTAGGAGTCGATTTAAGCTGAACCAGGAAAGGTCTTGGAATCTTCAACTGGAATAAGAATCAGGGAGATCTTAGGGTCGATCTGACTGAACCAGAGAAGGCCTTTGACTGGATAAGAATCAGGAAAATCTTTAGGAGTCAATTTAACTGAACCAGGCAAGGTCTTGGAATCTTCAACTGGATAAGAATCAGGGAGATCTTAGGGTCGATCTGACTGAACCAGAGAAGGCCTTTGACTGGATAAGAATCAGAAAAATCTTTAGGAGTCGATTTAACTGAACCGGACAAGGTCTTGAAATCTTCAACTGGATAAGAATCAGGGAGATCTTAGGGTCGATCTGACTGAACCAGAGAAGGCCTTTGACTGGATAAGAATCAGAAAAATATTTAGGAGTCGATTTAACTGAACCAGACTAAAGTCTTGGAATATAGCTGAGAACTTAACTGGAGCTTTCCTGAAAGGTAAAGGTCAGTCATATGCAATGCATGATATGGATCAAGCAATGATGTTCTCAACATAAATAAGATTGTAAGATATGATGCGTATATGCATGCTATAATGTATGGAAATGCGATGTTTATGAATGTATGTTTTTGTCTAGGAAAGTAAATCCTTGACGGGTGCCGGGAAGTCACATCCTGGGCTGATGTTGGAGAATAGTGCTTTGTTGTTTCCGCTGAGGATGCTAGTTGCAAGAATACCGGTAGGAGAAGATAATTTCGTTGGGGACGAAACTTGATGAGGAGATTACTCTGTGGGGCATAACTACTCTAGCGATCTTGTTGGGGAACAATACTCTGTGGGGAGAGAGGTACCTTGCTGGGATGTTGATGGTAATTCCGCTGGGGATAAGAAGACTTCGCCGAGGACGATCTTCTCGTGGCTTTTGGCTGAGGATAACCCAGTTATATCCTGGTAGGGAAATAACCTTTGAATAAAGCCGGGGGACGCGTTCGTGCTCTGCGTGTGGCAAGCTTCCATAATTTACTGGGGATAAGCTTCCTGCCGGGGAGATGATTCCAACTTTTCTGGGAAAATCTTGATTGGACTCTCCTGGGGAGATCTTGAGATGTAATGGCATTGATTCCATTGAATGCCTGGTAGACCGCCGGGGAACAATCTTAGATCAAGACTGCCGGGGATACTTGTTAAGAATGTATGTATATTGTGTTGGGGAATGTTGAGATCTGCTGGAGGATACCCAACTTCCTTAGGGCTGATAATATAGCTTTGCTTGGGGAGAGTGCATTGACTTGCTGACTCAATCTCTGGGGAATTAAGATATACTGGTTATGTTCTTCAACTGAACTTACCTTGGTACCTTGGTGGAGAGAACAATTAGATCGCTTAGACCACTCATTATTGTCCCTGCTTCTAATGTTACCTGTAATTAATCCTTTGTTTCGTATGCAAATATTTATGAGTTAGCAATTAGTGTCAAATGCATATATCACAAATTGAACCTTGGACGTTCTTCGCAAAACAAAACAGAAAAAGGAAAAACAATTGGCAATTTTAACTGAAAAGTGAATTTATATTGATTTTTGAGTTGCCTGTAAATAGGCGTTTATGTACAAGAGGCTGACGTCCTAGTAAGAGAACGCCGCCGAACAAAAGAGTTTATACAATTTGTACAAAGGGAAAACAAAACAGCTGTGTGAAAAGAACAATCCCCACTGGGTTCCAACTCTGCTATCGCCTTTATATCTTCGAGCGTCTCATCACTTGATGACCTAGTCGAGGATGAAGCTGATTGATTGATGCCTTCTGAGCTTGATGTTGATACCGGATTCTAGATGCAAGGTGATCCAATGAGACATAGTATTACGCTTTATCCCTAACTTTTGCCTGGACCGCCCTTTCGGGTTTTCAGTCCACCGGGATACCCATTTTTGCCCAAGCCGCCTTTTCAGGTTTTCGACTTGCCGGGTGTACATATTTTTTCATTTCATCCCTTCATTTTGCCCGAACCCTTTTGGTTCGCCGGGAAGCCCTAATTTTTGCCTAGGTATTTCAACCTAGCGGGTCTTTATTATGCGTAGTATCTTTTTACTATGTCTGCATTGGCGGGGTGAGGAAGGTCGTCACCATCCATGTTGGTTAGAATCATGGCTCCTCCTGAGAACACATGTTTAACCATAAATGGCCCTTCGTATGTAGGGGTCCATTTGCCCCTTGGATCACTCTGAGGAAGGATGATGCGCTTGATTACCAGATCCCCAACTTGATACTCTTGTGGTCTGACCTTCTTGTTAAATGCCCTGATCATCCGTTTTTGGTACGTCTGACCATGACAAATAGCAGTGAGTCTCTTTTCGTCAATCAGGTTTAATTGATCAAGTCGTGTCTGGATCCAATCATCTTCGCTCAGATCTGCATCCTTCATTATCCAGAGAGTGGGTATCTGCACTTCGATCGGTAAGACTGCCTCCATGCCGTAGACCAAGGAGAAGGGAGTTGCCCCGGTTGACGTCCTTGCTGAGGTACGGTACCCATGTAGAGCAAACGGTAACATCTCGTGCCAATCTTTATAAGTCACTGTCATCTTCTGCACAATTTTCTTAATGTTCTTATTCGCTGCTTCTACAGCCCCATTCATCTTCGGCCGGTAGGGAGAAGAGTTATGGTGCTGTATCTTAAATTGCTGGCAGAGCTCAGTGATCATCTTGTTATTGAGATTGGTACCGTTGTCTGTAATGATTCTCTCCGGGACGCCGTATCGACAGATCAGGTTATGCCGAATGAACCGTGCCACAACGTTCTTGGTTACCGTAGCGTAGGAAGCTGCTTCAACCCACTTTGTAAAGTAATCGATCGCTACCAGGATGAAGCGATGCCCATTGGATGCCGTAGGTTTAATCTCACCGATCATATTTATGCCCCACATTGCAAACGGCCAAGGTGCTGTCAAGACATTCAGAGGAACTGGAGGAACATGCACCTTGTCTGCATAAATCTGGCATTTGTGACATATCCGAGAATGTTGGTAGCAGTCGGCTTCCATTGTGGACCAGAAATACCCTGCCCGAAGGATTTTCTTCGCCATAGTGTGTCCACTGGAATGTGTTCCGAAGGTACCCTCATGCAGCTCTGCCATGATCCTTTCTGCTTCAGTCTTTTCCACACAACGCAGTAAGGTCGAATCATGGTTTCGCTTGTACAGAATGCCGTTGCTGAGGAAGAACTTCGCTGCGAACCTTCTCAGAAACTTTTTATCGTTGACAGATGCATCTTCCGGATATTCCTGAGCTTCCAAATATCTCTTCACCTCATGGTACCAAGGTTTCTCAGTCACCAACTCAGTCTCAAGGTCACAACAGTATGCCGGTTCGTCCAGTTTCCAGATGATGATCCGGGGAGCCTCATTGTCCCATTTGACTTTGAACATAGAAGACATCGTAGCTAACGCGTCCGCCAGCTGATTCTCCTCTCTTGGGAAATGTTCAAAAGTTATCTCTGTGAAATGGGGAATCATCGTCAACACACATTCTCTGTAAGGAATAAGATTCGGATGTTTCGTATCCCACTCTCCTTTGATCTGATTGATTACGAGAGAGGAATCTCCGAAGACACTCAGAAACTTGATCCTTAAGTCAATCGCAGCCTGGAGACCCATGATGCATGCCTCATACTCCGCCATGTTATTGGTGCAGTTGAAACATAGTTGGGCAGTGAGTGGAGTATGAGTGCCTTGAGGGGATATGATCACCGCGCCGATACCGTTACCCAAAGCGTTGGATGCTCCGTCAAAGTGCATAGACCATCGGGATCCTTCCTCAGGTCCTTCATCCGGTCCAGGTACTTCACAATCAGTCACAATCATGATGCTCTCGTCTGGAAACTCAAAGTTCATTGACTGATAGTCGTCCACTGCTTGATGTGCCAAGTGGTCTGCCAATACACTTCCTTTGATGGCTTTCTGGGTCGTGTACTGGATGTCGTATTCTGTCAAGATCATTTGCCATCTTGTTATTCTCCCAGACAGAGCAGGCTTTTCAAATATGTACTTTATAGGATCCATCTTTGAAATCAACAAGGTAGTGTGAGTCAGCATATACTGTCTCAACCGGCGAGCAGCCCATACCAAAGCGCAGCAAGTTTTCTCAAGCAGTGAGTATCGGGTCTCACAGTCGGTAAAATTTTTGCTAAGGTAATAAATGGCGTGCTCTTTTCGGCCAGACACGTCATGCTGCCCCAACACACACCCCATTGAGTTGTCAAGTACTGTCAGGTATAGTATCAGAGGTCTCCCTTCAACCGGTGGCATAAGAATATGTGGTTCTTGGAGATACTCTTTGATTCTGTCAAAAGCGGCCTGACATTCATCATTCCAACGTACTACCTGATCTTTCTTCAGCAGCTTGAAGATTGGTTCACAGGTAGCAGTTAGGTGCGAGATGAATCGAGCAATGTAGTTCAGACGTCCTAGAAAGCCTCTGACTTCTTTTTCTGTCTTAGGAACTGGAATCTCTTGAATAGCCTTAACCTTGGAAGGGTCCACTTGGATACCCTTATCACTTACGACGAAGCCTAGCAACTTTCCAGATCTAACCCCGAAGGTGCACTTGTTCGGGTTCAACCTCAGCTTGTACAGTTTCAGACGGTCAAACAGCTTCTGCAGATGGTCAAGGTGTTCCTCCTCAGTTTGGGACCTTGCAATCATGTCATCAACATATACTTCTATCTCATGATGGATCATGTCATGAAATAAAGCAACCATAGCACGTTGGTAGGTTGCTCCAGCATTTTTCAACCCGAATGGCATGACCTTGTAGCAGAAAGTGCCCCACTGAGTAACAAAGGTAGTCTTTTCCATATCTTCAGGAGCCATCTTGATCTGATTATAACCTGAAAAGCCATCCATGAAAGAGAACACCTTGTGCTGAGCAGTATTATCAACCAGGACGTCAATGTGAGGTAGGGGAAAGTCATCTTTGGGGCTGGCCCTGTTCAGATCCCTGTAATCAACACACATTCTGACCTTACCATCTTTCTTTGGTACCGACACCACATTAGCAACCCATTGATGGTAAGAAGTTACTGCAAGAAACCCAGCATCGAATTGCTTCATAACCTCGGCTTTGATCTTTTCAGACATCTCTGGACGCATACGGCGGACCTTTTGCTTGACCGGAGGACAGTCTTCCTTAGTAGGCAAGTGATGGACCACAATGTCGGTATCCAACCCAGGCATGTCTTCGTAGGACCAGGCGAAGATCTCCACATAATCATGTAACATCTGAGTCAACCGTTGCTTCACGTTGAGCTCTAGGTTGGCACCAATCTTGACTTCCTTTCTATTTGCCTCAGTACCCAGATTTATTGTTTCCACCGGCTCTTCATGTGGTTGAATTTCCCTCTCTTCCTGGAGTAACAGTCTTGCAAGTTCGCCAGGCACTTCGCAATCATCTTCACCTTCGTCTTCGGCTAAGTTGATCGGATTTTCGAAGTCATAACTGGCAGTAGCAGAGTCGTTACCAGTGAGATCCAGAGTGGATTGAAACCTGTATGAGTGAGTGTGTGTAAATACAGCTGTTTTGCAATGTATAAAGAAAGGAAAGAAAGAAAAGGAGCATAAGATTTGAAGTGCAAGAAAACGTCCAAGGTCTTTATTCATGATATATGAAATGACAATTAATATGCCCTCACAAATGAAACCACGGTGCGCCGGGTACGACACCGGGCCATAGAGTTTTAATTCATTGTTTATTACAAATAACAAAATAAAGGAATTCATTACTGCGTAACAAAAGTAACAGGTGTATGATCTTTGGCAGTCCAATTGTTCAATCCACCGCCAGTCGTTGGGTAGATCCAGCTATCGAACTCAGATTCTTCCACTTCGTCCTCATCCCCAATAGCATTGACTCCATGAGCGGGCAGGGGAGCTGTCACTACATTGGGTTTCTCGGGTGCAACTTCCAGCAAGTTCAAGATTAACTTCAGAAACTAAACGGAGTAATTATCTGCACAATCAAATTCGGCTTTACACGAGTTCGTCATAAAGAAATCTTACACGGGTTTCTCCTAAATACAGCTTCACACGGGTTTATCCTGAAAAATCCTACGCGGGTCCTTTATCATATAGTTCTGAATGAAGTTTTACACAAGCTTATCTCACAGTAACCTTACCCCGGTTCATTCTGAAGTTTTACATAAGCTTATCTCACAGTAACCTTACCCCGGTTCATTCTAAAGTTTTACACGAACTTATCTCACAGTAACCTTACCCCGGTTCATCCTGAAGTTTGACACGAACTTATCACCGTAACCTTACCCAGGTTCCTCATGAAGTTTTACACGGACTCATCATCAGGAAACCCTACACCGGTTCCCTCTCCTTCCAAGATGAAGTTTTACACGGACTCATCGTCAGGCAACTCTACACAGGTTCCTTCTCAGGAAATTTGAGATGCAGTTTTACACGGACTCATCGTCAGGCAACCCTACACAGGTTCCTTCTCAGGAAATTTCAGATGCAGTTTTACACGGACTCGTCATCAGGAAACCCTACACAGGTTCTCTCTTTCCAAAGATGAAGTTTTACATGGACTCGTCATCAGGCGACCCTACACCGGTTCCCTCTCTTTCCAAGATGTAGTTTTACATGGACTCATCATCAGGAAACCCTACGCAGGTTCCTCCTTTCCAAGATGCAGTTTTACATGGACTCATCATCAGGCAACCCTACACAGGTTCCTCCTTTCCAGATGAAGTTTTACATGGACTCATCACGAAGTAACCTTACTCAGGTACCTTCTCAGTCCAGATATGCAGTTCACCTCCAGAGTTAATTCCCCAGTAGAGTAACGGACAACTAAAGCTCCTAAAAATCTACTTCTCTCAAGACAGCTACCAACAATCTCCAAATGGCATCTGTAAGCCTATTCCCGACATCACAATGCTGATATTTCACCATGCGAGTGCAAATTTCTGGGCACTCTAGTGTTCAATTATCTTCCACCTTCGGATCACGAAAGGCTCGAAAGCCAATATATATCCTCAGGTTTAAGAAAATTGAACAGGGGCAATTGTTGTACCCCAAAATTTGCCCTCTCATGTTTTCCAAAGTCTCCCCCCTGCATGGTTGATCACCAACTGTTTCCTAGGAAAAAAGAAAATTTTTGAGTGGTGCTTTAAGTAACTTTCGATTGGCATTCTGAAAGACCTTTCGATTGGCATTCTGAAGGAGCATTTCGATTGGTATTATGAAAGACCCTTCGATTGGTATTCTTAAGGAGCCTTTCGATTGGCATGGACAAGCCCTTCGATTGGCATTATGTCAAGTCCTTTTATTGGCATGCCAAGGGATCCTTCGATTGGCATGCCAAGGGATCTTTCGATTTAGCATTGTATCAAGGCAGCTTCGACATGCATGCTAACCATGTCCTTCGATTAGCATGAACAACACATTTCGATGGCCTGTTAACAAAGCCTTTCGATTGGCCTGTTAACAAATCCATCAAGAGGGCACTCAAAAACATGTCCAGGTACACTGAACATGAGAAAATGGCATGTTTCCCTTGCAAATATAGAAATAATTAAATGCTGATTGTGGATTTAATTCTTGAGTTAAAGGCCAGATTCTTGCCTTTTTTGTCCCTAAAGAGCTGATTCGACCAAAGTGATTCTTTCCAACTCAGGCAGTCGAAGCATAAGGAGTCCCATTCAAAGGGGGCAAATCAAGACTAATCGAAGAGCAGGGCCTGAGGGCATTCGAAATTCAAAAGTGTCCAGGTTCATTCAAGAGACATGAATATTTCAAAAAAAGGAAATTATTTAATGTGTCTGATTCTTGTCTCATGGCTTTAATGGCCTGGTTAAATGCTGTCTCTTGCCGTTACTAGACCCCCACACTCCTATAAATACAAGGGCCAGTGGCACATTACAGGACACGAAAAAACACACACGAAAATATACAGAAAAAATAGAGAAAAGAAACAGGGAAAACTTAGAGGTACGCTGCCAAAAATCACCAGCACTTCCAGGAAGCCATACCCAATCCTTGCACCAGCCATTCCACGCCCAGAAATCCCAGGTTGAAAGTACCTACATCCAGGAAGTGCCCAGATCGAAGGTGCCTACATCCAGGAAGCGCCCAAATTAAAAGTCCAATCTGCTGGTAAGAAAGGGTAAACTATCCAACCTCATATTTGCATAATACATTCATACTGGTTGTTACCTTCGATTTTCTATCCTAGACAGGATCAAGAGGCCTTGGTTTGGCACCCAGGCCATGTCCATCGTTTGCTAATATTTGCTGCAGGCATAGCCTGAAGAGACCCAACAAGCACAGGATCGAAGGGCCTGGGGTTCAATACCCAGGCCCTGTGTTTTATTTTGCTAACATACTTTTGCAGGTATAGCATCCCAGATCGAAGGAGACACCTTCTCTAGATCGAATCCATTAGCATGCTGGATCGAAGGAGGCATCTCATTCCTGGATCGAAAGCCATGATCTCCATGATCAAAATAAAATCCTCTTCCCTGGATCGAAGGCTACTCACGCCTTACTGTCTGGCCCAATCGAAGGGACCATGACCCTCTCTGGATCGAAGCTTCCATTCTCTCCCTGGGTCGAAACTCCTTTTTCCTGGATCGAAGGATCCCCCCTTGTATTTTATTTTTGTTTTCATTGACATCTTTTTATCTTTTTTAATTAACATTAAAATCAAAAAACCACAAAAAAACATTAGGCTAGTTTTTTCTATTAAAATTAACTTTGTTAATTAATCTCTTAATTATCTTAACATTTTCTCAAAACTAAAATTAAATACACTTAGATCATTTTATCAAAATAAAATAAAACAACAAAAAGATTTTATTCTTAGGATTTTTAGAGATTATGTTAAGATTCACGCGCGCTTATTCCATTGTAATTGCCTACTGGTTTGTAATAGCTTAAACTAAGACTTTTTACTGCTTTTATTCCCCCAATTTTTGAACATGTAAATAATCCCCTTCCCCGAAGCCTTGTAATAGCGTAGGATTTACAATTCCCACACTTTAAATTCCTGTACATATATTAACTGTTTAGATGTATGCTAACTAGACTATGCATGACAATATTAACTCTTAACTTAAAATCAACAATAGCTCACCATGACATGCCAAGAGAATATAACTGAAGATTGACACACTTGCAGATGCCACTCCTAGGGTACACCTCACTTGGTTGCCTCGAATGTGGTCATTGAGTATAGGATGTTTTAGAGGTCTCCCTCCTGTCCAAAGATCAAAATTGCCTCAAAATGGTTGCCTCGGAAAAATGATCTAAGACATTAGGGTTACCGCTAAAGCGTCCTAACATTGCTTTAGTGACCACACGTCCCTTAAATCGAATTGACCCGAAAACTCCAACGACAGTGCTACCTAGTCCTCAGTAGTGGGATAGCATTGTCTAAAGGACATTTGCACATTTTAATTCCTTTTTGAGTAGGTAGAGGTTCTTAAGTACTTGCTCATTTTAAAAATAAAACAAAACTTTTCACACTTACACTTTTCGAACAAAGTTTTCAAAACACTTCATTACACTCTTGAGGACAGAAGCAAGAGTCAAATCAAAGTTTCAAACAAAAACTCTTTTCAAAACCCACAAACACAAAGAAAAGAAAACTTTTGAAAACATAGTGAGCAAGTACCTAAGAGCCCGTGGATAACCACAGATAGAAAGGGTGCTAACACCTTCCCTTTCTATAATCTACCTCCCGAACCCGAGAAACAATCTCGAAAAGGAATTTTTCTGTGCTTTTGTCCTTTCCTTGTTGGATGAAATAAAAGACGGTGGAGACTCTTGCTTACCGCGACATTTTGCAAAAACAAACGCAAACGCGAACCAGCATTCCAAAACAGTCAGTTCTCTATTCCCATCGATCACAGACACCTTTGAAGCTCAATTCTATGCAAGCGAGAAGAAAATGTTGGAGCTCACAAAGCGACTTCACGAGGAGAAAAGCCTTAATGCATACATCGACACATAGAGGAAGCGTCTGTTGGAGACTTGACTCTTAGGTTTTAGAAGTTCATACTATTGTGTCTTTGAAACTCTTTTGCTTTTCATTGTAAGCCCAAGAGGCAATTGCAATTTTTGAACTTATTAATGTAATCGTGGTTTCTGTTTCCCTTTTGGCTAGCAAATTTAAATCTCTTGAGGTCCTTGAAAACATTGCATCCACCTATCATGCATCACTTCATAAGAAGGTTTTCCAATACAGGTTTCCTCATCTATTTACTATTTATTTCAGTATAAGATGGCTCTCGAGAAAACCGTCAAAGATCTGCAAACTTAACACACACAGTTTCAAGAGACTCTCCTGAACCTATCCAAAGGGAAACAAGAGATTATGGCTCTCCTCGTCACGAAAAAGAAAACTAAGAAGCGGGCTATTATCCTCAATATGGGAAGGAGATTCAAAGGTCCTACTCGACTAGCTCCAGCAGATGATGTTTCCTCTGAGGAAGATGACAATCAAGAAGAGGGTGTCAGGAGCACCAGGGCTAGGGGTGGAAATAACCAGATTTTGGAGGATGAAGACTACTCTGATGAGCAATACCCTCCCGCGGATGATAAATACACGTAGTTGGAAGACCAACTCAAAGCCGTGGAAATTCAAAAAGTTCCTGGATTGGACTTTGGAGATTTAGGTTTAGTCCCATGGGTAGTCATCCCCCATAAGTTTATGGTTCCAGTCTTTTATAAATATGATGGGGTATCTTGCCTCAAACTCCATTTGAGGTCATATGTCCGAAAAATTCAACCACACACTACCGACAGGAATTTATGGGTTCATTTCTTTCAAGAGAGCATATCTGGAACACTGTTGGAATGGTTCTATCAACTAGAAGGGACTAATATATGTACTTGGAAGGACTTGGTTGTTGCCTTCTACAAACAATACCAACATAATGCTGAACTTGCACCAACTCACGTGCAATTGCAGAGTATGACTATGGGCTCGAACGAAGGCTTTAAGGAGTATGCTCAAAAATGGAGGGACCTGGTTGGAAGGGTGCAACCCCCTTTGACTAACGGAGAATTGGTGGATATGTTTATGGGCACTCTGATGGGTCCATTCTTTAATTTTCTGACTGGGAGTTCTTCATCAGGGTTTACTGAGCTGATTTTGACTGGCGAACAAGTCGAAAGTGGTATCAAGAGCGGGAAGATTCAGATGGTTGCATCCTCGAGTACCATGAAGAAACCATTCATTGGAAAGAAAGAAACCAACACTGTTTGTGGCCAGAGGATTCGTAGTAAGAATGATCGTCATCAGTTTGTAGGGGCAGTGTTAATCTCTAATCCAACGCTTGTTCGACCACAACAATCAGGCAATCAACGTAGGTCAGACGCTCTGAGGAGGCAGTTCACCAGGATTAATATGACATTGGATTAAGCATTACAATATTTATTGAAAGCACAATTAATAACACTACGAGATCCTCCTTAGAATCCTAACACATCCTCTCCAAAGTATAATCCAAATGAAAAGTTTTCCTATTATTCCAATAGTTTTGGGCACGACACCAACGATTACTGGGCCCTAAGGAGCAAGATTCAAGAGCTGGTTGACAATAAGAAAATTGAATTTGATCCTCCCAAGACCCCTAATGTGATTATTGCGCCTATGCCAAAGCATGACAAAGGTGTGAATGCAATTGAGGTTGTTTCTGATGAAGAAAATGCTGACAATATCTTTGACAACTGGATCTCTCCCAATATCGACAACAGAATCAACAACTAGAAGGCAGAAGATAGCATCTTCATCTCCTTTAACCAGGAGTACTAGATATTTCTTCTTTATTGGTTTAAGAATTTTGGTTATGTAATTTATTTTAAAGCAATAACTTTAAACCTTATGCCTTGCCCGGGACACAATGGTCTATTTGTTAAGGGTTGTCATTTCATATGTCATATTTTCATTTAATGAAAAACATTGGACATTTTGCATTCAAATTTTGTGCTCTCTATCTTTCTTTTACTTTATTGCACTTTCAAATAACTATGTGTTCCTACACATACCCACACACTATATTCCAGATCTCTATCCACTATGGATCTCGTTGATAACGATTCTGCTATTGCCACTTATGAATTTGAAAATACGATTTACCAAGCCGAGGACGAAGGTGAGGAACATTGTGAAATACCTGGATAACTGGCCAGACTCTTAATTCAAGAAGAAAAGGCTATCCAACCACACGAAGATCCGGTCGAAGTGGTAAACTTGGGTTCTGAGTCAGATAGGAAGGAAGTTAAGATTGGTGCCAACCTGAAGGATAGTGTCAACAGAAGATTGATTCAGATGCTGCACGAATTAATTAAGGTCTTTGCTTGGTCATACGAAGACATGCCAGGGCTCGATACCAATATTATGGTTCACCGTCTGCCAATGAAAGGGGGTTGTGCTCCAATTAAGCAGAAGGTTTGTCGTATGCATCCCGAGATGTCAGAGAATATCAAGGTTGAGGTTATGAAACAGTTCAATGCAGGGTTCTTAGCAGTGACATCATATCCGTAATAGGTTTCTAATGTTGTTCTAGTACCGAAAAAATATGGCAAGGTAAGTATGTGTGTATATTACAAGGATCTAAATAGGGCAAGTACTAAAGATGACTTCCCACTTCCACATATTGATGTCTTGGTCGACAACACCGCTCAACACAAGGTATTCTCTTTCATGGATGGTTTCTCAGGTTATAATCAAATCAAGATGGCGCCTGAGGACATGGAGAAAACTACCTTTGTCACACAGTGGGGCACTTTTTGTTACAAGGCCGTGCCTTTTGGGTTGAAGAATGCAGGGGACAATTATCAATGAACCATGGTAGATTTATTCCATGACATGATTCATCATGAGATAGAAGTCTATATCGATGATATGATAGCCAGATCATAAACTAAGGAAGAACATCTTGACCATCTGCACAAGTTGTTTGAAAGGATGAAGAAGTACAAACTAAGGTTGAATCCAAACAAATGAACCTTTGGGGTGAGGTCTGGAAAACACATAGGTTTCATTGTCAGTGGTAAAGGTATTGAAGTTGACCCTGCAAAAGTTAAAGCCATTCAATAAATGTCGGCTCCCTGCACCGAGAAGGAAGTCAGAGGTGTCTTAGGACGTCTAAACTACATTGCCTGATTCATCTCTCATTTTACTATTACCTGTGAGCCAATCTTCAAGCTATTGAAGAAAGATCAAGTAGTAAAATGGAACGGCGACTGCAAATTATCCTTTGATAAAATTAAGGAGTACATATAAGAACCTCTAATTCTGATGCCACCAGTTGAAGAGAGACCTCTAATCATGTACCTAACAGTGCTAGAGAACTCAATGGGGTCTATACTGGGGAAACATGACGAGTTTGGTCGAAAAGAGCATGGAATATACTACCTTAGAAAAAAGTTTACCGACTGAGAAACAAGATATTCACTGCTCGAGAAAACTTGTTGCGCTTTGGCATGGGCTGCTCTCCGACTAAGATAGTATATGTTGACTCATACTACTTTATTGATATCTAAAATGGATCCCATCAAATACATATTTGAGAAGCCAACTCTCTGGAAGAATAGCCCGATGGCAAATGATGTTACTTGAATACGAAATTCAGTACACCACTCAAAAAACAATCAAAGGAAGTGTACTGGAAGATCATTTGGCGCGTCAAAGTGTAGACGACTATTAGTCTATGCACTTCAAATTCCCGGATGAGAACATCATGATAGTAACAAACTATGAAGAACCTGGATCATTTGAAGGACCTGAGCTAGGATCCTGATGGACTATGGTTTTTGATGGGGGTTCTAACGCACATGGCAACATAATTGGTGTTGTAATGATCTCTCCTCAGGGTTGCCATACACCCCTCATTGCCTGACTTTGCTATGACTCTACCAATAATATGGCTGTGTACGAAGCATGCATCTTGGGTCTTAAAGATGCTATTGAGTTGAGAATCAAATTCCTGAGTGTTTTACCCCAAAATTTTCCCTCCCATATTTCTCAACACATGGCAAGTGAGGTCCCCAAATTGCTCAAGGAAGTCCAAGAGTTGACCATACAAACTCTCTCCTAAGGCAGTATACCTCAAATTAGGGTTTCCATCTTCATCAAGATGTGTGAACCACAAAGGACTCAAATTCTCACCATTGTACTAATATGTTCTCAAGATCATCCATGTCAAGTTTCAAGCCTTGCAGAAGAAGTTTGCTCAGTCAATTGCTCAAATGCCTGAAAATCAACTATACTAGGTCCAAAGTCAACTGGGGCCCACATACAGTCAAACTTCAAGATTTTTGGTTAACATCCTCATTTTGAAGTATTATTCATCATTTTATCAAGGGTTGATCATGATTCCTCAAGGATTGCTCACAATTTATCAAAACCCAAAAGTTGCTAAATTAGGGTTTTGTAGGAAAAGTCAACTCAACTTTCACCAAGCATAACTTTCTCATACTTTATCATAAATGACCCATAAAAATCTCATCTTAAATAGGATGCAATTCCCTACAATTCATCTTCATCTCCCGAGTCCATAATTTACACTCACAAAAAGATATGAATTTTGACATTATAGGTCCTTTTGAAAAGTCAACAAAAACACCTTTTGGGTCAAAGCTTCATACATGAATATGGAAGACTAAATTGATATGATACCCAAAGGGTTGTTTATAGGACATCCTAATCTTTCTAAAAAGTCCAAGAACACTTCTCTAGGGTCAAAATTGAGAGATTTATGCATTGGCCAAGTTGACCATTTTTGCAAAATTGCCAAAAGTCAAATGTGCTCAAATATGCATTTTTTGCTAAATGGGCCCAAATTTTTATGCTTGCACCTCAATTATAATGTGGTCCATGACTCAAATGTTCACTCATCCATTATGTGCTTCATTTTTTAATTTATTTTGATTTTTCATTAATTAAAAAGTGAATTAAATCAAATAAATGATGAAAATTAACAAAGATATGATTTGATTTGTTTTTTTGACAGTTTGGCATTCAAGATGCTAAGTATACAAGATTAATTCGAATCAAGGCTAATTGGTACAAGAAAGGCATGATTTGGATCAAAATAGCAACATATCATACAACTTGAAAATCAAATCAAATCTTGGATAAATGCAAAGATTCAATCCAAGTTTGTTAACCTAATTCACTCTCGGTTATATAATGAAGGATTCCAGATCAAAAAATCAAGGTTAGAGGTCGTGGGAGGCATAGAAAAAACTGAAAAAAAGTTGGCAAAATGTGTGATTTGATTTTCAAGTTAGGGGACGATTCAAAGCAATCTAAGGCTAGCAATCTCTTCCTGGGCATGCACTGAAGCGATTCCAATCATTCCCAAGTCCTCAAATTATCAGAAACGCAAGCTACACATCCTCTAAACTCAAACTTGTTGTTCTAGTTTTATGCGTTTTCTGTCCAATTTGTTTGCATATACATGTTTATGATCATGCTAGGAGGCTTTTTGATAGCCTGGATTTAAGATTTGATGCAGGAATAACTATTTGCCATTACTAGGGTTCGAAAGCTCAAAATTGTGGCTTTCTCTTTCAGGGAAAATTGAGAGGAATTCTAGATACCATTAGACTCAGGGCTTAATTCCTGCTTGATCCCTAGCTTTGTTTTCAATTTATATTGCCTATATTATATTTGAATCACCAGGTTTTTAGCTACAAACCAAATCCGTCGCTATAGCTTATAGTGACGGGAAATTTCCGTTGGTAAAAGTTTGTGGCCTAAAGCCACAGTTCAGGGAAGAAGATGAGGCTTGGCAACCCAAGAATGGCCGGTTTAAATTTAGCGCACATTTTCTGAATCAATTGTGTATTGTGCTTATATTGTTTAGTTTTTATTATATGAACAAAAGAACATAGTAGCGCAGCTGGCAAGCAAGCATTGGATTTGAGTATAAGGACCTGGGTTTGATCCCCAGGTCCCAGCGTTTTCATTTATATTATTTTCAGTCAGTTGATCCAGCGCATTGCTCTTCTTAGTGACCACCATACATCATCAACATTCATCCGTTTGATGCCCAGCTAGCCAGATCCCACGCCTCTCCAATGAAAGTCTACCATGCTCCTCAAGTCAACACCCACATTAGATCAAGCATGGTCAACCAGGCTGGGAGTATTTGGGCCAAAAGAATTCAGATTTGTACCCCCAGAATTGCTAACACTATCAGGCTCATTCCTCATTTTTTTCCTTTTATTTTATTTTTGTTTTATTCTTAATTCTTTATTTATTTTATTTTAAAATCAATTTTTTTATAAAATCATAAAATCAAGAATTCACAAAAATTAGAATTAGGTTTTTTTATCAAATTTAATTTAATTAATTTAATTTAATTTAGGGTAACTTTAATTTGTTTTTTTCACAATTAAAATCAACTAGAAAATTAGGTTTAATTCTTGATTTAATTGTTTTCCTTTTGCAAATAAAATAAAAATACAAAAAATAGGTTAACTTAATTATTTTTCTTAATTAAAATTAATTATTCATTAGGTTCTTTTTTTAATTCAATTATTCCATTATTTTTCTCAAATGACAAAACATGACAAAAAACAAATTTTTCTTTAATCAATCGCAAGTAGGATTAGTCAAAGGGTCAAAACCCTAATCACCTCACATTTAATTCGCTGTGCGCTTGTAAATTATTTTGCCATTATTTTGTAATTGTTCATGGTTTGTAATAGTAACTTAGGGTTTTACTTACTGTTTAAATCCCCGATTTTTGGTTATGTAATTAATCCCCCTCCCCGAAGCCTTGTAATAGCTAGGTTTATTTTCTCGCATTTTAAATTCCTGCAAATATTTAACTGTCTAGATGTATGGCTAATAGGATTGTATGGCAATAATGCATGACAAATTAAAACGGTTAGAAAACCCTAATGTGCAAAGATTAAATAACTGAAATAAATCACTCGCACATATTCACTCTTAGGGTATACTATCACTTTTTTTGCCTTCGGTAAACGATCATTAAGCATAGGGTGTCTTAGTGGTTGCTCTCCAGTCTAAAAGATCAAATTGTCCCATTCGAACGTTGCCTCGGAAATGTTGCTTCGGAAGTGTTGCCTCGAAAAGATCTTAAGACTCTAGGGTTACTACTAAGGTATCCTAATATTGCTTTAGTGACTGTACGTCCCTTTCAAATTGACCCTTACAAATTCCAACGACGGTGCTACCTATTTCTCAATAGTAGGATAGCACTGTCTAAAGGAAACAAGAATAGAAACAATCCTTTTTCGAGTAGGTAGATGCTAGTAGGTACTTGCTCAAATCAAAACTTTTCACACTTACACTTTTCAAGGGAAGCCTTGATTATGTACTTCGAATGGATTACCTTTGAGCACATCCCAAGGGAAGAAAATTAGTTGGCGGAATCCTTGGCTACCATCTCATCCATGTTTAAGCTTAGATGGGACAATGAGGCTCCCAAAATTACCATTGAAAGATTCGACGAACCGAAACACTGCTACAAAGTTGATACTGATGGAGAAGGAGAGAAGAATTGGTTTCATGAAGTAAAATTATATCTTGAGGCTCAAGAATACCTTGAAGGAGAATCTACCAATGACAAGAAATTCCTACCGAGGTTCTCATCTAAGTTCTTCCTGAGCAATGGAATTTTGTATAGGCGCAACCATGATTCAACTCTGCTTCGTTGTGTGGACAAAAAGGATGCAGAGAAAATTATGGAGGATATGCACGAAGGCATCTTTGGAATTCACTTCAGCGGGCATACTATGGCTAAGAAAATCTTGAGAGCAGGTTATTATTGGTCGACCATGGAAACCGACTGCCATCACTACTCGAGAACTTGTCATAAGTGTCAGATCTATGCTGATAAACTTCATGTACATCTAGTACCTTTGAACGTCATGACTTATCCTTAGCCATTCGCAATGTGGGCCATTGATATGATTGGAGAAATCAAGCCTACTTCTTCTAATGGACATTTCTTCATTCTCATCGCCATTGACTACTTCACAAAATTGGTTGAAGTAGCCTCATTCGCCTCTGTTAACAAGAATGTGGTTGCCCGGTTCATAAAACATAACCTCATTTGCCGGTATGGTATCCCTGAGAGAATCATCACAGAAAATGGTACCAACCTTAACAACACTATGATCACTGAACTCTGCATGCAGTTCAAGATCAAACACCACAACTCTTCTCCATACAAACCAAAGTTGAATGTCACGATGGAAGATGCCAACATGAACATAAAGAAGATTGTGAAAAATATGGTTGTGACCTACAAAGACTAGCACGAAATGTTACCATTTTCTCCTCAAGGCTATCGCACTTCGGCGCGAACATTAACCGGAGCAACCATTTTCTCTCTAGTATATGGCATGGAAGTTGTCATACCTGTCGAAGTTCAGATTCCTTCTCTAAGAATCATGAAAGATAAAGACTAAGACGAAGACAAATGGATTCAGAATAGGTTGGATCAGTTGAATCTGATTGAGAAAAGACTTGCGATTGTCTGTCACGGTTAGATGTATCAGAAACGTATGATCAAGGCATTCGACAAGAAGATCAAGCATCGGGTATATCTGGATGGTAACTTGGTAATAAAGCGCATCATTATACCATAACGTGATCCCAGGGGAAAATGGAGTCCCACATATGAAGGGCCAAATGTTGTCAAGAAAGTATTTTCGGGTGGTGCTATGATGCTAACTGTAATACGGTGGGAGAACTGACTTTACTGGTTTTGCATTTTATCGCAATGTTGCGGTTAGCAAGAGTCGCCACCGACTTTTCTTATATCCAACAAAGGAATAAGAGAAAAAAACAGGAAAGATCTTTCGATATTATTTTCTAAGTAAGGGGGGTAGGTTATGGAAAGGGAATGTGTTAGCACCCTTTCCACCTGTAGTCATCAACGGGTTCTTAGTTGCTAGCTCATTTTGAAAATACTTTTTGTGTAAGTGTGTTTTTAAAGATATTTTGAAAATATGCCTTAGTATGGCAAACTTTGTAATGTTTCTCGATTCTGTGAGAACGTATACAAAGTGTTTTCTGTCTTTGAAAATATTTAGAAAAAAAAGAGTTTGTGTATGTGTTAAAATTGTTTTATTTGAGAAACCAATTAGGAGCTATCTACCTACTCGAAAGGTTTGTTCTTTTCCTCTTTTCCTTTATATAGTGTTATCCTACTATTAGTCAGTAGGTAGCCCCGTCGTTGGATGTTTGAGGGACAAGCGGGGGTCATTGTACAGTAACGAAAGCAACTTAGTAAGATACTTTAGTAACTACACTAAGATTTTAAGATCATATACCGAAGCAACGTCGAAAGGGTCATCGAGGGACTTATGATCTTTAAACCAAAGGTCATCACTAAAACCTCTTACATTCGAGAGTCACGACTGGTTATTTATCTGAAGGCAACAAGTGGAGAAACCTTAGAGGTGCGCATGTGCGAGTGTGTTGTGTTTCAGTTATTTATCTTTGGATGTTAAGTTTGCTAGCATTTTCTTTTAATCTTATCATACAAGCCTATTAGCATACATCTAACAGTTAATATCAGTACAAAAAACAAAGTGTGGAATTTAAATCTACGCTATTACATGGCTTCGGGGAGGGGGAATACAAACCAAAATTGGGAAAAGAAATGTAAATGGTCCTAATTAAACTATTACAATCCATAGGCAATTAAATAATTTATGAAAATAATGCGAATAAAATAAACGCGCGGGGGAGAAAAGAGAAAGATATAAAGAAAACCTAAAATATCTAAAAGATAAAAAGAAAGAAATGTTTTGTTGTTTAGGAAAAGTAATAATTAAATTAATGAAAACCTAATTCTAATTAATTTAATTAATTAAAAAAATATGATTAAATAATTAATTAAAATTATTTTTAATTAATAAAAATCTAAGTCTAACATATTTTTGTGATTTTATGATTTTATGATTTTTGTTTTGTTTTTGTTATAAAGAAGAAATAATTGAAGTAAAAGAAAACAAATAATAGAATAAAAAGACAAAAATAAAATAAAATAGGGTCAAGCTGCAAAACAAGTAATTAGGAGGTGTGAGAATCAGAACTCAATTGGCCCAACAACATTGGCCTAGGCCCTAGAGGAAAAATCTTCAGGATCATGTGCATCTCTCCCATGAGGCCTATCATGGGTGCTCAGATCTGGATTGTTGGATCTGGATCTGATGATGTTGATATGAGAGCGCATGATGACATTGATTCTAATGTCATAAACATCATGCGTTTACTTGTTCCTGTCATGTTCTCTAATATGAGTGCAACTGTATCACAAAAAAATGTTAAATAGACCTGCAACCGATTATCCAAAAATGAACAAAAAGTTTACCATCAGTGAGTTCGTGAATGGAATTCTAAGCATGGTTGGATGTTTTTTTGGATCTTGGAGACTCCTGGGGATCTCAGGAGTAAGTTTTGATCAATGGTTTAGATTGATTGTGCCTGGAAAAGTAGTCGCGAATTTTGGCAATTTTGAGGAATTTTTGAGAAATTGGTAGAGCTTTCTGAAGACTTTTTGGAGAGATTTTTGAAGATGAATTTAGTGCTCTTTCTCGCTTGCAATATTATGTATTTATAGAGTTAGGAGAAGAGAAATTATGGCAAGAAATAGATCTTTCAAGGCCATGAGACAAAAATCCAACATATTGAAAGTTTGCCATATTTGGATGATTCTTGCCATTCTTGATGTTGCATGAACTTGGACAGTTTTTTGTTGGTCTTTTCACGAAATATTGGGATCCATGATGGGTCAAGCCAAGCCCAAATGCACTAGCCCGTTATTCTTGTATTTTTATTTAATTTATTTGATTTAATCCATATTTAAATGAATAAAAATTCAAATAAATAGAAATAAAAATCACAATAGTGCATGGTTAGATTTAGAGGTCCTTGGGTATGTCATAAACATGTTTGAACCCTAAAAGTTAGGTTGATTAACCTAAAAATTCCATTTTTCTCAAAGTTGACTTCATGCATTTTTCACAAATTTGCCCAAATTGTGCAAACCATAACTTGCTCAATTTTCATCTTTTTAAGATGATCTTGGACTTTTTGGAAAGCCCAAGATGTCATATACCATATATTTGTAGATCATTTTTTATTTTGAAGATAGTTTCTTGATGTAAGTTTCCTTGACAAAAAGTGTATTTTATTGACTTTTGAAAATGACCTATAATGTATGAGATCATATCTTCCAAATGAAGCATCTGTTGGACTTGAGAATAGAAGCAAAGTGGTAGAGAATTGAATTTTATTCAAAATGGGCTTTGGTTGGGGAAAAGTTGATGAAGTATGTGAAAGTTATGTCTGGTCAAAGTTCAATTGACTTTTCCTAGGAAACCCTAATTTAGCAAATCTTGACTTTTGATGATCTGAGAACTTTCCTTGAGGAATCATGATCAACCCTTGATAAAATGATGAATATAACTTCAAAGTGTTAATGTTGACCAAAAATATTAAAGTTTAACTGTATATTTACCATAATTGACTTTTGACCTAATATAGTTTATTTTCAGTCATCTGAGCAATTGACTGAGCAAACTTGTGATGTAAGGCATGAAAATTGGCATGAGCATTCTTGAGGACATATTATGAACAATGGAAATCAATTGAGGCCTTTGAAACCCAAACTTCTTTGTAAAAATTGAAACCCTAGTTGGAAGTCCATTTCTTAGGAGGAGAATTTGTCTGCTCAATTCTTGGTCAACCTTGAGCATTTGAGGACCTCTAGAAGTATATTTTAAACAAAATGAGAGAGCAAATTCTAGTGTGCAACAGCTGCCCATCTTCAATTGTCTTAAACCTTAGGATTTAGATTGGCTTGTATGCCTTTCGTGATCTGAAGGTTGAAGATGATTGAACACTAGAGTACTAAAAAATTTGTGCTTGACGGTGCACGGAATAGCATTGTCAGTTGATGGTATACTTGAATGGGCTTAAAAGATGCCATTTGGATAGATGACTGAGAGGCATCCGAGATGGGCTTATAGATTCCATCAAAAGTAACAGTTTAATTCAAACTGGAAGAAGTATCAGAATAAACCTATTGTTGGTTTTATCTGAGCCAGAAGATGTCTTTGACTGGAAGAAGTATCATAACAAGTTTTGTTTGATTTAATCTGAGCCAGGAAATGTTCAGCTGGAAGAAGTATCAAAATAAATCTTTGGTCGATTTAATCTGAGCCAGCAACTATCTACGGTTGTCTTCAACTGAAAGAAGTATCAAAATAAATCTTTGGTTGATTTAATCTGAGCCAGAAGAGGTCTTCATGTCTTTAACTGGAAGAGGTATCAGAATAACTCATTTGTCGATTTAATCTGAGCCAGCGACTATCTACGACCGTCTTCAACTGGAAGAAGTATCAGAATAAATCTTTGGTTGATTTAATTTGATCCAGAAGAGATCTTTGTGTCTTTAACTGGAAGAAGTATCAGAATAAATCTTTGGTCAATTTAATTTGAGCCAGAAAAAGGTCTACTGGAAGAAGTATTAGAGTAAATCATTGGTCGATTTAATCTGAGCCAGAAGAGGTCTCTGTGTCTTTAACTGGAAGAAGCATGAGAATAAATCTTTGGTCAATTTAACTTGAGCCAGAAAAAGGTTTACTGGAAGAAGTATTAGAATAAATCATTGGTCGATTTAATCTGAGTGAGCGACTATCTACGATCATCTTCAACTGGAAGAAGTATCAGAATAAATCTTTGCTTGATTTAATCTGAGCCAGAAGAAGTCTTTGTGTCTTTAACTGGAAGAAGTATCAGAATAAATCTTTGGTTGATTTAATCTGAGCCAGAAGAGGTCTCTATGTCTTTAACTAGAAGAAGTATCAGAATAAACCTTTGGTAAATTTAATCTGAGCCAGAAAAAGTTCTACTGGAAGAAGTATCAGAATAAATCACTGGTCGATTTAATCTGAGCCAGCGACTATCTACGACTCTCTTCAATTGGAAGAAGTATCATAATAAATCTTTGGTTGATTTAATTTGAGCCAGAAGAGGTCTTTGTGTCTTTAACTGGAAGAAGTATCAGAATAAATCTTGGGTAGATTTAATCTGAGCCAAAAAAATGTCTACTGGAAGAAGTATCAGAATAAATCATTGGTTGATTTAATCTGAGCCAGCGACTATCTACGACCGTATTCAACTGGAAGAAGTATCAGAATAAATCTTTGGTTGATTTAATCTGAGCCAGAAGAGATCTTTGTGTCTTTAACTGGAAGAAGTATCAGAATAAATCTTTGGTCGATTTAATCTGAGCCAGAAAAAGGTCTACTGGAAGAAGTATCAGATTAAATCATTGGTCAATTTAATCTGAGCCAGCGACTATCTACGACCGTATTCAACTGGAAGAAGTATCAGATTAAATATTTGGTTTATTTAATCTAATCCAGAAGAAAACTTTTTGTCTTTAACTGGAAGAAGTATCTGAATAAATCTTTGGTCAATTTAATCTGAGCCAGAATAAGGTCTACTGGAAGAAGTATCAGAATAAATCATTGGTCAATTTAATCTGAGCCAAAAGATATTTATGCTCATTTTTATCAAGAAGAAGTATCTGAATAGATCCACGCCCGACCTAAGCTGAGCCAGAAGATGTTGTCTTTGAGAAAACGGCCTGGTCATACCAGTAGTTGATGATGTTGGTTTGTTGATTGATCTTTCCTGAAAAGGTAAAGAGTTAGTTGTATGCAATGTTAAGATGTATGAAATGCATTGCGTAATGATGTTCTCAAAATAAATGAGATTGCTATATGCGTTTCTTATGAATATGCTATGACATTTGGTAAATGATGTATGAATGTTTAATGTTAATGAAGTGCATTTGTAAACTTGAGCGGCGTCTTCATCTGGGGAAAAATAAATCCCTGACTGTTGCTAGGGATGAAAATATGTGTAATCTTCGATCATCTGGGAATTTTTTCTGCTGGGGATTCCTACTTGCTATTGGAGGAAACTCCGTTGGGGAACATTGATTTCTTCTCTCTGAGGAAACTTTGTTGGAGAGTGTTTACTCCTACTTTGTGGAAGAAGAGGTCAAAACATTGGTTGTTTTTTCCTCTACTAGGGAGTTATAATTCCTTGTATACCTGATTGGGGATAACATCGATGGATAACTTTCTAGCTCGTCTGAGAAGGATAACATTGACTGACATCTAAACCAATTTTAGATTCAGTAGCAACTCTCTGGGGATAGTGATGACTTCACTGGGGAAGGGAGTTTTGTCGGTGACTCATGGCCATCTGAGGAAAAGACTCAAGCTAGGGAGATTTGACCTCATTGGGGAAATAAACCGTGTTGGGGAAATAAATCTTGTTGACAGAAGTCTGGACTCCGATGGGAATTAAACCATGTTGATGGAGGTATATACTCCTGAGGGAAGCTCTTTGTCGAGGAGAGTGCGCTCTGCTAGAGAGAAGTAATCTGCAAGGGCTTTTACAATATTGAAAACTCAACTGGGGAGAAGAATTCCCATAAACTTTAATGTTTGGGATACTGTAGATAGGCAATATTACTGGGAGGAAGCCTACACTCCTTTATCTTCCAGAGTGATTCGCTGGGAAGATTACAGGGAATGTATGAATTTGCAAAGATTACCATGTAGGGATAATCTCATGGAAGTTTCTCTATGGGGATTCATGGAGACTTGAATACACCTCAACTTCTAAAGCCTTTGGTGAATGCTGAACATGGTGATAATTCTTCTACTGATAAAAAAGTGACGAGATGATGGGACATAGTAGTACACTTTATTCCCTAACTTTTGCCTAGATTGTCCTTTCAGATTTTCAGTCCACCGGGATAACCTTTTTTGCCCAAGCCGCCTTTTTAGGTTTTCGACTTGCCGGGTGTACAATTTTATTTATATATCCCTAATTTTTTCCCGAACTATTTTGGTTCACCGGGATGCCCTTATTTTTGCATAGGCCAATCAACCTAGCAGGTCTTTTTTTTCATGCGTAGTATTTTTTGACTTTGTCCGTGTTCACAGGGTGCCGAGAATTATCACTGTCCATAATAGTAAGTGTTACAGCACTGCCAGAAAATGTTTGCTTGATCGTACGTGGCCCTTTGTTGGAACTCATGTTCAATTCCCGCAGTGATTCAGATGGAGGTCTGCCCCTGGATATTCGGCACATTTAAGAGATTTCTTAAATCTTGACTCGACTTCCCTCAGCTCAGTTAGACACCATGTCATGCCCCTTGATTATGAAAGGCCTGTTACTGGAAATGTCTTTCCATCTGAGGTTCTTCTTTTCATTGAGAGGATTTTCGTTCATTGAATATCTGTCGTGCAAATTTCTCTGCTCGCGAACAATTATTCACATGCAAACAATGGAATTTGAAAATGCAAAGCTTATGTCTGTCTTGAAGTTTTAAAAATGCATTTTTAATAAACAAATAGAATTTTGTAAGAATATGAATTAAACTTAGGATTTATAGAAAACCTTACAGGAGTAAGGATACCTTTTGTAACAGTATGCTTTCGAACTAACCCATGCTTCAGCTATGACTTTTAAGGGTTATAATGTGGCCCGGTTTACGGTTTAAGAAATAAAGGATAAATGACCAAACTTTATTTTTACCCAACCCGTTCTTCATGATATTCTTTAGTCCTATACTCAGTTAATTGTGTGTTTAGATGCCAATTGAGTCTGGAATCTTTGCTCTGATATTTCGGTGATGGTTCGGATACCGAAAGTTTATTTGAGAAGGAAGACATTTTTTTGTAACATTTTCCTTTTGTTGAGGATTTGTAACGACCTATTTTTTATTATCCCTATCTTTTTCTTGAATTGTTTCTTTTGTTGTTATAGTCAGCGGGATGCCCCAGTTTTTTCCTTAAGTCTCCTTCATAGGTTTTGACTTAACGGCCTTTTATTTTGAAAAATAATGACTGCCTATTTTAGTGATTACGGGGAACCATCACTGTCTTTAGAAGAGCATCTTCGACACTATTCGTCGTGTATGAAGGTAGATCTTGCGACTGAATGCACATTTGAATTAGCTGAGAAACTACCCTGCCCCAGGTCATGATTAAAGGTTTCAATTTGTGTGAAAAAGAAAACTCCTACTTCTTAGGCTCAAAGGGGTTGACTAGGGATTATCTTCCTTATAACTCAACTGTTTAGGATTTGAAACAACGCCTGTACATCATCAGCCAGATCTGTTCTAAAGCATAATGTAGAGATTGTGGTATCTTTCTCGTCATCCTCCCTCTAAAGGCTTATAACTTTTAATTGAGAGTTGAATATCACAAAAAGGAAGTAAAAGAATAGTTTTAGTATAGTGAAAACGAATGGATCAATTCAAGACAAACATATGCAATATGTTAATAGAATAACAAAGTTTGACATGAAATAAGTGTTCGAACAATCAAAAGAAATTATAATCTGAAAAATTCTAATGAACAAAAAGCCTCTCTGTCTGAACTTGTAACTTCAAATGATGTGCCTTTGAGGGATGGTAGAAGAATTCAGTTTGACCATCTTGTGTGAACTCCACCATTCCTTCGTCGATCATGTCCTGAATCTTATTTTTCAATGCCCAACAACTATTAGTGTCATGCCCCAGACTATTGGAATGATAAGCGTATCTCACATTAGGATTGTACCGAAGAAAGGAGGTGTTGGGATTCTAAGGAGGACCCTTCAATGTTATCAACTCCATCTTTAACATGTGTTACAATACTTGAGCCGAGGATATGTTGATTTTGGTGAATTGCCTTTTGGGCGTGTCTTTCTTATGTTTATTGCCTTTTCGTTGTTGTTGCACGAATGCCGGATTAGAGACCCGCATTTCCCCCACAGATTGGTTGAGATCACTCTTATTACAATCTTTATGGTCGTACACAGTACTGGACTCCTTCTTTCCATTGTATGATCTCTTTTTAGTACTCAGAGATGCAATCCCTTGAATTTCATCGCTCCTGAGTTTATTTTCAACATGTTCCTGCATGAACATGTCACCCAATTCCCTGTCTGCCATGAGAGGTTGATCATTGATTAGGACCTAAGCTCTATCAGTTTTCCCCAGATGGTCGTATCTGTCTTGATGAAGCTTGCTGATGAGAATCCTCAACTCTTCTTGTCCCCGAGATAAACTTTGGATAAGAGTCATCTGACTACTCATCTGGATTCTCATCCTTTCCATCTCAGCTTGCAGATGTTCCAGCTGGTCATCCTTGTTATCTTCACGATTTTTCTTGGTCATGTTCCTAGCGCTGAGTGCTTTCAATTCTTCTTGTCCCTTGGACAGATTCAGGTACATTTCCTTGAACTGAGTATCTTGAGCTTGAAGATCTCCGACATTGTGTTCGAGAGCCATTTTTCTGCTGAAATAAACAGCTAAAAAATGAGAAACTTGTACTGGAAAACCTGTTATGTAATGACATGCATGCAATGTTTTCAAGGATCTCGTAGGGTAAACACAAGAAGATGTTTGAATCTGACTGCAGCTTTAACGGGCGAACTTTGTATCGTTGAATGTCCTTCTACGAGAATCAAGCTCACAGTGTCGAGTGGGTCATAGCCTTTGACTCCAAAAAACTTACTTCGATCTTTGATGGCATTGGTTAGTGGAAAATAAATCCCCTTGCCATTGCTAGGCGTCAATTCATGATACTTTAACAGCATTTGGTTAGAGGAAAATAAATCCTCCTTCCCCTTTCTAGGTGTCTGGTTCATGATAAACTGCAACACAGGCCCTCGAGATCCTTGAAATGGTTAATGGAAATGTTATGGCGTGATGTCATCATGTGTATGCTATGCACCAAATGTAAGGTGACGTAAACAAGAAAGTCTTGTAGGAAGTCCAAGTTATTGGATAATGACTACAAACAAGTCCTGCTAGGAACTCACATCGTTAGGTAATAAATACCAACAAAGCCCTGCAAGGAGTTCAAGTTGTTAGATAATGAAAGCAAACAAGTCACACAAGTATCCTTAGGTTTAGGCTTGCATGGAGTTTGTAGGTACATACCCTTTTGAAGTTTAGTCAACTCAACTTGTCCTAGCAATAGTAACTGGGTTCTAGGGATTTCATGTCATTGGTCTTTCTCCCAGGCATTGTTTTAGCTCAAGCATCTGAATTGCGGCTGAAATTTCCCAAAAGCCCAATCTCAATGAGTGTAGCATCGAGTATCAACCAGCTTCAGTCTGCACCAAAGTCGGCAATCTCACTACTTTCTAATGGTCAAGATGAGTCAATTTAAGGTTCTAAATGTAAGTTAGTGCTTAATGACAGTATGTGGAAGCCTAATGTTATCCTTGACTGACTCAAGGAACATTAGTACAACCAGATTATCACACTAACGTAGATATCATATCATCCATATCGGTCTACGTTGTACAACCTCCATGATTTATTGATACTTACCTAATGGTGTTCCCCGATCCGGGTGTAGGATATTTGCAAGAAAATACCCAAACAAAACCCTTAAATGTAAAGCACACAAATCAAACAAGGAAAGCATTTTAAAAATGATCTAGCTCTAAGGTAACCCCACTTTTAGTTCAATTCTCCCTAGCAGAGTCGCTAGTTCTGTAATACGGTGGGAGAACTGACTTTACTGGTTTTGCATTTTATTGCAATGTTGCGGTTAGCAAGAGTCTCCATCGAATTTTCTTTTATCTAACAAATAAAAGGGTGAAAAGAACAGGAAAAACCTTTCGATATTATTTTCTGAATAAGGGTGGTAGGTTATGGAAAGGGGAGGTGTAAGAACCCTTTCCATCTGTAGTTATCTACGGGCTCTTAGTTTCTAGCTCATTTTGAAAATACTTTCTGTGCAAGTGTGTTTTTAAAGATATTTTGAAAATACGCCTTAGTGCGGCGAACTTTGTAATGTTTCTCGTTTCGGAGAGAATGTATACAAAGTGTTTTGTGTCTTTGAAAATATTTATAAAAAAAAGAGTTTGTGTATGTGTGAAAATTGTTTTGTTTGAGCAAGCAATTAGGAGCTATCTACCTACTCGAAAGGTTTGTTATTTTCCTCTTTTCCTTAAGACAGTGTTATCCTACAATTGGTCAGTAGGTAGCTCTGTCGTTGGATGTTTGAGGGATAAGTGAGGGTCATCCTACAGTCACGAAAGCAACTTAGTAAGATACTTTAGTAACAACCCTAAGATTTTCATATCATATACCGAGGCAACATCGAAAGGGTCATCGAGGGATTATGATATTTAAACCATATGGTCGTCACTAAAAACTCTTACATTTGAGTGTCGCGACTGGTTATTTATCTGAAGGCAACAAGTGGAGGAACCTTAGAGGTGCACGTGTGTGAGTGTGTTATGTTTCAGTTATTTATCTTCGGATTTTAAGTTTTTCAGCGTTTGCTTTAATCTAATCATACAAGGCTATTAACATACATCTAACAGTTAATATCAGTATAAAAAATAAAGTTTGGAATTTAAAGCTACGCTATTACATGGCTTCGGGGAGGGCGAATACAAACCAAAATGGGAAAAGAAATATAAATGGTCCTAATTAAACTATTACAATCCATAGGCAATTACATAATTTACGAAAATAATGCGACTAAAATAAACGCGCGGGGGAGAAAAGAGAAAGATATAAAGAGAACCTAAAAAAATCTCAATGATAAAAATAAAGAAATGTTTTTGTTGTTTATTTGTTTAGGAAAAGTAATAATTAAATTAATGAAAACCTAATTCTAATTAATTTAATTAATTAAAAATATGATTAAATATTTAATTAAAATTAATTTTAATTAATAAAAATCTAAGTCTAACATTTTTTTGTGTTTTTGTGATTTTATGATTTTTTTTTATTATAAAGAAGAAATAATTGAAGTAAAAGAAAATAAATAATAAAAGAAAAAGACAAAATTTTTTTTTTAATTGGGCCAAGCTACAAAACAAATAATTAGGGGGTGTGAGAATCAGAAATCAATTGTCCCAACAACATTGGCCCAGGCGTTGGAGGAAATATCTTCAGGATCCTGTGCATCTCTCCCATGAGGCCTATCGTGGGTGCTCAGATCTGGATTGTATGATCTGGATCTGATGATGTTGATGTGAGAGCGCATGATGAGTGTGATTCTAACATCAAAAACATCATGTGATAACTTTTTCGTGTCATGCTCTCTAATATGAATGCAACAGTATCACAATTTCTTTTTAAATAGACCTGCAATCGATTATCCAAAAATGAACAAATTTTTTACCACCGGTGAGTTCGTGAGTGGCCTTCTAAGCACGATTGGAAGTGTTATTGGATCTGGGGAGACTCCTGGGGATCTCAGGAGTAAGGTTTGATCATTGGTTTAGATTGATTGTTCCTGGAAAAGCAGTCGTGAATTTTGGCAATTTTGAGGAATTTTTTAAAATTTGATAGAGCTTTGTGAAGAGCTTTTTGAAGAATAATTTCGTGCTTTTTCTTACTGCAATTTTATGTATTTATAGAGTTAGGAGAAGAGCAAGTATGGAAAAAAACAAAGCTTTCAAGGTCATGAGACAAAAATCCAACATATTGAAAGTTTGCCATATTTGGATGATTCTTGCCATCCTTCATGTTGCATGAACCTGAAAAGTTTTTGTTGGTATTTGCACAAAATATGGGGCTCCATGATGGGTCAAGCCAAGCCCAAATGCACTGCCCATTATTCTTTTATTTTTACTTAATTTAATTAATTTAATTCATATTTAAATGATTAAAAATTCAAATAAATAGAAATAAAAATCACAATAGTGCATGGTTAGGTTTAGAGGTCCTTGGGTATGTCATAAACATGTTTGAACCCTAAAAGTTAGGTCCATTAACCTAAAAATCCAATTTTGCTCAAAGTTGACTTCATGCATTTTTCACAAATTTGCGTAACTTGTGCAAACCATAACTTGCTCAATTCTCATTTTTTTTGAAGACGATCTGAGACTTTTTGAAAATCCCCGATGTCCACTACCATCTCTATGTTGATCATTTTTTATTTTGAAGAAATTATCTTGATGTTAGTTGCCTTGATAAAAAGTGTCTTTTTTTTTTACTTTTGAAAATGACCTTTAATGTATGAGATCATATCTTCCAAATGAAGAATCTTTTGGACTTGAGAAAAAAAGCAAAGTGGTAAAGAATTGAATTTTGTTCAAAATGGGCTTTGGTTAAGGAAAATTTGATGAAGTATGTGAGAGTTATGCCTGGTCAAAGTTCAGTTGACTTTTCCTAG
This sequence comes from Vicia faba, assembly GCA_948472305.1. Taxonomy (NCBI): domain Eukaryota; kingdom Viridiplantae; phylum Streptophyta; class Magnoliopsida; order Fabales; family Fabaceae; genus Vicia; species Vicia faba. The sequence goes on along the minus strand of OX451736.1, from coordinate 1,368,747,254 downwards.
GAAACCCTAATTTTGCAAATCTTGACTTTTGATGATCTAAGGACTTTCCTTGAGGAATCATGATCAACCCTTGATCAAATGATGATGTCACTTCACCTTGCTTAGGTTGACCAAAAATCTTGGTCAACCTTGAGCCTTTGAGGACCTCTAGGAGTATGTTTTGAATAAAATGAGAAAGGAAATTTTGGGGTACAACACTAACCACTATGGACGGTGAAGATTTCCCACACCCTGAGAACACGGACATAGTCAAAAGATACTAAGCATAAAAATGACCCGCTAGGTTGACTGGCCTAGGAAAAAATAAAGACATCCCAGCGAACCAAAACATTTCAGGCAAAAATTAGGGATATATATAAAAGATTGTACACCCGGTAAGTCGAAAACCTGAAAAGGCGGCTTGGGCAAAAAGGGGGTATCCTGGTGGACTAAAAACCCGAAAGGGAGGTCTAGAAAAAAGTTAGGGATTAAAGCGTAAGACTATGTCTCATTGGATCACTTACCACAAGATTTATTAACAAAGTCAAAGGATCAGATGATACAAATAAGCACAATCAACTTCTTCCGACAGCAAGAGATGAGATGTTCAAAGAAATAGGGGCAATAGCAGAGTTGGAACTCAACAAGATCATTTCCACATAGCTAGTTATTTTTTTTCACTTTATACTGTTTTCATTTCACGACGACTTCCTCTTACTAGGATTTCCATCTCTATGTACAAAATCTCCTGTTTATAGGCAAATTATGAATACAAATACACCTTAAAGTTCAAACTTTTTGTTTTTGCTGTTTTGCTTGCAAAAACGTCCAATGACTAAAATTGAATAAATATATGAATATGAACATGATCAACTATTAACAAATATATGTATAAGAACAAGAATAAGCATTTACTCAAGATTCTAGGAAATGGGATGACGTTCAAGTTGTCCATAAATCCCCACAGAGCCGCTTCTATGAGATTATCCCCACAGAGTAATAAGGATACATTCCCCGTAATTTCTCCAACCTACGGAATTCCAATCGATATAGTTCATAGAAATTCTCTTCCCCAGCTGAGTTATTCTTCTAAAATTGTAAAAACCCTGCAGATTCCTTCTCTCTAGAAAAATTCAATTTCCCCGGGAGAGTTTGTTTCTTCAGCAGAATATTTCTCTGTTAACAGGGTTTATTTCCACAATAGATTAAAATCTCCTCAGCTTTAGTTTATTCCTCAAATTGCTATGAATCACCAGCAAAATTCCTCTCCCTAGAGAAATCACCATTATCCTCAGAAAGTCGCTACGGAACTTGGAACCAGACCGGATATCAGTCAACTATATCTTCCCCATACGAGGTGGAAGGTTATACATCTCTTTTAACCCCGATCAGGGTATATAAGAATTATCCTCCCTAGACGAGTTAGAGGGTTATCTATCTCTTTTATCTCCAGTCAGGGTATATAAGAATAATTCCCCAGTTGAGCAACAAATGACCAAGGTTCACGAACTCTTCTCCCCAAAGCAGAAGTCAATATTCCTCAGTAGAGTTTCCTCAAACAGCAAGCAGAAATCCCCAGCAGAAGAATTCTAGACAAAATTGAAGATACACATACTGTTTATCCCCAACAAATAGTTAGGGATTTATTTTCCCAGACAAAATACAACACGAGCCTACAAATACACCTCACAATATTTCACATTCATACATCATAGCATATGCATACGAAACACATATCGTACAGTCTCATTTATTTTGAGAACGTCATTACGCAATGCATTTCATACACCATGACATTCTTATAGCTAACTCTTTACCTTTTTAGGAAAGGTCAATCAAAAGACGAATATCATCAAGAATTCTCAAAATAGATTGTAGATTAATTCCCGAAACAAGACAAGGCGATATCTACATGATGAACACTTCCTTCAAACATCTTCTGGGTCAGATTAAGTCGACCAAAGATTTACTCTGATACTTCTTCTAGTAGACCTTTTCTGGCTCAGATTAAATCAACCAAAGATTTATTCTAATACTTCTTCCAGTAGACTTTTTTTGGCTCAGAATAAATCGACCAAAGATTTATTCTGATACTTCTCCGAGTTAAAGACAAATGTAAACAACTTCTAGCTCTGATCAAATCAACCAAAGATTTATTTTGATACTTCTTCCAGTAGACCTTTTGTCTCAAATTAAATCAACCAAAGATTTATTCTGATACTTCTCCCAGTTAAAGAAGGACGCAGACAACTTCTAGCTCAGATTAAATTGACCAACGATTTATTCTGATACTTCTTCTAGTAGACATTTCCTGTCTCAGATTAAATCGACCAAAGATTTATTCTGATACTTCTTCAAGTAGACATTTCCTGGCTTAGATTAAATCGACCAAAGAATTATTCTGATATTTCTTCCAGTAGACATTTCCTGTCTCAGATTAAATCTACCAAAGATTTATTTTGATACTTCTTCTAGTAGATATTTCCTGGCTCAGATTAAATCGACCAAAGATTTATTCTGATACTTCTCCTAGTGGACCTTTTCCTAGCTCAGATTAAATCGACCAAAGATTTATTCTGATACTTCTTCTAGTAGACCTTTTCTGGCTCAGATTAAATCGACCAAAGACTTATTCTGATACTTTTTCCAGTAGAAGACATGCATGGACATCCTCTGGCTCGGATTAAATCAAGCGTAGATTTATTCTGACACTTCTTCCAGTCGAAGCCAAACGTAAACTTAGTCTAATTTCAATCAACAATTACTCTGGATGGCATCTATAAGGCCATCTCTTACGACTCCCCGTCACCTTTCTAAATGGCATCTATAAGCCCATTCCCGGTATAATCAACCAACAATGTTACTTCGGGCACAAGCGAGTGCAAATTTCTGGGCACTTATGTGTTCAATTATCTTCCACCTTAAATTGACGAATGATGGACATGCCAATCTAACTCTTCAGGTTTAAGAAGATTAAACAGGGGCAACTTTTGTACCCCAAAATTTACCCTCCCTTTTCTTCAAGACATTTCTCACAAAAGTTCTCAAAATCTCAAAGATTCTCAAGAGTTGATCAAACAAGCTCACCTCCAAAGCATTGTGTCCACAACTAGGGTTTTGGTTTTCTCAAGGAAAATTGGACTTCTAATGCCTCAAGTTACTTTCATGGTTCATCATAGGTCTCTAAGAATGCACATACCAAATTTCAAGCCTTACATCACAAATTTGCTCTGTCAATTACTCAGATGACTGAATATCAATTGTATTAGGTAAAAGTCAATTGTGGTCAACCTATAGTCAAACTTCAATATTTTTGGTCAACATCAACATTTTTAAGTCATATTAATCATTTTATTAAGGGTTGATGATAATTCCTCAAGAAAAGCCCTCAGATCACCAAAGGGGCAAAATTGTCAAAATTAGGGTTTTACTGAGAATGACTAATCATTGACTTTTGACCTAGTACATGATCTATTGACTTGAGACATGATCTTAAGGGTTTAAATGAAACATCTTGACCTAATTGCATGGCTCAAGACATTTCCAAAGATACAAATGACTGATAGTTGGAAAAATGAATTGATTGATGAAAAAGTCAATTGTCACACAAAAGTCAAACTTTGACTTTTTAGTCAACATTGAACTTCAAAGATCAAGAATCATCAAGACATTAAATTTTATCAAGCTTGATCATCAAGACTTAACAAAGTCAACAAAAGTCAAAGATAGAAATTTTTCTAATACTTAGAAAATTTTCTAAGTATTAATGCTTTATTCTTAACAAATTCACAACTTCATGGCCATTTTTCACCAAGATACAAATTGATTCAAGGGAAACTTTCAACATGAAAGTTGTAGAGCTTGATGAATTTTACAAATTTATCCTTGAGGGTTGATGTCCAAAAAATTCTTGGATTAGGAGATATAGACCCATGAAGTCATGACATTTTTATGTAACACTTAGTAAAATTTTCAACAAGTTTGGTCAGATTTTTATCCCAACTTCTTGGAAATTTTTCACCAAGTTCCAATTTGATTTAGCCAAAGGGGTCAACATGAAAGTTGTATAAAATGTTTCAAGCTTTCCAAAATTTCAAAGAACACATTTCTATCATGCTTGAGCTAGGATATTTGAAGATATGAAGTTGGGCATCCATTCTTGAATTATAGGTCATTTTTGTGAAGAGCTCAAGAACAAATTTTCATGCCATGCTGCATAATATTGATTTGCGTGCCTCTTAACTTGCAAATATCACCATAATTAAATGTTTATACAAGTGAATGAACTATTACCCAAGTGTTTGAGCCATTATCCAAATCATTTTTCTATTTTCGGAAGAAAGGCACCATTTCCATTCTTGTAAAGCAAGCATTTTTGCAAAAGTCCACTCCTTGAGCTTCTCACTTGCTCTTTCTGCACACACTCAACATGTATGCTCATAAGCGACATGTTTAAATTTCCTAACCACACTATGATCTATTGTACCATACATTGAAACTTTGATTTCTCACGAAATCACAAGTTATGTTTCAACCAAACCATAACTCTTCAACTTAACAAACTGATCAGCTCCTTCCCTCCAACCTTCTTCTATAAATAGAGAGGTCCATTTTCAAGTTAGGACACGAGTTCATAAGCCCTCTAACCCTCTCAAACTCTCCCAAGTCAGAATTGTACACAAAACCTCCATTGGTTGCAACTTCTGGACTTGAACTCCAAACACCCAATCCACTCATGCGTTTTCATTCTAAATCATTTACAAAGCTTCAATAACTCATATAGAACATATACAAAGCCCTATTCCATCATTGTAACACCATATTCATTATCCTACATTTTCAAAAATAGAGCTCTTCAACTTGACTTGTCCAGAAGAATTGAGGCACTCTCAATCCAAAGTAAGTATGGCAACATCTTTCTGGGAGTTCAGTGAAGCTATTCAGATCATCACAACATCTCCAGGAGTGATAAAAATCCAGACTCGATTCTCACTTCAGAGGTAAGTTTTTCTAACTTTGAAATCCTTATTCAAGCATCATTTGCACTTGCTTTCTAAAGAAAAAAATCTAGATATCATTTCCCTGAAGCTAACCATGTGCTTACTTTTCATTTATATTGCCTGCGTGATGAGAATTTTGAAACTGAAGTTTCCTGAAATTTTAGGGTCCAGTTTGGTACCAAGTAAAATTCTCACTTATCTTTGATATATATATTTTGAAATTTATATGGTTAGATTCATGGTTAAATTTCAAACAAGTTTGATGTTTACATTTTCTGATTTGGTTTAGAAATGAGCATTTTACAAAATTCAAAAATGTGTTCATGGCTACTGGCACGAGGAAGAAGATGAAGTTACATTTAGAAATGATTTTGTATTATATTTAATGGTTGTTGCTTTATGAACGGATGAAACAACCACCCCAGTGGTACTCTTTTATTTGTTTCATATTTTCTTCTTTCAGATCTAATGCAAACAGGTTAAGGCGCGCATGGTGTTCCTCTCTCCATCACCATCTGATCATCCAACGCATGGGCTTAGTTGTTTTGGACCTTTTTGTTTTTGCTTAATAACACCCCCAATTTTACTTGATTTCCTCATCTTTTTTTTAAACAATTTCTTTGGGCTTAGCCCTCTTGGCCCAGCGCCCCAATTTCTTGCCTCACACCTATTTTTATTTCTAAGTCACGTCCAATTTCTTTATTTCTTCATATTTTCTTTACTTTTATTTATTTCATTTAATTAAAACACAAAAAATAATTTTATTTAAAATAATAATAATTAGGTTTAGGTTAACTCATATTTTGACATTTTTGTTTTGTTGATTAAATAAAAACAATTAGACATAGTTTTTTATTAACTTAATTAACTTCCAATTAATTTAAAATTAGGTTTAAATTGACATTAACATGAAGAATATTTTTCTAACATTTGTTTCACATTTTAAATACTTTCTAAACAAAGAAACAACAAAATATTTTTTTCTTTGAAATTGGTTAGGGTTTTAAACATTTTCCCTTTTCATCATTTCCGCGCATTTGTTTATTTTTCACATCATTATTTTCATAGTTATGCAATTGCTTATGGATTGTAGTAGGAAAATTAGGGTTTATTTTCTTTCCTTCCCCATTCATAAACTTGTACCCTCATCCCCGAAGCGTTATAATAGTGTATGACATTTAATTTCTGCATTTTACTGCTTTCATTATTACTGTTAGTAATTAGGGTTTGTATGGCAAGATTTAAAATCAATCATAGCAAAACCCTAATCCAAGACAAATAATTGAATCAAACACACTTTGCACACATGCACCTCTAGGGTAAACCTCACGTGTTGCCTAAGATTTAAATAGTTATGTCCCTCGAACATGGGATGCTTTAGCAAAGACCCTCGATTAAAAGATCGTAGTCTCTCGACGACCCTTCCATGTTGTCTTCGGTAAACGATCTTAGTCACTTACGACAATTGCTAAAATGTCATACAATTTGCCTTCTATGAGTGTACGATGACCCACGCCCGTCCCTCACATCCAATGACAGGGCTTCCTGGTAGGCAAGTATTATCTAAAGGAGGAGAAAAAGAACAAAGACTTTTTGAGTAGGTAGTTCGCTCGTAATCGCTTGGTCACAAACTAAAACAATTTCCACACTTCACACTTTCAAAACAACTATTTTCAAAACACTTTTCAAACAAAAACATTTTTTATACATTCTCAACGATACGGGAATCATTAAAAAATTGCCTCACATTGGCATTTTCAAAACATCTTTCCAAACACTCTTTCAACAAATATTTTCAAAACAAACATTTTGTATACATTCTCAACGATACGAGAATCATTACAAAATTGTCGCACTTAGGCATTTTCAAAATGTTTGCAAACATACACAAACGCAAAGCATTTTCAGAGTGAGCTAGAAATTAAGAGCCCATAAATAACTACAGATGAAAAGGATGCTAACACCTTCCCTTCTCATAACCTACCCCCGAACTCAAGAAAATTCTCAAAAGGTCTTTCCTGTTCTTTTCACCCTTTTCTTTATTGGATAAAAGAAAAGTCGGTGGAGACTCTTGCTATCCGCAACATTGGCGATAAAACTCAAAACACAAAAATTAGTTCTCCCATTGTATTACAGAAGGCATAAAATTCAAACAAGTCACAAAGGACCATAAACAATCAAAGTTGAGTAAAAAATAGAAAGATGCCTTATAAAATCAAACCAAATTATTCTTATAACCCTAAGGGCTTTTAAAATCCGGAGACATAGTCAAAAGTCCTTATAATGAGGAGGAGATATGGTTTTGAAATTCAAATGTCAAAATTATTTAGTAAAGTGCTAAAACTAGACAAGCTTCACAAATTATTTTGGATAAAATATGAAATCAAACTTTAAAATTTATAAAAAATGATTTAAATGATCTAAACTCATCCAGTAATCTTGAACGTATTTTCTTTTATTTTTAGAAGCAAAGAAGGTTAGAGGACTAATTGTTTCTTAGAGCTTAAGCAAGAGTAGGGACCAAAAATAATAATTATTTTCCATAATTATAAAACACAAGCAAAATGAATTAAAAATCAAAATCAAAATCAAAGACAATTAGTATAATACCTATGGGTCAGTAGTGTATTTATTTTATTTTTTATCACAAGAGGAAAATTTAAACAAAAATTATTTACACAAGGTAGTCAAGATAGTGAAGAAAATGGAATATCTAAATAAAATGGTTTAAATTGCAAGCCTCAAATTTTGTAAAATTTAAACAAAAATTATTTTTTATAACTAGACTCAATATACTACTCAGAATATTTTTTTACGAAATTTTTAGGTTATGGAAAATGGAAAACAAAATTCAAAATCATAAAATATGATTAAATCCTAATTAAACTTAATTGAGTTTATTTATTTGTGTAAAAATAATAAAAACATGAAATAAAGTTCATAATCAGAAGGTGGACCAAAAGTATAGTCTAAAATATTTTTTGAATAATTTTTTAATAAAGAAAACTAATTAAAATAAAATTGTCAAAAACAACAAAAATGAGCTAAAAAAATTAAAATAAGTAAGATCTATTAAAGCTATATTAACCAAAACGCGATGTAAAAGGTTTTAAGCATGAACAATTGAAAAGAGACACATCACCGTTCGTGTGGATGGAAACCCTAAAATACTAAAAACATTTTGAAACCGCCATTTTCAAAACACGATTTCTAATTCTCCATGGTTTTGGACAAAAGTTAGATCAACTTAAAGATCTCTCAGCATACTATAACATGTGTGGTACGGTGGTAGAACCAACTATTTTTATTGGTTTGCGTTTTTTGTTCGCAAATGTCGCGGTAAGCAAGAGTTGCCACCGATTTTTATTTCATCTAACAAAGGAAAAGGGAAAAAGAACAGAAAAAACATTTTTTGAGATGTTTCTGAGTACGGGGGGTAGATTATATAAAAGGAAGGTATTAGCACCCTTTCCATCCATGGTTTTTCATGGGCTCTTAGGTACTTGCTCATTCTTAAATTGCTTTTGTGTGTTGGTGTGTTTGAAAAAAGTTTTGAAATTTGCCTTAGTGTGACGTTTCACTTTATGGTAACCCTTGTATCAGTCCTCAAGGGTGTGACAAAGTGTTTTTGAAAACTTTAGTTTGAAAATTTTGTTTGAAAGTATAAGTGTAAAAATTGTTTGAGCAGGTACTTAAGAGTTTTTACCTACTCGAAAAAGGTCGTTCGTTTTCTTATTTCTTTTAGACAGCACTATCCTACTATTAAGGAGTAGGTAGCTCCATCGTTGGAGTTTAAAGGACAATCGAGAGGGACAAGTACGATCACTAAAGTAATGGTTAGGAAACCTTAGTAATTACCCTAGAATCCAAAAGATCTTTCTGAGGCAACATTCGAACGGGTCATTTTTTATCTTTTGGGACTGGAGGACAACCACTAAGACTCCCTATACTTCATGACCGTTTACCGAAGGCAACCGAAGTGGGGCAAATCCTAGGAGTGAGCATGTGCAAGTGTTTGTTTTTTCAGTTAATTTAATCTTTGCATATTTAGGGGTTTCTACTGTTTTAAATTATGATCTTTTGCATACAACCCTATTATCAATCATCTAACAGTTTATAATGATGGAAAATAAAGTGCGAGAAATTTAAACCTAACTATTACAAGATTTTGGGGAGGGGGATTACATAATCAAAAACTTGGGGAAAAAACAATAAAGGAAAATAGTAATAAACCTAAGTTAAACTATTACAAACACGGAGCAATTACATTAATTGGAAAAATAATGAAATTAATATGCGCGATAAAATTAAATACGAGGCAGTAAAATTAAATTCAACGACATTTAATTAGTGAATAAAGAAAAAATATTTGTTTGGATTTTTTGAGAAAAGTAATTAATTTTACAAATTAACCTAATTTCTAATTGATTTTAGTTATGAAAAAAAATTTTAAGTTATCCTAATTAACCTAATTAATAAATAGAATTAAATATTGTATATGAAAAAAAAACCTAATTCTAATATTTTGTGATTTTTATGATTTTGAGATTTAATTAAAAAAAGATTTTTAAAGCAAATAAAAAATAAATAAATTAAAAAAGCTAAAGAAATTTAAAATAAAAACTTGGGATGGGCTTGAAGTTTGAATCAAATCTAGGGGTGCAGAGTTGAACTTGTTAGGCCCAGAATAGCTGGCCCAATGGATTCGCCTGATCTAGTGGGGATCACCTTTAGAAGTCCACTGTGTGTTGCGCTTGTGATGCGTTAGATCTAGATACAAATTGATCCAATGATGAGATGTTGAGGTGCAGGTTAGGCGAGTTTGGACTGATAGTACCAGATTTGTAATTAAATGTTAGGAAAAATATTATGTAGGAGGCAGGGATCGAACCCTTGACCTCCTACACGCGCGCACCCTGAAACCTTCCCTGCTTGCCACTGGGCCAATTGGCCTTTTGTTAATAAAAACAAACAACAAATACTAGAATGGATAATGACTCAGTGATATAAGAAAACGCGCGAGATTTAAACCATCAACTCAGGTATTGACACGCCTTCATCTTCCTCATTAAAACTGTCGCATTAGACCCATACCTGTACATACGGACGCGTCCATTGCTATAAACATGTGCATCTCAAGAATCATATCTAAGTAATATAAATCCATTCTAATTACACAAATCAATTGGGTTTGATCTCTGGAATGCAATGGTGTCCATCTTTGGCCTTGATTTTACCTGAAACGAAAAGCCCTAAAAGGAAGCTCTAAACCCTAATAATGGAAGGTTGTCCAATACGCATCAAAACTTACAATTAAATATGCAAACATGTTATCAGCAATGATACAAACATAAAGGTATAGTTAGAAATCGTTTATTAGGCGTAAATTGAAAAAAATCAATTTCAAGATGGAAGGAAAATTGTGGTGCTCGTTTAGCGCGTTTCTGGGCTTGTTAAGGCTTGGTGATGATCCAAACAGCTCCCAAATACTTCCAGGAATGAGTTGATGGCCTTGAAACACATTGAATCTCCTTGTAGAAGGAAATTCGATTGCCTCTTTTTTTGTTCAAAATTTGAGTTTTGTGCTGCTAATTGACACAGCCAAACCTTGTCCTTATGCTTTGGAAATCTTGTCTATATGTAGTAGAAGCAATTAGATTAACAAAATTGCATTCAATCTTTGCAAATTATTGAAAAAGATTTGATTTTTTTGCCTTGTGTGATTTGTTTCTAAAACCAACCAAATCATGATCTTTTACAATCAATTAGCCCTTGCACGAATTTTCTGATTTGCTAGTTGTTTATGGACTCATAATGTGCTCACAAAATCACATCTTTGATTTTATTTGATTATTCCACTACTTAAATTGATTTATTTTGATTTAAATGAATAAAAAATCAAAATAAATAATAAAAATAATGAAATAATAGGTGGGTGAGCTCAGGGGTTGTGGGTCCTCTTAGGAACAAGTTTCAAACAAGAAAACATGGGCCCCTTTGGAAAAAAAATCAATTTTGATCAATAATGTTGACTTTATGCACATTTCCAAAAATGGCCAACTTTGACAATGCATATCTCTCTCAATTTTGACCCTAAGAGGTGTTCTCGGACTTTTTAGAAAGCTTATGATATCCCCTAAACAACCTCTTTGGTTTCATCTCAATTGGATCTTCCATGTTCATGTAAGAAGCTTTGATCCAAAAGGTGTTTTTGTTGACTTTTTGAAATGACATATAATGTCTGAATTTATATCTTTTCATGAGTGCATTTCTTGAACTTGAGGGCTGAAGATGAATTTTAGGGAATTGAATTCTCTTCAAAATGAGCTTTGGATGAGAAATTTATGATAAAGTATGAGAAAGTTATTCCTGGTCAAAGTTTGGTTGACTTTTCCTATAGAAACCTTAATTTAGCAACTTTTGAGTTTTGATGAATTAGGAGAATTCCTTGAGGAATCATGATCAACCCTTGATCAAATGATGGATATCACTTCAAAATGTTGATGTTGACCAAAAATCTTGAAGTTTGACTATGTGTGGGCCACAATTGACTTTTGACATAGTATAATTGATTTTCAGGCATTTGAGCAGTTGATTGAGCAAACTTCTTGTGCAAGGCATGAAACTTGGCATGAATAATCTTGAGGACATATTAGGGTAATGGAAACCATTTATGACCCTTGGAACTAAAACATCTTGATGAGGAGTGAAACCCTATTTTGAGGCTCATTGTCTTAGGAGGAGGATTTGTCTGGTCAATCCTTAGTCAACTTGAGCAATTGAGAACCTCTAGGAGTATGTTTTGTGTGAAAATGGGAGGGAAAATTTTAGGGTACAACAGCTGCCCCTGTTCAATATTCTTAAACCTGAGGATGCATATTGGCTGATCTGCCTTTCGTGATCTGAAGGTGGAAGATGATTGAACACTAGAGTTCCCAGAAATTTGCACTCGTATGAAGTGAATGTCGATAGATAATACCGGGAATAGGCTTACAGATTCCATTTGGAGAAGATGACGAAGAATCGTCGGAGATGGACTTAAGGATGCCATCCGAAGAATGTGACGGTTGCATAAAAGATTCCTTCGCGAGAATTCATGTACCTATCATTGAGGAGGACGTCACCGGGGAATGTTAATTTATGTCTTGGGAAATAGAGTCTATGAGCTTCGGTTGTCCATTACTCTACTGGAGAATGTGAAATTGATCGTATTTGGTCGGGTCCAGGGGTTACAGTGTTGTAAACTGTTGTTCGGAGATAAAAAGAGAAGGAACCTGGATAGTAGGGTTACTTTGAAAGGAAAGCCTGAATAGTAGGGCTGTGAGAAGGAACCTGGATAGTAAAGTTACTTCGAAATGAAAGCCTGGATAATAGGGCTATGAGAAGGAACCTGGATAGTAGGGTTACTTCGAAATGAAAGCCTGGATAGTAGGGTTATGAGAAGGAACCTGGATCGTAGGGTTACTTTGAAATGAAAACCTGGATAGTAGCTCTATGAGAAGGAACCTGGATAGTAGGGTTACTTCGAAATGAAAGCCTGGATAGTAAGGTTATGAGAAGGAGCCTGGATACTAGGGTTACTTCGAAATGAAAGCCTGGATAGTAGGGCTATGAGAAGGAACCTGGATAGTAGGGTTACTTCGAAATGAAAGCCTGGATAGTAAGGCTGTGAGGAGGAACCTGGATAGTAGGGTTACCTCGAAATGAAAGCCTGGATGGTAAGGCTGTGAGAAGGAACCTGGATAGTAGGGTTACCTCAAAATGAAAGCCTGGATAATAGGGTTATGAGAAGGAACCTGGATAGTAGGGTTACCTCGAAATGAAAGCCTGGATGGTAAGGCTGGGAGAAGGAACCTGGATATTAGGGTTACTTCGAAATGAAAGCCTGTATAGTAGGGCTATGAGAAGGAACCTGGATAGTAGGGTTACTTAGAAATGAAAGCCTGGATAGTAGGGCTATGGGAAGGAACCTGGATAGTAGGATTACTTCGAAGTGAAAGCCTGGATAGTAGGGCTATGAGAAGGAACTTGGATAGTAGGGCTACTTCAAAATGAAAGCTTGGATAGTAGGATTGTGAGAAGGAACCTAGATAGTAGGTTTACTTAAAAATGAAAGCCTGGATAGTAGGGATATGAGAAGGAAATTGGATAGTAGGGTTACTTCGAAATGAAAGCCTGGATAGTAGGGCTATGAGAAGGAGCCTGGATAGTAGGGTTACTTAGAAATGAAATCCTAGATAGTAGGGCTATGAGAAGGAACCTGGATAGTAGGGTTACTTCGAAATAAAAGCCTGGATAGTAGGGCTGCAAGAAGGAACCTGGATAGTAGGGTTACTTCAAAATGAAAGCCTGTACAATAGGGTTATAAGAAGGAACCTAGATAGTGGGGTTACTTTGAAATAAAAGTATGGATAGTACGGCTGTGAGAAGGAACCTGGGTAGTAGAGTTACTTCGAAATGAAAGCCAGGATAGTAGGGCTGCTTCATTTGATCATGTAGATTAGTTTACCCGTTTGGTTTCGGGAACTGATTTTCCATTAGTTGTCTGCAGATATGACGTGTATAGCTTCACTGATTTAATCTCGAACTATTGGAATTGTTGATGATAACCAATATTTCTTGAAAAGATACATGATTTGTTATATGCGCTGCATGAAATGCATTGTGCGATGATGTTCTCAAAATAAATGAGATTATAATGTATACAATATGTATGCACATGTCATGATGTAAGAACATGAAATGATATTGTGACATATCCGAGTCTGGGAAAATAAATCTATGACTGCTACTGGAGAGTACTGGAAATTGAATTCCTGACCGTTGTAGAAAAAGTGGTTCTTCTACTTCCGCTGGGGATGGTTAACGGAGATGACTATGCCATGGATTTACCCATTTCTGTTTGCGAATATTCTGCCGAAGAGAGAATCTACTTGAGAATAACTCTCCATGGGAATAACTCTGTTTGAGAGAGGAGATGCTTTGCTGGAAGATTTTGTCGAGTCGGAGAAATAAACTCCGTTGGGGGATGAACTTTCATAGCTGGAGAAATAAACTCTGTTGGGGATTAAGCTTCCACAGTCAGAGAAATAAACTCTGCTCGGGAGGAAGCTTTATGAACCATTTGCAATTATAAAACTCAGTTGGGGAATATAGATATCGGCTCTCTGAAGGAATTTTGCTAGGGAAAGTAACTCATGTTTGGGGAAGTGACGTTAAAGCTTTGGTTGTCTCTACTCTGTGGGGAGTGTAGATTCCACGGGACGTATGCTGAGGACATAGCGGTGAATTTGCATCAATACATTTCTTCCCCTGTACCTATTAGAGAAAGTACCTGCGGAGGCTTTGTGGATGGATCTGTGTGTTGAAATAAGTGTCAGAATGACATCTGTCTCTAGAACATATCTGAACTGTATTTGAAGAGAATTTGAATAAGTATCAGGATGACATCCATCTATGGATCGTACCTAAATCGTTTCTAGATGAGAATATGTTGTGAGTGTCAGGATCACATCCGTATTTGGATCGTACCTGAACCGTTTCTAGATGTGAATCTGCTTTATTCAGAATGTTTCCGCTGGGGAAGAGAAACTCTGTAATCCGCTTGGGGAATCCCGAGAAGCTTGGCGACTTCATTGGGGAATTTTCGTTGGAGCAGTAATTTGGAGATTTTGCTCTGCCGAGGATATGAGAACACCTGACATCAATAGGTTGTAAGCTGAGAATATGGCAGTGACCTTGTAGTAGAATTCCCCTGTCTCGATACCTGTTGTAGAAAATATCAATCGGCGATTTTGTAGATGGTTTGACTATTATCTCAACTCTTGGAGTCCTCGGTGAATGCAGATCAGGGTAATAAACCTTCTACTGATTAGACAAGTGACGAGATAATGCGGCATAGTCGTACACTTTAATCCCTAACTTTTTCCTGGACCGTCTTTTCAGATTTTCAGTCCACCAGGATACCCTTTTTTGCCCAAGTCGCCTTCTCAGGTTTTCGACTTGCCAAGTGTACATATTTTTCATTTTTATCCCTAATTTTTGCCCAAACCCTTTTGGTTCGCCGGGATGCCCTTATTTTTTCCCAGACCAGTCAACCTAGCGGGTCTTTTCATGCGTAGTCTTTTCTGACTATGTCCATGTTCACCGGGTGCGGAGAATGGTCATTGTCCTTAGTAGTAAGTGTTGTCACACTACCAGAAGGTGTTTGTTTGATCGTACAAGACTCGTTGTTGGAATTCATGTCGAATTCCCTAAGTGATTCAGATGGAGATCTACCCCTGACTATTTGGCATCTTTGAGAGATTCCTTGAATCTTGACTTGACTGCCCCAGATGATGGACAATGATCCTGCCGGGCCCCTTGGTTGGAAGTGTTTTTCCACTTGAGATGATCCTTTTCGTTGGAGAAGGTTTTTGTTCACTAGATATTCGTCATGCGAATTTCTCTACTGTTGAACAAATAGTCATATGCAAACAATGGTATTTTAAGAATGCAAATCTTATGTCTGTCTTTAGGACAATCGACTATGTCCGATCCAAATCTAATTTTAGTTGATGAAATATTCAAATTTGTTTTCTCATTTTTTGAATAAAAACTTGGTCGTATCTGTAACAAAAGAAAAATAAAATAAATCAACATTAAAATATGCATCTTATAAGGTAGGTAAATTAGCTAAATTGAATAATATCCTACCTGTAATTTATGATTCTTTAATAACGGATGACCAAATGCAGGTTGTTTTTTAATATCAACACAATCAACTATGTATCCAAACTTTGTCTATAAAAAAACCATCAAAATCAAATATAAGAAAGATTATATTATACATGGAGGATAAAAAACACTAACTAAATATATGAAAATAATACCTCAATACTTTTGATAGGGAGGCTTATTAATAAGCTTTAGATGTCTCTCCACCTCAAATTCTTCTTTCAAAGTAATATCATTGCCATCAACACTATGGCTTGTAACAGTAGTTGAAAACAACATCACTAAGAAGAATATCATGTTGCTCATTTTTTCAATTTTGTTATCAAACAAAGTTGCTTGGTGATCTTACTGTAATAGTATCACCAATATATATATCATTAAAGTAAAAGTCAATTACCTAAATTAATTATAATTGATGACAGATAATATCTATTATTTAATATAGTAAAATTTTCTTTATCCATTTAAAAATAAATATTTTTTCTAGTAAATAACATATCTAATGTATATTTAGTCTAAATACATTGTATATACAACAAATCTAAAATAAAGTTTATCTTGAATCAAATTCACATCAGCTCGACTCGACTAGTTAAAAATTGATTCATTAAAATCTTTATTCGAATTCAACACAAACTTACTTATAATATCTAAAATGATAATATAAATATTATCAAAGATGCAACAAATCAAATCATTTTTAGTTTTAATAATATTAATTTGCTCAACGATTAATCTTTAAAAAAAGAGAAATAATTTGTTATACTATTCCATCCTTATTATTAAAAAAGTTAACTTTTAGATAATAAAATAACTAATGTATATGATTTATATATACTCCAAATACATTAATTATACAATGTATCTAAAAATATATTTATTTTCTTATAAAAAAGACCAAATAGATTACTTTTTATTAATATGATTCTTATATCAATAAATATGTTTGATAAATAAATACACTTTTCTTAAAAAAAAAACTTTAGAGAAAATAAAATTACATATATTTCTTTGTTATAAATTCTTTAAATATGATTTCTATATATATATATATATATATATATATATATATATATATATATATATATATATATATATATATATATATATATATAGTCAAGAAAATTATATTTGAAAAATATATAAAATATAAAAATAGTATAGTATGATTCTCATTAAAATTTATTTAATATTTTCATTTTTTTGTCACACCTTTTTTCAATTCTAAAAATTTATTAAAATTAAAGTTTATTTGTAATATATTTGTATAAAATTATTGTTAATAATTGTTTTTTTAATAAATTACGTGATTTTGTTATTGAAAAATGTTTTAAAAAGGGAGATTGTCCAATTATTATTGAAATTTGAGAATAATGAGTCAAATATAATTGTTGGTGGAATGTTCATTTTTACTAAGATAAAATCTAAATCCCATATTAATCTAAATTTAATATAACTATAATTAAATATTATCATAATAATCAAGTGTTCTCACATGAATATATATATATATATATATATATATATATATATATATATATATATATATATATATATATATATATATATATATATATATATATATATATATATGACTTAAAATGAATCGAGTCGAGTCAAATTCGTCTTTGTTCGACTCGATTCGACTTATTAAAAATTGATTCAACTAAAATTTTCATTCGAATTTAACATTAACTTACTTACAATATCTAAAAAGATAATATAAATATTATCAAAGATGCGACGAATCAAATCATTCTTAGTTTAAATAATATTAATTTGCTCAATGATTAGTCTTAAAAAAAGAGAAATAATTTGTTATACTACCCCATCCTTATTATAAGTTGGTTTTTTAGATAATTAAATAACTAATGTAAATGGTTTATATGTACTCCAAATATATTAATTATACAATGTATCTAAAAAAAAAATTTCTTATTAAAAAGACCAAAGAGATTACTTTTTATTAATATGATTTTTATATCAATAAATAGGTTTGATAAATAAATACACTTTTATTGAAAAAACTTTAGAGAAAATGAAATTACATATATTTCTTTGTTATAAATTCTTTGTTATGATAATCAAGGTGCGATGAACAAAGGAAAAAGTCCTAAAGTAAGATTTATTCAACTAAAGAAGAAATGGGAACATAAGATTTCAAATCAGATGATCCAACACCAGCAAAGACATCAACATAACTACTCTAGAAGAAATAATTAAAGACAGAGATGTCACTATTATGGAAGGTTTGGTAACATAAAACCTAAATGTTATAGTTTCTATGGCTATCCTAAACCTGTTGTCACTACGCTAAAAAAGATCTAAAAAAGCGCTTTTTTTACCCTTTAACAGCGCTTAAAAGCGCTTTTTATCCACCTTCGGATCACGAAAGGCAGATAAGCCAATCTACATCCTCAGGCTTAAGAAGATTGAACAGGGGCAGCTGTTGTACCCCAAAATTTGCCCTCCCATATTTCTCAATACATTTCAAGTGAGGTCCTTAAAATGCTCAAGGAAGTCCAAGAGTTGACCAGACAAGCTCTCTTCTAAGGCAGTCTACATCAAAATTAGGGTTTCATGTTGTATCAAGACACTTGAGTCCAAAGGGTCTCAAATGCTCATCAATGTCATAATATTTTCTCAAGATCATCCATGCCAAGTTTCAAGCCTTGCAGAGAAAGTTTGCTCAGTCAATTGCTCAAAGGCTTGAAAATCGACTGTGTTAGGGCAAAAGTCAACTGTGGCCCACATACAGTCAAACTTCAAGATTTTTTGTCAACATTCTCATTTCGAAGTATTATTCATCATTTGATCAAGGGTTGATCATGATTCATCAAGGAATGTTCACAATTCATCAAAACTCAAAAGTTGCTAAATTAGGGTTTTGTAGGAAAAGTCAAGTCAACTTTGACCAAGCATTACTTTCTCATACTTTATGAGAAATGACCCATCCAAAGATAATTTTGAAGAGGATGAAATTCCCTACAATCCATCTTCAGCTTCCAAGTTCAAAATATGCACTCACAAGAAGTTATGAATTTTGACATTATAGGTCATTTTGAAAAGTCAACAAAAACACCTTTTTTGTCAACGCTTCATACTTGAACATGGAATACCAAATTGAGATGAGACCAAAAGGGTTGCTTAGAGGACATCTCAAGATTTCTAAAAAGTCGAAGAAAACCTTCAAAGAGTCAAAATTGAGGAAGGTATGCATTGGTGAAGTTGACTTTTTTTGCAAAATTGTCAAAAGTCAACTATGCCTAAAAATGCAATTTTTGCCAAATGGGCCCAATCTTTTGCACTTGTTTTGAGTTTGCAACATGGTCCACGAGCCCTAGCCTTTTCCACTTGTCATTATCTTGTTTTTATTATTTATTTTGATTTTTATTTGAATTTAATCAATTTAAATCAAAACAAATCATAGAAAAATCTAAAGCATTAAAAACTCAAGATTTTGTACTTGTTTCAGGTCTCAAATCCAGTTGGCAAGTATTTGAAATCGTGCAAAGCATTGGTGTGGACAAAAAGATTGAATTTTCCTAATTTTAGAAAGATATTCAAAGTGAATTAAATCTAAATCAAAGACACTAATGGAGTAAGATTGTGATCACATTGACAATCCTAATTCATTCCTCAGTACATAAAGAACGTATGCAGACCTAAAACAAGGCTAGAAAGAGGCGCAACAACCAGAACCAAACTTAAAAAAAAAACAAGAAAAAGTGTTGAATTGAATTCCTAGTTTCAAGCAATTATAAGCCTTCCTGACCATCCCAATCACTTCCTGGGAGTGTAGGCAAGCGAAACCAATCAAGAACAAGTATTCCCAAGCCCTGTAACTCACTGTAAGTCAGCCACGACATTCATGTATTTTTGAAATCGATTTGCATAAATATGGCATCTATAGCATGAAATAATGATAAATTCTTGTTCACCATCACATATGCAAGCTTTATGTAATATTTGATTTCATTTTTATGGCTTGTATGAGATTTCACCATTGCTAGGTTTTTGTGCTTCGATTTGGGATTTCTTGATATAGGTAAAATTGGGCCATGAAAGGGCCACCATTGTGCTCAGCAGGTCCAGACAAATCCATCCATGGCTTTAGTTTTGATTTACCTTGCTTGTATTTGATTTTGAGAATGACAGGGGCTTTAGCTACAGACATATGTCCGTAGGTAAAAGTGTTCAACTTTTACCAATGGATTCTTGGAGAAGACGAAGACGTGGCGGATAACCATTCGCGTGTTTGAATTTCGCGCATTCTGGACTTAGTGTTTTTGCTTTTCTTATATTATTATTATTATTTATTATGTATACAACAAAAATAACTAGCTCGGCTGATGGCCAGGTCATTGGAACATGCCTTGGGGCCTGGGTTCGAATCCCAGGTCCCCCAATTATTTCATATATTTTGTCTTTCCAGGTTCCAGCGTGCACACAAGACCAAGGGCTACCACACTCCCTCATAACCCAGCTTGACAAGTGTCCTGAGGGCCAGATCAAAAGGCCATCAATGAAGGAGCATCATGAAGCTCAATCAACGCATGGCAGGAGATCTTGGAAGTCAAACGTGGACCTTATCTTCTTGGGCCCAGAATCACTATTTGCACCCCCTCAAATTACTGATTGTAGGCCCAAGTTTCTTTTTCCTTTTCTTTTATATTTTATTTAATTAATTTATTTTATTCACTAACACAAAATAAATAATTCTTTTTTATCAAAAAAATCACAAAAATAATATTTTTCACCAAATTAGGTTTAGATTTTATTTTTCATCAAAAATTAAATTAATTAAATTAGGTTGTTAATTTTAGATAACTTTAATTCCTTTTGTAAATAAACTAAAAATAATTAGAACAATTAGGATTTTGTTTATAACTCAATAATATTTTCTTTTTTTCTTAAAATAACCAAAAACACAAAAATAGGCCATTTATTTATTTTTATTAATTAATGTAATCACTAATCATTTTTGTAATTATTTTAAAACCTAATTCTTTTCTTAAAAATAATTAAAAACAACAAAAAAACAATTCTCTCTTAATTAGGTTAGAAGGGTCAAAACCCTAGTTCTCTCCCGATCTTAATTTCATCGCGCGCGCTTTATTGTTTTATTTTTATCCTATTATTGTAATTGCTCACAAGTTTGTAATAGTTTAAATTAGGACTTTTCATTTATCGCTTTATTTTTTAAGGGTTTGTTTTTGGCTATGTAAATACCTTAAGCCTTGTAATAGCGTAGTTTAATTTCCGCACTTTAAATTCCACAAAATATTAACTGTTAGATGTATGATTAAGGATGCATGACAAGAATGTATGATTAACTTTAAAATAGTTAGATAACCCTTAAATGTGCAAAGATAAGAATTTGAAATTGAATCACTCGCACATGCGCACTCCTAGGGTATACCCCACTTTGGTTGCCTTCGGTAAACGGTCATTGAGTATAGGATGCTTTAGTGGTCGTCCTCTTGTCCAAAAGATCAAAATGGCCTCGGAATGGTCGCCTCAGAATTGTTTCCTCGAATAATTGATCTTAATACATTATGGTTACTACTAAGACGTCCTAACATTGCTTTAGTGACCGTATGTCTTTTCGAATTGACCCGCAAAAACTCCAACGACGGTGCTACCTACTCACTAATAGTGGGATAGTGCTGTCTAAAGGAAACAAACATAGAACAATTCTTTTTTCGAGTAGGTAGATTAGTTCTTAAGTACTTGCTCAATACAAACAAAATTTTCACACTTACACTCCTTTCAAACAAAGTTTTCAAAAACACTTCATTACACTCTTGAAGACAGAAGCAAGAGTTAAATCGAAGTCAAAATAAAAACTTTTCAAATCACACAAACACAAAGAAGCAATTTTGAAAATGATGAGCAAGTACCTAAGAGCCCGTAAATAACTACGGATAGAAAGGGTGCTAATACCTTCCCTTTCTATAATCTACCCCCCCCCCCCCCCCCCCCCGTACTTAGAATAATCTCGAAAAAGGAATTTTTCTGTGCTTTTTTCCTTTCCTTGTTGGATAAAATAAAAGTCGGTGGCGACTCTTGCTTACCTCGACATTTTGCAAACACAAACGCAAAATGTAAACCAGCATTTCAAAACAGTTCTGGTTCTGCCACCGTACCACAGAACTGGAGACTCTGCTGGGGAAAAAATAAGTGGGGTATACCTTAGGATTTAGTTCATCATAAATTGCTTCTCTTGTTTGTTTTGTTTGCTTTACTTTTAAGGGTTTTGTTTGGGAGTTACTATAGATCCTAACCCAGATCTGGGGACACCTTTTAGGTAAGTAGCAATAAACTGTGAGGGAACTGTACGGCATAAACCAATACAGTTGAAGCAGTAGCTACGTTGATGTGGCACATTGGTTGGTACCGGTATCCCTTGTGGAGAAATAATGAGAATACGGGGCTGCTATGTGTGTTGTTAAGCATCAACTGACCTTAGAACCTTTAATCGACCAATTTGGCCATTAGAAAGTAGTGAGATAGTCGGCCTCGGTATAAAGCTAACAACTGGTTGATACTCGATGCTACACTCATTGAGACCATACTCTCAAGATAGTTACAACCGCAAGAAAAGATTGTGTGAGCTGAAACCATGACCGATGGAGGATGGTCGGTGATATTGAGAACCTCTAGAACCCGGTTACTATTATTAGGACAGGTTGAACCAACTGAACTTCAAGAGGGTAGTACCTAGACACCATGCAAGCCTAAAACTTAAGGGCTCTCTTGTGTGACTTGTTTGCCTTTATCATGTCTGTTATCTGCTATGCTTGTTGTGTGCTTTATCATGACATCATGCATCATCTCATAGCATGCATATTTCATTACACTAACCATTTAAAAGACCGAGGGGATTTATCTTTGTTCTGTTTTGCAGATTATGGCTTCCACGCGCAGAAACACCACCCGAGTTAACTTTGTGCAAATACCTGCTCAACTCAAAGATTTAGCCTCGAAGATTTCTGATACTTCATCTTTCATTAGGAGACATGGTCAGCTTCTTGGCTTGTGTTGTACCCCAAAATTTGCCCTCCCATATTCTTCAAGATTTGTCAAGATCAATCTTCAAATGCTTCAAGATTCCTTAGGGGTTGCACAGTCAAACATCCTCCTAAGCCAGTCAAAATTAGGGTTTTGGTTCCTTCAAGGAAGTTGAGGTTTTCAGTGGTCCAATCAAGTCCCATATGCCTGTATACATTGTCAAGCATCTACATGCCAAATCTCAAGTCTCACAGCATCAAATTGCACAGTCAAAAGCCCTAATTGCTTCACAATCAACTATAGGGGTAAAATGGTCATTTTACAGTCAAAAGTCAAAAAAATTTGTCAACATCTTATTTTTAAGACACAATCATCATTTGATCAAGTCTTGATCATGATTCCTCAAGCATGGCTCAAAAATCATCAAGATGCCAAAAGTTTCTATTTTTGGACAGCTGAAAAGTCAACTGTATCTTGACCAAGTCATAGATTTTTCATGGTTCATCAGAAAAATTCCATCCAATGCTCATTTTGAAGGGGATGACATTTCCTACAACTCATCTTCACATTCCAAGTCCAAGAAATGCTCTCACAAAAAGTTATCAATTTCTACATTATAGGTCATTTTCAAAAGTCAACAAAAAGGCACTTTAAGTCAAAGACCATAACTTGAGATTGGTAAATCAAAATGACATGGGATCAAAGGCATTGGTTATAGGACTTCAAGACCTTTCCAAAATGTCCAAGAACATGTTCATAGGATCAAAATTGAGCAAGATATGCATTGGAGAAGTTGGGAAATTTTTGGGAATTTGCAAAAGTCAACTTTGCTCAAAACACTTCATTTTTGCTAATGGGCCTCAAATTCTTTCTTGAAACTTTGTCCAAGGCCTATACACGACCCATTGAGCTTAAATTGATTTATTTTCTTATTTTTAATTAATTAATTGAATTTTTATTAATATTAATTCATTTAATTGATTTAATTGTAGGAAAATTCAAAAGATATGGTTTTTAAATCTTTTGTGAAGCAAATTCACTCAACACATGCTGGAGATTTCGTTTGCCAATCAAGGAGACAAAAACTTCCAATTTTAGCAAGTTTTGTCAATCAAAAAGGTTGAAAAATATTTGATTGAAATCAAATATTGAAATCATAAAGCCATGGATCTTTGACCTAGTTTGTACCCTAATTTCATTCCACTATATGTACTGAAGAAAACCCTAAAGCCTTGGACGTGCAAAAACTGCTGCAAGAACCATAGCCAAATTCCAAAAAGTTCAAGAAAATTTGAAAACTGAATTCAACCTTCCAGGCCAATTCAAACCGTTTTCTTGATTCCAACACCTTGCTGGGATACTCAGGAACGCATAGCAATCACAAACAAGCCTTAACACTCAAAGAATCGTTCTACACAGTCATACGGTTTACCACTTTTTTTTCAAAATCATAATCATCGATTCATGCATTTTTAACATCTTTTATTGATTGTGTTGTGTTTATAGGACTCATACGAAGCTATTAGTGTGATTGAATTGCATTATGGCGCCCTGAAACGTAAACCACCATTGTTGAATTCTAGGGTTTTCGAAGCTCTCAATTGGGGCTTTACAGCATAAGTAAAATTAGACCTCATAACGAATATGGTTGAATTCGTCAAGGCCAGACGAACTCAACCCAACCCTCGCGCCCTATTTATATAACGCACAGAGCTAATCGCTATTTTTGCATTTTGCATTTTGTGGGGGTTAAAAACCCCCACTATTTGATTGTTTCTGTTGCAGGCCCAGCGAAGAAGACAAGACGTGGAAGCAGGTGGTTGGTCCATTTAAACATAACGCGCGCGTTTGGTTGTTTTCCAGCATGATATTTGTTTTCCTTATATTATGTTTATTCGTTATTATAATAATAAAGCGTGCAGCGTGGTGTAGTGGAAGAGGACGTGTCTGGCAATCAATGGGACCTGGGTTCGATTCCCAGGTCCACCCAAACCTTGTTTCTATTTTTTCTAATGTTATCTCATGCAGCCTTCCAAGAGCATTCTATCATACACCCCACGTATCAGCCAGTCATGTGTCCACTAACACCCATCTAATGGCCAAGTGTGAATATCCATGGTGCTCCCAGTCAACCACGCGCTCAGCTGATCCAAAAAGTCAATGGGCTGGCCAACAAATGGGCCAGAATTGCTTCTTCAAAACCTCCACTTGGGTCCATCAAACTCCCCCTGGTTTTACTATTTTTTTTATTTTATTTTCTTTTTCCTTTTAATTCTTTTAATTATAATCATTATTATTAACCAACAAACTAATTTTCCTTAATAAATTCAGATAATCAAAAAATGTAATTATTTTTATTATTTATTATTAATAATTATTTTTGTAAATAAACTCTAATTAATTAACTTAGTTTAAATTAGGTCAATTTTAATCTTTTTTTCATAAATAAATAAAAATCATGTAGAATTAGGGTTGACAATTTTCAATCATATTTTCTTATTATTATTATTTATTAATTATTACTATTTTTGTAAATAAAATGTAAATTAATTAATTTAGTTAATTAGGTTAACTTTGACATTTTTTATAATAAGTAAAATAATTTAGAATTAGGGTTTTCTTGACTTTTAATTTCCTTTTTCTTTTTGTTTTCATTAAAGACTTAAAAAACACAAAAAAACATTTTTTTCTTTTTAATTAAATAATTAATTAGTATTAGGTTTAATATTTTAATTAAATTGCAAAAAAGGACAAGTTACTACTATTTTCTCAAAAAGGGTCAAAGCCCTAAGGACGTCCCGATTCTATTTCTTTTCGCGAATTATTCTTATTTTGATTATTTATGTATCTGCTCAGAGGATGTAATAGTTAATTAGGTTTACCGCTTTCTTTACTTTCCGCATTTATTTTCCAAAACGGGTTTTTGTTTTTGGCGATGTATAGACCCGCGCCTTGTAATAGCGTAGCTTTACCTTTCCGCAATTTATTTTCCGCCCTCTTAACTGTTAATATGCCTGCAAGACTATATGCCAAATAAAATTAATCCGTAGCTCACAAATGCATGATCAATGATAAACATTAACTGAAAAAACAACACACATGCACATGCCACTCCTAGGGTACGCCTCAATGGTTGTCTCGAACGTGGTCGTCAAGTATAGGGTGTTTTAGAGGTCGCCCTCCTGTCTAAAGATCCAGTTGCCTCGAAACGGTTGTCTCGGATAAAAAGGATCTAGGACATTAGGGTTACTTCTAAGGTGTCCTACTATTGCTTCGGTGACCACACATGTCCCTTATAATCGAATTGACCCGAATAACTCCAACGACGGTGCTACCTACTTCTCAATAGTGAGATAGCACTGTTTAAAGGACTCTTACACAGCCTAATTCCTTAGGGTAGGTAGATCTCATGGGTACTTGCTCTCTCAAAAACAAAAAAACAAACTTTTCACACCGACACTTTCAAAAAGTTTTCAAACAATTTCTTCATATACTCTTGAGGACAAATACAAGAGTTACTTAGAAATTTTTTCAAACGAAACTTTTTTTCAAAACCCACACACACTTGAAAAGCAAACATTTTTGAAAACATAGTGAGCAAGTACCTAAGAGCCCATGGATAACCACGGATAGAAAGGGTGCTAACACCTTCCCTTTCTATAAATCTACCTCCCGAACCGAGAAACATTCTCAAAGAAGGAATTTTGCTGTGCTTTTGTCCTTTCTAGGTTGGAGAACATAAAAGACGGTGGCGAATCTTGCTTTACCGCGACATTTCGCGAACCAGCTAAAAAAAATAGTCAGTTCTATTTCCACCGATCACAGCTTGGTTACCTCAAAGTTTGATGAGCAGATGATGAGTGTGCTCTTCCAGTTCTTCGACCCATTGCATCACTGCTTCACTTTCCCGGATTATCATCTAGTTCCTACTTTGGAAGAGTTTTCTGATTTACTGGGCATATCCATTCTCGAGCAGACACCCTTCATAGGTTTGGAAGAGACTCCTAGACCTGAGGACATTGCTTCAGCCTTACATCTAAAAAGGGTTGATGTGGTATCCAACTGGGAGACACGGAGCGGGGTTAAAGGTTTCTTGTCTAAGTTTCTAATGGATCAAGCTCAACAGTTATGGGATAACTTGGATTTTCAGGCTTTTGAAGACATCTTGGCTCTCCTCATCTACGGTTTGGTTCTTTTCCCAATCCAGATTCCTTCATAGATATGAATGCGGTTAATATCTTCCTGTCCCGCAATCATGTGCCTACTCTTCTTGGTGATATCCTACATGCTCTCTACACTCATATTGTGCGAAGAAGAGGGACCCTTGTTGTACCCCAAATTTTGACCTAAGATACCGTCTTCCATCTGCATCATTCGCATTGCAAGAGTTTTGACATATTTTACCAAATTTTCAAAGCAGTGTAAAAATTCACAACTTTTTCGAGTCGGGAGCTGTTTATTTGTTGAACGCTAAATTTATTAACCGATCAAGACTTAAACGATGTTCATTAATTATTTATTATCTTAAATTCAAATAATTGGAATTTATTTTCGATTATTACATCATTTAAAGATTTATAAATAATAAAATAAATATTTGAGAAGAGGTTTATTAATTGATCAAATAATGTTTATTAATTATTCATTATCCTAAATTTAAATAATGGGAACCTGTTTTCCGTTATTATATAATTTAAAGATTTATGAATAATGAAATAAACATTTGAAAAGGAGTTTATTAATTGATCAAGCAATGTTTATTTGATTATTTATTGTTCTAAGTTTAAATAGCTGAAATTCTATTTTTCAGTTATTATAATTTAGAAGAATTAAGAATAATAATAAAGTAAATAATTGAAGTTATTAATTGATCAATGATATTTATTTATTTGTTTATCATTCTGAATTTAAATGATTGGATCTGATTTTCAGTCATTATATAATTTGAAGAATTATAAACAATCAATAAATAATTGGAAAGAAAAAGAATTAATTGAGAAATAATAGAATTTTTATTCACTTTATTCTATTTATTACAATTCTCATTTAAATATTTGTGTTATTACAAAATATTTATAAAGGCAATTACACAAATGCTTAAAGTAAAATAAAAAGCTATTTTTCTAAATTCTAATTCTAAATCTTCCATCCAATGCTCTTGTTTGCTCATTTAATTTTACCTGCGAAAACAATTAAAAGAAAGTCAGAATTGAATAAACGGTTAAAAGCAGAAAATAAATTTAGGTTCATCATTAAAAGCAATGGCCGGAATCAGTTACTCTTTTTTGCAAATCACGGGATTTCTCCCGGTTCACAAAAAAGAGAGGAATTTTTAAATGAATGCACAAATTATTTTCTTTTCAAATAGCACATTTCAAAATCAATTGCATTCTGTCAAAAAAGCCCAATGCATATTCCAAAGTACACACAGCATACAATTTCCATGCATAATTTCAAACAACATATGCAAGGTACACAACAAAAGCCAACGTTAACCTGCAGCCACATAGGAGAGTAACATAGGCTAATGCAAGACAAAAGAGATATGCAATTTCAAACAATGTGCAGTCTTAAAACAATGTATGCAAGCAATATATGTTTCCATTTTTCATCATATTCCAGCCTGTTTGCAATTTCAGAATATAAAGTACATATCACATTATGTATCATTTCTGTACTTGGGAGAGAGAGAGGAAGAGGTTTAGTTTTGCAGGTTTTGGTTCAAGCATGAAATAGGAATAAAGTCAACCATATGTAGCAGCATATATGCAGAGCATCAGAAAAATATATTAATATACTCAAACCTGAGCCATCAAAAAAGAAGCAACGGTCATATGAGAGGATTCCTCTTCAAAAGAGAGAAGAGGTCATAACCTGCAAGGGGGGGCTCTACACAAGACATCACTGCAAGACCATTCAAAAAAAACATAGCATATCTCTACACAAGACATCATTGCAAAACCATTCAAAACCATAACATAAGGCAAAACCACAGAACCTGCATCAAACTATCCAAAACCATAACATAAGGCAAAACCTCATAACCTGCTTCATAACCTGCATACTGTATCAAAACCATAGATAAAACAGTATAATCCAAAACCATTCAAAAAACCAACTATTCAATATTCCAACCAGTTTTTTTAGACGAAGAAGAAGAGAAGAATTAGTAGCAGAAAGCAAAGAGCGAGAAATCTTCGGAGCTTACCTGACTTCGCCGGAATTGTACCGTCGGACTAGCTCCGACCATGTGAGTTTCTTCAGTTTTTTTCGCATAAATCTTTATACCGTTGTGTTGCCTTTGTCTCACTGGATAATAATACTCTCTTTAATTTCTTGAAATCATGTTAAATGGCCATTTAAAATCATTGCTGGTCTTAATGTCACTGCCTTCGTCAATCCTACCCCTGTCCCGTTACAACAACACATCAAATCCCTATTCTAACACCGGTAATAACTCAATCAATAAATTTCAAGATTCATAAATGTTGCAAGACCGATACACAATCACATAAGCACTGTTAATTTAAAATCAACTTGTAAATAATATAGAAAATTCACAAACCTTTTTCAATTACCAATTCGGACTTTACGGTTCATCATCACTGTTTTGTCCAGTTTCCCCGATGCCATTGGCTTTTCGTCTACCTCCGCTCGTCGTCACTATATCGATCACACGCAAAACATAGCAACAAGGTAACTTCTCTCAGATGATAATCTTACAATAGATGATTTGAGAAATATGGAACTTTTTAAATGGAAGGATGTTACCAATGTTGATGCGCGCATTAACTCCAAAATCAACCCAGCTGGAGATTTCCCCTGATTTCGTTCCAGATCCGCAACTGATACAACAATATCCTTCTTCCGCTTTCAATTCACTATGTCTGCTCAAGCCTCCATAGAAGCACAACTTCACCGTTCAAAATCATCCCAAAATATCATCTTAGTTTCAAATCTTAACCTTCATCCGCCTCCATCTACTTTATCTCCATCAATTTCCACCTTCTCTCTGCAATTATCACGATCACCAATCCGTAAGGTCCAATATTGTGCAGCCGGAACAAACACCTTGATGAATCGCACAGTTTTCCTCAAAGATCTTCATTGCTTCCTGCAATAATACAGTATCAAGTTAACAAGAAAGAACAACTACGGAAATGCATAAGCAGACACGCGAAGAAGGTAGAAGGAGAAAATTGGAATCGAAAGTTTTATCACAATCATCGTAACCTCACTCAATTTCCACCGCCAATCCATCATCCTCGCGTCTAACATCTCCGGATCCAGGACAGAGGAGGGATACCACCGGACATGCGTCTAAAAAACCGGCAATCTCAATAAGACCAATAACGATGGCCCTGGAAAAAGGCAGAAAACGTTAAGTTATCCAGTAAAAAACCATAAACCTTTCATTTGTTTTCTCCCATGGCTAAAACTCCATTAAACTCTCAACCGTGCATCAACTTCATCAACAACAATAATACCGGCATAGGTCGTAACTCGACACCAGCATACGTGCAAGAATAACGGTGAGACGCAGACAAAATAGAAATAGAAGAGGCTTCAAAAATCGCGGCAATATTGAAGAGGAAAAGAAATCGTAAGCTTACCGTGAAACCTCACCGTAACCCTCTCTGCTGATCAACAAACACCACCTGCAACTCCATTTTTTTTCTCCCTTCTGCCTCCACGACAAACACAAGCATTCACCACCTAACCCCAAAACACCACATTTCGTTTCTTTCCATGATTCGTTCCATCACCATCATCAACGAAACGCTATCTCATTTCAACTAACCATTGTCGTACTGCGATTCGTTAAGCGACTGTTGAACCACTGTGTTGCGTAAGGAGCTGGAAGCAAGCCGGCATCTACCATCCAAGACGCGGCCACAGCGGCGGCCATGGTACAACATTTCCTAGGTTTTTTTGTACAGCATTGTGTTCTTTCTCTTGGGTCTGGGTCCTCCAATGACCCGCTCCATTTCCCTCAACCCAGCTCATTTTCTTTTTTAACTTAAGCCCATTCTAATTGCTACTCCCACCCCATCCTTTTACATGCTTTTAGTTTAATTTTATTTCTTTTTTTTCTTAGCTAATTTATTTAATTTAGATTAATTAGTTTTCCTAGAAATAAACATATAATTTTAAATAGATAATTTTAATATTTTACCCAAATCTTATTTAGTTTAAATTTAGGTTTATTTAATAATTTTAGTCTTCCTTATTTCTAATTCAATTTAAATTCATGGCTTGTAAGTTTTATTTAATTTGAAAAATATTTAATATCTCTAAAAAACATATGAAAGTAAAAATGAGAAAACTAAAAAACATGCTATTTTTCTTTAATTTACTCCCCTCATTTTGGTTAAATACCAATATAGAAAAGACATAAAAATAGAAACTTAAAAGCTTAAAAACTTAAAAAACATTTCTATTAATTCTCGTTACTTTTTATCTATGTTAAAATGCGTAACTAATTAAAACATTTTTCTCTTCATATATTAAACAAAAATCTAAAAAAATGCATGTTCACACTCAGTCTCTTATTTAGTTTGTTGTATATCATTTATCTCATAATTTTCTGTTTAAATATCTCGCACTTACTTGATTATTCTGTTCGCGCCAATCCAAAGGGAATTGTCTAATTTTTGTTGACTTCATGTCCTCAAAAACGATCGAGCGAATACTCTCATTCATTAAAACATAGGATAATTTTCCCAAATATCCCTTTTCTCCAAAAAAAACTCACACCTTTTAAAGTCAAAACTTCGACATTAGGTCGTCGTATCTTCAAAAACCCGTCCGTATCCCTTTTCGGCCAAAACGATTTATTTCTTTAATCAAGCAATCAATTTTTAAATAAACAGATATTTCAAAAGGTTCCTATAGAATACTATAGATGCATTGGATGCTAATACCTTCCCATTGCATAACCAACCCCCGAACCATAAGATCTCTTTTCAAAAACGCCTTGTATTTTCATTACTTTTAAAAAAAAGTATTATTTACATTGCATATTTAGGGTTTTATTTCGCTTTTTCCCCTTTTCCTTTGGAAACAATAAAGCGCGGTGGCGACTCTTGCTTTGGTGAGACGAATTAATCAATAATTCGATCTCCGATTTACCCCGCTACATTTTTTATCGCTACAACCCTCATGTGTTGTATGCCGCTGTTGGCGAGGTGGTTTATTTCGCACCTCCCCAAGTCCGTATTGAAGAATGAGGAAGGTTTAGGGTGGTCTTACAGGATAATGTCCCTTTCCCATACGGGCATTCTTTGGAGTTATAAAGACATGGAGAAGGTTGTTGTCATTAATCGATGTGGAGGATACCCTAATGTCCCATTGCTCGGAATCAGAGGAGGTATAACCTACAGTCCTTGTTTGGCTTTATGACAGTTTGGTTGCGCTCGGAGGGACGGTCCCCATGAGTTGCTTCTTGAGGACATTGTCTTTGACTATAAGGGAGACACTAATGAGCATCGCCGAAGGTTCATACGAGCTTGGGGCATGGTAAACAGGTATGACCCTCACGAGCTAGGACCAAAGACTTCTCTCCCTATGGAACCTTATCTCTAGTGGGTCTGAGCTCGAGCCCAGAAGCTTGGGATGCCCTATGAAGCTGTGCTACCAGTGATTTTGGAGCATACCAATGAAGAAGGTGTTCCTTATACAGTCCTTTTTCCATACATGCCTACTGATCTTGGGGCATTGAAGAGATCTTGGATTCAGTTGAGGGAAGAAAGGGATACCTACCAAGAGAAGTATCATGAGCAAGAGAGGAAGATCTTGAAGCTCACGAGGCAACTTAAGAATGAAAGGACAATCAATGACTAAGTCAGCACGAAGGGGAAGCGACCATGGGAGCTCTAATGTCTTTTATTGTTTCTAGTTTAGATTTACTTTTCAGTTATTTCTTTTGTAACGCCTTGAAGGCATTGTTAAACATTTTTCACAAGTTTATCTAATAAACTGTGTTTCATTTTTATCTTAAAAATTTAAATCTCTCAAAGTCTTCGAAATCATTTCATACGCATTCCATTATCATGCACCTCATCACAGGTACCATTACAGGTTTCTCATCTTCTTCGCTGTTTATTTCAGCACAAGATGTCTTCTAAAATGCCTACCGATCAGGCTATCAAAGCCCTTCAAGCTCAGAATGCTCAATTCCAGGAGATGTTATTAAACCTGGATAAAGGGCAAGCAGATTTGAAGACTCTCATCGTGAAGAAGAAGAAGAAGAAGAAGGTGGTTCTGCTGAATATGGGTCACAGATTTGGGAATAGGTTGCGAGAGGAAGTTGATTTGTCTCATTCATCTGGAGAAGGAGAGAATCAAGAGGAAAGGAAGGGTCCTAGCCATGTGGTCTCTGATAAT
Organism: Vicia faba; assembly: GCA_948472305.1. Taxonomy (NCBI): domain Eukaryota; kingdom Viridiplantae; phylum Streptophyta; class Magnoliopsida; order Fabales; family Fabaceae; genus Vicia; species Vicia faba. Next base: position 1,368,714,159 of record OX451736.1, on the reverse strand, counting down.
GACACAGACTTTGATGAGGAATAGTACCCTCCTGCTGAGGATAGGTACAAACAACTTGAGGACCATCTAAGTGCTATGGAGATTCAGAAGGTTCCTGGGTTGGACTTCGGAGATTTGGGACTAGCATCGGGGGTGGTGATCCCTCACAAGTTCAAAGCTCCGGTTTTTGCTAAGTATGATGGAGTATCCTGTCTGAAACTCCATCTCCGCTTGTACGTCAGAAAAATTCAACCTTACACTGCTGATAGGAATCTGTGGGTACATTTCTTTCAAGACAGTCTGTCAGGGACTCAACTTGAATGGTTTTATCAGCTGGAATGAGCTAATGTCCACAACTGGGAGGACCTTGCTGCTGCTTTCTACAAGCAATACCATTATAATGTCGACCTTGCTCCCACTCGTACTCAGCTTCAGGGTATGTCTATGGGTGCATGCGAAGGTTTTAAGAACTATGCTAAAAAATGGAGAGATCTGGCTGGAAGGGCCCAACCCCCTCTGTCTGACAGGGAGTTGGTTGACATGTTTCTTGGGACGTTGTCTGGTCCGTTCTTCAATCATCTGATCGGTAGTTCGTCCTCTGGGTTTACTGAATTAATTATGACTGGGGAAAGAGTAGAAGCTGGTATCAGAAGTGGTAAGATCCAGAAGGATGCATCCTCTAGTGCGGTAAAGAAGCCTTTTGTTGGTAAGAAAGAAGCTAGTGCAGTCTATAGCTTGAGGAGCCAAAACCAATCTGAACACGGCCAAACAGTGAATGCGGTAGTAATATCAAGACCCACCGTTTCCCCACAACGCAACAATCAACAAAGAATGGATAGGCCGCAAAGGCAGTACACTCGGCTTAACATGACTTTGTCTCAGATTCTACCATAATTGCTGAAAACCAACCTGGTAACTCTGAGGGAAGCCCCGAAGAATCCCAGCACCACATCTCCGCTATATAATCTAGACGCCCACTGTGCCTATCACTCTGATAGCCCAGGCCATGATACAAATAATTGTTGGGCTTTGAAGAATAGGGTGCAAGATTTGATTGAAGCTAAAGAGATCGAGTTTGACGCTCCAGAGAAACCCAATGTTATAAATGCTCCTATGCCCAAGCATGGTCATGGAGTGAATGCCGTGGACGATGATTTGTTTGTGACCTCTGTGGAAGATATCTCTACTCCTCTAATAACAGTTAAGAAGAATCTTTTGTTGGCCGGTTTATTTCTGGGTTGTGGCGAAGGTTGCCACCTATGTTCAATTCTACCTGCTGGTTGCCGTTTATTGAAGTCAGGTGTTCATCACCTGATGGATAACAAAGAGATCTTGTTTGAGAAGACTTTGACTCCATTGATTACAGTTGAAGATGTTGCCATCATAACCATTTCCGCCAATCCTTCCAAGGTTTCCTCGAGAATGCCTGTTAGGATTACATCTGTTCCAAAAATTGCTCTGTTGATCATTATTGTTCCTGGTCCCATCCCTTACACTTCAGACAGGGTTTTCCCATGGCACTATGGCGCTGATGTGTATTACCATGGAATTAAACAAGACTTTAGAGATGAAGAAGTTGATGCTGATATCGGCAATATTGTTGGGGCTAGCAAGGTCACCAGAAGTGGAAGACTTTTCTCTCCTGAGATTTCTCCTCCGACTGTTCCAAAACCTATTGTCATTCCATCTTCCAATACATCAACTACCGCTCTAATTCTTACTCCAGTTATCACTCCTGTCGCCGAGTCATCTGAACCTCGGGGCAAAGAAGTTACAGGTGAGCCTGCCCGGACGGAGGCACCTAAGAAGATTGTTGTAGAAGCCTCTAAGAAGGAGATAGAGGAAATTTTGAAGATTATCAAGAAGAGTGACTACAATGTAGTCGAGCAGATGGGGCAAAACCCGTCAAAAATCTCCATGTTATCCTTGTTATTATGCTCTGAAGCCCATGCAAAGGTTTTAATTGCTTTCCTCAAGACTGCGCATGTGCCGCAGGAAACCTCTGCTGATCAATTCAAGGACTGTGTAGCTAGTTTGACCGTCAGCAATGGTTTGGGTTTCTCAGACGCAGATCTGACTGCTAAAGGAAGGAATTACAATGATGCTCTCCACGTCTCAATCGAGTGCAGGGGCACTACTTTGGCCCACATGCTGGTGGATACTGGGTCTTCATTGAATGTTTTAACAAAGAAGGCATTGGACCGTCTAGACTGTGAAGGTCTGACTCTGAAACCAAGTAACATTTTGGTTAGGGCTTTCGATGGGTCGAAAAGGATGGTGCATGAAGAAGTAGACGTCCCTGTTAAAGTTGGTTCCCAGACTTTTGTGTCTACGTTCTATGTGATGGATATCTGACCATCTTATTCCTGTTTGCTGGGTCACCCGTGGATTCATAAGGCTGGGGAAGTGACTTCTACACTCCATCAGAAGCTGAAATATCCAGTGAAAGGGAAGATTGTTACAGTACAAGGTGAAGATGAGTACATGGTGAGTCACATTAACTCCTTCTGGTATGTGGAGATGGATGGAGAGTTCATAGAAACTCTGTGTCAGAATTTTGAAGAGGTTCCCCAGACTTGGGCGTCAATTGAAGTTGTTGCTGACAAACCTCCGTTGAAGATGGCTTCCCTCAAGGATGCCAGGGTTGTTATTGATCAAGAAGCTCAAAGGGTTGTTCGGCGCGCACGGATTGGAAGACCTCCTCTGCGCATCCATAATCCAGGAGTAAATGCAATCGAAGATGATGAAGAAGAGTCACATATCAACAATTGGATTTACCCAACTACCAACAGTGGCTTGAACAACTGGACGGTGAAGGATTTTGTGTCCGTTTCTTTTATTACACAGTAATAGACTTTTGTTTTGAGATTTGTAACAGACAGTTTGAAACTTTTACGGCCTGGTGCCTTGCCCGAGGCACCCTGGATTTGTTTGTGAGGGCTTATTATTTGTAATTTTCATATATCATCAATAAATCATTGGACGTTTCTTGCATTACAAATTTTGTGCTCCTTGTTTTTCCTTTTTGTCTCTCACTTTATCAAAACAACTATTGTCTTACACACACTCACATATCATAATGTGTAAGTCTCAGAGTGCCTAAGAGGGGGGGGGAGGTGAATTAGGTCTTATAAAATTTATTCGGTTTTATGAGAATACTTGTAGTGATTTTTTGGTTAAGTGTTTGAAGGTTTTGATTATATCTTATCTTTTCCTGATTAAAGTGATGAAAGCGATAAAAGCGGAAAAGTAAAGAACACGATGATATATCCTGGTTCCCCTCACAATCCGAGAGTACTCCAGTCCCCTTTCCAACATGAAAGAGATTTCACTATAGTTAGAATGATTGTACAGCCTATGCTTACTATCTAACCTATAGGGAGATCAAAGGTTCTTAACACCTTTAAGATCAAACAAACACTAATGTGAATGAAGAACAATCCTCTTCAAATCACAACACTTACTTCCAACAATCCTGGATAGTAAGGGAATAATTTCTTTAAGTAATACAATGATTTATTTTGAAATAGATGGAGAGCTTTATCAATCTTCAATTGATCTTCTTCTTCAAGATATAAACAATTCTCAAGCAATGTATATAAATGTTCACAAAGTATGTATGAAACTTGTAATGAATTAATGAAAATGTATATGGCAGGTTTCACAAAATTTATGAACACATGAAAGTTTGAATTCAAATGTGAATGATGAAAAATTGTTTATTGAAGAAGTATATTTGTTAATTTGAAAATTGAAGCTTGTTTTTTGAAATAAGAAAATCTGCAGCATTTTATAAAGTCACAAGAACCTCTTCATTCATGCCAATTCATATGAAAAGTTGCAATGCATTCATGAAAGGATACCAATTGAAATATGTTCAAAAACCAAAAGAAAAGCTGCACTGGTTCGCTAGGAACCAGTTCCGACACTGATAGAACCCGGTTCTTAGTGAACGTTATAAGTCAGATTTCAAAAATATCACGCAGGAACCGGTTCACCTATTGGTACAACCCGGTTCCTGGTACAAATTCCAGGGACATGTTTTTTTAATAAGTCTGGAACCCGGTTCCCTGTTAGGGAGAAACCGGTTCCTGAAAGTTAATTTTCAAAAATTCTTTTTGAAAAAGATTTTAAACAAAGTTTTTCTTAATGTTAAAATTATGGGATATGTATATGTTGATGAATGCAAATTTTGTGAACATCTATATTCAAGATTAAGAATTTATTTATACCATTTGACATTGTTGATTCTTCAATAATTCTTCTTCTAATCTTCAAGACTTTTATATGATGTTGATAAGCTTTTTGAACATCCTTTGAATGTTGATGTCCATGTTGTCTTCATCAAAACTAATGCTTTAAAATATGACTTGAGAAGCTTGCAATTACATAATGCAGATCTACATCCACTTTGGATCCCATTGATAACGACTCTGCTACTGTCAGTTATGACTTCGAGAATCTGATCAACCAAGCCGGAGACGAAGGTGAGAATGATTGTGAGGTTCCAGGAGAGCTTGCTAGATTGCTGCTACAGGAAGAGAGGGCCATATAGCCTCATGAATAGCCAGTGGAATCAGTGAATTTGGGTACAGAGGAAGATAAGAAAGAGGTCAAGGTAGGTGCAAATCTGGAGCCTAGTGTTAAGCAACGGTTGATACAGATGCTACGCGACTATGTTGAGATCTTCGCCTGGTCTTATGAAGATATGTCTGGTTTGGATACTGATGTTGTGGTTCACCGCTTGCCAACCAAAGAAGATTGTCCTCCGGTAAAGCAGAAAGTCTGTCGTATGCGCCCCGAGATGTCTGAGAAAATCAAAGCTGAGCTCATGAAACAGTTTGATGCAGGATTTCTAGTTGTCACTTCTTACCCACAGTGGGTTGCCAACGTGGTTCCGGTGCCGAAGAAAGATGGTAAGGTACGCATGTGTGTAGACTATAGAGATTTGAACAGGGCAAGCCCCAAAGATGATTTCCCTCTACCTCATATCAATGTTCTGGTCGACAACACCGCACAACATTAGGTCTTCTCCTTCATGGATGGTTTTTCTGGTTATAATCAGATTAAGATAGACCCGGAGGATATGGAAAAGACAACTTTTGTTACACAATGTGGTACCTTCTGTTACAAGGTAATGCCTTTTTGGTTAAAGAATGTTGGGGCAACTTATCAGCGTGTCATGGTCGCTTTGTTCCACGACATGATTCACCATGAGATTGAGGTTTACATTAATGACATGATTGCAAGGTCCCAGACTGAAGAAGAGCACCTTGACCATCTCCAGAAGCTGTTTGACAGGTTGAAGATGTACAAACTAAGGTTAAACCCGAACAAGTGCACCTTCGGGGTAAGGTCTGGTAAGTTGTTGGGTTTCGTCGTTAGTGATAAAGTTATTCAAGTGGATCCTGCAAAGGTGAAGGTTATACAGGAGATGCCAGCTCCCCAAACAGAGAAAGAAGTCAGAGGCTTTTTGGGACGCCCGAATTACATTGCCCGATTCATTTCACATCTGACTACTACTTGCGAACCGATCTTCAAGCTACTGAAGAAAGATCAAGTGGTAAAGTGGAATGATGAGTGTCAGGACGCCTTCGAAAGGATTAAAGAATATCTCCAAGAGCCACCAATTCGGATGCCTCCAGTCAAAGGAAGACCTTTGATCTTATACTTGACAGTGTTGGACAACTCAATGGGGTACGTGCTGGGGCAGCATGACGAGTCTGGCCGAAAAGAGCATGCTATTTACTACCTTAACAAAAAGTTTACCGAATGTGAGACCCGATACTCGTTGCTTGAGAAAACTTGTTGCGCTTTGGCATGGGCTGCTCGTCGGCTGAGACAGTATATGCTGACTCACACTACCCTATTGATATCAAAGATGGATCCGATCAAGTATATCTTCGAAAAGCCTGCCTTGTCCGGACGAATAGCAAGATGGAAGATGATCTTAACCGAGTATGACATCCAATACACAACCCAGAAAGCAATCAAGGGAAGTGTGTTGGCGGATCATTTGGAGCATCAAGCCGTGGATGATTACCAGTCTATGAACTTCAAATTCCCGGATGCGAACATCATGTTGGTGACCGACTGTGAAGAACCTGGACCGGATGAAGGACCTGAGGAAGGATCCCGATGGTCTATGTATTTTGATGGAGCCTCAAATGCGTTGGGTAATGGAATTGGCGTCGTGATCATATCTCCTGAAGGTTGTCATACTCCGTTCACCGCCCGATTATGTTTTAACTGCACCAAGAACATGGCAAATTATGAAGCATGCATCATGGGTCTTCGTGCATCTATTGACCTGAGGATTAAGTTCTTGAATGTATTCAGAGATTTCTCTCTCGTGATTAGTCAGATCAAAGGCGAGTGGGATACGAAACACCCAAATCTCATTCCTTACAAGGAGTATGTATTGACATTGCTTCCACACTTCGAGGAGATAACCTTTGAACACTTCCCCGGAGAGGAGAACCAGTTAGCGGGCGCGCTAGCTACTATGTCTTCTATGTTCAAGGTTAGTTGGGATAATGAAGCTCCCCGGATTATCATTAAGAGGTTGGACGAACCCGCACATTTCTATGATATTGAGACTGAATAGGTAGCAGATAAACCCTAGTTTAACGAGGTAAAGAGGTATATTGAGGCTCAAGAGTACCCCGAGGGTGCATCTGTTAATGATAATAAGTTTCTGAGGAGGTTCGCGGCGAAGTTCTTCATCAGTAATGGTATCCTTTACAAGCGTAACCATGACTCAACCTTACTGCGGTGTGTGGACAAGAACGAAGCAGAAAGAATTATGGAAGAGTTACATGAAGGTGCTTTCGGAACTCATTCCAGTGGACATACCATGGCAAAGAAAATCCTATGGGCTGGATATTATTGGTCTACTATGGAAGCCAATTGTTATCAGCATTCTCGGACCTTTCATAAGTGCCAAGTCTATCCTTATAAGGTGCATGTACCTCCAGTTCCTATGAATGTTTTGACGGCACCTTGGCCTTTTGCAATGTGGGGCATCGATATGATTGGCGAGATCAGACCTACTGCGTCCAATGGGCATCGTTTCATCCTGGTAGCAATTGATTTTTTCATGAAGTGGGTTGAAGCAGCTTCTTTTGCTACAGTGACCAAGAACGTCGTGGCGCGGTTCATCCGACACAATCTGATCTGTCGATATGGTGTACCAGAGAGGCTCATTACGGACAATGGTACAAATCTCAACAATACTATGATCACCGAGCTCTGCAAACAGTTTAAGATACAGCATCACAACTCTTCTCCATGCCGGCCGAAGATCAATGAGGCTGTTGAAGCGGCTAATAAGAACATCAAGAAGATTGTGCAGAAAATGACGGTGACATATAAAGACTGGCATGAGATGTTACCATTCGCTCTTCATGGGTACCGTACCTCAGCGCGGACGTCAACAGCGATAACACCCTATTCTTTGGTGTATGGCATGGAGGCAGTCTTACCCATTGAAGTCCAGATACCCTCTCTTCGGATTATGAAGGATGCAGGTTTGATCGCAGATGATTGGATCCAGACCCGACTTGATCAGCTGAATTTAATCGACGAGAAGAGACTTACGGCTATTTGTCATGGTCAGACGTACCAAAAGTGAATGATCAAGGCATTTAACAAGAAAGTCACACGACAAGAGTATCAAGTCGGTGATCTAGTGATCAAGCGTATCATACTTCCGCAAGGTGATTCCAGGGGAAAATGGACCCCCACATACGAAGGGCCATTTGTGGTTAAGAACATTTTCTCAAGAGGAGATATGATTCTAACCACCATGGATGGTGACGACCTTTCTCACCCCGTCAATGCAGACATAGTGAAAAAATACTACGCATAATCAAAGACCCACTAGGTCGACTGGCCTAGGCAAAAATAAGGGCTTCCCGGCGAACCAAAAGGGTTCGGGCAAAAGTAAGGGATGAAAATGAAAAAAATTATACACCCGACAAGTCAAAAACCTGAAAAGCAGGCTTGGGCAAAAAAGGGTATCCCGGTGGACTGAAAACCCGAAAGGGCGGTCCAGGAAAAAATTAGGGATCAAAGCGTAACACTATGTCTCATTGGATCATCTTACAACCATATTACGGTATTGACTATCAAGCTTGGACAACGCCAATCAACCTGACTCATCTTCAATCATGTAGCAAAGTGATGAGACGCTCGAAGATATAAAGGCAATAGCAGAATTGGAACCCAGTGGGATCATTCACATAGCTGTTTTTCTTTGTTTTTCACAAATTGTAAATTCTATCATCTCGGCGGTGTTCCCTTACTAGGACGTCAGCCTCTTGTACAAAAACGCCTATTACAGGCCAGCTTCAAAATCAATACAATTCATTTTTACAATAAATTTCAAAATTGTTTTTCTTTTTCTGTTTTGTTTTGCAAGAACGTCCAATGATTCATTTTTTATATATGCATTTGACAATAACTGCTGCTCATAAATATGTACATGCGAAACAAAAGATGATGACTCGTAATACCAGGAACATGGGCAAACACAAAATGTCCAAACCTTACAGTTGCTCTATTCATCAGGTATAGGGATAGACCCAGCTGGAGAATAAGACTGAAAGATGCATACACTCCCCGCCGAGTTAAAAGGTATCTAAAAACAGTGATGTTAGCTCTCCCCAGCCGAGGTTCATAATCGCGAATGAGTCGGCAGAATTCTCCCCGAGCAAAGTTCATCTATCACCAGCACTGGAAGATCATCCCCAGTGGAATTTGTTTCTTCCACGAACAGAAATTTTATCCCCCACAGAGTTCATCATTATCTGTAACGGTAATTCATCCGCAGCCGAGATTACTTCTCCAAATCAGCAGATCTTTTGACAGAATCTCTCTTCCCCACAGAGCCATTTTCTCATCAGTTTATTCTCCAGCAGAATTATTCTCCTACCGTTGTATTCTCAAATCATCTTCGGTCGTTATTCTCAGCGAGCGAAACTTCTTTTGTTCTCCAGCAACCCTAGATTTATTTTCCCCAGCTAGAAAACATCGCAATGCATACATCATGACATACTCATATGCATCATACAGCACAATCTCATTTATTTTGAGAACATCATATCTCAATACATGTCATGCATCATGACGTTACATCTGACTAACCCTTTACCTTTCAGGAAAGGATACAATCAAATTCTCACAAGGTTCAAGCTATGAAGCCCGGGCACGACCGGATAGTATCTTGATTCCTCCATCATATTGTGAAGCCTGGAGAATGACCGGATAACAATATCAGAACACCACGAAACCTGGATTACGACCAGATAGTGGTTCATCTCAGATTTAAGCTATGAAACCCGGATTCAACCGGATAGTAGTTTAATCCCCAACAAGTTATTGTGAAACCTGGATTACGACCAAATAGCAATAAGAAGACACCATGAAACCTGGATTACGACCAGATTGTGGTATATCTTAATCATAAGCCATGAAACCCGGATTCGACCGGATAGCCGCTTAACAAAGCTATTGTGAAACCTGGATTACGACCAGATAACAATACAAGACACTGTGAAACTTGGATTACAACCAGATAGCAGTCAAGAATACTACGAACCCTGGATTACGACCAGATATTGGTATATCTTTAATTCAAGTTATGAAACCCGGATTCGACTAGATAATACCTTGTTTTCTCCAAACACCATGAAACCTGGATTCGACCAGATAATGGTACATTGTATCGTAAAATCTGGATTACGACCAGATAGCGGTACAAGACACTGTGAACCTTGGATTTCGACCAAATAGCTGTTTTACCTGGACAATTACTAAGAAACTCGGATCGACCGAATATTAGTATGCCCTAAAGTCAAGTTGAAACCCGGATGCGACCGGATAACAACTTAATTCATTCTGAAGCCTAGATTCCGACCAGATAAGAATTGAGAAATTGCGAAACTCGGATTACGACCGGATAGCAAGTTTAATCTCATCCCCAGTAGAATAACGGACGACTGAAGCTCCTAAAATTCTATTTCTCCCAAGACAGAGATCAACATTCCCCAGCGGAATCCTCCTCAAACAACAAGTATACAAACTCTCGCTAAGGAATCTCTTAGGCGATCAACACGACTTCTAATGGCATCTTTAATCCCATCCTCCATCATCAATCTCCAAATGGCATCTATAAGCCCATTCCCGATGTCGCAAGACAAGCGCCACTACATATGAGTGCAAATTTCTGGGCACTCTAGTGTTCAATCATCTTCCACCTTCGGATCACGAAAGGCAGATAAGCCAATCTACATCCTCAGGCTTAGGAAGATTGAACAGGGGCAGCTGTTGTACCCAAAAATTTTCTCTCCCATATTTCTCAATACATTTCAAGTGAGGTCCTCAAAATGCTCAAGGAAGTCCAAGAGTCGACCAGACAAGCTCTCTTCTAAGGCAGTCTACCTCAAAATTAGGGTTTCATGTTGCATCACGAAACTTGAGTCCAAAGGGTCTCAAATGCTCATCAATGTCCTAATATGTTCTCAAGATCATCCATGCCAAGTTTCAAGCCTTGCAGAGAAAGTTTGTTCAGTCAATTGCTGAAAGGCCTGAAAATCGACTGTGCTAGGACAAAAGTCAACTGTGGCCCACATACAGTCAAACTTCAAGATTTTTTGTCAAAATTCTCATTTAGAATTTTTATTCATCATTTGATCAAGGGTTGATCATGATTCATCAAGGAATGCTCACAATTAATCAAAACCCAAAAGTTGCTAAATTAGGGTTTTGTAGGAAAAGTCAACTCAACTTTGACCAAGCATAACTTTCTCATAATTTATGATAAATGACCCATACAAATCTCATTTTGAAGAGGATGCAATTCCCTACAATCCATCTTCAGCTTCCAAGTTCAAAATTTGCACTCACAAGAAGTTATGAATTTTAACATTATAGGTCATTTTGAAAAGTCAACAAAAAACCTTTTTTGTCAAAGCTTCATACTTGAACATGGAATACAAAATTTATATGATAATAAAAGGGTTGCTTATAGGACATCTCAAGATTTCTAAAAAGTCAAAGAACACCTTCAAAGAGTCAAAATTGAGGAAGTTATGCATTGGTGAAGTTGACCTTTTTTGCAAAATTGTCAAAAGTCAACTATGCCTAAAAATGCAATTTTTGCCAAAGGGGCCCAATCTTTTGCACTTGTTTTGAGTTGGCAACATGGTCCAAGAGCCTTATCCTTTGACACTTGTCATTATTTTGTTTTTATTATTTATTTTGATTTTGATTTGAATTTAATCAATTTAAATCAAAACAAATCATAGAAAAATCTAAAGCATTGAAAACTCAAGATTTTGTACTTGTTTCAGGTCTCAAATCCTGTTGGCAAGTATTTGAAATCGTGCAAAGCATTGGTGTGGACAAAAAGATTAAATTTGCCTAATTTTAGAAAGATATTCAAAGTGAATCAAATCCAAATCAAAGACATTGATGGAGGAAGATTGTGATCACATTGACAACCCTAATTCATTCCTCAGTACATAAAGAATGTATGTAGACCTAAAATAAGGCTAGAAAGAGGCGCAGCAACCAGAACCAAACTTAAAAAAAACAAGAAAGAGTGTTGAATCGGATTCCTAGTTGCAAGCAATTATAGGCCTTCCTGACCATCCCAATCACTTCCTGGGAGTGTAGGCAAGCGAAACCAATCAATAACAAGCATTCCTAAGCCCTGTAACTCACTGTAAGTCAGCCACGACATTCATGTATTTTTGAAATCTATTTGCATAAATATGGCATCTATAGCATGAAATAATGATAAATTCTTGTTCACCATCACATATGCAAGCTTTCTGTAATATTTGATTTCATTTTTATGGCCTGTATGAGATTTCACCATTGCTAGGTTTTTGTGCTTCGATTTGGAATTTCTTGATATAGGTAAAATTGGGCCATGAAAGGGCCACCATTGTGCTCAGCAGGTTCAGACGAAGCCATCCATGGCTTTAGTTTTGATTTACCTTTCTTGTATTTGATTTTGAGAATGACAGGGGCTGTAGCTACGGACATATGTCCGTAGGTAAAAGTGTTTAACTTTTACCAACTGATCCTTGGAGAAGACGAAGACGTGGCGGACAACCATTCGTGTGTTTGAATTTCGTGCATTCTGGACTTAGTGTTTTTTCTTTTCTTATATTATGATTATTATTTATTATGTATACAACAAAAACAACTAGCTCAGCTGGTGGCCAGGTCATTGGAACATGCCTTGGAGCCTGGGTTCGAATCCCAGGTCCCCCAATTATTTCATATATTTTGTCTTTCCAGGATCCAGCACGCACACAAGACCAAGGGCTACCATACGCCCTCATAATCCAGGTTGCCAAGTGTCCCGAGGGCCAGATCCAAAGGCCATCAATGAAGGAGCATCATGAAGCTCAGTCAACGCATGGCAGGAGATCTTGGAAGTCAAACGTGGACCTTATCTTCTTGGGCCCAGAATCACTATTTGCACCCCCTCAAATTACTGATTGCAGGCCCAATTTTCTTTTTCCTTTTCTTTTATATTTTATTTAATTAATTTATTTTATTCACTAACACAAAATAAATAATTCTTTTTTATCAAAAAAATCACAAAAATAATATTTTTCACCAAATTAGGTTTAGATTTTATTTTTCATCAAAAATTAAATTAATTTAATTAGGTTGTTAATTTTAGATAACTTTAATTCCTTTTGTAAATAAACTAAAAATAATTAGAACAATTAGGGTTTTGTTTATAACTCAATTATATTTTCTTTTTTTCTTAAAATAACCAAAAACACAGAAATAGGAGATTTATTTATTTTCATTAATTAATGTAATCACTAATTATTTTTGTAATTATTTTAAAACCTAATTCTTTTATTAAAAATAATTAAAAACAACAAAAAAACAATTCTCTCTTAATTAGGTTAGAAGGGTCAAAACCCTAGTTCTCTCCCGATCTTAATTTCATCGCGCCGCTTTATTGTTTTATTTTTATCCTATTATTGTAATTGCTCACAAGTTTGTAATAGTTTAAATTAAGACGTTTACTTTCATTTATCGCTTTATTTTTTAAGGGTTTGTTTTTGGCTATGTAAATACCTGAAGCCTTGTAATAGTGTAGTTTAATTTCCGCACTTTAAATTCCGAAAAAATTTTAACTGTTAGATGTATGATTAGGGATGCATGACAAGAATGTATGATTAACTTTAAAACAGTTAGATAACCCTTAAATGTGCAAAGATAATAATTTGAAATTGAATCACTCGCACATCCGCACTCCTAGGGTATACCTCACTTTGGTTGCCTTCGGTAAACAATCATTGAGTATAGGATGCTTTAGTGGTCGTCCTCTTGTCCAAAAGATCAAAGTTGCATCGGGATGGTTGCCTCGGAATTGTTGCCTCGAATAATTGATCTGAAGACATTAGGGTTACTGCTAAGACGTCCTAACATTGCTTTAGTGACCATACGTCCCTTTTTGAATTGACCCGTAAAAACTCCAACGACGGTTCTACCTACTCACTAATAGTGGGATAGCGCAGTCTAAAGGAAACAAACATAGAACAATTCTTTTTTCGAGTAGGTAGATTAGTTCTTAAGTACTTGCTCAATACAAACAAATTTTTCACACTTACACTCCTTTCAAACAAAGTTTTCAGAAACACTTCATTACACTCTTGAAGACATAAGCAAGAGTTAAATCGAAGTCAAAATAAAAACTTTTCAAATCACACAAACACAAAGAAACAATTTTGAAAATGATGAGCAAGTACCTAAGAGCCCGTAGATAACTACAGATAGAAATGGTGCTAATACCTTCCTTTTCTATAATCTACCCCCCGTACTCAGAATAATCTTGAAAAAGGAATTTTTCTGTGCTTTTTTCCTTTCCTTGTTGGATAAAATAAAAGTCGATGGCGACTCTTGTTTGTAAAATGTTTAGAAATGTGTGTGTTTGTTTTGAAAATAGCAAGGATGTTTGTTTGAAATTAGAGCAAGTAACTAGAAGCAATCTACCTACTCAAATGTCTTTCTTATGCATTTTCTATTCCTTTGACATTGTTGTCTTACCATTGATTTGGTAAGCAACCCTATCTTTGGATGTTAACGGGACGGGCGTGGGTCATCGTATAACCATGATTAGCAATGTTTACAAAGTATCTTAGCATTTTGAGGGACCAAGATCATTTTGTAAGGCAACCTTGAATAGCGTCATCGAGGGACTATGATCTTATATTGTTTGTTTTGCCAAGATACTTCTCATGCGTAATATGGCTATTTTTGTTTTAGGCAACCAAGTGGAGAAACCCTAAGGATGCTTGTGTGCAAGTGTATCATTTTCATGCTTTGATTTTGTCTTGTATTTATGGTTTTCTATTTTGCTTTGTTTTGTTCTTGTCATACAAACCCTAATTACTAATCATGGCATATAAAGCGATAAATTACGTAATGTAAATGTTTCTAAGCTATTACAACAATTTATGGGAGGGGGAAATACAAATTTGAATGGGGATTTGCAAAATATAAATTATTACAACTAAATCGAATTTGCACGAATTTGAATAAATAATACAATATTTAAAGATGCAATATAATGTACATGTAAGAAAAGATTTTTTTTTGTTTTTTGTCTGTTTTTATGTAAAAGAAAATTTTAATCTAAACCTAAAAATGTATGAAAAAGAAAGTAATTTTTAGAAGGGAATCCTAACCCTAATTTTGATTTTAAAAGAAAATGAAATTCATATGTATTATTCTTTCATGTATTTTTTATATCAAAAATAATAAATAATATTGTGTAAAAAATGTGAAGTTTTTATACATGCAAAAGATAAACATTTATAAGTATGAAATGAGAAATAAATAAGTAAATTGAAACTAAATATATTTTGATTATATTTTACAAGTTATTAAGAAAATATGATATATATTAAAAATAAAATATATTTTTATATGAAAAAATAAAGTAAAATAATTATTATGAAATTTAAATCTTTTTAGAAAATTTTTATGTATTAAGGAAATATTTACCACTGGGGTGGTTGTACGTCAGTTGTCTTAAGGAAAACAAAAACAATATAACACAAAACGCGTCCTTGCCCTGTATTTCATCTTCTTCCTCAAGCTTGGCCAGATACCCTATAACTTTCTCATACTTCCATGAAAATGAAAACTCATAACATGAGAGTTGTAGTACTTGAACTCACGATTCCAACAATATAATTTATGTGAAATATCAATCAAAGATCAAAGAGAATTTTAACAGCCATACATTTTAACCTAATATTTTCAGAAATTTCAAGTTCCAAATTCTCTCTACTCAAGTAAATTCAATGCAAGATAAAGATATGTACAGTTTCGTTATGATGAGGACTACATCTTTTATTCACAAATCGTGGCCTATGGTTGCCTGTACAAGGAGATAGAGTTTGAGATTTTTACTTCCTTCAGTTGGAATCGTGGATGGAACTAGAGTAACTTTAATGGAGGCCTGATACTTGCTTGAGCTTCCTTGTGCTTCCATGAATGTATTCCAACCTTTGCCTTGCTCTGAAAGTATCTGAAACTCCTTGGCCAAGTCAAACTGCAAGCTCTGAACTCAACAATGGCAGAAGGTGGGAAAGTGATTATAGAACAGTGATGAAGGTTTGGATGGGTTTGATATCAAGTATGTAAGGTGTTTGAATGATTAAAACTCAAAACGCACGAGCCAAATGGAAGATGGGTATGCTTGTGCAAAGACCGCAGGTTTGAACAAATTTTTGGTGTTTTTCAGCTGTAGAGAGTTTTAGGTCTTTTCTAATCGTGTTATGTGTTTCATAATGTTTGTATATTAGTATGGAAATGATTTTAGGTCAGCTCTCCAACAGATCTGCAAGTTCTAGCCTTTTGGCCACCTTTCTTGCTTTTGAAGCAAAGTGAAGAGACAAGTTTTCACATGCTTGTACTGGCTTGCTTAGGGTTGGTATGTGCTTTTTACAATTTACTTGAGACCTGTGAGACTTGTATGTGCCAAGGGGACAGGTCCAAAGCTCAAAATTGTAAAGTTTGCAAAAGTTTCCCTTTTTCAAAATGGCAATGGTCACTTTTTGCCATAAATGGAATTACAAGTTGGATAAAGGTTCTAAGGCATGGATCAAAGCTTTGTCAACTGAGTAAGCATTTAATTAAGGAGTATGGAACAATTTTGGGACCTGTAAATCATGGATTAGGCAGCATAGGTACTGATTGCAACTTTGTTCTTCATGAAATGGCTTGGACAAAAAGTGAGAAAATGCCAATTTCATCTCTTTGATTCTCCCTACTCAAAAATGATCTTGAGGAGTTCTTGGACATTTTGGAAAGCTTGCAATGTACTCTATAACTCATCTTTAAAATGCATTTTGAAATACCTCTTGGAACTAGGTGAAAAATTTCCATGAAGTTGGGTCCAAAACCTGCCTAAAT
Source organism: Vicia faba (assembly GCA_948472305.1). Lineage (NCBI taxonomy): Eukaryota > Viridiplantae > Streptophyta > Magnoliopsida > Fabales > Fabaceae > Vicia > Vicia faba. The sequence continues at coordinate 1,368,697,719 of OX451736.1, read as the reverse complement.
TAGGGCAAAATTTCACTAAGTTACTTAGTTCATGACCATGTATTCACAAATTTATATCTTGAGATCCAAGCATCATTAGGGAAACGTTTGTGAAGAAAAGTTGTATATTTCACGGAGATCTACAACTTTCATGTTGGGAACTTTCTTTTAATCATTATGCATTATGGTGAAAAAGTGGCCTAAAGTTGAGAAAAAATAAGAAATTTTATATACTTAGAAAATTTCTAAGTTAAGAAAATTTTCAAATTTAAACCCTAATCTTCAAGTTTTGATTTCTTGATGAAAAAGTTTCACATTTTTACATGTTTTGATGAATTATGACCCTTGGCACTTGACTTTGACCAAAAAGTCAAAGTTTGACTTTTCAGTGTACAGTTGACTTTTGATCAGTTGGTTACAAATTTTATCTATCAATCCAATGAAATTGAAATGTTTTGAGCCATGTGATTAAGTCAAGATGGTGCAATTGAATCCTTGAAATAATGCTTTAACTCAATTGATCATTTTCTAGGTTAAAAATTAGAAATTGCCCTTCCTCAGTCAAAACCATAATTTTGACCATTTTGCCCCTTTTGATGATTTGATCAAATTTCTTGAGGAATTGTAATCCAAACTTGAACAAATGATACATATGAGTCTAAAATGTTGATGTGGATCAAAAATTATGAAGTTTAACTGTAAATTGGCCATGGTTGACTTTTTCTCCAATACAACTGATTTTCAGGTCAACTGTCCAATTGACTGATCAAAAATGTGGTTCAAGGTTTGAAACTTGTCATGAGCAATCTTAGGGATCCATAATGATGTTTGAAAGTCACATGAAGCATTGATAGTCCAGAAATCCTTGTGCCAGTCTTGAGTCGACCAAACCCTAATTCAGTCTTGAGTCAAAGAAATCTTATGAGAAAAGTCTTGATAAATGAGAGGGAAAATTTTAGGGTACAACAGCTGCCCCTGTTCAATCTTCTTGAACCTGAAGAGTTAGATTGGCGAGCTTTGTCGTTCGTGACTCGAAGGTAAAAGATGATTGTACACTAGAGTGCCCATAAATTTGCACTCGACAATGCGTGGTTGAGGGAATGGGCTTAAAGTTGCCATTTGGAGAAATGATAGAATCTTGTTGGAGATGGGCTTGTAGATGCCATCCAAGAATGTTTATTGAATCGTGAGTTGTAGGCTGAAAGAATGAGTATCAGAATGGCATCCATGTTTGGGGCGTATCCGAACTGTATCTGAATCTGAATGAGTAACACAATGGCTTTCGTGTCTGGAGCGTATCTGAACTGTATCTGAAGTCTGAAACTGAATGAGCAACAAAATAGCTTTCGTGTCTAGAGCATAACCGTACTGTATCTGAACTTGAAATCTGAATGAGTAACATAATGGCATACGTGCCTAGAGCGTATCTGAACTGTATCTGAAGTCTGAAACTAAATGAGTAACAAAATGGCATCCGTCTGGAGCGTATCTGAACTGTATCTGAAGTCTGAAACTGAATGCGTAATAGAATGGCATTTGTGTCTGGAGCGTATTTGAACTGTATCTGATTGCACATTATTAATGGTAGCTGTTAATCTTATCCTGAAAAGGGTAAAATGTTAGCTGAAACACAGAGCTATGTTGCATGCGATGCATGATGCAATATATGTGTTTTATCAATGTTTATGATATATGGATGTAATGTATGCGCATGTAAGCTGATTTGCTGTATTGCTGCCTGATTGGGGAAAATTAATTCCTGAAAGCTGCTGGGGATATATGGATTCTTCATGTCTTGAAGTTTGAAGTACTGGAAAAAATTCGCCTGTGAGGGAAATGTCACATATTGCTTTGAGGGATCCTGAGAAATTTGTCGATCTCTACTGGGGATTAATAATTTGAAGTTTATTCCGCTGGGGATTTAAATGATACACTGTGGAGGTTGCTTATGAAATAGCCTAGAGACGTTTTTCCGGCTCTTTCAACTTATCAGTAATTGTCTTTCTCATTTTGTTTATTTGTAAACAGTAATTATGTTCAAATGCATATGTTCATTAATGAATCATTGGACGTTTTTGCAAACAAAACACAAGTGTAAAGAAAAAGACAAATAGTTTTTTGTGCTTTCAAAGAGATATCTTTGTATTGACTTTGAATAAGTGTTTTGTACAAAGGAGACAATCATTCTAGTAAGAGAGATGATGCCCTAAAAAGCAAGAAGAACTTTATACAAAGAAAGATTGCTATGTGTAATAGTCCCATGGGGTTTCAATTCTTCTATAGCCTTCGTATCCCCGAATATGTTGTCTATTTGTTGCTTCGTCCGAAGATGATTGAATTGATCATAAACTCTAAGTTTGTCACTGGAAGTCACGAGGTTGTCTTTAAAGTGATCCAACGGGACATAGTCATACGCTTTAATTCCCTAACTTTTGCCTGGACCTCCCTTTTGGGTTTTCAGTCCATCGGGAAACCCTTTTTTGCCCAAGTCGCCCTTTCGGGTTTTCAACTTGCCTGGTGTACAGATATTTTTTATATTTTATCCCTAATTTTTGCCCGAACTTTTTGGTTCGCCAGGATGCCCTTGTTTTGCCTAGGTGTGTCAACCTAGCGGGTCTCTTATGCGTATTATCTTTTGACTATGTCCGCGTTCGTAGGGTGTGGTAGGTCGTCGCCATCCATGGTGGTTAGGATCATTGCCCCACCGGAGAAGATGTTCTTGATTACAAATGGTCCTTCATAGGTAGGAGTCCTTAGCCCCTGGGATCACTTTGTGGCAAGAAGATGCGCTTGATCACTAGATCTCCAACTTGATATACTTGGCATCTGACTTTCTTGTTGAAAGCCTTGATCATCCGTTTTTGATACATCTGACCGTGGCAAACAGCAGTAAGTCTCTTTTCATCAATTAAGTTTAGTTGATCAAGTCGAGTATGGATCCAATCGTCCTTATTCAAACCTGCATCTTTCATAATTCTCAAAGAGGGGATCTGAACCTCAATAGGCAAGACAACCTCCATGCCATAAACCAAAAAATAGGGTGTTGCCCTAGTTGATGTGCGAGTCGTGGTGCGATACCCGTGGAGAACAAATGGTAGCATCTCATGCCAGTCCTTGTAGGTGACTATCATTTTCTGTATGATCTTCTTAATATTTTTATTTGCAGCTTCGACGACACCATTCATCTTTGGCCGATAGGGGGATGAATTGTGATGCTGAATCTTGAACTGCTCGCACAAGGCGATGATTATAGTATTGTTAAGGTTGGTGCCATTATCAGTGATGATCCTTTCCAGGATACCGTACCGGCAAATGATATTCTGCTTGATGAAGCGGGAAACAACATTCTTAGTAACGGATGCGAAGGAAGCTGCTTCGACCCATTTTGTAAAATAGTCAATGGCCACTAGAATGAAGCGGTGTCCATTGGAGGCTGTTGGCTTGATCTCCCCAATCATATCGATTCCCCACATAGCAAAGGTCCAAGGAGCCTTCAAGACATTCTGAGGAACCGGAGGTACGTGGACTTTTTCAGGATAAATTTGACACTTATGACAGGTCCGGGAGTGTTGATAGCAATCTGCTTCCATAGTAGACCAGTAATAGCCTGCCCGTAGGATTTTATTTGCCATCGTATGCCCGCTAGAGTGAGTGCCAAAAGTACCTTCGTGTAATTCAGCCATGATCTTTTCATCCTCAATCTTATCCACACACCGAAGCAGAATGGAGTCATGATTGCATTTGTACAAAATGCCATTACTCAGGAAGAACTTAGCTGAGAATCTCCTTAAGAACTTTTTATCATTGATTGAAGCTCCTTCTGGATATTCTTGAGCCTCGAGATACCTCTTGACTTCATGAAACCAAGGTTGGTCCACTACCTCTTCAGTATTAATCTCTTGACAGTATGCTGGTTCAACCATTCGTTCGATGGTGATCTGTGGAGCCTCTTTATCCCAATTAAGTTTAAACATGGATGACATTATGGCTAGAGCATCTGCTAGCTGATTTTCTTATCGCGGGAAATGCTCGAAGGTAATCTGCTCAAAATGTGGTAGCAATGTTAAAACATGTTCTTTGTAAGGGATAAGGTTTGGGTGCTTAGTGTCCCATTCTCCTTTGATCTGACTGACAACCAAAGCTGAATCTCCAAACACAACTAAAGATTTGTTTTCCAAGTCTATGGCAGCCTTGAGACCAAAGATGCACGATTTATATTCTGCCATGTTGTTCGTACAGTTGAAGAAAAGTCTGGAAGTAAAGGGAGTATGACACCCTTCTGGGGATATAAGTACGGCGCTGATACCATTACCAAGTGCATTGGATTCCCCATCAAAGAACAAGGTCCATCAGGATCCTTGTTAAGGTCCGTCATATGGTCTGATTTCTTCACAGTTGTCTAATGTCATGATGTCTTCATCCGGGAATTCAAACATCATGGACTGATAATCTTCTACAACTTGATGAGCAAGATGATCAGCTAGCACACTGCCCTTTATAGCTTTTTGGGTAGTGTACTGTATGTCATATTTTGTTAGGATCATCTGCCATCTAGCTATCCTCCCAGACAGAGCAGGCTTTTCGAAGATGTACTTTATCGGATCCATCTTAGATATCAACAAAGTGGTATGAGTCAACATATATTGTCTTAACCAGCGAGCAGCCCATGCCAGAGCGCAGCAAGTTTTCTCCAGCAGTGAATATCTAGTTTCACAGTCGGTAAGCTTTTTACTCAGGTAGTAAATAGCATACTCTTTTCGGCCAGACTCGTCATGCTGCCCCAATACACACCCCCATTGAGTTCTCTAAAACGGTCAGATACATGATTAGTGGTCTTCCCTAGACTGGTGGCATCAAAATAGGAGGCTCTTCTAAATACTCTTTGATTTTGTCAAAAGCAGTCTGGCATTCATCATTCCGTCTGACTACTTGATCTTCTTAAATAATTTGAAGATTGGTTCACAAGTAGTTGTTAGGTGATAAATGAATCGGGCAATATAGTTCAGGCGTCCCAAGAATCCTCTGACTTCCTTCTCAGTATGAGGAGTAGGCATTTCTTGTATTGCTTTAACTTTGGCGGGATTAACCTCGATGCCTTTGTTGCTGACAACAAAACCTAGGAGTTTACCGGACCGGACTCCGAATGTGCACTTGTTTGGATTCAACCTTAGTTTGTACTCCTTCAACCTCTCAAACAACTTTTGCAAGTGATCAAGGTGCTCCTCTTCAGTTTGTGATCGGTCTATCATGTCATCTACATAGACCTCTATCTCATGATGTATCATGTCATGAAATAAAGCTACCATGGCGCGTTGATAGGTTACCCCAACATTCTTCAGTCTGAATGGCATCACTTTGTAACAGAATATGCCCCACTGTGTGACAAATGTAGTTTTCTCCATGTCCTCAGGTGCCATTTTGATTTGGTTATAGCCTGAGAATCCGTCCATGAAGGAAAATACCTTGTGTTGGGCCGTATTGTCAACCAGGATATCGATGTGGGGAAGTGGAAAATCATCTTTAGGGCTGGCCCTGTTTAAATCTCTATAATCCACACACATTCGTAATTTTCCGTCCTTTTTAGGAACGGGAACAATGTTGGCAACCCATTGAGGATAGGAAGTGACAGCCAAGGACCCAGCATTGAACTGTTTTATGACTTCCGCTTTGATCTTCTCTGACATGTCAAGTCTCATGCGGCAGACTTTTTGTTTCACTGGTGGACAGTCTTCTCTTGTGGGTAGACGATTGTTGTACCCCAAAATTTTCCCTCCCATATTCTTCAAAGTTTTGATAAGCATCATCTAAATTTGCTCAAGTCTACTCAAGGGTTGCACAGTTCAAACACCCTCCTAAGCCAGTCAAATTAGGGTTTTGGTTCTTGCAAGGAAGTTGAGGTTTTCAAGGGCTCAATCAAGTCACATATGCCTATACACATTGTCAAGCATCTACATGCCAAGTTTCAAGGCTCACAAGGTCAAGTTGCACAGTCAAAAGCCTCATTTGCTTCACAATCAACTGTAGGGGTAAAATGGTCATTTGGCAGTCAAAAGTCAAAAAATTTGGTCAACATCTTATTTTGAAGCCACAATCATCATTTGATCAAGTCTTGATCATGATTCCTCAAGAATGGCTCAAAAATCATCAAGATGCAAAAGTTTCCATTTTTGGACAGTTGAAAAGTCAACTATAACTTGACCAAGGCATAACTTTTTCATGGTTCACCAGAAAAATCCCATCCAATGCTCATTTTGAAAGGGATGACATTTCCTACAACTCATCTTCACATTCCAAGTCCAAGAAATGCTCTCACAAAAAGTTACCAATTTCAACATTATAGGTCATTTTCAAAAGTCAACAAAAAGGCATTTTAAGTCAAAGACCATAACTTGAGATTGGTAAATCAAAATGACATGGGACCAAAGGCATTGGTTAGAGGACTTCAAGACCTTTCCAAAATGTCCAAGAACATGTTCATATGATCAAAATTGAGCAAGATATGCATTGGAGAAGTTGGGAAATTTTTGTGAAATGGCAAAAGTCAACTATCCTTGAAACTTCAATTTTTGACAAAAGGGCCCACTTTTTTCCACTTGATTCAGCCTTGTCATGCCACCCACTTGTCCCATGATCAATTTCAAGACCAAATAATTATTTTTCTATTTTTATTTAATTTTTATGGATTTAATTCATTTTAATCCATAATAATTCAAGTAAATCTAAAAAAATTAATTAAATGGTATCTTATGGTTTGAATAGCCTTCATGAAGCATTTGCAAGCTACCAATTTCGTGCTAAGCTCATTTAGGCATGAAAATTCAAATTTTGAACAAGCTTTGAAAGGCCTTTAATGGTGGTTAAGACAAAATCCAAAGTTTAATTGCAATGGTTAAAGGCTCCTAAATGTGACTTATTCTCACTCATTACTATATATACAAGCCTTGCAAGCCTCATTCACAACCTAGAGTGTGGACAAACGGCCAGAGCAAAATCCAAAAAGTGTCAAAAAAAAGTGTGAGATCAAAAGGAGTGTTGCAAGCATTTTCAGGCCAAAAGGAGAACGTGACTCTCTTCTTTGCCATACTCTGAAGCTAAAGCAACCCTTGCCACGTCCTAAGGTCCATCATACCGCGCTGTAAGTTTTCCCAGGTCCCCTCAAAATCCCATATTATTTTTTCTTACGTACTTGTGTGCAGGCTTCAAAGAAGGCTTATCATGCGCCTCACAAATCCAAAGCGCCAGGTGGCTAAAGGCATGCATCCAAAGGCCAGGAAGTGATCTTCACCATGCACTCAGTCAACCAACAAACACTTGATCCAAGGAGTCAACGTGGCTGGATGAGTAATGGGCCTCAGATTCCAATTATCACCTTCATATTGGGCCCAGACCCCCTCCCTTGGTTTATTCTTTTTATTTTCCTTTTTATATTTTCTAATTTAGTTATTAACTTTTTTTTAATTATTATTATTATCACCAAAATTAATTATTTAACCCTTTCACAATAAAAAATCAAAAAAAAGAACTAATATTATTATTGTGCTAGATTTCACCATTGCTAGGTTTTTGTGCTTCGATTTGGGATTTCTTGATATAGGTAAAATTGGGCCATGAAAGGGCCACCATTGTGCTCAGCAGGTTCAGACGAAGCCATCCATGGCTTTAGTTTTGATTTACCTTTCTTGTATTTGATTTTGATAATGACAGGGGCTGTAGCTACGGACATATGTCCGTAGGTAAAAGTGTTCAACTTTTCCCAACGGATCCTTGGAGAAGACGAAGACGTGGCGGACAACCATTCGTGTGTTTGAATTTCGTGCGCTCTGGACTTAGTGTTTTTTCTTTTCTTATATTATGATTATTATTTATTATGTATACAACAAAAACAACTAGCTCAGCTGGTGGCCAGGTCATTGGAACATGCCTTGGGGCCTGGGTTCGAATCCCAGGTCCCCCAATTATTTCATATATTTTGTCTTTCTAGGATCCAGCACGCACACAAGACCAAGGGCTACCATACGCCCTCATAATCCAGCTTGCCAAGTGTCCTGAGGGCCAGATCCAAAGGCCATCAATGAAGGAGCATCATGAAGCTCAGTCAACGCATGGCAGGAGATCTTGGAAGTCAAACGTGGACCTTATCTTCTTGGGCCCAGAATCACTATTTGCACCCCCTCAAATTACTGATTGCAGGCGCAATTTTCTTTTTCCTTTTCTTTTATATTTTATTTAATTATTTTATTTTATTCACTAACACAAAATAAATAATTCTTTTTTATCAAAAAAAATCACAAAAATAATATTTTCCACCAAATTAGGTTTAGATTTTATTTTTCATCAAAAATTAAATTAATTTAATTAGGTTGTTAATTTTAGATAACTTTAATTCCTTTTGTAAATAAACTAAAAATAATTAGAACAATTAGGGTTTTGTTTATAACTCAATTATATTTTCTTTTTTTCTTAAAATAACCAAAAACGCAGAAATAGGAGATTTATTTATTTTCATTAATTAATGTAATCACTAATTATTTTTGTAATTATTTTAAAACCTAATTCTTTTCTTAAAAATAATTAAAAACAACAAAAAAACAATTCTCTCTTAATTAGGTTAGAAGGGTCAAAACCCTAGTTCTCTCCCGATCTTAATTTCATCGCGCCGCTTTATTGTTTTATTTTTATCCTATTATTGTAATTGCTCACAAGTTTGTAATAGTTTAAATTAAGACTTTTACTTTCATTTATCGCTTTATTTTTTAAGGGTTTGTTTTTGGCTATGTAAATACCCGAAGCCTTGTAATAGCGTAGTTTAATTTCCGCAATTTAAATTCCACAAAATATTAATTGTTAGATGTATGATTAGGGATGCATGACAAGAATGTATGATTAACTTTAAAACAGTTAGATAACCCTTAAATGTGCAAAGATAATAATTTGAAATTGAATCACTCACACATCCGCACTCCTAGGGTATACCTCACTTTGGTTGCCTTCGGTAAACAATCATTGAGTGTAGGATGCTTTAGTGGTCGTCCTCTTGTCCAAAAGATCAAAGTTGCCTCGGGATGGTTGCCTCGAAATTGTTGCCTCGAATAATTGATCTGAAGACATTAGGGTTACTGCTAAGACGTCCTAACATTGCTTTAGTGACCATACGTCCCTTTTTGAATTGACCCGCAAAAACTCCAACGACGATTCTACCTACTCACTAATAGCGGGATAGCGCTGTCTAAAGGAAACAAACATAGAACAATTCTTTTTTCGAGTAGGTAGATTAGTTCTTAAGTACTTGCTCAATATAAACAAAATTTTCACACTTACACTCCTTTCAAACAAAGTTTTCAGAAACACTTCATTACACTCTTGAAGACATAAGCAAGAGTTAAATCGAAGTCAAAATAAAAACTTTTCAAATCACACAAACACAAAGAAACAATTTTGAAAATGATGAACAAGTACCTAAGAGCCCGTAGATAACTACGGATAGAAATGGTGCTAATACCTTCCTTTTCTATAATCTACCCCCCGTACTCAGAATAATCTTGAAAAAGGAATTTTTCTGTGCTTATTTCCTTTCCTTGTTGGATAAAATAAAAGTCGGTGGCGACTCTTGCTTACCGCGACATTTTGCAAACACAAACGCAAAACACAAACCAGCATTTCAAACCAATTCCGGTTTTGCCACCGTACCACATTTGTCTTTTTGAAAATGTTTTCAATGTTTGTAAAATGTTTAGAAATGTGTGTGTTTGTTTTGAAAATAGAAAGGATGTTTGTTTGAAATTAGAGCAAGTAACTAGAAGCAATCTACCTACCCAAATGTCTTTCTTATGCATTTTCTATTCCTTTGACATTGTTGTCTTACCATTGATTTGGTAAGCAACCCTATCTTTGGATGTTAACGGGACGGGCGTGGGTCATCGTATAACCATGATTAGAAATGTTTGCAAAGTATCTTAGCATTTTGAGGGACCAAGATCATTTTGTAAGGCAACCTTGAATAGCGTCATCGAGGGACTATGATCTTATATTGTTTGTTTTGCCAAGATACTTCTCATGCGTAATATGGCTATTTTTGTTTTAGGCAACCAAGTGGAGAAACCCTAAGGATGCTTGTGTGCAAGTGTATCATTTTCATGCTTTGATTTTGTCTTGTATTTATGGTTTTCTATTTTGCTTTGTTTTGTTCTTGTCATACAAACCCTAATTACTAATCATGGCATATAAAGTGATAAATTACGTAATGTAAATGTTTCTAAGCTATTACAACAATTTATAGGAGGGGGAAATACAAATTTGAATGGGGATTTGCAAAATATAAATTATTACAACCAAATCGAATTTGCACGAATTTGAATAAATAATACAATATTTAAAGATGCAATATAATGTACATGTAAGAAAAGATTTTTTTTTATTTTTTGTCTGTTTTTATGTAAAAGAAAATTTTAATCTAAACCTAAAAATGTATGAAAAAGAAAGTAATTTTTAGAAGGGAATCCTAACCCTAATTTTGATTTTAAAAGAAAATGAAATTCATATGTATTATTCTTTCATGTATTTTTTATATCAAAAATAATAAATAATATTGTGTAAAAAATGTGAAGTTTTTATATATGCAAAAGATAAACATTTATAAGTATGAAATGAGAAATAAATAAGTAAATTGAAACTAAATATATTTTGATTATATTTTACAAGTTATTAAGAAAATATGATATATATTAAAAATAAAATATATTTTTATATGAAAAAATAAACTAAAATAATTATTATGAAATTTAAATCTTTTTAGAAAATTTTTATGTATTAAGGAAATATTTACCACTGGGGTGGCTGTACGTCCGTTGTCTTAAGGAAAACAACAACAATATAACACAAAACGCGTCCTTGCCCTGTATTTCATCTTCTTCCTCAAGCTTGGCCAGATACCCTATAACTTTCTCATACTTCCATGAAAATGAAAACTCATAACATGAAAGTTGTAGTACTTGAACTCACGATTCCAACCATATAATTTATGTGAAATATCAATCAAAGATCAAAGAGAATTTTAACAGCCATACATTTTAACCTAATATTTTCAGAAATTTCAAGTTCCAAATTCTCTCTACTCAAGTAAAATCAATGCAAGATAAAGATATGTACAGTTTCGTTATGATGAGGACTACATTTTTTATTCACAAATCGTGGCCTATGGTTGCCTGTACAAGGAGATAGAGTTTGAGATTTTTACTTCCTTCAGTTGGAATCGTGGATGGAACTAGATTGACTTTAATGGAGGCCTGATACTTGCTTGAGCTTCCTTGAGCTTCCATGAATGTATTCCAACCTTTGCCTTGCTCTGAAAGTATCAGAAACTCCTTGGCCAAGTCAAACTGCAAGCTCTGAACTCAACAATGGCAGAAGGTGAGAAAGTGATTACAGAACAGTGATGAAGGTTTGGATGGGTTTGATATCAAGTATGTAAGGTGTTTGAATGATTAAAACTCAAAACGCACGAGCCAAATGGAAGATGGGTGTGCTTATGCAAAGACTGCAGGTTTGAACAAATTTTTGGTGTTTTTCAGCTGTAGAGAGTTTTAGGTCTTTTCTAATCGTGTTATGTGTTTCATAATGTTTGTATATTAGTATGGAAATGATTTTAGGTCAGCTCACCAACAGATCTGCAAGTTCTAGCCTTTTGGCCACCTTTCTTGCTTTTGAAGCAAAGTGAAGAGACAAGTTTTCACATGCTTGTACTGGCTTGCTTAGGGTTGGTATGTGCTTTTTACAATTTACTTGAGACCTGTGAGACTTGTATGTGCCAAGGGGACAGGTCCAAAGCTCAAAATTGTAAAGTTTGCAAAAGTTTCCCTTTTTCAAAATGGCAATGGTCACTTTTTGCCATAAATGGAATTACATGTTGGATAAAGGTTCTATGGCATGGATCAAAGCTTTGTCAATTGAGTACGCATTTAATTAAGGAGTATGGAACAATTTTGGGACCTGTAAAGCATGGATTAGGCATCATAGGTATTGATTGCAACTTTGTTCTTCATGAAATGGCTTGGACAAAAAGTGAGAAAATGCCAATTTCATCTCTTTGATTCTCCCTACTCAAAAATGATCTTGAGGAGTTCTTGGACATTTTGGAAAGCTTACAATGTACTCTATAACTCATCTTTAAAATGAATTTTGAGATACCTCTTGGAACTAGGTGAAACATTTCCATGAATTTGGGTCCAAAACCTGCCTAAATTAGGGCAAAATTTCATTAAGTTACTTAGTTCATGACCATGTATTCACAAATTTATATCTTGAGATCCAAGCATCATTAGGGAAAAGTTTGTGAAGAAAAGTTGTATATTTCACGGAGATCTACAACTTTCATGTTGGGAACTTTCTTTTAATCATTATACATTATGGTGAAAAAGTGGCCTAAAGTTGAGAAAAAATAAGAAATTTTATATACTTAGAAAATTTCTAAGTTAAGAAAATTTTCAAATTTAAACCCTAATCTTCAAATTTTGATTTCTTGATGAAAAAGTTTCACATTTTTACATGTTTTGATGAATTATGACCCTTGGCACTTGACTTTGACCAAAAAGTCAAAGTTTGACTTTTCAGTGTACAGTTGACTTTTGATCAGTTGATTGCAAATTTTATCTATCAATCCAATGAAATTGAAATGTTTTGAGCCATGTGATTAAGTCAAGATGGTGCAATTGAATCCTTGAAATCATGATTTAACTCAATTGATCATTTTCTAGGTTAAAAATTAGAAATTGCCCTTCCTCAGTCAAAACCCTAATTTTAACCATTTTGCCCCTTTTGATGATTTGATCAAATTTCTTGAGGAATTGTAATCCAAACTTGATCTAATGATACATATGAGTCTAAAATGTTGATGTGGATAAAAAATTATGAAGTTTAACTGTAAATTGGCCATGGTTGACTTTTTCCCCAATACAACTGATTTTCAGGTCAACTGTCCAATTGACTGATCAAAAATGTGGTTCAAGGTTTGAAACTTGTCATGAGCAATCTTAGGGATACATAATGATGTTTGAAAGTCACATGAAGCATTGATAGTCCAGAAATCCTTGTGCCAGTATTGAGTCGACCAAACCCTAATCCAGTCTTGAGTCAAAGAAATCTTATGAGAAAAGTCTTGATAAATGAGAGGGAAAATTTTAGGGTACAACAGCTGCCCCTGTTCAATCTTCTTGAACCTGAAGAGTTAGATTGGAGAGCTTTGCCGTTCGTGACTCGAAGGTAAAAGATGATTGGACACTAGAGTGCCCATAAATTTGCACTCGACAATGCGTGGTTGAGGGAATGGTCTTAAAGTTGCCATTTGGAGAAATGATAGAATCTTGTCGGAGATGGGCTTGTAGATGCCATCCAAGAATGTTTATTGAATCGTGAGTTGTAGGCTGAAAGAATGAGTATCAGAATGGCATCCATGTTTGGGGCGTATCCGAACTGTATCTGAATCTGAATGAGTAACATAATGGCTTTCGTGTCTGGAGCGTATCTGAACTGTATCTGAAGTCTGAAACTGAATGAGCAACAGAATGGCTTCCGTGTCTAGAGCATAACCATATTGTATCTGAACTTGAAATCTGAATGAGTAACAGAATGGCATACGTGCCTAGAGCGTATCTGAACTGTATCTGAAGTCTGAAACTAAATGAGTAACAAAATGGCATCCGTGTCTGGAACGTATCTGAACTGTATCTGAAGTCTGAAACTGAATGAGTAATAGAATGGCATTCGTGTCTGGAGCGTATTTGAACTGTATCTGATTGCACATTATTAATGGTAGCTGTTAATCTTATCCTGAAAAGGGTAAAATGTTAGCTGAAACACAGAGCTATGTTGCATGCGATGCATGATGCAATATATGTGTTTTATCAATGTTTATGATATATGGATGTAATGTATGCGCATGTAAGCTGATTTGCTGTATTGCTGCCTGATTGGGGAAAATTAATTCCTGAAAGCTGCTGGGGATATATGGATTCTTCATGTCTTAAAGTTTGAAGTACTGGAAAAAATTCGCCTGTGAGGGAAATGTCACATATTGCTTTGAGGGATCCTGAGAAATTTGTCGATCTCTACTGGGGATTAATAATTTGAAGTTTATTCCGCTGGGGATTTAAATGATACACTGTGGAGGTTGCTTAAGAAATAGCCTAGAGACGTTTTTCCGGCTCTTTCAACTTATCAGTAATTGTCTTTCTCATTTTGTTTATTTGTAAACAGTAATTATATTCAAATGCATATGTTCATTAATGAATCATTGGACGTTTTTGCAAACAAAACACAAGTGTAAAGAAAAAGACAAATAGTTTTTTGTGCTTTCAAAGAGATATCTTTGTATTGACTTTGAATAAGTGTTTTGTACAAAGGAGGAAATCATTCTAGTAAGAGAGATGATGCCCTAAAAAGCAAGAAGAACTTTATACAAAGAAAGATTGCTATGTGTAATAGTCACATCGGGTTTTAATTCTTCTATAGCCTTCGTATCCCCGAATATGTTGTCTATTTGTTGCTTCGTCCGAAGATGATTGAATTGATCATAAACTCTAAGTTTGTCACTGGAAGTCACGAGGTTGTCTTTGAAGTGATCCAACGGGACATAGTCATACGCTTTAATTCCCTAACTTTTGCCTGGACCGCCCTTTCGGGTTTTCAATCCACCGGGAAACCCTTTTTTGCCCAAGTCGCCCTTTCGGGTTTTCAACTTGCCGGGTGTACAGATATTTTTTATATTTTATCCCTAATTTTTTCCCGAACCTTTTGGTTCGCCAGGATGCCCTTGTTTTGCCTAGGTGTGTCAACCTAGCGGGTCTCTTATGCGTATTATCTTTTGACTATGTCCGCGTTCGTAGGGTGTGGTAGGTCGTCGTCGTCCATGGTGGTTAGGATCATTGCCCCACCGAAGAAGATGTTCTTGATTACAAATGGTCCTTCATAGGTAGGAGTCCTTAGCCCCTGGGATCACTTTGTGGCAAGATGATGCGCTTGATCACTAGATCTCCAACTTGATATACTTGGCATCTGACTTTCTTGTTGAAAGCCTTGATCATCCGTTTTTGATACATCTTACCGTGGCAAACAGCAGTAAGTCTCTTTTCATCAATTAAGTTTAGTTGATCAAGTCGAGTATGGATCCAATCGTCCTCATTCAAACCTGCATCTTTCATAATTCTCAAAGAGGGGATCTGAACCTCAATAGGCAAGACAACCTCCATGCCATAAACCAAAGAATAGGGTGTTGCCCTAGTTGATGTGCGAGTCGTGGTGCGATACCCGTGGAGAACAAATGGTAGCATCTCATGCCAGTCCTTGTAGGTGACTATCATTTTCTGTATGATCTTCTTAATATTTTTATTTGCAGCTTCGACGATACCATTCATCTTTGGCCGATAGGGGGATGAATTGTGATGCTGAATCTTGAACTGCTCGCACAAGGCGATGATTATAGTATTGTTAAGGTTGGTGCCATTATCAGTGATGATCCTTTCCAGGATACCATACCGGCAAATGATATTCTGCTTGATGAAGCAGGAAACAACATTCTTAGTAACGGATGCGAAGGAAGCTGCTTCGACCCATTTTGTAAAATAGTCAATGGCCACTAGAATGAAGCGGTGTCCATTGGAGGCTGTTGGCTTGATCTCCCCAATCATATCGATTCCCCAATAGCAAAGGGCCAAGGAGCCTTCAAGACATTCTGAGGAACCGGAGGTACGTGGACTTTTTCAGGATAAATTTGACACTTATGACAGGTCCTGGAGTGTTGATAGCAATCTGTTTCCATAGTAGACCAGTAATAGCCTGCCCGTAGGATTTTATTTGCCATCGTATGCCCGCTAGAGTGAGTGCCAAAAGTACCTTCGTGTAATTCAGCCATGATCTTTTCATCCTCAATCTTATCCATACACCGAAGCAGAATGGAGTCATGATTGCATTTGTACAAAATGCCATTACTCAGGAAGAACTTAGCTGAGAATCTCCTTAAGAACTTTTTATCATTGATTGAAGCTCCTTCTGGATATTCTTGAGCCTCGAGATACCTCTTGACTTCATGAAACCAAGGTTGGTCCACTACCTCTTCAGTATTAATCTCTTGATAGTATGCTGGTTCAACCATTCGTTCGATGGTGATATGTGGAGCCTCGTTATCCCAATTAAGTTTAAACATGGATGACATTATGGCTAGAGCATCTGCTAGCTGATTTTCTTATCGCAGGAAATGCTCGAAGGTAATCTGCTCAAAATGTGGTAGCAATGTTAAAACATGTTCTTTGTAAGGGATAAGGTTTGGGTGCTTAGTGTCCCATTCTCCTTTGATCTGACTGATAACCAAAGCTGAATCTCCAAACACAACTAAAGATTTGTTTTCCAAGTCTATGGCAGCCTTGAGACCAAAGATGCACGATTTGTATTCTGCCATGTTGTTCGTACAGTTGAAGCAAAGTCTGGAAGTAAAGGGAGTATGACACCCTTCTGGGGATATGAGTACGGCGCTGATACCATTACCAAGTGCATTGGATTCCCCATCAAAGAACAAGGTCCATCGGGATCCTTGTTAAAGTCCGTCATATGGTCTGATTTCTTCACAGTTGTCTAATGTCATGATGTCTTCATCCGGGAATTCAAACATCATGGACTGATAATCTTCTACAACTTGATGAGCAAGATGATCAGCTAGCACACTGCCCTTTATAGCTTTTTGGGTAGTGTACTGTATGTCATATTTTGTTAGGATCATCTGCCATCTAGCTATCCTCCCAGACAGAGCAGGCTTTTCGAAGATGTACTTTATCGGATCCATCTTAGATATCAACAAAGTGGTATGAGTCAACATATATTGTCTTAACCAGCGAGCAGCCCATGCCAGAGCGCAGCGAGTTTTCTCCAACAGTGAATATCTAGTTTCACAGTCAGTAAGCTTTTTGCTCGGGTAGTAAATAGCGTGCTCTTTTCGGCCAGACTCGTCATGCTGCCCCAATACATACCCCCATTGAGTTCTCTAAAACGGTCAGATACATGATTAGTGGTCTTCCCTAGACTGGTGGCATCAAAATAGGAGGCTCTTCTAAATACTCTTTGATTTTGTCGAAAGCAGTATGGCATTCATCATTCCATCTGACTACTTGATCTTTCTTAAATAATTTGAAGATTGGTTCACAAGTAGTTGTTAGGTGAGAAATGAATCGGGCAATATAGTTCAGGCGTCCCAAGAATCCTCTGACTTCCTTCTCAGTATGAGGAGTATGCATTTCTTGTATTGCTTTAACTTTGGCGGGATTAACCTCGATGCCTTTGTTGCTGACAACAAAACCTAGGAGTTTACCGGACCGGACTCTGAATGTGCACTTGTTTGGATTCAACCTTAGTTTGTACTCCTTCAACCTCTCAAACAACTTTTGCAAGTGATCAAGGTGCTCCTCTTCAGTTTGTGATCGGGCTATCATGTCATCTACATAGACCTTTATCTCATGATGTATCATGTCATGAAATAAAGCTACCATGGCGCGTTGATAGGTTACCCCAACATTCTTCAGTCTGAATGGCATCACTTTGTAACAGAATGTGCCCCACTGTGTGACAAATGTAGTTTTCTCCATGTCCTCAGGTGCCATTTTGATTTGGTTATAGCCTGAGAATCCGTCCATGAAGGAAAATACCTTGTGTTGGGTCGTATTGTCAACCAGGATATCGATGTGGGGAAGTGGAAAATCATCTTTAGGGCTGGCCCTGTTTAAATCTCTATAATCCACACACATTCGTAATTTTCCGTCCTTTTTAGGCACGGGAACAATGTTGGCAACCCATTGAGGATAGGAAGTGACAGCCAAGAACCCAGCATTGAACTGTTTCATGACTTCCGCTTTGATCTTCTCTGACATGTCAAGTCTCATGCGGCAGACTTTTTGTTTCACTGGTGGACAGTCTTCTCTTGTGGGTATACGATTGTTGTACCCCAAAATTTGCCCTCCCATATTCTTCAAAGTTTTGACAAGCATCATCTAAATTTGCTCAAGTCTACTCAAGGGTTGCACAGTTCAAACACCCTCCTAAGCCAGTCAAATTAGGGTTTTGGTTCTTGCAAGGAAGTTGAGGTTTTCAAGGGCTCAATCAAGTCACATATGCCTATACACATTGTCAAGCATCTACATGCCAAGTTTCAAGGCTCACAAGGTCAAGTTGAACAGTCAAAAGCCTCATTTGCTTCACAATCACCTGTAGGGGTAAAATGGTCATTTGGCAGTCAAAAGTCAAAAATTTAGGTCAATATCTTATTTTGAAGCCACAATCATCATTTGATCAAGTCTTGATCATGATTCCTCAAGAATGGCTCAAAAATCATCAAGATGCAAAAGTTTCCATTTTTGGACAGTTGAAAAGTCAACTGTAACTTGACCAAGGCATAACTTTTTCATGGTTCATCAGAAAAATCCCATCCAATTCTCATTTTGAAGGGGATGACATTTCCTACAACTCATATTCACATTCCAAGTCCAAGAAATGCTCTCACAAAAAGTTACCAATTTCAACATTATAGGTCATTTTCAAAAATCAACAAAAAGGCATTTTAAGTCAAAGACCATAACTTGAGATTGGTAAATCAAAATGACATGGGACCAAAGGCATTGGTTAGAGGACTTCAGGACCTTTCCAAAATGTCCAAGAACATGTTCCTATGATCAAAATTGAGCAAGATATGCATTGGAGAAGTTGGGAAATTTTTGTGAAATGGCAAAAGTCAACTATCCTTGAAACTTCAATATTTGACAAAAGGGACCACTTTTTTCCACTTGATCCAGCCTTGTCATGACACCCACGTGTCCCATGATCAATTTCAAGACCAAATAATTATTTTTCCATTTTTATTTAATTTTTATGGATTTAATTCATTTTAATCCATAATAATTCAAGTAAATCTAAAAAAATTAATTAAATGGTATCTTATGGTTTGAATAGCCTTCATGAAGCATTTGCAACCTACCAATTTCGTGCTAAGCTCATTTAGGCATGAAAATTCAAATTTTGAACAAGCTTTGAAAGGCCTTTAATGGTGGTTAAGACAAAATCCAAAGTTTAATTGCAATGGTTAAAGGCTCCTAAATGTGACTTATTCTCACTCATTACTATATATACAAGCCTTGCAAGCCTCATTCACAACCTAGAGTGTGCACAAACGGCCAGAGCAAAATCCAAAAAGTGTCAAAAAAAGTGTGAGATCAAAAGGAGTGTTGCAAGCATTTTCAGGCCAAAAGGAGAACGTGACTCTCTTCTTTGCCATACTCTGAAGCTAAAGCAACCCTTGCCACGTCCTAAGGTCCATCATACCGCGCTGTAAGTTTTCCCAGGTCCCCTCAAAATCCCATATTATTTTTTCTTACGTACTTGTGTGCAGGCTTCAAAGAAGGCTTATCATGCGCCTCACAAATCCAAAGCGCCAGGTGGCTACAGGCATGCATCCAAAGGCCAGGAAGTGATCCTCACCATGCACTCAGTCAACCAACAAACACTTGATCCAAGGAGTCAACGTGGCTGGATGAGTAATGGGCCTCATATTCCAATTTTCACCTCCATATTGGGCCCAGACCCCCTCCCTTGGTTTATTCTTTTTCTTTTCCTTTTTATATTTTCTAATTTAGTTATTAACTTTTTTTTTAATTATTATTATTATCACCAAAATTAATTATTTAACCCTTTCACAATAAAAAAAAAAACTAATATTATTATTATTATTAATTTCATTTTACTTTTGTAAATAAATACTAATAAATTGAATTAGTTTTAATTAGGCAACTTTAACCTTTTTTTTTCTTAATAACTAAAATAAATTTAGAATTAGGTTTTTATTAACTTTTAATTTTATTTCCTTTTATTTTATTTCATTAAAAACATAAAAATACAAAAACATTTTTCTTTTAATAAATAAATTAATTAGTTATTAATTTTAATTTCATTTAATCACAAAAAAGGACAAAAAAATTCATTTCTTTTCTTAAAAGGGTCAACACCCTCGAAACGTTCCCGATTAAATTTCTATTCGCGTGCATTTATTTATTTTAATTATTTATGTATCTGTACAGAGTATGTAATAGTTAAATAGGTTTACCGCTTTATTTAAATTCTCGCACCTTATTTTACAAAATGGGTTTTTGTTTTTGGCGATGTATGGACCCGCGCCTTGTAATAGTTAGATTTACATTTTCGCAATTTATTTTCTGCACTCCTAACTGTTAATATGCCTGCAAGAATGTATGTAAATAAAACCAATCCGTAGCTCACAAATAACATGTACAAAGACAATTAACTGAAAAACAACACACAAAGCACATGCCACTCCTAGGGTACGCCTCACTGGTTGCCTCGAAAGTGGTCATCAAGTATAGGGTGTCTTAGAGGTCGCCCTTCTGTCCAAAAGATCCAGTTGCCTCGAAACGGTTGCCTCGGATAAAAAAGGATCTAGGACATTAGGGTTACTTCTAAGGTGTCCTACTATTACTTCGGTGACCACACTGTCCCGATAATCGAATTGACCCGAACACCTCCAACGACGGTGCTACCTACCTCTCAATGGTGGGATAGCACTATCTAAAGGACTCTTACACAGCCTAATTCCTTAGAGTAGGTAGATTCTCATGGGTACTTGCTCTTTTCAAAACAAACAAAACAACTTTTCGCACCCCACACTTTCAAAAATGTTTTCAAACAAAACACTTCATACACTCTTGAGGACTGATACAAGAGTTACTTAGAAGTCTTTCAAACGAACCTTTTTTCAAAACCCACACACACTTGAAAAGCAAACAAATTTTGAAAACATAAGAGCAAGTACCTAAGAGCCCGTGGATAACCACGGATAGAAAGGGTGCTAACACCTTCCCTTTCTATAAATCTACCTCCCGAACCGAGAAACATTCTCAAAGAAGGAATTTTGTTGTGCTTTTATCCTTTCCATATTGGAGAACATAAAAAACGGTGGAGACTCTTGCTTACCGCGACATTTCACGAAACCAGCTAAAAAACAGTCAGTTCTATTTCCACCGATCACAGAACTGGCGACTCTGCTGGGGAATTAATAAGTGGGGTGTACCTTAGGAAAAGTTCATCATCATGTTTTCAATTGTTTGCTTTGCTTGATTTAATATTGTGGGCCTGTCTTGGGAGTTTCATAGATCCTAACCCGGATCTGGGGGATACCTTCTTAGAAAGTAGCAACAAACTGTGAGGGAACTGTGCGGGGTATACCGACATGGTTGAAGCAGTTTGCTACGTTGATGTGGCACTTTGGTGAGTACCGGTAACCCTTGAGTCAAGTAAAGCAGAGTACGGGGCCGCCGCGTGGTGTCGTGAAGCATCAACTGACCTTAGGAACCTTAATTGAACCATCCTGGCCTCTTTAGGGGTAGTGAGATGACTGACTTTGGTGCAGTCCGAAGTTGGTTGATACTCGATACTACACTCATTGAGGGTTGTTTTCTTGGAATATTTTAATCGCCAGTTCAGTGGCTAAATCAAAACAATGAACACAGAAAGCAACCCAATGATATTGAGCTCCTTAGAACCCAGTTACTTTTGATAGGACAGGTTTGAGTCCACCAACTTCAAGAGGGTAGTACCCCAAACTTCATGCTGGCCTAAACTCTAAGGGCTCTTCTGTGTGACTTGTGTGCCTTCATGCTTGAACTACTTGCATACTTGTTATCTAACAACACGAGTTCCTTGTAGGTTTTGTTTACAGTCCTTAATTGGGACTCATTACAGGACCTACTTACATCACTCCATGCATAGCATAACATCATACCATTGCATACATTCTACATAAGGACTAATCCATTTCAAGGACCTCAAGAGTTTTGTGATGCAGGTCATGATGAATCAAATTTCTAGCAAGGGGCAAAGGGGATTTATATTTCTCTAGCCAAGGTTGTCAGGGGCTATGACCCACTCGATATGGTGAGCCTTGACTCTTGAAGTAGGACTCTCAACAACATGAAGTTCCTTCAATCAAGCTACCCAAATTCAAATTCTAACAAGTTTCTCTATTTACCCCGCGAGATCCTTGAAAACATCGCATGCATACATACATATCATTGCATTACAGGTACTCTTTTCTACAGGTTACTTACCTTCTTCGCTGTTTATTTCAGCAATGGCTTCCTAACAAGAAAATCAGGATCTTTATGCTCAAGAGACTCGGTTCAAGGCAATCCTCCTAAACCTATCCAAGGGGCAGGAAGAATTGAGAACACTCCTCATGGGGACTTTGGTCAGGAACAGTTCTGAGGACGATAAGGACGAACGGATGAAACGTCTACAAGCTGAGGTGGATACAATGAGAACCCAGATGCTGGGGCAAATGGCTCTTGTCCAAGACTTATCTCAAAAACAAGGAGAGCTCAGGGTTCTCGTCAACCAACTGCTTCAGGATAACCAACTGGGGCAAACATCTAAGGTTGAAGAGCAAGCCATCATTCAACCACCTGTGGGGCAAGAAGACCGGGGAAAATCTCCTCAGTTTGCTTCAGGGTCACAAGCCCAGCATCGACCTCACCAGCGTCAACAGGGTAATCTGCGTAAGCAAAATACGTCTGGAAGACATTTCTCGGAGACTGGTATACCATCATCACTGATACTGAGACGCTTGTTGGAGGTCAAGCTGATTTCTTTAAAGGATCCTCCTAAGACTCTCAACGTAACCTCCCTAAAATACAATCCTGATGAAAGGTGTGCCTACCATTCTGACAGCCCTGGACATGACACTGACGATTGTTGGAGCCTGAGGAACAAGATTCAAGACCTGATCGACGGAAGGGTGCTAGAGTTCATGCCGGGTGGTAAAATGAACATCTTCTGCTGAGAATCTTCCATCTGAGATGACTAGTTCAAACTAAGAAACTTTTGTTCATTCAAATGTTCAAGTTGTATTTTTCTTTGATTGTTTAAACATTTTATTCATATCAAACGTTGTTATTTCATTAATGCATTACACATGTCTGTTTTGAAGTAATTATTTCGTATTCACTATATTGCAAATTGCTTTCATATTTTTGTGTGATGATCAACGCTCGGTTAATAATTCTAAGCCTCTTGAGGGAGGATGACGAAAATGATACCACGATTTTTACAGTATGCTTTTGAACAGACCCCACTGATGAGGTATAGGCATTGTTTTAATTCCTAAACACCGGAGTTATGAGGAAGATAATCCCTCGTCAACCCCCTTTGAGCCAAAGAAGTAGGAGTTTTTCTTTTCGAAAATTAAAACCCTTAATTATAATCTGGGGCAGGGTAGTTCTCTCAGTTGATCCAAGTGCACAACGAATAGCACCAAAGAAGTCCTTACAAAGCAAAAGACAGTGATGGTCCTAAATAATCATAAAGACAGGCAGTCATTACAAAAAAAAACTAAAGCCCAATAAATCAAAACCTATGAAGGAGACTTACAAAACTGGGGCATCCCGCCGACTGTAATCACAAAAGAAACAGTTCAGGCAAAAATGGGGATAATAAAATCAAAAAGAAAGAGGTCCTACAAACCCTCAACAAAAATGACCGCCTATTCAAAATAAATTGTCAATATCCGAACCATCACCGGAATGTCAGAGCAAAGACTCAAACAAGGTCTAACGTACGATCAACTGAGTTTAGGTTTGAAGAACATCACGAAGAGAGGGTGGGAACAAATATACTTTGAGCCTTTACCCTTTGTTTCTTAAACTGTGAACCAAGCCATGTTACAACCCTCAAAAGTCCTAGCTGAAGCATGGGTTAGTTCGAAAGCATATTGTTACAAAGGTATCCTGACTCCTTAGGGCTCGCTGTAAAATCCTGAGTTGACATCACATTTTACAAAATTTGCTTGTTTTACTGGAAAAAATACATTTTCAAAAACTTCAAGACAGACATGAGCTTTGCATTTTAATATAACATTGCTTGCATATGACTATTTGTTTGAACAGCATAGAAGTTCACACGACGAATATCTAGTGAACAAAAGCACTTCCAATCCAGGGGCACGGCATGATCATTGTCCATCATCTGGGGCAGTTAAGTCAAGATTCAGAGAATCTCTCAAATGCCAAAAACAGCCAGGGGAAGATCTCCATCTGAGTCACTTGGGGCACTGGGCATGAATTCCAGCGACGAATCTGGCATGATCAAACATCTTCTGGTAGTATGGCAACACTACTGACAGTGACAACTCCCTGCATCCTGAGAGCATGGACATAGTCTAAAAAATATTACGCATAATCAAAGACCCGCTAGGTTGACACACCTAGGCAAAAATAAGGGCTTCCCGGCGAACCAAAAGGGTTCGGGCAAAAATAAGGGATGAAATAGAAAAATCTATACACCCAGCAAGTCAAAAACCTGAAAAGGCGGCTTGGGCAAAAATGGGTATCCCGATGGACTAAAAACCCGAGAGGGCGGTCCAGGCAAAAGTTAGGGATCAAAAGTGTACGACTATGTCCCGTCATCTCGTCACTTGCCTACCAGAAGAAGATTTGTCGATCGACAATTATCAAGCACCTCCACAAGGTATCTTCTTCTCCCACATCAGAAATAGGGGCAATAATGAGTTGTCCAAGCAGTCTAGTTGCTCTGTCAACCAAGGTACCAAGGTAGGTTCGGCTGAAGAACGTAACCCAGATACCTTCACTCCCCGCAGAGTAAGACAAGATTCAACAATTCTCCCCGAGCAGAGTTGGTCTCCCATCAGCCCTGGAAAGGCACAGTATCTCCAGCAAGTCAGTGGTACTCTCCCCAAGCAGGGTTAGTTTACTGTCAGCTTTAAGAAAGTTGCGTATCCCCAGCAAATCTCAATATTCCCCAGCGGAGTATACAGATATTCCTAAGCAAGCATCCCCGACCGTCTTAATATAAGATTATTCCCCAACGAAATACCAGACACCCCAGTGGAGCTATTCCCCAGTACAGTTCAAAAGTCTCCCCAGGAGAGTTGAATCAATCTCCCCAGTAGATTCTGGGAGCTCATCCCCAGTAGATTTTGGAAGCTTATCCCTGCAGAGTACGAACGCATCTCCCTGGCTCTATTCAGAAGGTTCCCCACCAGGGCTTATAACTGGGTTATCCTCAGCTAATTACCACAGAAAGGTCTTCCTCGGCGAAGTTCTCCCTATCCCCCAGCGGAGTTCATCAAATCTTCCAACATAACTTATCAACGGTATCCCCAGAGGAGTTATCATTAAAATCTCAGCGAAGCATCTCTTCCCCACAGAGTAATTCCCCGCAGAGTAATATCTTCAAGTTTATTCCCCAACGGAGTTATCTTCTCCTACAAGTTTATTCTTGCAACCATCTTTTTTCATCATCCCCAGCGGAAACGAAGAACTCAACACTATTCTCCAGCAGCTCCGAGATTTATTTTCCCCAGCTAAAAACATCACATCTTCATACATCATGACATGCATACGCATCATACAACACAAATCTCATTTATTCTTGAGAACATCTTGACATCATGCAGTTCATGCATCATGACATTCCATACAGCTAACGTTTTGCCTTTTCAGGAAAAGGTCAATCAAAAGATGATTACCATCTACCTTTGCAGTTCCAGATCAATACCTGTAACAAGCCAGGAAAATGTTGTGGATGACTGATCATGGGTTAATATCCGAAACCAAACAGGACAATTATCTACTTGATCATCCTCAGGCAACCATACACCGGTTCCTTTTCTTTCAGAAGAAGTCTTACACGGGCTCATCAACAGGCAACCCTACACCGGTTCCTTCTCAACCTCAAATGTAGTTTTACACGAACTCATCATCAGGCAACCCTACACCGGTTCCTTCTAAATTTTCAGACGAAGTCTTACACGGACTTATCATCAAAGTAACCCTACACCGGTTCCTTTTCTTTCAGAAGAAGTCTTACACGGACTTATCTCAATATAAGCTTACCCCGGTTCATCAAGAAGTTTTACACGAACTTACCCTGCAGTAACCTTACCCCGGTTCCTCCAGAAGTCTTACACGGACTTATCTCAAGATGACCTTACCCCGGTTCATCCAGAAGTTTTACACGAACTTATCCTGCAGTAACCTTACCCCGGTTCCTCCAGAAGTCTTACACGGACTTATCCCGAAGTAACCTTACCCCGGTTCCTCCAGAAGTTTTACACGAACTTATCCCGAAGAAACCCTACACAGGTTCTCTCTCTCCAGACGTAGTTTTACACGGGCTCGTCGTCAAAGAAACCCTACACAGGTTCTATCTTCCCAAAGACGCAGTTTTACACGGACTCGTCATCAGAAACCCTACCCAGGTTTTACTCCTTCCAGGATACAGTTTTACACGGGCTCATCATCAAAGTAACCCCACACAGGTTCCCTTCTCAAACTCCAGACGTAGTTTTACACGAGCTCGTCATCAGTAAACACTACACAGGTTTCCTTCTCAACCTCAAATGTAGTTTTACACGAACTCATCATCAGGCAACCCTACACCGGTTCTTTCTCAATTTTCAAACGAAGTCTTACACGGACTTATCATCAAAGTAACCCTACACCGGTTCCTTTTCTTTCAGAAGAAGTCTTACACGGACTTATCTCAAGATGACCTTACCCCAGTTCATCCAGAAGTTTTACACGAACTTATCCTGCAGTAACCTTACCCCGGTTCCTCCAGAAGTCTTACACGGACTTATCTCAAGATGACCTTACCCCGGTTCATCCAGAAGTTTTACACGAACTTATCCTGCAGTAACCTTACCCCGGTTTTTCTAGAAGTCTTACACGGGCTTATCTCAAGATGATCTTACCCCGGTTCATCCAGAAGTTTTACACGAACTTATCCTACAGTAACCTTACCCCGGTTTCTCCAGAAGTCTTACACGAACTTATCCTGCGGTAACCTTACCCCGGTTCCTCCAGAAGTCTTACACGAACTTATCCCGAAGTAACCTTACCCCGGTTCCTCCAGAAGTCTTACACGGACTTATCCCGAAGTAACCTTACCCCGGTTCCTCCAGAAGTTTTACACGAACTTATCCCGAAGAAACCCTACACAGGTTCTCTCTTCCCAAAGATGCAGTTTTACACGGACTGGTCATCAGAAACCCTACCCAGGTTTTACTTCTTCCAGGATGCAGTTTTACACGGACTCATCATCAAAGTAACCCCACACAGGTTCCCTTCTCAAACTCCAGACGTAGTTTTACACGGACTCGTCATCAGTAAACCCTACACAGGTTTCCTTCTCAGCTCTAGATGCGGTTTTACACGGACTCGTCATCAAAGTAACCCTACACAGGTTCCTTCTCCACTTCAGATGCGGTCTTATACGGACTCATTATCAATAAACCCTACACAGGTTTCCTTCCTCCAAAGATGCAGTTTTACACGAGCTCATCATCAGTCAACCCTACACAGGCTCCTTCTCTATTTCAGATGCAATCTTATACAGACTCATTATCAGTAAACCCTACACAGGTTTCCTTCCTTCAAAGATGCAGTTTTACACGAGCTCATCATCAGTCAACCCTACACAGGTGTCCTTCTTTCCAAGATGCGGTTTTACACGGACTCGTCATCAAAGTAACCCTACACAGGTTCCCTCTTTCAACTTACAAAAATTACAATTCAACAGACAACCTCCAGATGGCATCTATAAGCCCATCCACCTACCAACAGTCCCCAAATGGCATCTATAAGCCCATTCCCGACAAGGTTCTGTCACATCTCCAGATGGCATCTATAAGCCCATCCTCCCATACCATCTTTCCAAATGGCATCTATAAGCTCATTCTCGACAAGGTTCTGTCACATCTCCAGATGGCATCTATAAGCCCATCCTCCTATCGACCATCTCTCCAAATGGCATCTGTAAGCCCATTCCCCGACATCACACTGATGATATTCTACTATGTGAGTGCAAATTTCTGGGCACTCTAGTGTTCAATCATCTTCCACCTTCGGATCACGAAAGGCACGCAAGCCAATCTACATCCTCAGGTCTAAGAAGATTGAACAGGGGCAACTGTTGTACCCCAAAATTTTCCCTCCCATATTCTTCAAAGTTTTGACAAGCATCATCTAAATTTGCTCAAGTCTACTCAAGGGTTGCACAGTTCAAACACCCTCCTAAGCTAGTCAAATTAGGGTTTTGGTTCTTGAAAGGAAGTTGAGGTTTTCAAGGGCTCAATCAAGTCACATATGCCTATACACATTGTCAAGCATCTACATGCCAAGTTTCAAGGCTCACAATGTCAAGTTGCACAGTCAAAAGCCTCATTTGCTTCACAATCAACTGTAGGGGTAAAATGGTCATTTGGCAGTCAAAAGTCAAAAATTTAGGTCAACATCTTATTTTGAAGCCACAATCATCATTTGATCATGTCTTGATCATGATTCCTCAAGAATGGCTCAAAAATCATCAAGATGCAAAAGTTTCCATTTTTGGACAGTTGAAAAGTCAACTGTAACTTGACCAAGGCATAACTTTTTCATGGTTCATCAGAAAAATCCCATCCAATGCTCATTTTGAAGGGGATGACATTTCCTACAACTCATCTTCACATTCCAAGACCAAGAAATACTCTCACAAAAAGTTACCAATTTCAACATTATAGGTCATTTTCAAAAGTCAACAAAAAGGCATTTTAAGTCAAAGACCATAACTTGAGATTGCTAAATCAAAATGTCATGGGACCAAAGGCATTGGTTAGATGACTTCAAGACCTTTCCAAAATGTCCAAGAACATGTTCATATGATCAAAATTGAGCAAGATATGCATTGGAGAAGTTGGGAAATTTTTGTGAAATGGCAAAAGTCAACTATCCTTGAAACTTCAATTTTTGACAAAAGGGCCCACTATTTTCCACTTGATTCAGCCTTGTCATGCCACCCACGTGTCCCATGATCAATTTCAAGACCAAATAATTATTTTTCTATTTTTATTTAATTTTTATGGATTTAATTCATTTTAATCCATAATAATTCAAGTAAATCTAAAAAAATTAATTAAATGGTAACTTATGGTTTGAATAGCCTTCATGAAGCATTTGCAACCTACCAATTTCGTGCTAAGCTCATTTAGGCATGAAAATTCAAATTTTGAACAAGCTTTGAAAGGCCTTTAATGGTGGTTAAGACAAAATCCAAAGTTTATTTGCAATGGTTAAAGGCTCCTAAATGTGACTTATTCTCACTCATTACTATATATACAAGCCTTGCAAGCCTCATTCACAACCTAGAGTGTGCACAAACGGCCAGAGCAAAATCCAAAAAGTGTCAAAAAAAAAGTGTGAGATCAAAAGGAGTGTTGCAAGCATTTTCAGGCCAAAAGGAGAACGTGACTCTCTTCTTTGCCATACTCTGAAGCTAAAGCAACCCTTGCCACGTCCTAAGGTCCATCATACCGCGCTGTAAGTTTTCCCAGGTCCCCTCAAAATCCCATATTATTTTTTCTTACGTACTTGTGTGCAGGCTTCAAAGAAGGCTTATCATGCGCCTCACAAATCCAAAGCGTCAGGTGGCTACAGGCATGCATCCAAAGGCCAGGAAGTGATCCTCACCATGCACTCAGTCAACCAACAAACACTTGATCCAAGGAGTCAACGTGGCTGGATGAGTAATGGGCCTCAGATTCCAATTTTCACCTCCATATTGGGCCCAGACCCCCTCCCTTGGTTTATTCTTTTTCTTTTCCTTTTTATATTTTCTAATTTAGTTATTAACTTTTTTTTTAATTATTATTATTATCACCAAAATTAATTATTTAACCCTTTCACAATAAAAAATCAAAAAAAAGAACTAATATTATTATTATTAATTTCATTTTACTTTTGTAAATAAATACTAATAAATTGAATTAGTTTTAATTAGGCAACTTTAACCTTTTTTTTTCTTAATAACTAAAATAAATTTAGAATTAGGTTTTTATTAACTTTTAATTTTATTTCCTTTTATTTTATTTCATTAAAAAACATAAAAATACAAAAACATTTTTCTTTTAATAAATTAATTAATTAGTTATTAATTTTAATTTCATTTAATCACAAAAAAGGACAAAAAAATTCATTTCTTTTCTTAAAAGGGTCAACACCCTCGAAACGTTCCCGATTAAATTTCTATTCGCGCGCATTTATTTATTTTAATTATTTATGTATCTGTACAGAGTATGTAATAGTTAAATAGGTTTACCGCTTTATTTAAATTCTCGCACCTTATTTTACAAAACAGATTTTTGTTTTTGGCGATGTATGGACCCGCGCCTTGTAATAGTTAGATTTACATTTTCGCAATTTATTTTCCGCACTCCTAACTGTTAATATGCCTGCAAGAATGTATGTAAATAAAACCAATCCGTAGCTCACAAATAACATGTACAAAGACAATTAACTGAAAAATAACACACTAAGCACATGCCACTCCTAGGGTACGCCTCACTGGTTGCCTCGAAAGTGGTCATCAAGTATAGGGTGTCTTAGAGGTCGCCCTTCTGTCCAAAAGATCCAGTTGCCTCGAAACGGTTGCCCCGGATAAAAAAGGATCTAGGACATTAGGGTTACTTCTAAGGTGTCCTACTATTGCTTCGGTGACCACACTGTCCCGATAATCGAATTGACCTGAACACCTCCAACGACGGTGCTACCTACCTCTCAATGGTGGGATATCACTATCTAAAGGACTCTTACACAGCCTAATTCCTTAGAGTAGGTAGATTCTCATGGGTACTTGCTCTTTTCAAAACAAACAAAACAAGTTTTCGCACCCCACACTTTCAAAAAAGTTTTCAAACAAAACACTTCATACACTCTTGAGGACTGATACAAGAGTTACTTAGAAGTTTTTCAAACGAAACTTTTTTCAAAACCCACACACACTTGAAAAGCAAACAAATTTTGAAAACATAAGAGCAAGTACCTAAGAGCCTGTGGATAACCACGGATAGAAAGGGTGCTAACACCTTCCCTTTCTATAAATCTACCTCCCGAACCGAGAAACATTCTCAAAGAAGGAATTTTGTTGTGCTTTTGTCCTTTCCATATTAGAGAACATAAAAGACGGTGACAACTCTTGCTTACCACGACATTCGCGAAACCAGCTAAAAAACAGTCAGTTCTATTTCCACCGATCACAACGATGTACCATGATGTCTGTATCAAGTCCTGGCAAGTCTTCATATGACTAGGCAAAGATCTCAACATAATCATGCAATAGCTGAATCAGAAGCTCCTTGACACTTGGCTCTAGATTGGCACCCACCTTGATTTCCTTTTTATATTCCTCGGTATCCAAGTTGATTGTATCCAACGGTTCCTCATGAGGCTGAATAGCTCTTTCCTCTTGTTGTAGTAGTATGGCCAATTCCCCTGGTACTTCACAATCTTCCTCACCTTCGTCTTCAGCTTGGTAGATTAGATCTTCAGAGTCACTAAAGGCCATAGCAGTATCGTTACCCATGAGATCTGGAATGGAGGGGTACCTGCATTTGTGAGTGTGGGTGTGTGTAAGGGTATATCCATCTTTAAACAATAAAATGTCAAAGAAAAGGCAATGAGCACAAAAAGTTTGTATGTGAAAAATGTCCATGATTCATTGAATGTCATATGAAGATGAAATAAAAACCCTTACAAAAGGACCATTGTGCCTCGGGTAAGACACAAGGTTGAAAATGTACGAATTGTTTGTGAATATTACAAGTCCAACAGAAATGTAAAAGATAAATTACTGAGATATGAAAGTTATTGGAACAAAGTCTCTGGCTTCCCAATTGTGAAGTCCTCCGTTGACAGTAGGAAATATCCAATCCTCCAAGCTGCCATTCTCTTCACTGTCTTCCACTGTGTTGACCTCTTGGTT
Organism: Vicia faba; assembly: GCA_948472305.1. Taxonomy (NCBI): domain Eukaryota; kingdom Viridiplantae; phylum Streptophyta; class Magnoliopsida; order Fabales; family Fabaceae; genus Vicia; species Vicia faba. Next base: position 1,368,665,892 of record OX451736.1, on the reverse strand, counting down.
GCTAATCTTCAAAGGTGGCCCTCCAGCACGGGCACGGCGCACAGACTTCTGAGAACTTGAAGTAAACCCTAAGCCAAACCTGTCATATTTATACGAAATGTCTGGAAGCTGCCCCCAGATGGTGCATCCACCCTCCTTTATTACTGCCTTTGCATCCTTTAGAGATGACATCCAAAGCAGAGGTCTTGTGATCTTGGGAATCGAGGATACCGTCTTGGCTACTGCTACCTCTTGAGAGACTTCTTCGAAATATTGAAAAGGAGTTTCAATGAACTCTCCATCCAATTCCACATACCAGAAAGAATTTAGGTGGCTAATCATGTGCTCTTCCTCTTTGTGGACAGTGATAATCTTTCCATGGACCGGGTATTTCAGCATCAGGTGTAGTGTAGAGGTGACAGCACCAGCATTATAGATTAAAGGCCGTCCTAGCAGACATGAGTAAGAGGGGTGGATGTCCATTACATAGAAAGTTGAGTTGAAAGTCTGAGTTACCACCTTTATGGGGATGTCCACCTCCCCGTGGACCATCCTATTTGAAACATCAAATGCTCTTACGACTATGTTACTGGGTTTCAATGTCAGTCCTTCGCAATCCAATCTATTGAGAGCTTTCTTCAGTAAAACGTTCAAAGACGAGCCAGTGTCTACCAATACATGGGCTAGAGTTGTTCCTCTACACTCCATAGAGACATGTAATGCCTCGTTGTGTTTTCTCCATTTTGGTGTTAGATCTGCATCAGAGAAGCCTAAGCCATTATCAGCTGTCAAACTGGCCACACAATCTTGGAATTGGTTAGCGGATGTCTCTTGTGGCACATGGGCTGTCTTTAGAAACTTCACCAGAGCTTTCGCATGTGCCTCAGAACACAGCAACAAATCCAGCATGGAGATCTTGGAGGGAGTTTCCCTAACTGTTCAACCACGTCATAATCACTCTTCTTTATTATTCTCAAGATCTCCTCCATTTCCTTCTTGGAGGTTTCGGGGATGATCAGTGGTTGAGCCTTTGTCCTGACAGGCTCTTCTTGAATACCTTTTCCCCGAACATCAGCGGCAGAAGTATTGGTAGGGATAACAGCAGGGGTTGTGTCGTCTTTATTGATAAGATTACTTGCGGATATGATTATTGGTATGGAGGTAACCTTTGGAGCAGCCACGGGTCCAAAAACTTCCTTTGGAGGGGCAATTTCTAGAGAGAAGATTCTACCACTGCGGGTAATCTTGATAGTTCTGACAATATTGCTAATGTCAGAGTTTTCTTCTTCGGTTCTCACTTCTTCAGCAGTCAGTTCATCTTGTTTGACACCATGGTAGTAGACTTCTCCACCGTAATTCCATGGTATTGTTTTATCTGACTCATACGGGACCGGCCCGGGCATTATGATCTTAAGAGGAGTAGTTTTTGGAACTGATGTAATCCTAACGGGTCTTTTAGGGACCCTGGAAGGATTGGCGGAGATGGTTATGATTGAAGCGTCTTCAACAGGAATAAGTAAAATGGGAGCATTTTCAAATAGAATTTCTTGATTGTCTATCAGGCGTTGAATGCCTACTTTCAACAGAGGGCAAACAGTTGGGGAGGATAATCAATGATGGCAGTCTTCCTTACAACTTGGGAATACACCAGCTTTTAACAAGTTCATCTTGATGATTGGGAGTGGAGTCAAAAGTTCATCCACTTTGGCAATAAATAAATCTTCCTCGACAGCATTGGTGTTGTGACCATGCCTAGGCATCGGAGCGGAAATGACATTTGGTTTCTCAGGTGCGTCAAACTCAAATTCTTTTGCATCTATAAGGTCTTGAATTTTGTTTTTCAGGGCCCAACAGTTGTTAGTGTTGTGACCCGGACTTTCGGAATGGTATGCGCATCTGGCATTTGGGTGATAATGAGGGGACTCAGTGTTGGGATTCTTTGGGGCCTCCTTTAAAGTTGCCAGATTCAATTTCAGAAGGTGTGGTAAAACCTGGGCTAGAGTCATATTAATCCTGGTGAATTATCGGACTGGCCTTTCCACCCTCGGCTGATTACTTCTTGGTTGATCAGATGTAGGCTTTGGGATCATAACAGCCCCCACCATTGGTCGGCGTTCAGCTCTTCCTTGATTCCTTTGTGAATAAACAGAAGAAACCTCCTTCTTCCCAGTGAAAGACTTTCTCATAGCCGTAGAGGCAGACACATCCTTCTGAATCTTTCCACTTTTTATACCAGCTTCCACCCTTTCTCCGGTTAATATTAGCTCAGTAAACCCAGCAGATGAGCTCCCAATCAAATGGTTGAAGAAAGGGCCCGATAGGGGGCCCAAGAACATATCCACCAAATCCCTTTCAGACAGAGGGGGTTGCACTCTTCCAGCTATATCTCTCCATTTTTGCGCGTAATCTTTGAAACCCTTATTTGAAGCCATAGCCATACTCTGAAGTTGAGTACAGGTAGGCGCCAAATCTGCGTTATACTGGTATTGCTTATAGAAAGCTGCGGCAAGATCTTCCCAGTTGTAGATGTTGTCCCTTTCCAATTGGTAAAACCAATCAAGTTGTGTTCCAGATAAGTTGTCTTGAAAAAAATGGACCCAAAAGTCTTTGTCGGCGGAGTGCGGCTGAATCTTCCTCACGTATGATCGGAGGTGCATTTTAGGACATGACACTCCATCATATTTTGCAAACAATAGTACTTTGAACTTTGGTGGGATCACAATTCCTGACACTATCCCCAATTCCTCAAAGTCTAGACCTGGTACTTTCTGTATTTCCATAGCATTTAGACGCTCTTCAAGATGTCGGTATTTATCATCCGCTGGAGGATACTGTTCCTCAGAGTAATCTTCCTCTTCCTCCTCTTCTTCAGACTCTGACGGAACTGCTGTTTCTTTTCCTTTTCTTTCTCCTTCACCAGATGTTGTTGGAAAATCCAAGGTTCTTCTAGCCTGTCCTTGAAACCTTCTCCCCATGATTACCACGCCAGTTGGTTTCTTTTCTTTCTTCTTCTTCTCTTTTGCTGATAGAGTCTTCAGCTCCTCTTGTCCTTTGGCCAGAGTTGTGAGTAACTGTTGAAACTTCATGTTTTGAGCTTAAATATCTTTGACTGTCTGTTCGAGATCCATCTTACTGAAATAAACAGTAGAGAGATGAGGAAACTTGTTGCAAAGACCTGTTTATGTTATGATGAATGATATGTGCATATGTAATGTTTTCAAGGATTTTAAAATATTCAAATTCGTTTTAAACAAAAGAGAAACACACGTTATATTAATAAGATAGAGTTTGAGTACATCAATGCCGCTTGGGCAAAATAATACAATACTCTAAGATAAAAAAGTAGTGCGCTTCCTCTTTGGCGCAATGTAGGAATTTAGAGTCTGCTCCTCATGAAGTAGCCTAGTGAGTTCCAAAACCTTCTTCTCGCTTGCATAGAATTGGGCTTCAAAAGTATCACATTCTCCTTTGAGCTGTATCCAATCCCTTTGTAGGTCTTCAAAAGATGCGGGCATGTCAGGATGTAGGATAGTGTATGGAACTTCTCCCTCCTTAACAGGCTTAATGATCACCGGGAGAATGGAAAGATAAGGCATAATAAGACTTTGAGTGCGGGTTCGTACCCACTTGAGGTAAGGCTCAAGAGGGATGGAATTCTTGTGTCCCAAAGTCTTGATATCCACCTTGTTTAACATCCTCCATGCTCGGATGAATCTCTGGCGAAGACCTTGATCATCGCTGTCATAGTCGAATACCAAGCCTTGAATCAGCATATCATGTGGGTCATCCCTTCAGGCATAACCAAACTGTCTTAGAGCCAAAAATGGGTTGTAGGTGATGCCTCCCTTAATGCCAAGTAGAGGGACATTAGGTAATTCCCCACAACGGTCAAAAATGATAACATTCTCCTTGGATCGGGAGCACCAATGAATATCTGAATGTTTAAGCGTCATTAACCTTTGTGGCCACCTCAAACCTTGCTCATTCTTTAAGAATGATTGGGGAAGATGAGAAATAAACCATCTTGCCAGGAGAGGAGTGCAACACATAAGAACACCTCTTTTCCTCATTGTAGGAGTGTGAAAAGAGTGTAAGATATCTCCAAGCAACGTAGGCACCGGATTGCGTGACATGAAGATTTTGACAGCACTCACATCTATGAGTTGGTCAGGATTGGGGAAAAAGACCATCTAATAGATAAGAAGAGCCACAATTTCCTCAAATGCTTGCAAGTCCAAGGAATTCCAACAGCTTTGGGCCTTCTCAAACAAGAACTTTGCTAAGAAGCCTTTGACACCACTTCTAGTTTCCCAATGGGTTATGACATCAGATGAGTGCAAGTGCAGGGATTGAGTAATCTCTTCTGGCTTTGGGTCTCTTTATGTACCGTTGAAAGGTAGTTGATTGAGAATGGGAATCCTCAAGAGTTGGGAGAATTCTTCCAAAGTTGGCACAAGCTGAAAGTCGGGAAATGTGAAACAATGATGCAAAGGATCAAAGAACTGGAAGAGAACCTTCATCATGTCCTCCTCTGTGTTGAAGGTGACCAAGTTGAGTAGACGACCATGCCTCTCGGTGAATGGAAAGTTCTCAGGGATCCTTGAAGCTAGCTCCTTGAGTTGTGGAGGAATTCTTACAAGGTTGACTTAGATAGTTTTCCTGCGAAGTGAATCCATATCCTACAAAACAAGAACAAAGATGAATTTCCAAAATCCTTGAAATGGTTAGTGGATGCATATGATGTTCATGATGTCCATGATGTTATGTACAAGTATGCATATACAAGCAAAGCAATCAAGTTCTTAGTTTAGGATTGCATGGGGTTTTATAGGTAAATACCCTCTTAAAGTTTAGTTGGCTCAACCTGTCCTAGTAATAGTAACCGGGTTCTAAGGAGCTCAATATCACTGGATTGTTTCCTTGTTCATTGTTTCATTTTAAGCCTCTTTAATGGCGACCGAAATATCCCAAGAAACAAAACCTCAATGAGTGTAGTATCGAGTATCTACCAACTTCAGACTGCACCAAAGCTGGTCATCTCACTACATCCTAAAAGGCCAAGTTGGTCAAGTAAAGGGTTCTAGAAGTTCATTAGTGCTTCATGACATCACTCAGCGGCCCCATATTCTCTTTGATTGACTCAAAGACTACCGGTACCCATAAATATGTTACACTAACATAGCTATTGCTTAGACCATGTCGGTATATCCCGCACAGTTTCCATAACGTATTGCTATTTACCTACAATGTTTCCTAAATCCAGGTGGAGGATTCAAACCCAAACAAAGAACCAAAATGTAAAGCAAACAAATCAAACAATGTAAGAAAATAAATGTGATCTAGCCCTAAGGTAACCCCACTTTTATAACAATCCCCAGCAGAGTCGCCAGTTCTGTGATACGGTGGGAGAACTGACTTAAAGGTTTTGCGTTTTATCGCAAATGTTGCGGTTAGCAAGAGTCGCCACCGACTTTTCTTTTATCCAAAAGGAAAGGTGAAAAAGCACAGGAAAGACCTTTGAGATGTTTTCTTGAGTTCGGGGGGTAGATTATGAAAAGGGAAGGTATTAGCACCCTTTTCATCCATGATTTTCCATGGGCTCTTAGTTACTTGCTAGATCACTTGATTTTGTTTGTTTGAAATTGTGTTTGGTGTGGTTTTGAAAGTATTTTATAAAAGAGGCCATTCGTTTAGGCAATATTTGTAATGATTCTTGTTCGTAAGAATGTATACAAAGATGTTTGTCTTTTTGAAAATGTTTTCAATGTTTGTAAAATTTTTGGAAATGTGTGTGTTTGTTTTGAAAATAGCAAGGATGTTTGTTTGAAATTAGAGCAAGTAACTAGAAGTAATCTACCTACTCAAATGTCTTTCTTATGCATTTTCTATTCCTTTAACATTGTTGTCTTACCATTGATTTGGTAAGCAACCCTATATTTGAATGTTAACGGGACAGGCGTGGGTCATCGTATAACCATGATTAGCAATGTTTGCACAGTATCTTAGCATTTTGAGGGACCAAGATCATTTTGTAAGGCAACCTTGAATAGCGTCATCGAGGGACTATGATCTTATATTTGTTTGTTTTGCCTAGATACTTCGCATGCGTAATATGAATATTTTTGTTTTAGGCAACCAAGTGGAGAAACCCTAAGGATGCTTGTGTGCAAGTGTATCATTTTCATGCTTTGATTTTGTCTTGTATTTAGGATTTTCTATTTTGCTTTGTTTTGATCTTGTCATACAAACCCTAATTACTAATCATGGCATATAAAATGATAAATTGCATAATGTAAATATTTCTAAGCTATTACAACAATTTATGGGAGGGGGGAATACAAATTTGAATGGGGATTTGCAAAATATAAATTATTACAACCAAATCGAATTTGCACTAATTTGAATAAATAATACAATATTTAAAGATGCAATATAATGTACATGTAAGAAAAGATTTTTTTGTTTTTTGTCTTGTTTTTATGTAAAAGAAAATTTTAATCTAAACCTAAAAATGTAGGAAAAAGAAAGTAATTTTTAGAAGGGAATCCTAACCCTAATTTTGATTTTAAAAGAAAATGAAATTCATATGTATTATTCTTTCATGTATTTTTTATATAAAAAATAATAAATAATATTGTGTAAAAAATGTCAAGTTTTTATATATGCAAAAGATAAACATTTATAAGTATGAAATGAGAAATAAATAAGTAAATTGAAACTAAATATATTTTGATTTTATTTTACAAGTTATTAAGAAAATATGATATATATTAAAAATAAAATATATTTTTATATGAAAAAATAAACTAAATTAATTATTATGAAATTTAAATCTTTTTAGAAAATTTTTATGTATTAAGGAAATATTTAATGTATTAAAATGAAAACAAAATAAATAAAATATAAAAAATATAAAAAAAGTTGGCAGGGGGTGATGTGAAGCAGACTGGAGATAGTATGTTAGCAAAAAAACGGGGACCAAAAGACCAAGCCCAACCTGAAAAAATGGCAAAAAATGGAAAAGAAAAATGTGAAAAACACAAAAGTAGCGCGCCCAGGTTTGAACCCAGGACATGGGTCTCACCAGCGCACTACTTTACCACTGGGGTGGCTGTACATTCGTTGTCTTAAGGAAAAAAAAACAATATAACACAAAACGCGTCCTTGCCCTGTATTTCATCTTCTTCCTCAAGCTTGGCCAAATACCCTGTAACTTTCTCATACTTCCATGAAAAAGAAAACTCATAACATGAAAGTTGTAGTACCTGAACTCAAGATTCCAACCATATAAGTTATGTGAACTATCAATCAAAGGACAAAGAGAATTTTAACATCCCTAAATTTTAACCTAATATTTTAAGAAATTTCAAGTTCCAAATTATCTCTACTCAAGTAAAATCAATGCAAGATAAAGATATGTATAATTTCGTTATGATGAGGACTACATTTTTTATTCACAAATCGTGGCCTATGGTTTCCTGCACAAGGAGATAGAGTTTGAGATTTTACCTCCTTCAGTTGGAATCATGGATGGAACTGGAGTGACTTTAATGGAGGCCTGATGCTTGCTTGAGCTTCCATGAGCTTCCCTGAATGTATTCCAACCTTTGCCTTGCTCTGAAAGTATCTGAAACTCCTTGGCCAAGTCAAACTACAAGCTCTGAACTCAACAATGGCAGAAGGTGGAAAAGTGATTACAGAACAGTGATGAAGGTTTGGATGGGTTTGATATCAAGTATGTAAGGTGTTTGAATGATTAAAACTCAAAACGCACGAGCCAAATGGAAGATGTGTGTGCTTGTGCAAAGACTGCAGGTTTGAACAGATTTTTGGTGTTTTTCAGCTTTGGAGAGTTTCAGGTATTTTATAATCGTGTTATGTGTTGCATAATGTTTGTATTTAGTATGGAAATGATTTTAGGTCAGCTCTCCAACAGATCTACAAGTTCTAGCCTTTTGGCCACCTTTCTTGCTTTTGAAGCAAAGTGAAGAGACAAGTCTTCACATGCTTGTACTGGCTTGCATAGGGTTGGTATGTGCTTTGTACAATTTACTTGAGACCTGTGAGACTTATATGTGCCAAGGGGACAGGTCCAAAGCTCAAAATTGTAAAGTTTACAAAAGTTGCCCTTTTTCAAAATGGCAATGGTCACTTTTTGCCATAAATAGAATTACAAGTTGGATAAAGGTTCTAAGGAATGGATAAAAGCTTTGTCAACTGAGTAAGCATTTAATTAAGGAGTATGGAACAAGTTTGGGACCTGTAAAGCATGGATTAGGCAACATAGGTACTGATTGCAACTTTGTTCTTCATGAAATGGCTTGGACAAAAAGTGAGAAAATGCCAATTTCATCTCTTTGATTCTACCTACTCAAAAATGATCTTGAGGAGTTCTTGGAAATTTTGTAAATCTTGCAATGTGCTCTATAACTCATCTTTGAAATGCATTTTGAGATACCTCTTGGAAATAGGTGAAAAATTGCCATGAAGTTGGGTCCAAAACCTGCCTAAATTAGGGCAAAATTTCACTAAGTTACTTAGTTCATGACCATGTATTCATAAATTTATATCTTGAGATCCAAGCATCTTTAGGGAAAGGTTTGTGAAACAAAGTTGTAGATTTCATGGAGATCTACAACTTTCATGTTGGGAACTTTCTTTGAATCATTATGCATCATGGTTAAAAATGGTCTAAAGTTGAGAAAAAATAAGAAATTTTCTATACTTAGAAAATTTCTAAGTTAAGAAAATTTTCAAATTTAAACCCTAATCTTCAAATTTTGATTTCTTGATGAACAAGTTTCACATTTTGACATGTTTTGATGAATTATGACCCTTGACACTTGATTTTGACCAAAAAGTCAAAGTTTAACTTTTCAGTGTACAGTTGACATTTGATCAGTAGACTGCAAATTTCATCTGTCAATCCAATGAAATTGAAATGTTTTGAGCCATGTGATTAAGTCAAGATGATGCAATTTAATCCTTGAAATCATGCTTTAACTCAATTGATCATTTTCTAGGTTAAAAATCAGAAATTGCCCTTCCTCAGTCAAAACCCTAATTTTGACCATTTTGCCCCTTTTGATGATTTGATCAAATTTCTTGAGGAATTGTAATCCAAACATGATCAAATGATACATATGAGTCTAAAATTTTTTTGGATAAAAAATTATGAAGTTTGACTGTAAATTGGTCATGGTTGACGTTTTCCCCAATACAACTGATTTTCAACTCAATTGTCCAATTGACTGATAAAAAATATGGTTCAAGGTTTGAAACTTGTCATGAGCAATCTTAGGGATCCATAATGATGTTTGAACGTCACATGAAGCATCGATAGTCTAGAAATCCTTGTGCAATATCAAACCCTAATTTTGGGGTCATCAGTACATGATGAGATGTCTTGAGCTGACCAAACCCTAATCCAGTCTTGAGTCAAAGAAATCTTATGAGAAAAATATTGATAAATGAGAGGGAAAATTTTGGGGTACAACACAGGTCATATGAGAGAACAATGTTACAAAAGAATGACTTACCTGAACTATACGGCGATATACAGCAAGAAACGGTCGGAGAAGAGTTGGTTAAAGAAGAAATGGTCGAAATGGTCGGAGAAGAAACAGTCGAAGAAGAAGGGTTCTGAAATGAATGAGTAGGGTTCTGAAAGTTTTATATTTTAATTTTATAATTATACCTAAGACAATGCTTTTTAAAAGCGCTTTCTATCATACAAGATCTAGCAGCGCTTTCACGAAAAAGCACTTTCTTAAGTGGGGAAATTTTATATTTTAATATTATAATTTGACATAAGCCAGTGCTTTTAAAAAGAGTTTTCTATCATACAAGATCTAGCAGCACTTTCACGAGAAAGAGCTTTCTTAAGTGGGGGCGAATTTAAGGCCTTTAGCAGCGCTTTTTAAAAGCGCTTTCTAAAGGCTGTCTGTAGTAGCGCTTTTTTTTAGCGAATTTTTTAAAAGACCTACAACAACATTTTCTCAATAAAGCGCTTTCTAAGGTAGGGCATTTAGCAACGCTTTTAAAAAGAGCTTTCTAAAGGCTGTCTGTAGCAACACTTTTTTTTAGCGAATTTTTTAAAAGACCTACATCAGCATTTTCTCATTAAAGCGTTGTCTTTTTGGTGATGCCAAAATTCAATTTTGGCGTAGTGTGTTTAGCCCCGAAGAGAACACATATTTATTTGTGCAAAGAAAAGGTGGATTCCCATAAATGGTTACTCAGGATTCATAGCTCACACTTGTCTCAGAGCTTCTACCAGAGAAGATTGGTACTTTAATAGTGGTTGTTCTAGATACATGACTGGTGTCAAAAAAATTTAAAAGATGTTAAACCATACTCCACTAGCTATGTCACTTTTGGAGATGGAGCAAAAGCAGAAGCAATGGATGTTGGAGAGATGGATTATGCAGGATAAGTTACGCTTAATGATGTGTTATTTGTTAAGGGGCTAACCACAAATATAATAAGTATTAGTCAACTATGTCACCAAGGTATCAAAGTTAACTTTACTAAGTCCGAATGTCTGATAACAAATGAGAAGAATGAAGTTATCATGAAGGGAACTAGGTCAAAAGATAACTTCTATCTATGGAGTCCTCAAGAAATAAAATGTTCGTCCATATGCTTAGTGTCACAAGAAGATGAAGAAAAGTTATGACATCAAAAGATTGGCATTTGCACTTGAAAGGAATGAAGAAAATCCTGTTAAAGGAATCTGTTAGAAGTGTTCCCAAGCTGAAGATTGATGAAGGAAGAATTTTCTGTGAATGTCAAATTGGGATGATGTAACATAAGAAGCTCCAATATCTAACCACATCAAAAGTTCTGGAGCTACTGCATATGGACTTGATGGGACCTATGCAGGTTGAAAGTCTAGGGGGAAAATATATGCTTATGTTGTTGTGGATGACTTCTTAAGGTTCACTTGGATAAATTTTATTAAAGAAAAGTCTAAAGTATTTGAAGAGTTTAAAGAATTGTGTGAAATAATTCAAAGAGAGAAGGATTGTAGAATTAGAAGTGACCATGGGAAGGAATTTGAAAATACTAAGTTTGAGGAATTTTACACTACTGAAGGGATTAGTTATGAGTTCTTATCACCTATCACTCCTCAACAGAATGGTGTGGTGGAGCACAAGAATTGAACTATTGAAGAATGTGCCAGGGTCATGCTTCATGCAAAGAAACTTCCATATGATTTTTGGGCTGAAGCCATAAACACTGCCTGCTATATTCATAACAGAGTAACCATCAGGTCTGGTACATTTGTTACAATTTATGAACTGTGAAAAGGAAGAAAGCCAATTGTGAAGTATATCTATGTTTTTGGAAGTAAGTGTTACATTTTGGCAGATCGTGAGCAAATGAGGAAGATGAATCCTAAAAGTGATGAGGGAATTTTTTGAGGTACTCTATAAATAGTAGATCGTATAAAGTGTTTAACTTTAGAACCAAGGTGATTATGGAATCCATAAATATCGTGATTGATGACTCAACCAAAGAAGAGGATATCACAGATGATGTTGGAACATCTTTTATATGATGCTACTGAAGAGGTTGCAGACTCAACTACTCATACTGATCCTGAAGAACCTGAGACAGTTGACAAATGACCCTCTATTAGGATTCAGGAAGATTATTATATGGAGCTTATAATAGGAAATTTGAATGAAGGAGTAATAATCAGATCAAGAGAGGCGGTGTCAAATGCTTGCTAACCATATCAAGATATACAATGTCAAATGCTTTCTTTGTTTGAAAATTTGAACCAAAGAATGTCAAAGAGTCGTCAGGTTATGAGTTCTAGATTAATGCCATGCGTGATAGATTTGGTCAATTCAAGAGAAACAAGGCCAAACTTGTTACTCAAGGGTACAGTAATCGAATTAAATGAGTTGACTTTGATGAAACATTTGCTCCTGTAGTGCGTTTGGAATCTATCAGACTACTACTAGGAGTGCATTTCCCTTAAAGTTTAAGTTGTTCCAAATGGATATTAAGAGTGCATTCTTAAATGGATATTTAAATGAATAAGTTTAAGTTGAACAATCAAAAGGATTTGTTGATCCTTCATTTCCAAATCATGTGTTCAAACTGAAGAAAGCTTTGTATGGATTAAAGAAGACCCTAAGAGCTTGTTATGAAAGGTTGATTGCATTCCTCGTTAACCATGGATATAGAAAGGGTGGAATTGACAAAACTCTATTTGTCAAAGAGAAAGATGAAAAACTTATGATAGCACAAATCTATGTGGATGATATAGTATTTGGAGGCATGCCTGATGAGATGGTCCAACATTTTGTTAAACAGATGCAATATGAGTTTGAGATGAGCTTGGTAGGGAAATTAAAATTCTTTCTTGGATTACAAGTTAAGAAAATGGAAGACTTAATTTTTTTTGTTAAAGCAAGTATGAAAATAATATTGCGAAGAAGTTTGGAATGGAGAATGCCCGTTATAAGATAACCTCCTCCCACACACTTGAAACTCTCCAAAGATGAAAAGCGAGAAAGGGTTGATCAAAGTTTGTATCAAAGCATGATTGATAGTCTTCTATATCTTACAATAAGCATACTAGATAAAGCATTTGCGATTAGAGTTTGTGATAGATATCAAGCATAACCCAAGGTAAGCCACACCAATCAAGTCAAAAGAATTCAGAAGTATGTGAATGGTACATGTGAGTATGGAATGATGTATTCTCATGGATCAAGTTTAGTGCTTGTGATGTTGATTGGGCTGGTAGTGCTGATGATAGAAAAGTACCTCTGGTGGATGTTTCTTCTTGGGAAATAACTTGATTTCCTGGTTTAGCAAGAAAAAAAATATGCATCTCTATCTACAAATGAAGTCGAATACATTGCTGTAGGTAGTCGTTGTTCTCAACTAGTATGGATGAAATAAATGTTGTCTGAATATAATGTCACACAAGATGTCATGACTTTATTCTGCGACAACTTGAGTTATATTAATATCTCCAAAAATCCTATTCAGCATAGTAGGACTAAGCACATTGATATCAAGCATCACTTTATTAGAGAACTTGTTGAAGACAAAGTCATAACTCTTGAGTATGTTAGCACTGGAAATTAGATTGCTTATATTTTTACTAAAGCCTTGGATGATGTACAGTTTTAAAAATTTAGAGGGAAGTTTGGCATCTGTATTTATGGAGACTTATATCAACTACTGTTATTGTTGTGGGTCAATAAAATCCTTCAAACATACCACCTACACCCTGGTAGATTATTGGCCATTGATAGTGTTCATAAAGCTTCTCAGAAGATGACCTTGCTAAAAAGAGGAGTGATGTTGAAGCATGATTATTGGTTCTGGGATTTTATTTGGTTTTGCTTTGTGATGTCCATTTTAGTTTATGACTTTGTAAGGGTTTACTGTGGTTACTTTTTCTTAGTTACATTTGTCATATTATGGCTAAAAAGGGGGAGTAATGTGTGTGTGATCTAACCACTAACTGTGTTGGCTTCCTTGAGGGGGAGAAATTATATTCTCTGCATTGCTTCCAATGAGGTGGAGATATGTCATGTCAGACGAGATGTCCTGACATCCATATGACTGATTGAGAATTTATTTTTATCAATGTTGTTGTACTTACAATTTCCACTAACCTTTATGTTTCTGCTGTTGTGACTTTGTGTGTGTATTTGATTTATTTTCAAACTTTTTTTTTGGAAACTGAACTATGGTTGGTTAATTTGTTTTAGCCAAAATTTATGAAAGAGGGAGATTGTTAATTCTCAAATTTTATGATTGGAAGTAATTTTTGTAAAACTAATTTTCTAACAACTTGTTTAATAGGATGTTCTAAACTTGCATTAAGAACATGTCAGGCACGATGTCCTATCCAACTCATCTGACATCTTGCAAGTTACAACTATTTCACTTGGATTTTTTATGATTTATCAGATCCTGAATATTATGGGAATGTTATGATATTATAGGTGTCGTCCAAGATTGAAAAATTAGTGATTGTTGTTGTTTTTGAATATAAATTGTTTTCTCTAAATGTTGAGACATTTAGGAAACAAATCATTAAAGTTTTATTTTCATGCAGAAGTTTCTGCTGATTTTCTACAACAAATCAGCTGCATTTTGAAGGTCCATTCAAGGTTATAAAAAGAAGGCTTCAACCCTAGTAAAGGTGTGGAACTTACGTTGTATTGTGCTAGGGTTTTATGCATGTTTATTGTGAGCCTCTCTGACATCATCTTGGTAAAATAGTAGGAGTGTTCTTTGTGTTATAAGTTCTGTCAATAATTATAAAGCTTTTAAACAGTGAATGATTGTGTGTCTTCAAAAATTATTCTGAGGGATTTGTGAGTTTTTTAGAGTTGTTAAGTCAATATCTGTGATTGAAAGGGATTTGAGAAGGGTCTCATACCTAGGTGAGTCTTAGGTAGAAGTTAAGCATAGGTAGTGATTAAGTGAGTAGGTTGTAAATTAGTGAGAGTTTTTTTGTGGGTCTAGAAATTAATATTGTCTAGTTGACTTTGTCCTCGGCCTGGTAGTCCCCAGACGTATGTGTTGTTATACACCGAACTGGGTTAACAATTCAGTGTGTTCTTTATTTTCTGCACCATTAACCGTGTTTAAAATTGTTCATTGTAGTGTTGTTCTGACATCAATGTCTCGATATCTCTAAGGACATCTGAGATCTGATTGCCAGAATTTTAGAAACGGAAGAAAAAAAGAGTGAAAAAACTTGGTTGAGACTTTTCATCAAACACCTTGTTTGCAAGATGGAAAACTCTCTAATTTGAAAGCAATTGGTAGTAAGAATAGAACATTAATCAACAATAATACCAACACAATAACAATTCCGCAAATTCGAGAATCGCATATCCAACACCATAATCGAAACTTTATCCGACTGGTCAAACTATGCGTGGCGAATTCTCCATACACCGAGTCTCCGTCAAGTGGTGTAGTTCCTATGACAAGTGAGTCCATTGCCGTTATCAAAACCCTTAAATGCACCGAATCTGTGGAAAAAGCAGAGATTCGGGGCTTGTATAATATTGATTGTGATATATTATATTAGATTGAGAAAAGGAAGAGACCTGAATTTCAATATTACCCGAATTAGAGGTATATTTGCATGGTGTGTCATCGTTGTAGGATATCTCCGACAATGTAACCAACTCCGACCTCGAATCAATTGCCATTATCAAAATCCTTAAACATCACAGTCCCTCACATCTATGGTGAGTGCAAAGAGATAAATTGTAGGGAGAAAGAGTAGAAAACTATGTTTTTCCTTTCGTATTTCTCTTCTCCGTGTTTGTGTTTCATAAGCCCTATTTCAAAAAATTGTGTTCTTCATATTGTGTGTTTGTTAATGATGCAGGCAAATACAATAGGTTACATTTATTTAGAATATTAATTTAATAAACTTATACTCTATAATGAGGCAATTAAGATATAATAAAATAGATTGTAGTTTATAAATGTGTTTAGGTTAATATTTTGAGTTATAAAATTAAATAATTTTTTTAGTTTATTTAAATTTACATCTGTTTTGAATTTAATGGAAGTAATTGAGACCGATTTATAATAATTTTTTTATTTTATACCCGTTTTTAAAGAATATGGTATAAGTTATCATGTGCTAATACTTAAAATGACACTTTATTTACAAAATTACCACGACATTTTTTATTTACATCCGTTTTTAATATATCAAGTATAAATTTTAAAATTATATTTTTTTTACACTAGTGTATTACCGATCAACTTCCAAAATATGGTGAGATATTTGAGAGCCCCGATTTTTTAAAGATTTAAACCGTGGATCTGGTTGCCCTAACCTAAATCTGACCCTATAATTCCTTGCAAAATACTTAAACAAAGTCTATACTTCCATCGTGGCTATGACCATAGCTTTTTGTTAATTAAGAGCCAATTAAAAATGTTAGTATATTGCATGCTTGCCTCCAAAAATAGTTACATTTAGAGCATTGCATGTCGTCTCTTTTGCAGAATTTTTCATGCACCAACCAAAATTATCACACATATTTCTTAATCCTATACTATACATCAAATTATTTAGTTGTATATGTTACTAATTGACATATTGAGATAAAAGCACCTAGTGTATGGAAACACATTTAGATATTCACATTCAAAG
Source organism: Vicia faba (assembly GCA_948472305.1). NCBI lineage: Eukaryota > Viridiplantae > Streptophyta > Magnoliopsida > Fabales > Fabaceae > Vicia > Vicia faba. The sequence continues at coordinate 1,368,649,745 of OX451736.1, read as the reverse complement.
TATCAAAATGAAAAGAAAAGAAAAAACACCTTAATATACGTTAGGATATGACACCTTAATATGAATCTAATATACGTTAGGATATGACACCTTAATATGAATCTAATATACGTTAGGGTATGGCACCTCTATACAATGTGTTATCGAATGAGTGCAAAATTGTTAGGAGTTGAATCCCTGCTGTCAAAGGTGCAACCAAAAAGATAAGAGCAGTTAAATACGATATAATTTCGAAAGAAAACGATAAGCATAATACCCTAAAAATACTTGTAAACAGAGTCTAAACACAGTCTAAACAAGCATTATTTGTGACAACAATCACAATAAAGACATTATTGATCTTCAAAATTATAGTACAAACAAAATATAATAACATCAAATTTATCTGACTACTATGTTAGTGCGTGATACCTTTTTAATGAGGAGAGAAAGAGAAAATAATAAAGGAAATAATGATTTATATTATTCAATTATATAAATAATGATACACACTATGACTATTTTATATACAACTCTAATTAGGCTTGGGCTAACACAACTTGGATTATATTAAATATTAAATCTAATCAAATATAATCAAATCTAATTTAATATTTCAACACACCTCTAAAATCCAAGTTGTCGGACATCCTCAAAAATAGTCAATCTGAACTATTCCTAATTTCTTTCTCAAATTCAGGAATCTGTCGATCTTCAATCCTTTGGTGAAAATGTCGGTCAACTGTGCTTCACTTGAGAAATGCCTAACTTCAAGTTCACCTTGATTTACTTTTTCCTTCAAGAAGTGAAACTTTGCTTCAATATGTTTACTTCTTCCATGCAGAACTGGATTCTTCGCCAGATTTATGGCTTAGTTGTTGTCGATTTGCAATACTAGAGGTTTCTTCACTTCGACAGTAATTTCTTCAAGTACAGATTTGATCCAAATTGCTTGACAAGCAACATATGATCCTACTATATATTCAGCTTCACACAATGACAATGCCACCACAGGTTGTTTCTTCGAACACCATGAGATTGGGGCACCAAATACTTGAAAGAAATATCCCATTGTGCTTCTTCGATCTTCCTTATCTCCACACCAATCAACATCTGAAAAACAATTAACTATTGCTTCTTTGCCTTCATAATCTCGTCGAAATAGTATTCCATAATTGATTGAACCCTTCAAATATCGAAGGATTCTTCTTGCAGCATTCATATGTGAAAATCTTGGTTCACCCATATATCTGCTTACTAATCTGACTGCGAAACCTATATCAGGTCGACTATTGCACACATACCTTAGAGATCCCACAATTTGCTTGAACAATGTTGCATCGACTTTGTCTTCCTCTCCATTCTTCTCCAACTTCACATTTGGCTTGACAGGTGAGGATGCAGGATTCGAATCATCCATTCTGAATCTCTTGAGTATCTCTTTGACATACTTTCTTTGATGTAGCACCATACCTTGCTTCGATATTTGAAATTCCATGCCTAAAAAATAAGGCAATTTTCCTAGATCCGACATTTCAAATTCCTTCGTCATCAGCTCTTTGAAATTCAACAATTCTCCACACTATTTCCAGTTACTAGCAAGTCATCAACATACAAGAAGGTGATTATTATATCTTGTGCTATAACCAGAACATAGACGCCATACTTTGATTTGCATTTAACAAATTCTAATTCGACTAAGTATGAGTCGATCTTCTTGTTCCATGCCCTAGGTGCATGCTTGAGGCCATAGAGCGCTTTGAGCAATCTATATACTTTACTTGCTTCCTTCTGAATCACAAACCGATGAGGTTGTGTGACATAAACTTCTTTGTCTAAAGGACCATTCAGAAATGCTAATTTCACATCTAGATGGAATGTTGACCAGCCTTGGTTGCATGCCAATGCTACTACTAGTCGAACAATCTCTAATCTTGCTACTGGAGCAAATACTTCAGAGTAGTCAAGTCCTGCTCTTTGAAGAAAACCTCGAGCTACTAATCTTGCTTTATGTCTTGCTATTGACTCATCTGCATTGTGTTTCAACTTGAACACCCACTTTACTTTGATAGCTTTTGTATGTGCTGGCAATTCGACTAACTCCCATGTGTTGTTTATTTTGATTGCCTGTAACTCTTCAACCATAGATAACTTCCACTTGTTAATCTTTAAAGCTTCGCTATAGTTGATTGGTTCAACACCTGCAAGTAAAGCAAAATGAACTAATTCTCCATCTGGCGTGATTTCATCATCACCCACCACTTTATAATCATGAAGTCTTGTTGGAAGAACTCTATTTCTTTGAGGTCTTTGGCTTGTTTCAGCCACAACCTCTTCGACTTCGACTGTGATAGGAGTGTCAGCAACCGCTTCTTCTTCGACTTTGACTGGATTCTCAACAATTCCTTCGACCTCTAGTTTATTATTTTCTTCGTCGAAATCAAAGTTCATTAATGATTTGTTAATTGAATTGCTAGAATTCCAATCCTAGTCAGAATTTTCATTAATCACAATATCTCGACTCAACACAATCTTCTTATTAACTGGATTGAATAGTCTGTTTGCACCAGTTTTATGATATCCTACCAGAATAATAGGTTCACTCTTGTCATCAATCTTCCTTCTTCTTGCATCAGGAACATGCTTGTAACACATAGAGCCAAACACCTTCAAGTGACTTACTGATGGTCATTTTCCACTCCACACTTCTCCAGGAACCTTGTTCTTCAATATCTTAGTAGGACACCTATTCAAAATATAAATTGCAGTCAAAACAACTTCTCTCCATAAAGATTTTGGTAAATTCTTTTGCTTCAGCATGCATCTTTCCATATCTAATATGGTTCTATTTCTTCTTTCAGCAATTCCATTATGTTGATATATGCAATGAGCAGTTACCTCATGATTAACACCATGTTCTGCACAAAAATCTTCAAACATCTTGGATGTGTATTCGCCACCTCCATCTGTTCGCAGAACTTTGATCTTCTTCTCACTCTGGTTTTGGACATGTGTCTTGAATCTCTAAAAGATTTAGAATACTTCGTCCTTTTGTTTGATCACATAGATCCACAGCTTTCGACTAAACTCATCGACAAATGAAACAAAATATTTGTTTCCACCAATTGTATGTTCTTCAAATGGACAACATGCATCTGAATGCACCACTTTGAGAATGCAGGATGATCTCATTGACATAGTCGAAACGAAAGAATTTCTGGATTGCTTTCCCACTAAACAACATTCACAAAGTTTTTCAGGCATCTCAAGACTTGGAATACCAGTAACCATATCTTGAGTAATCAGTTGATTAAGTGATCGAAAATTCAAATGTCCAAACCTCAAATCCCACAACCAACTATCCTTGTGGTCGACAACCATTTTCAAACATTGAACTTCTGTCGAACTGATCATAGTCTTAAATGTCCTGTTCTTCGACAATGGAGATTTTAAAACCAAATTATTCCTAGTGTCTAACAATTTCAAAACTCCATCTTTCATGACAATTGAGAAACCTTTTTCAACTAGTTATCCAACACTTAACAAGTTGCATTTCATTCCAGGTACATAAAGCACATCTTTGATCATAGCTTTCCCTCCATTACTCATTTGAAAGACTATGTTTCCAGTACCTTCTGCTTGCAACGAACTATTATCAACAAGTTTTAGATTACTCTTCTTCGACTCGTTAAAATCTTCCAACCACTTCTTTCGACCAGTCATGTGGTTCGAGCAACCTGAGTCGAGAAACCAGATGTTGGATTCAACATGGTTATCTACAGCTGCAACCATAACAATCATACCACCTTCAGAATCATCTGAATCTTGGCGTACAAGGTTCGCTCCTTCGTCCTTGCCTTTTGATCCCTTGTCTTTTCTGTACCAACAATTCTTGGCCAAGTGTCCCCACTTTTCACAGTTATAACACTACATACCTTTCTTATCTTCTTTGTCCTTTCGATAGTTTCCTCCTCCTCTTTTCGAGGATTCAGAAGATCTATCTTCGACCTTATTCTTATGGAAATTCTACCAAGACTTATTGCCACGAGTCTTGTCGAACTTGCCTTTGAATTTGTTGGAACCACCATCTTTTTTCCATGATTGAGCTTGCAGTGCCTGTATCGAGTCCGAAAATCCTTTCCTTTTGATAATCCTCGTCTCATGCGCCTCCAATGAACCAACCAAATCTTCCACTTTAGTGGTTTCAAGATTGTTGGATTCTTGAATAGCTACGATAATATGATTAAAGTGAGAGGTCAATGTTCTCATTACCTTCTCAACTATCATCTTATCAGTAATGGTTTCACCACAACCCTTCATGAGATGGACGAGTTTCTGAACCTTCGACACATATTCTGCAACTTTTTCATCTTCTCCCATCGACAACAACTCATATTGTCGATGCAAAGTTTGTAATTTGACAACCTTGACTTTCTCACCTCCTTCGAAATACTTTACTAGAATATCCCATACCTTATTCGCTGTTTCAGCATGAGAGATTCTGTCGAAGTTAGTAGCATCGACAACCGTTTGAATGCAATAAGCAGCTTTACAATCTTCCTTCTTGACTTTGTTATGGGTTTTTTTCTGTTCGTCGGTTGCATTTGCATTCAACGCAGGAACGCCGTCAGTAACCACTTCTAGAGTTTCATGGAAGCCAAATAAGGATTGCATCTGTTTTTTCCATCGGATTCAATTTTTACCATCAAGCATTGGAAGAGAATTTGGAATGCCCTTATCACTAGCCATCTTTGCAACGGTTGATTTACTTGCCCTAGAAAAACTATCTCTGACGTAAAATTCTTGAAAACATCATCAAGAACAATAACCGGAAGCTCTGGATACCAATTTGTTAGTGCGTGAAGCACTTTTAGTGAGGAGAGAAAGAGAGAATAATAAAAGAAATAAGGATTTGTATTATTCAATTGTATAAATAATGATACACACTATGACTATTTATATACAACCCTAATTGGATATGGGCTAACAATTTGTTAGTGCGTGAAGCACTTTTAGTGAGGAGGGAAAGAGAGAATAATAAAGGAAATAAGGATTTGTATTATTCAATTGTACAAATAATGATACACACTATGACTATTTATATACAACTCTAATTGAACTTGTGCTAACACAACTTAGACTATATTAAATATTAAATCTGATCAAATCTAATCTAATTTAATTTAATATTTCAACATACCAAACATGCATTTTATTACGTATCTTATAGTAATTAATTTGTGGCCATACTAAGGTTTGAATGCATATATATATATATATATATATATATATATATATATATATATATATATATATATATATATATATATATATATATATATATATATATATATATATATATATATATATATATATATATATATATATATATATATATATATATATAATTTTTACATTTTAAAAAGCATGATAACTAGGGCTTAAAATGAATCAAGTCGAGTCAAATTCGTTTATGTTTGACTCGATTCGACTTGTTAAAAATTGGTTCAACTAAAATTTCTATTCGAATTCAACATAAACTTACTTACAATATCTAAAAAGATAATATAATTATTATCAAAGATGCGACGAATCAAATCATTCTTAGTTTAAATAATATTAATTTTCTCAATTATAAGCCTTAAAAAAAGAGAAATAATTTGTTATACTACCCCATGCTTATTAAAAAAGAAGTTGGTTTTTTAGATAATTAAATAAATAATGTAAATGGTTTATATGTACTCCAAATACATTAATTATACAATGTATCTAAAAATCATTTTTTTTTCTTATTAAAAAGACCAAAGAGATTACTTTTTATTAATATAATTTTTATATCAATAAATATGTTTGATAAATAAAAAAACTTTATAGAGAAAATGAAATTACATATATTTCTTTGTTATAAATTCTTTGTTATGATAATAAAGGTGTGATGAACAAAGGAAAAAGTCCTAAAGTAAGATTTATTCAACCAAAGAAGAAACGGGAACATAAGATTTCAAATCAGATGATCCAACACCAACAAAGACATCAACATAACTACTCTGGAAGAAATAATTAAAGACAGAGATGTTACTATTAAAAAAGGTTTGGTAACATAAACCTAATTGTTATAGTTTCTATGGTTATCCTAAACCTGTTGTCACTACACCAAAAAAGATCTAAGAAAGCACTTTTTTTGCTCTTTAGCAGCGCTTAAAAGTGTTGTCTATGGTGGCGCTGCCGTATGTCTAGACAACGTTTTTTTTTTAACGAAAAAGCACTGCCATATGTATTCTTTAGCAGCTCTTTTCCCTGGAAAAGCATTTTCAAAGTAGGCCTCTAGCAGCGCTTTTTCTTGAAAAAACGCTTTCTATTGACCCCCTTTAGACAGCGCTTCTAAAAGCGCTGTCTAAGATATTTTTTAAGGCATCTTTAGGCAGCGCTTTTATAAGAAAAGTGCTTTCTAAGGTAGGCGTTTAGCAGCGTTTTTTCCTAAAAAGGGCTTTCGTTGCTTCACGTAAATTTAAGCATTTTTTATGTTAAAACGCTGCATATTCTTTCTTTTTTAGAAGACATATTTTTGGGAATAATATCTCATAAACCTGTACTTCAAGCCTTACATTTCAAAGATCCTTTATTTCAACAAAGAAGTCGTTACATACAAAAAAAAGACATTATATACCATTATAATACCATTATATACCAAAATATAAACACCATTATAATTCAATTCACATGTTTGCTACTAAGTAGGAGGATGATGCACTATAATAAGGACAAATTTATGACTATTTTGAGGTGATAGTACTCAAGTACAACAAAACTTTCTATTCGAATCCGCTTATATATGATATGTGCCAAATTTGCTTCAGCCTAAAATCACCAAAATCCGACGAGCGGACGGTCTTGGTCCTGCAAATAAGGTATGAGCAGAACAACATGGTCAACTAAACTAACTTGGGTCCAACATAATTAAAAAATTTTATAACACTTTTCAACTTCCAATACCTTATATGATCCTTTTCTGAATAAAGTATTCACACAATTCCTTCTTGATTTCTTCCAATTGATTTTTCGTGTAATGAGCACACTTGCATTCATCAAAGTACTACATAACAAAATATAATATGCATCATTTAGTTAAAAGTAATAAATTATATGACATATTCGATAAATATTAAAATAAGTCATAAGTTATAAATCCATACCGTGATTGGAATCTCTATTTGATTCAAAAGAAAGATTTCTTTCATAAACCTCAAAACAAAGTATTTGCAATCTATATTGTTACGCTGTTGAGCACACTACATAGAAAAACAAATAAGAATACATAGTTGTCTTGTTTTATCAAGTAGCATCACTATTATAAGCAAAATTGTGAAAAATAATGTACCTCCACTTTGATCCATGTAATGTTATTTGATCTAGACCGTGATACTCGAGCTTCTCTTTGTGAGTGGAATACTTGTATTGATCTAACAATGAAGAAAAAATTTAAAATAAAATAATAAATATAAAAATCCACTAAGAAAATATACTCGTCTTTTTTCAATTCTAAACATTTATTAAAATTAAAGTTTATTTGTAATATATTTGTATAAAATTATTGTTAATAATTGTTTTTTTTTTAAATAAATTACGTGATTTGGTTATTGAAAAATGTTTTTAAAAGGGAGATTGTCCAATTATGATTGAAATTTTAGAATAATGAGTCAAATATAATTGTTGGTGGAATGTTCATTTTTACCAATATAAGATCTAAATCACATATTTATCTAAATTTAATATAACTATAATTGAATATTATCATAATAATCAAGTGTTCTCACATGATTCGATATATATATATATATATATATATATATATATATATATATATATATATATATATATATATATATATATATATATATATATATATATATATATATATATATATATATATATATATATATATATATATATATATATATATATATATATATATATATATATATATATATATATATACTACGCCAAATAAGCTATTTAATAGCGCTTTTTTTTTGTTTTTGATAGCGCTTAAAAGTGCTATTAACCGCGCCACTATTGTAAATATTTCTTATTTAATAGCACTTTAAAAGCGCTATTAAAGTACCAATTTATAATAGCGTTTTAATTAAAGTGCTATCAAAGTCAGTATTTTGCATGTTTTTTGTTTCTTTTTTTATAGCACTCTAAACAAAAAGCGCTAATATATAACATATGTTTGATAGCGCTTTCAAATAAAGTGCTAATAAATGGTACATATTTGGTACAATATTTTTAATAAGTACAGTACAATATTTTTTCTTACACAATCATTTTTTTTTGTGTAAATATAAAATAACTATATTCAATTCAACACAAATAACGCTTTAAGTTACTCATTGCATATATATTATGATCCATCAAATACCAAATAACATTTTAAATTACCAAATCCTATTGTTTCCAAATATCATAACATATAGAATATTAAGAGGGCGTTTGCATAGCCAAATTTGTAGATGCCCATCTATGAGTACTTCAATCCAAATCCAAAAACATACAATCAAATTCTCTAAACAAAACACCAAAAAAATAAGAAAGGATAACAAAACAATCTCATGTAGTAACCACCTTCATGATCCAAAAGCGTTGAACTCATAGATACAATCACTAATTAGGCAAAATAATTGCTTCTTGTTTTCCTGTATCATAGAAGGAATATTGATTATGTATTGTACAATAAAAACTAATTCAACATATAAAGAATAATCAAACATTTAATATGAGTCTAACAAGAAGCGCATAAAATAAGGAATGATTATTATAAACTAATAACAATAAATCGATATAACTAATGCAATAATTGAACTAATTAAGTCTAACAAGAACATGACTTGTAAATATATAGACCATAATTTCCATTATTAGATGCATATAAACACTAAACAGAATATAATTCAAATTCTCAAAATATACATAAACACTTAATTGTGTGTAACTTTCTTTTCATGATCCAGAACTAGATATCAAACACCTTACAATTGTTACTACGAATATCTAAAAATTTCAAGTAGAAACGGAAAACTATAAATCAATCATACAATAAGATATAAGTCATTTTTCCGTATTTTCCTATTTCAAAATTTAAATTCGAGACCAAGAAAGAACACTCAGTACCTCTGTGCCATATCTTCTAAACCAATAAAATACTAAAATCATTTATACGACAACTCTAAATCCAACTCAAAAATTAAAATTAAACATCTAAGTCAAAACATTTGAACTCTAAATCCATGAGTAATATTTGTCTTGTTTATCAAGTATCAAGTCAAGGAAAAACTCACCGAAAACATCATCCACCACATAAGTAGCCCAATCCTCCTTAACCTCAGTTAACTTATCATGAGAGTAGGTACGACATTTGTGGTCAAAAAAGTACTTCAAATATGAAAACATCAACAATTAATCGTGTTAGAACTAAATTATATTAATTTAATTTACAAAAGAATAATAATAATAATAATTAAAATCACGTACATTTGTGGGGATCATAAATTCATTTTCCATGATGACCTCTTTCATAAATCGCATTACAAAGTATCCACAATCAACGCCATTAATTTGACGAGGACACTACAAAAAAAAATTTATATCGATTAATTTTACTCCACATAATTGTTTTAAAATAACATTAATTTAGACACATACCTTTATTTTTTGCCATGAGATTTTCTTTGACTTTGACACTTTAGGCACTTTAGAACTACTATTAGCACGATAAATTTGCAAAGCGCTAACAAAATGAAATTAACTTCAAATGAGTAATTATATAAATAATAATACGTACATAAATTTTAAATTAAAAGTGTCTATACTCACTTCTCAAACTTTGTTTTAAAATTTTGATGTTTTGTTGGCTCACCATTCAACGGATCCATGTAATATATCACCTCAGCATTGAGATTGATGACAAGCAACACCCAATGTTTCCTGCACCCAACATTTAAATATTGCATTAAAGATTCACATTCATTAGAGTTTTTTCTCGTTAATTTAATAACTTTTTGAATATAAATCTCACCCTAGATTACAAGGTGCAAGAATCATCTTATCGTTGAACTCCTCATCTTTCAAAAGTATTTTTGCTATACCATTTCCTAGATTATCCTCCCGTGATACATGTGGAGATATGAAAGAGAACTTATTTATTGATCCATTTGGACTAATAAACTTGTCATACAAATACCTAGAAATGAACAACAATTGATATTAATATATTTGTCACCAATGTGAATATTAGTCAACAATACAAATAACATTAATATTAATAATATATTTGTCAAATAAGAGAATATTTGTAATAATAGAGGTACCTGGAAAATACAGTGATAATAGATGCACTTAACCAATTGTGATCAAGAATCTCCTTTATACTCTCTACACGTAGTTGCTCTAAAAACTCCTCACCAAATATACTTTCCTCCATTTTTATTTGAATTAATGATCCAACCCTCATCATCTTTTTCACATACATATCAAGGAAAGGTAAATTTGCAATACCAGCTGAACCGCCAACTCTAGGAGACTCTTCGATTTTGAATTTTTTGTTACTTTTGTTGGGTGATGAAACTGAATATTCAACATTGTGTTGAATATTGTTACCTTTGTTTTGGGATTGACCAGGAATCTAAAAAGTTGTATTAATTAATATTAGTGATCAAATAATAAAACAAGTAGCGATCAAGCAACTTGATTATAAGTAATTTACCTTTTCACATTCAGCAACAAATTCAAGAAGTTTCGTTGGCCATGGCACAATTGTTCCTATTGCTTGACCAACCATGGATACATCTCCATCTTCAACAGATATAGGCAATGGGGCATTTGGCACAATAGCAACTTCGATATTAACCTTGACATATCCAGGTGGTAACGTCATGCCATGTACCGTGTTACCTTTGGTGTTATATAGTTTTCCACGAGCAACCAAACAACGACTCGGGGAGGATAAATATATATTAACAGGAAAGAGACCCTAAACCAATAAGATATGAATAAAAAGATTAACATCATTATTGAAAGAACAAACATATCGAATTTGAGAGATAATAAAGAAACCAATTACCTCGGGAATGTTGCCAAATGATCCAGGGTTGCAAGAACCTTTATCACTAGGTAGTCGACTCTCAGCTACTTTTTCTGGTTGTTTCCTTTCTACCACTTGTTCAAGGTGTTGCCTCTGTGCCACTTTTTCAGGTTGTTGCAACCTCTCTGACACTTGTTTAGGTTGTTGCCTTTCTTCCACTTCTTCAGTTTGTTGCCTCTCTAGCTTCTCTCTATCCAACTTATCTCTCTCAATCTTTTCTCTCTCTAGCACCTCCAATCTACTTTTGAGTGAATTACAAAAGCCATACAATTTTTCAAAATCCATTTGTGTGGGCCGATTTTGGCATGGTAATATGTCCCTAGAACATACCCCAAAACCATAAGTCCTAACACGTCCAGAGTAGTTTGGGAGATTAAGAGCCTCAAATAATATGTTTGTGGGACCAAGGTCTTGTCTCTCTTCTTCAGATAGAGCTTCTGTTAACTTCTCCTGACATTGATAAGTATAAAAGAAATAACCAATAGTTAGATACAAGTTGCAATTAATGGCTATTCTATCAAAATAAGACACAAAGACTCAATTAATTAAGGAAAATCGAGTTTAATGACTTCAAACTAACTAACAAAATACAAATTCGGTAACAATGATGAGTATAGAAAAAGTGTCACATCTATAATGTGAGCATTTTGGAAATAACATCTATAGTGTCACATCTAAAATTCGACTTACACATTGATCCACAACTCTTTGAACATTCTCATTATCAATCACCCCGCTCTTATTGACGCGGGCAACCTTCCACACTTGACTACGGTTTATCTCACCAACTTCTGACTCTTCTACCTGTATATACATTTTTACAAATTAACATAGCAATTAAATTTTTTTATAATATTGTATAGTACATTTATACACATACTTACCATATCAGCTTCAAGACGAGCACACCCTAAACGTGACTTTCTATAGGGATGTTGAGGATTTAACGCTCTTTCTCGATTCTCATCACTAACTTTCTGCATTTATTATAAAAAATGCATCCCACAACACTATCACTAATACTATAATCATGCAAAACTTTAAGGATCCATATCCAAGTGATAAAAGTATTACCTGAAACTTTGCAGTCATATGTTGGGCTACAAATTTATCCCAATCATCTTGTTTTATACAAAAAGAATATTTGGCCGGACGATGTTTAACAAAACCACCCTTACTATCTTTTAGATATGACCTCGCCATTTTTGTTCTGAATGCCCTGTGCAACTTTCCAGCTTCTCTATATACAAAGGCACGATGTTCCTCGCCAATTATAAAAGCTTTCTGCAAATAATTCAGTTTATTAAAACATAGTTCAGTTTATTTAAACATCCCAATGGATAGAATAACGAAATTAAAATTTTACAACTAGCTTAAGTTAGTGTGTTACTTCAATTTCATCCCAAATGTTTTATTTATAAACCCCCACAGCCTCTTTATTTTTTTTCGCGCTCCAATTGTCCAAGCTTATTGGAACTAACCGACGAACTGTGACACCAATGAAACTAGCAAAAGTCTTGCTATTATGCTTGATTGGTTGACCTCTGGAATTCCATTGAACCTATAACAAAATTAAAGTGCAAATAAAGAATCAACAGTCTCATTAATAGTGTTTAACATTCAAATAGTTTCAAACAACTAACTCATAAAAGATAATCATGTATGTAACCATCACTCATACATAGTTCAGTAAAAGGAAAATTGCCAAGAGAGTAAACAGTATCATAAAACTCTAGCTATTTTACCTCAATTCTCTTTCCATTGCTTTTGGCTTTGTGAATTTTTTGCAATCGGGTCACACCACGTTTACCAACTGTTTTCTTACTAGACGAACCACTTTCATCATCAATAGAAGCCATATTTCACCTATAAAAATTTAAAAAGTTATATACCATACAAGAATAACATTAAGAAGCAATAACAATAAAAAAATGAAAAACAAATAAATAAACCATACAAGATTAAGTCGGCCTTTTCCTCTTCCTTGTAGTTGGATTCCTACTTTTCTGTTTTCTAGTTACATAAAATGATGGATTGATCCAAATCCCATCACTGTGATCGTTTCTCATATAAAGAATATCATCTATAATTGATTCAGACTCAAGGGATTGTGAAGTATTAAAGAAAGGGTCATCCTCAACATCTATATTTGGAGTGGTGTGATCATTTATTTTGTTACTTAGAAACACAATAGACCACTTTTCATCAGCATGATCAGTGACATAGAACACTTGGTGAGCTTGTGATGCTAAAATAAAAGGCTCGTCTTTATACCCTACTTTATTAAGATCGACCTTCATGAACCCAGGGTCAACTTGAAGGCCATTGTTATTGTCAACCCACTTGCAACCAAACACGGGCACTTGAAAGCATGAGTAATCCAATTCCCAAATACGTTCAATGACCCCAAAATATGACAATTTGGAAAATGCGGGATTTCTATTTTTGGAACTTGAGATATGCACAGATTCAGCTACGAGTGTGACACCGCTATTTTGCACAGTGCTTTGATGATCATGTTCTTCTGTATAAAATGTATACTTGTTAATTATATAACCAGAGTACGATAGAACATTTGAATTTGGACCATTTGCTAGCCATCTCAATCTTTCTGAAATTGAATCAGGATTTTTAGCAAATTCTGAAAAAATGTGTTCTTTTAGCCACGGTATAAAACTTCGATTGTGTTCTCTTGTTAACCAATTTTCACTCTTATTAGGGTTCAAACTTTGAAGTATTTCTTTGTGCTTTTCAACATATGGCTCAACCTCATCAGCATTGTGTAGAACATACAAGTGTGATTGCTCCAATTCGATGTCTGACATGGTTACTAGTTTACTTGCACCAATCCCTTCCCCTGTTGTTTTTCCAGAGTGTCGTGACATTGGAATCCCTATGGGCTCAATATTAGAGAGGTATTCAGTACAAAACTCAATGGCTTCTTCAACTAAATATCGTTCAACAATACAACCATCTGGTCGACTTCGATTCTTCACGTACCCTTTTATTATCTTCATGTAACGCTCAATCGGGTACATCCACCTCATATAAGCTGGTCCACAATATTGTGTTTCCATTATAAGATGGACTGTAAGATGAACCATTATGTCAAAAAATGAGGGTGGAAAATACATCTCAAGCTCACATAATGTGACAACAATTTCCTTTTGTAACGTCGGTAACTTCTCAGGGTCAATAACTTTGCTACAAATAGCTTTGAAGAAAAAACAAAGTTTAGTTATGGTCCATCGCACATTTTCAGGTAAAATGGAACGTATAGCCACTGGAAGAAAGTTCTCCATTAAAACATGACAATCGTGAGACTTTAAACCCTTCAATTTGAGATCTTTCATAGATACCAAACTCTTAATGTTTGATGAGTAGCCCTCTGGAACTTTAACATTGTGAAGAACCTTACACAAGATCTTTTTCTCTTTTCTTGACAGAGTATGAGCTGCTGGAGGTAGAAATGTACGCTTCCCATCCCTCTTAACCGGCTGTAACTCATTTCTTAATACCATACTTTGCAGGTCTAACCTTGCATTAATGCCATCCTTAGACTTTCCTGGAAGATTGAGTAATGTACCAACGACACTTTCAAACACATTTTTTTCTATATGCATCACATCAAGGAAATGTATAACATACAATGACTTCCAATACGGCAATTCAAAGAAAATTGACTTTTTTTTCCATCCTCCCTTTACAAGTTCACTTGAAAATGGCTTTCCAAAATTAGTGCTCAAAAGCTTTACCTTTTGGTATAATTGATCACCCGTCAAAGCCAAAGGAGCTCTATTTTCTTCTGATTCACCATTAAAAGCTTTTCTCCATTTTTGAAAATGATGGTTGGTATTTAAAAATCTACGGTGTCCAAGAAATACATTCTTCATACAATACTCCAATCGTATTGAATGTGTACCATCTTCACATATGGGGCATGCAAATTTTCCTTTGACACTGTAGCCTGATAGATTCCCATAGGCAGGAAAATCATTGATTGTTCCAAATAACATAGCCCTCAAGTTGAAGGATTCTTTTTTATACTCATCATATACCTCCACACCTGTCTCCCACATATGCTTTAAATCTTCAATTAATGGAGCCAAGTATACATCTATATCATTTCCTGGTTGCTTGGGCCCAGAAATTAACATACTCAACATCGTGTATTTGCGCTTCATACATAGCCATGGAGGTAGGTTATAAATCAACAAAATGACTGGCCAAGAAGTAAGTTTACTACTTTGAATACCATGAGGATTTATTCCGTCAGTAGAAAATGCAAGACGTAGGTTTCTTTCTTCCTTCCCAAAATTTGGGTAATCATGATCAATTTTTGCCCATTGAGGAGAATCTGCGGGATGTCGGAGCATTCCATCAACAACCCTTTCATTTGCATGCCATGTTAAGTTCTTTGCGTCTTCTGCATTATGATACATGCGCCTAAATCTTGGTATTATCGGAAAATCCATAGCATTTTGGCTGGAGCTGTTTCTTTCTTCTTATAGTGTGGGGCACTACATTTAGGACACATATTCAACGATGCATACTCCTTACGAAATAAAATGCAATCATTTGGACAAGCATGTATCTTCTCGTAACTCATGCCAATAGAATATAACAATTGTTTAGACTCATACGTTCGACTAGGGAGCACGTTGTTCTCAGGAAAAATATCCTTTAACAGAGTCAACAAGTCTGTGAAGCTCCTATCGGACCATCCATGGCGTGCTTTTAAGTTATACAACTTTAAGACCGTTGACAGTCTTGTGAATTTAGTACATCCATCATACAACGGAGTCTCTGCATCACTTACTATCCGCTCAAACATTTGAGGACAATCACGAAGATCTTCCTCAATTACATTGACAAATTCTTCAACTCGATCAAACGCATAATTCGTATCTTTTTCAAAATCATTTGATGAATCTCTCCCATTGCTCCTTTTTGTGGACTTGGTTTTTTTTCCCCGTGCATTATCCAGCATGTGTAGCTTTTATCAATTCCATTACATATTAAGTGATCTTCCAAAACATTTGCACTAACATCCGTATAACAACATTCTAAGCAAGGGCATATGATTTTACTAGTGTCTTCAGCATGAGCAATAGCAAACCTAACGAACTCACGAACTCCATCTTCATATTCTTTTGACGCTCGATTGGCAAACATCCATTTTCGATCCATATTTCCTAACAAGTAACATATATAACTAGTTAAAAATTGGTTCTAACAACCAAATTATGTTCCATCTTGGATCATTTCACATTTGAAACTCTACTTTTAAATTGATTATTTCACATATTATGAACTGTATTATAATGGTATCTAACATGCTTATCAATATGATCTATCAGAGTAAAAACTCGAACAGCTGGAATTTCATTATCAAGAGAGTGGTATAGATTGCCTAATACATATATCATAATACCCTCTAAAGTATACTGATCATAGTTATTAAGTAATATTAATTCATCGTTGGATAGTAAACCATTGTTTTTTATATATTCAATAGCAGAAGGTTTATTATCATCAATAAAGAGTTTTATTAAATTAGGATAATTTTTATATACATCACTTTTATCACTCAGGAATTATAGCATCATCAGGAAGTATTCAATTCAGATAATACTAATATTGGGTTTACTACTTTTTCTATTTAATATAATATTAAGGATCCACTAGTTTGTAAATCTCTATATTCTCAAACCCACTTATTTTTATTAAACCACATAAAAACAGGACCAAGTCATGATTACGTTCTAAGGTTCAAACAAAAGGGTCTTCATATTTTATACTCACATGCCAAATTTATTTCCAAGACATTATTATAATAATAATTAATTTGACTTGTTGTAATAAATACTACAATATCACCATTTTATGATAATGAAATAAATTTTTACAGAACAATATCTCAATACCCAAATCAGCAAGCATATTATATTTTGAAGTTGATACCTATTACCCCCCACAGTGACCAATCATAGGAAGAGAAATCATGAACTCAAACTGCCAGATATGTATACATCAAGAACAAAGAAAGCTACAAGACAAACCAAAACACTGTCTCATCTTCCAGCAGTGTCACAGATCAACTAGTTATAGAAAACTTTGGAACATGATAGTATTAAATCACATTCTGAGTTCCAATGTGTTTTATTTTTGTTCAAAAGGAAAGGGAAAAGGAAATATATAATTACTGTGTTCTGGTGAAAACAGTGACGAGAATGGAAAAATATTGAATATATAAATGCATAAGAAAACAAAAGAAAATAGGACAATGTGTCAATTAAAGTTAACAGAAAAAGAAAAACTGTCATGTGTTATACTTCTTATTATGTCAGCTATGTTCTTTAACTTTAGGAATAAATGTCAAAAGACAATGATAAAACAGAGAACAATAATAAAACCTCAACATTGTATGAAAAACATAGAACAATGATGAAACCAACCTGAATGTAGTTAATTATATCAAAGTTTGCAAGTCTTGATCCACCCTCTTGCTGTCTACAGAGCCACTGATCAAGTTTTTCCTGAAATCAAAAAAACATCCAACATTAACGAAATGCCAATTTTTGCTTGGATTGAAAAGAAGAATCGATTAATTGTGACTAAATCACACCAAAACAACAGAAGCCTTATCACTCAAACTAGAACAAACTTTTCAACTCATCTTCAACCAATGTACTGACTTTTTTGCTCTCCATAAAACTTCATTCCTCTCTTCTCTTCCTTCTTCCATGTCTACATTCTTTCTTCTGCACTCAACTCAGATGGCATAGCACTTATATCATTCAATTCCCACTAGATATCACTTCCGCCTCTCATAAACTCAACATGAGTTCCTTCTCATTCAAAACCATACTCATGGGCTGGTCTCAAATACAACTCTTTCCGCCGTGTAATCTCTCTCAACATTGATATTTACGGTTAACTAGGACTAGAAATTGAAAATTGCACACAACTTCAACACATAGACCTTAGTTAAAACTAATTCAATGGCCAAATACCTTACACTTCATGCCACTACTCACAACTGCTCACATCAATAACCAGCTCATCTCTCACCATTCAGGCACACATCAATAACACAAGCCTTATCACTCAAATTTTACGAACCCTCACAACTGCAACTTAACCTCACAAACCCTCATTACAGCTACTCAAAATCACCAATATCCGTCAACACAAAGACATCATAACACTCACAAACAACACAGAGAATCAACGGATAGCAGAAACTGAAAAAAGAAATATTACCGGATACAAATGAAAAGAGGGATGACGACGACGTAGGTGAGATGACAAAGGGTTGAGTTCGACGGAGAATGAGATTTGGTTGTTCTTTCTTTTCGGTGTTTCCTCCTTCTGTTTGAGTGTCGTTTGAGAAGTGAATCTGAATCTGAATCGATGGTGAATCTGATGGCTGAAGAATGGATCCGGGTGAAAACCGAAGCGAAGGGATGACGGTGGTAAATCAATGACTAACGGCGGTGAATCAATGAAAACCGAAGGAAGCAGAGGAAGATTTGACGGCGGTGAATCAGTTGGGAGAATCAATGGCTAAGAAGGAAGCAGAGGAAGATAATGTTTTTGGAGAATCAATGGTAGTGTTTTTGTTTTTGGCGGTGAGTGGATGCGGGAAACCCAATTTCTGAAAATGTGTTTTGTTTTTTTTTTTTATCAATTAATTAATTAATTCATTATTATATATAACATAGCGCTTTTTAATAAATGCTATTATATAGGTAGTCAAATAATAGCGTTTTATACAAAATGCTATCTTAAAGAAGTTTAATAATAGCGTTCTGGTACAAAGTGCTATCAAAATTACATAGTCTGTATTATATAATAGCGCCCGATTAAAAAGTGCTATTATAAATGTGTTTTTTCCATTTTAATAGCATTTTTTTTTAAAAGTGCTATTAAATTAGGTGATACAAAAAATCATTTTTGGCGTAGTGATATATATATATATATATATATATATATATATATATATATATATATATATTATATATATATATATATATATATATATATAAATATATATAATTGTTACATTTTAAAAAGTATGATAATTAGGGTTTAAAATGAATCGAGTAGAGTCAAATTCGTCTTTGTTCGACTCAATTCGACTTGTTAAAAATTGATTCAACTAAAATTTCCATTCGAATTCAACATAAACTTACTTACAATATCTAAAAAGATAATATAAATATTATCAAAGATGCGACGAATCAAATCATTCTTAGTTTAATCAATATTAATTTGCTCAATGATAAGTCTTAAAAAAAAAGAAATAATTTGTTATACTACCCCATCCTTATTATAAAAGAACTTGGCTTTTTAGATAATTAAATAACTAACAAATACATTAATTACACAATGTATCTAAAAAATATATTTTTTTCTTATTAAAAAGACCAAAGAGATTACTTTTTATTAATATGATTCTTATATCAATAAATATGTTTGATAAATAAATACACTTTTCTTAAAAAAACTTAGGGAAAATAAAATTACATATATTTCATTGTTATAAATTCTTTAAATCTGATTTCTCTCTCTCTCTATATATATATATATATATATATATATACTATATATATATATTATATATATATATATATATATATATATATATATATACTATATTAAATATATATATATATATATATCTATATATATATATAATATATATATATATATATATATATCTATATATATATATATATATATATCTATATATATATATATATATATATAGATATATATATATATATATATATCTATATATAAATCTATATATATATATATATATATATATATATATATATATTATATATATATATATTATATATATAGTCAAGAAAATTATATTTGAAAATATATAAAATAGTATAGTATGATTCTCATTAAAATTTATTTAATATTTTCATTTTTTATCACACCTTTTTTCAATTTTAAACATTTATTAAAATTAAAGTTTATTTGTAATATATTTGTATAAAATTATTGTTAATAATTTTTTTTATAATAAATTACGTGATTTTGTTATTGAAAAATGTTTTAAAAAGGGATATTTTCCAATTATTATTGAAATTTGAGAATAATGAGTCAAATATCATTGTTGGTGGAATGTTCAGTTTTACTAAGATAAGATCTAAATCACATATTTATCTAAATTTAATATAACTATAATTGAATATTATCATTAACATAATAATCAAGTGTTCTCACATGATTCTACTATATATATATATATATATATATATATATATATATATATATATATATATATATATATATATATATATATATATATATATATATATATATAATATATATATATATATATATATATATATATATATATATATATATATACTATATATATATATATAGTATATATATATATATATATAGTATATATATATATATATATATATATATATATATATATATATATATATATATATATATATATATATATATATATATGTGTGTGTGTGTGTGTGTTACATTTTAAAAAGTATGATAACTAGGGCTTAAAATGAATCGAGTCGAGTCAAACTCGTCTTTATTCGACTCGATTCGACTTGTTAAAAATTGATTCAACTAAAATTTCTATTCGAATTCAACATAAACTTACTTACAATATCTAAAAAGATAATATAAATATTATCAAAGATGTGACGAATCAAATGATTCTTAGTTTAAATAATATTAATTTGCTCAATGATAAGTCTTAAAAAAAGAGAAATAATTTGTTATACTACCCCATCCTTATTATAAAAGAAGTTGATTTCTTAGATAATTAAATAACTAATGTAAATGGTTTATATGTACTCCAAATACATTAATTATAAAATGTATCTAAAAAACATTGTTTTTCTTATTAAAAATACCAAAGAGATTACTTTTTATTAATATGATTTTTATATCAATAAATATGTTTGATAAATAAATACACTTTTATTGAAAAAACTTTAGAGAAAATGAAATGACATATATTTCTTTGTTATAAATTCTTTGTTATGATAATCAAGGTGTGATGAACAAAGGAAAAAGTCCTAAAGTAAGATTTATTCAACTAAAGAAGAAACGGGAACATAAGATTTCAAATCAGATGATCCAACACCAGCAAAGACATCAACATAACTACTTTGGAAGAAATAATTAAAGACAGAGATGTTACTATTAAAAAAGGTTTGGTAACATAAAACCTAACTGTTATAGTTTCTATGGTTATCCTAAACCTGTTGTCACTACGCCAAAAAAGATCTAAGAAAGCACTATTTTGTCCTTTAGCAGCACTTAAAAGCGTTGTCTATGGTGGCGCTGCCGTATATTTAGACAACGTTTTTTTTTAACGAAAAAGCACTGCCATATGTATTCTTTAGAAGCGATTTTCCCTGGAAAAGCTTTTTCAAAGTAGGCCTCTAGCAGCGCTTTTTCCTGAAAAAACGCTTTATATTGACCCCCTTTAGACAACGCTTTCAAAAGCGTGGTCTAAGGTATTTTTTAGGGCATCTTTAGGCAGCGCTTTTCTAAGGTAGGCGTTTAGCAACGTTTTTTTCTAAAAAGCTCTTTCGTTGCTTCACGTAAATTTAAGTATTTTTTATGTTAAAACGCTGCGTATTCTTTGTTTTTTAGAAGGCATATTTTTGGGAATAATATCCCATAAACCTGTACTTCAAGCCTTACATTTCAAAGACCCTTTATATCAACAAAGAAGCCGTTACATACAAAAAAAAGGCATTATATACCATTATAATACCATTATATACCAAAATATAAACACCATTATAATTCAATTCACATGTTTGCTACTAAGTAGGAGGAGGATACACTATAATAAGGACAAATTTATGACTATTTTGAACAACAAATTTATGACTATTACAAGAAAACCTTCTCTTATAATAGGCAAAACAAACTCCAAGAATTTCGTATAAAGGTGATAGTACTCAAGTACAACAAAACTTTCTATTCGAATCTGCTTATATATGATATGTGCCAAATTCGCTTCAGCCTAAAATCGCCAAAATTCGACGAGCGGACGGTCCTGGTTCTGCAAATAAGGTATGAGCAGAACAACATGGTCAATTAAACTAACTTGGGTCCAACACAATTAAAAAATTTCATAACACTTTTCAACTTCCAATACCTTATATGATTCTTTTCTGAATAAAGTATTCACACAATTCCTCCTTGATTTCTACCAATTGATTTTTCGTGTAATGAGCACACTTGCATTCATCAAAGTACTACATAACAAAATATAATATGCATCATTTAGTTAAAAGTAATAAATTATATGACATATTCGATAAATATTAAAATAAGTCATAAGTTATAAATTCATACCGTGATTGGAATCTGTATTTGATTCAAAAGAATGATTTCTTTCATAAACCTCAAAACAAAGTATCTGCAATCTATATTGTTATGTTGTTGAGCACACTACATAGAAAAACAAAAAAGAATGCATAGTTGTCTTGTTTTATCAAGTAGCATCACTTTTATAAGCAAATTTGTGAAAATTAATGTACCTCCACTTTGATCCATGTAATGTTGCTTGATCTAGACCGTGATACTCAAGTTTCTCTTTGTGAGCGGAATACTTGTATTGATCTAACAATGAAGAAAAAAATAAAAATGAAACGACAAATATAAAAATCCACTAAGAAAATATAAAAAAATGAAATGGTAAACACCCTTACCTTTTTCACTAACGTCTCTTTCTTTTCTTGGTAGGAATATGTTCTACTCGTCTCTTAACAATGCGGATGGTTGGATTGATCTAAATACCGTCATTATGATCATTTCTAATATATAATTCACCTTTTCTTGACAAGTTGTATGTGAAAAAGACTTGCCAAGTGTATGTGCAAAAGGCTTGCCAAACTGAGTACTCACATCTTTCACCTTTTCAAAAATTTGAACACCTGTCAATATAGGTGGAGCTCTACATTGTTCTGCCTTTCCATTGAATGCTTTTCTCCACCCACGGTAGTGATGATTAGAATTTAAGAATCTACGATGACCGAGAAATACATTCTTTTGACAAAGGTCCAGTCGTGTCGTATCAGTTTCATCTTCACAAATAGGACACGCCTTTTGAACTTTAATGTTGTACCCTGATAGATTTCCGTATGCTGGAAAATAATTAATTATTCCAAACAACATCGCACTCAAGTTGAAACTTTCTTTCCTATACCCATCATAAACGTCCACACTGTTCTCCCACTAAAACTTTAAATCTTCGATTAAAAGTGTCAAGTATACATCTATGTCATTCCCTGGTTGTTTAGGCCCAGAAATTAACATAAATAACATCATGTACTTACGCTTCATACATAGCCACAGAGGTAGGTTATAAATCATAATAATCACATGCCATGTGCTATGTGAGATACTTTGAATACCGTGTGGGTTAATTCCATCAGTAGACAATGCCAAACGAAGGTTTCTTGCTTCTTTTCCAAATTCAGGATACTTATTATCAATTTTCATCCACTGCGGTGAATCTACCGGATGTCGAAGCTTTCCATCAATAATTCTTTCATCTGCATGCCAAGTCAGGTGTCTTGAATCGGTTTCACTATGATACATGCGTCTAAATCTCGGAATTATAGGAAAATACCATAACACTTTTGTTGGAGACAAATTTTTCTTATATCGAGAGACACCGCATTTAGGACACTCATTTAACGATGCATACTTGTTTCGAAACAAAACTCAATCGTTTGGACATGCATGTATCTTATCATAGCTCATGCGAATAGAGCACAACATCTTTTTGTCCTCATATGTTCGATTGGGAAGAAGATTATCCTCTGGTAGCATATCTTTCATAAGGGCTAATAACTCTATGAAACTTTTATCCGACCATCCATTACCCGCCTTTAAGTTGTACAAATTTAACACTACAGACAATGTTGTGAATTTTGTACAACCATTATACAACGGTTTCTCCGCATCGCTTACCAACCTCTCAAACATTTTGGGATAATCCTTAAGGTCTTCTTCAAGTGCTTCTGTAATCTCTTCGACTCGATCATAATCGTATGTATCTATGCCATTGTCGTTTGAAGCATAGGTCGTATTATCCCCCGATTCAACATTCTCGTTACTTTTCTCACCATGCAAATTTTAACATGTATAACTTTTATCAATTCCATGCCTCTTTAAATGCGATGCCAACTGAACTGCTTCAATCTGACTCCCATAGCACAACTCAAGCAAGGACATGTCATTCGCCTGGGGTCTTTGGCGTGCGCCACAGCAAACTTAATGAATTCTAATACCCCATTCTCGTACTCTTTCGGCAATCGACTCGAAGACATCCATTTCTTATCCATGGTATTACTAATTAAGCTAAGAAAAAACAAAATATAAAAAATTTACCTGTAGGAAAACGATCCGAATTTCACACTTTGATCACAAGTAACCCCTATATATAGAAAATTCAATAAGTTAGTTCACAATCATTGCAAGCAATGCTCATCCATCATAGCAGTTCATTAAAATGGTTTAATAGTTAAGCTAAACAAAAATGTTAATTATTCACGCAACTATAACAAAAGAACAACTAATTACCTGTAGAGAAGTAATCAACTTCTGGACCCACATAATGTATGATTCGTGTAAACGATTAGACTTTTACTATGCACTTGTAAAACAATCATATTATCAATATCAATCCAACTTTTCACTTTTCAATGTCTCTTCAACAAGATTCTAATTTACTTATTCAAAACCACAACAAAATTTTAATTTATTCTTAAAACACTATGTTTATTAAT
Source organism: Vicia faba (assembly GCA_948472305.1). Classification (NCBI taxonomy): domain Eukaryota; kingdom Viridiplantae; phylum Streptophyta; class Magnoliopsida; order Fabales; family Fabaceae; genus Vicia; species Vicia faba. Next base: position 1,368,624,806 of record OX451736.1, on the reverse strand, counting down.
GGTATAATGATAATATCATATCTCTCATTAGTTCTTAGTAATGACTAAACTACTTTTTTGTACATCAAAAGTAATGAATTTATTTGCTATGAAAGAGTATGTTACTTCATTTTAGTCCAAAGTAGTTTTTCCTTCTAAGAATAACTTTCTTAAGAATTTTCCAATAATAATACGAATCACCATATCCTCAACAATTTCCCAATAGTAATACATAGTAACCAAATACAGGGAAGCACACACACGATCAATATTGATTTGTTGAAATAGATTTTCCCAATAATAATACATAGTAACCTAATTTAGAAATGGTCAACATTATATGAAGAATCAAGCTGCAAAAAGAGAAGAGAAGTGAATTTCTAAGAAGGAGAACAAGTCATCGTGAAACAACAACCATACATGCAGTTATAAGCAGTTAAGAATCGCCACTTTTGCTGTTTTTGAAGATAAATTTGTTTCTCTAAATGTTGAGACATTTAGGAAACAAATCATTGAAATTCTATTTTCATGCAGAAGTTTCTGCTGATTTTCTACAACAAATCAGTTGCGTTTTGAAGGTCCGTTCAAGGTTATAAAAAGAAGGCTTCAACCCTAGTTAATGTGTGGAACTTAAGTTGTATTGTGCTAGGGTTTTGTGCATGTTTATTGTGAGCCTCTCTGATATCATCTTGGTAAAATAGTAGGAGTGTTCTTTGTGTAATAAGTTCTGTCAATAATTCTAAAGCTTTTAAGCAGTGAATGATTGTGTGTCTTTGAAGTGTGTCTTAAAAAATTATTCTGAGGGATTTGAGAGTTTTTTAGAGTTGTTAAGTCACTATCTGTGATTGAAAGGGATTTGAGAAGGGTCTCATACCTAGGTGAGTCTTAGGTAGAAGTTAAGCACGGGTAGTGATTAAGCGAGTAGGTTGTAAATTAGTTAGAGTTTTTTTGAGGGTCTATAAATTAATACTATCTAGTTGACTTTGTCATCGGCCTGGTAGTCCCCAGACGTATGTGTTGTTGTACACCGAACTGGGTTAACAATTCAGTGTGTTCTTTATTTTCTGCACCATTAACCATGTTTGAAATTGATCGTTGTAGTGTTGTTCTGACATCAATGTCTCGATATCTCTAAGGACATCTGAGATCTGATTGCCAGAATTTCAGAAACCGAAGAAAAAAAGAGTGAAAAAACTTGGTTGAGACTTTTCATCAAACACCTTGATTGCAAGATGGAAAACTCTCTAGTTTGAAAGAAATTGGTAGTAAGAATAGAACATTAATCAACAATAATACCAACAGAATAACAATTCTGCAATTTCGAGAACCGCATATCCAACACCATAATCGAAACATTATCCGACGGGTCAAACTATGGGTGGCAAATTCTCCATGCACAGAGTCTTCGTCAAGTGGTGCAGTTCCTATGACAAGTGAGTCCATTGCCGTTATCAAAACCCTTAAATGCACTGAATTTGTGGAAAAAGAAGAGTTCGGGGCTTGTAATATATTGATTGTAATATATTGTATTGGATTGAGAAAAGGAAGAGACCTGAATTTCAATATTACAGGAATTATAGGTATATTTGCGTGGTGCGCCATCATTGTAAAATATCTCCGACAATGTAACCAACTCTGACCTCGAATCCATTGCCATTATCAAAATCCTTATACGTTACAGTCCCTCACATCTATGGTGAGTGCAAAGAGATAAATTGTAGGGAGAAAGAGTAGAAAACTATGTTTTTCCTTCCGTATTTTCTCTTCTCCGTGTTTGTGTTTCATAAGCCCTATTTCAAAAAATTGTGTTCTTCATATTGTGTGTTTGTTAGTGATGCATGCGAATACAATATGTTATATTTATTTAGAATATTAATTTAATAAACTTATACTCTATAATAAGACAATTAAGATTTAATAAAATAGATTGTAGTTTATAAATGTGTTTAGGTTAATATTTTGAGTTATAAAATTAAATAATTTTTTTAGTCTATTTAAATCTACCCCCGTTTTAAATTTAATGGGAGTAATTGAGATCGATTTATAATAATATTTTTATTTTATACCCGTTTTTAAAAAATATGGTGTAAATTATCATGTGTTAATAATTAAAATGACACTTTATTTACAAAATTACCACCGCATTTTTTATTTACACCCGTTTTTAGTATATCAAATGTAAATTTTAAAATTATATTATTTTTTTTACACTAGTGTATTACCGATCAACTTCCAAAATATGGTGAGATATATGAGAGTCTATGTTAGTGCAAGGTGATGAATTTGAGGAAGAAGAGAGAAAAAGAGTAAATGCTAAAAGCTGCAACTAATGATTGAAGGAATTGATTGATATAAATGTAAACCTAGTACACCTATTTATACACAAATAAGAATGCCACATAGGCCCTAATCAAAAATATTTACAAATGACAAATACTAAATTACCCTCTAATACCATCCCGTAATTTAGTAACTTATCAGAAGTTAACAACACCAATTTCATCTCTCAAACGAAGAAATTGGTCTGTTTTTATCACCTTTGTCAGAACATTTGCCAGCTGCTTCTGAGTGCTACAGTGCAGAACTTCTAACACTCCTTTCTGCACTTGAGTTCTGAGAAAGTGATACTTCGTCTCAATGTGCTTGCTTCTTCCATGTAGCACTGGATTCTTTGCAAGATTAATTGCAGACTTATTATCAATCATCAGCTTCATAGGTTCCTCAACTTCAACCTTCAGATCATACAGTAGATTCAGAAGCCAAATTGCTTGACACACAGCTACAGCACCTGCAATGTATTCAGCTTCACATGTTGACAAAGCCACAACCGGCTGTTTCTTGGAACTCCAAGAAATTGGACCTCCTAGAAACTTGAACAAGTACCCAGAAGTACTTCTTCTGTCAACTCTATCTCCACACCAATCAGAATCAGAATAACTCAGAAGTTCTAATTTGATCTTTCCTTCATAAGGAAATAACACTCCATATTTCAGAGTTCCTTTTATATACCTCAGAATCCTGACAGCAGCTTGGTAATGAGACCACTTTGATTTTCTCATGTATCTGCTGACCATTCCAACTGCATAACAAATATCAGGTCTGGTATTACACAAATACCTCAGAGAAACAACCATCTGTTTGAAGGTTGTAGCATCCACATCCTCTCCATCAGAATCAGAATCCAACTTCTGATTCGTATCAGCAGGTGTGATAGCAATCTTGAAATTTGCTAGCTCAAATCTTTTCAGAAGCTCCAGTTCATACTTCTTCTGATGTAAGATGATTCCTTTCTCAGAGTATATAAATTCCATTCCTAGAAAGAAACTCATTTTTCCAAGATCTGTCATCTCAAACACATTCATCAGAACTTTCTTGAACTCAATTGTTTCTTGTTCAGAACTTCCTGTGAGTAATATGTCATCAACATACAAACAGACCAGAATCATATTACCTTCTAAAGTATGCTGAACATAAACACCATACTCCATCTCACACTTCTGAAACCCTTGTTCCTTGAAAAACGAATCAATCTTCAAATTCCAAGCTCCGTGCGCTTGCTTCAGTCCATACAGAGCTTTATTTAACCTGTATACCATCCCTTCCTGATTCTTTTTCATAAATCCGGGAGGTTGTGAAACATAAACTTCTTCTTGTAATGGACCGTTCAGAAATGCAGACTTCACATCCAGATGTATCAAAGGCCAATTTATGTTTGCAGCTAAAGCAATCACCAGTCTGATTGTTTCGTGTCTAGCTATAGGCGTAAACACCTCAAAGTAATCTAGTCCAGGTTTCTGAAGAAAACCTTTGGCTACTAGTCTCGCTTTGTGTTTGCCAATTGATCCATCTGGCTTTAGCTTCTGCTTGAAAACCCATCTGACGCTGATGGCTTTCTTGCCTTTTGGAAGTTCTGTCAACTTCCAAGTCTTGTTTCTTTCAATAGCCTCAAGTTCTTCTTTCATGGCATTCAGCCATACTTTCTTCTTGAGCGCTTCTTCAATACCCACTGGTTCAGAATCTACTAACATGGCACACTGAACGATTTCTCCTTCAGAATCTACTTCAGTATCATGCAACATGCTAAAATCTGCAAAACCTACTTGGTATTCGTCTGATTCGCTGTGGCCTCTAATCTTGTTCTGAAGCTTCTCCAGAACTCGGAACTATGCTAGCTTCTGGACTTTGTCCAGAATTATTTCCTTCAGAATTACCACCTTCAGAGTTACTTCTGGAAACTTGTTCTCCAGACCCCATGTCTTCAGAGTTTTCCCTTCCAGAAGTATAATCACCACCAGATTCTAGATCATCATCAGAATCTGGATCAGAATCAGATCCACTATCAGAATCTCCCTGAGATTCTGACTCATCTTCAGAGTCTTCATCTTCTGCCTCTGACTCGTCTTCAGAACTTTCAGAAACTAACCCTGGTGTTGGCACTACACCAGAATCTGATTGAAGCTTGTTCCAATCCCATGTTTCTGACTCTTTCACAATGACGTCTCTGCTGATTTCAACTTTGTTGGTTTCTGGACAATAAAGCTTATAGGCACCTGTACTGTGGTACCCCACCAGTAACATTGTTTTGCTTCTATCATCCAGTTTTCATCTTCTAGCATCTGGAACGTGTTTGTAGCATACAGAGCCAAACACCTTTAGATGGCTAACACTTTGCTTGTCTCCAGTCCATTTTTCTAAAGGAACAGTTTCTTTCAGCTTCTTTGTTGGACACCTATTCAGAACATATGCTGATGTGGCAACAACTTCTCCCTATAACATGTGAGGTAACTTCTTCTCTTTCAGCATACTTCTGGTCATATCAAGCAAAGTTTTGTTTCTTCTTTCAGCAAGACCGTTGTGCTGAGGAGTATATGGAGCAGTAACCTTATGTTCTATTCCATTCTCATCACAGAACTTCTGGAACTCTGTAGAGTTATACTCACCTCCACCATTTGTTCTCAGAATCTTCAGCTTCTGACCACTCTGCTTCTCAGCCTTCACCTTGAACTTCTGGAACTCAGTAAACACTTCATGGTTGAACTTGATGAGTGTTACCCATGTCTCTCTTGTGAACTCATCCACAAAAGACACAAAATATTTGTTTCCTCTAAGTGAAGGTACTGGAAATGGTCCACACACATCAGAATGTACTACTCCTAGAGCATGCTTTGCTCTGGGGGCTACTTCTGATGCAAATGGCAATCTGGGTTGCTTGCCTTTCATGCATATCTCACATGACTTCTGAGGCTTCACAATCTTCGAAATTCCATGTACGAGCTTTTTAGAACTTAGATGCCCTAAGCTTCTATAGTTCAAGTTCCCCAACCTCTTGTGCCACAGCTTACTGTCAGCTTCAGCGTCTTCTGCACTAAGACACTCTGCTTCAGAGGTTTCTACATTCACCTTGAATGTTCTGTTGCTTCTCTGCTCAGACTTCATAATCAACACTCTGCTTCAGAGGTTTCTACATTCACCTTGAATGTTCTGTTGCTTCTCTGCTCACCAACAAACTAACTCTGCTGTTGTTTTCTTGCCCAACTCTTTTCATGTAAAGGACATGCAGACGGGTCAAACAACTCATAGAGGCTCATGTGTGGATGGACTCTATCTCTGGCCAGCCAACTCCCCGTCCGTCCACTCTGTCTGCGCAGATTCCTCTGCTTCATGGAACCATAGACTTGGGCATCCTTCCTCTTCTATCTTCACATTTATTTAGCAGCATTTTTCTTTGGGTTCAAATAAATTCCAACAATCAGATTGTAACTCATGCCAAATTAGCAAAAGTCATAAACTTCCTTTCCATGAATCCACTCTTAAATCGTCTTATCCTTTAGAAATAATTTTCTCTGATGTATGGACTTCTCCTGTTTTATCAATTGATGGTCTTCGTTACTATTGCATGTTTGTTGATCATTTTACTCGCTATATTTGGCTATATCCGATGAAATGCAAATCTGATGTGCAAACTTTGTTTCCCAAATTTAAAGCGCTTGTTGAAAATTTCTATCATCACATATCAAAATCCTTTACACGGATAATGGTGGTGAATATATTGGTCTTCGTACTTTTTTAAGCACTCATGGAATAAGTCATCACACCACCCCACCTCATACACCTGAACACAATGGAATTTCAGAACGCCGAAATCGGCATATTGCTGAAACCGGTCTCTCTCTTCTCCATCACTCAGGTTTGTCCCTCACATATTGGCCTCACGCCATGACAACAGCCGCCTATCTCATAAATCGTCTCCCAACACCAATTCTTGGGTACCAGTCACCCTATTCCAAACTTCTCAGAATTAGCCCGGATTATCATAAGTTAAAGTGTTTTGGTTGTTTGTGTTTTCCCTAGATTAAATCATATGCTAACCATAAACTTGCACCAAAGTCTGCTATGTGTGTTTTTGTAGGTTACTCGGCTGATCAACATGCATACTTGTGTCTCGATCCCACCATAGGAAGGATCTACACCTCTCGCCATGTCAAGTTCGTTGAATCTAAATTCTCGTACAGCTCCCTAGTACCTCAGGCTAGTCCGAATGCAGAAAAACAAACAAGCCCACTTCAGCTCTCCATACTCCAACCCATAAACCAACCCATGGAATCGGAGGAGGTCTTGGCTGGACCTTCATCTCCATCCTTCACCAACTCCCTGACTCTGGACCAACTTTCCACTGGACACTCTGAATCCACTCACTCAATTCCAACCTCAACATTATCCCCACAATGTTCTGTGCCACCACCCCAACCCGATGGAGGTGGCATCATAACTCGATCTAAAAACAACATTGTCAAACCCCTTAAGAAGCTTAACCTCCATGTCTAACCCTCTTCTCCACTCGAGCCCAACACCATCACCCAGGCTCTTCGCGACCCTGATTGGCGCTCAGCCATGCAAGCTGAGTTTGATGCCTTACACAAGAACAACACTTGGGAACTTTTCAGTCGGTCCTCTACTCAAAATTTAGTTGGCTGCAAATGGGTTTTTCGAATCAAAAGACACCTGGATAGGTCGATTGACCAGTACAAGGCTCGGCTAGTCGCTAAAGGTTTTCACCAACGCCCTGGTGGGACTATACAGAGACATTCAACCCAGTTGTTAAATCGGTCACCATTCATGTTGTCCTAACACTTGCAGTTCATCAAGGATGGTCCATCTGCCAACTTGATGTCAACAATGTGTTTCTTCAAGGGACGCTCAAAGAGGAAGTATTCATGCTCCAGCTCCCTGGTTTTATCAACAAAAGCTTCCATGATCATGTTTGCCGCCTAAAAAAGGCACTATATGGGCTAAAGCAAGCACCCCGCGCTTGGTATACGGAGCTTCGAGTGTTTCTACTTTCTCTTGGCTTTGTCAATTCCACTGCAGATGCATCTCTCTTCATCTACCAAAATTCAGGTTCCGCCCTATATTTATTAGTATATGTTGATGATATCATTGTCACTGGGAGTTCCTCTACAGACCTGTCCAACCTTACTTCCACCCTTGCTGCTCGGTTTTCACTTAAAGACCTTAGATGTCTCAACTATTTCTTGGGCATCGAAGTAATTCCTTCCGCTACAGGACTATTTCTTTCGCAAAGGAAATACATCACTGATCTACTCCATAAATCAGGCATGGCCAACACAAAATCAGCATCCACTCCCCTGTCTGCCAGTGCTCCATTACTCAAGGATTCCGGTGATCTCCTACCTTCCCCAAATGATTATCGCGCACTCGTGGGAAGTCTTCAATACTTAAGTCTTACTCGCCCGGACATCGCCTTCATCACCAACAAACTTGCGCAGTTCATGCAACATCCAAGAACAGCGTATTGGTCTTCCCTCAAACGGGTGCTCCGTTATTTAGCAGGCTCTTGCAACAAAGGCATCTTCATCTCGGCAACTGCTCCACTAACCTTTCATGCTTACTCGGATGCAGATTGGGCGGGTGATAAGGATGATTATATCTCCACCACCGGTTACTTGTTGTATCTTGGTAGCACTCCCATCTCTTGGAGCTCCCAGAAACAACGCTCTGTTACTCGTTCCTCAACCGAAGCAGAATACAAAGCCTTGGCTAACACTGCCAGTGAGCTTCTATGGGTCTTATCCTTGTTCACTGAACTTGGTCACATGCCCACAGCCAAGCCGATTATATATTGTGACAACCTTGGTGCCACAAGTCTCAGTGATAATCCTGTTTTCCACTCTCGAATGAAACATATAGCCTTAGCCTATCACTTTGTTCGTGAACATGTTAAACAAGGCAAGTTTCGGGTTTCCTTTGTGTCTACTGATGATCAGCTTGCTGATATACTCACAAAGCCTCTGCTTCACCCTCGGTTTGATTCATTACTGTCCAAGTTGCATCTTTCTTCCAGATCGTCCAACTTGCGGGAGGATATCAATTCAATTCATTCTACACATATCTCTATAGACTCGACTCGACTCGTTAAGAATTGATTCAACTAAAATATCCATTCGAATTCAACACAAATTTACTTACAATATCTAGAATGATAATATAAATATTATCAAAATACATTAATTATACAATGTATCTAAAAACATTTTTTCTTATTAACACGACCAAAGAAATTACTTTTTATTAATATGATTTTTATACCAATGAATATGTTTGATAAATAAATACAATTTTATTGAAAAAAACTTTAGAGAAAATGAAATTACAAATATTTCTTTGTTATAAATTCTTTTTTATGATAATCAATGTGTGAAGAACAAAGGAAAAAGTCATGAAGTAAGGTTTATTCAACCAAAGAAGAAACGGGAACATAAGATGTCAAATCAGATGATCCAACACCAGCAAAGACATCAACATAACTACTCTGAAAGAAATAATTAAATATAGAGATGTTAGTATTATGGAAGGTTTGGTCACATAAAACCTAATTGTTATAGGTTCTATGGCTATCCTAAACATGTTGTTTAGCCCAGAAGAGAACAGATCTTTGGTTGTCCAAAGAAAAGGTGGATTCCCATAAATGGCTACTCATGATTCATAGCTCACACTTGTCTCAGGGCTTCTACCAGATAAGATTGGTACTTTGGTAGTGGTTGTTCTAGACACATGACTGGTGTCAAGAAAATTTGGAAATATGTTAAACCATACTCCAGTAGCTATGTCATTTTGGAGATGGAGCAAAAGGAGAAATAATGGATGCTGGAGAGATGGATTATGTAGGATAACTTAGCCTTAACGACGTGCTATTTGTTAAGGGGCTAACTATAAATATAATAAGTATTAGTCAACTATGTGACCAAGGTCTCAAAGTTAACTTTACTAAGTCCGAATGTTTGATAACAAATGAGAAGAATGAAGTTATCATGAAGGGAACTAGGTCAAAAGATAACTTCTATCTATGGAGTCCTCAAGAAATAAAATGTTCGTCCACATACTTAGTGTCACAAGAAGATGAAGCAAACTTATGACATCAAAAGCTTGGTCACTTGCACTTGAAAGGAATGAAGAAAATCTTGTTAAATGAGGATGTTAGAAGTATTCTTAAGCTAAAGATTGATGAAGGAAGAATTTGGTGTGAATGTCAAATTGGGAAGATGTAACATAAGAAGCACCAATATCTGACCACATCAAAAGTTCTGGAACTACTGCATATGGACTTGAAAGGAACTATGCAGGTTGAAAGTCTAGAGCGGAAATATATGTCTATGTTGTTGTGGATGACTTCTTAAGGTTCACTTGGATAAATTTCATTAAAGAAAAATCTAAAGTATTTGAAGTGTCTAAAGAATTGTGTGAAAGAATTCAAAGAGAGAAGGATTGTAGAATTAGTTAGAAGTGACCATGGGAAGGAATTTGAAAATAGTAAGTTTGAGGAATTTTACACTACTTAAGGGATTAGTCATGAGTTCTTATCACCTATCACTCCTAAACATAATGGTATGGTGGAGCGCAAGAATCAGACTATTCAAGAATGTGCCAGGGTCATGCTTCATGCAAAGAAACTTCCATATCATTTTTTAGCTGAAGCCATAAACACTTCCTGATATATTCATAACAGAGTAACCACCAGGTCTGGTACATTTGTTATAATTTATAAACTATGGAAAGGAAGAAATCCAACTGTGAAGTATTTTTATGTTTTGGGAAGTAAGTGTTACATTTTGGCAGATCGTGAGCAAATGAGGAAGATGGATCCTAAAAGTGATCAGGGAATTTTTTGGGGTACTCTATAAACAGTAGAGTGTATAAAGTGTTTAAATTTTGAACCAAAGTGATGATGGAATCCATAAATATCGTGATTGATGACTCAACCAATGAAGCGGATATCACGGATGATGTTGGAACATCTTTTCCCATGAATGATGATGCTACTGAAGAGGATGCAGACTCAACTACTCATACTAATCCTGAAGAACCTGAGACGATTTACAAATGACCCTCTATTAGGATTCAGAAAGATCATTATAAGGAGCTTATAATAGGAAATCTGAATGAAGGAGTAACAACCAGATCAAGAGAGGTGGTGTCAAATTCTTGCTAACCAGATCAAGAGATACAATGTCAAATGCTTGCTTTGTTTCAAAATTTGAACCAAAGAATGTCAAAGAGTCCGCTAGTGACGAGTTCTATATTAATGTCATGCAGGATGAATTTGGTCAATTCAAGAGAAACGAGGTTTGGGACTTGGTACTAAGACCTGAAGGGGTAAATGTTATTGGCATTAAGTGGGTGTATAAGAACAAGTCACATAAAAACGGTATTTTCACCTGAAACAAGCCCAAACTTGTTGCTCAAGGGTACAATAATAAAATTAAAGGAGTGGAATTTGATGAAACATTTGCTCCTGTAGCTCGTTTGGAATCTATCAGACTACTACTAGGAGTGCATGTCTCTTAAAGTTCAAGTTGTTCCAATTGGATATTGAGAGTGCATTCTTAAATGGATATTGAAATAAAGAAGTATACGTTGCACAATCAAAAGGATTTGTATATCCTTCACTTCCAAATCATGTGTTCAAACTGAAGAAAGTTTTGTATGGATTAAAGAAGTCCCTAAGAGCTTGTTATGAAAGGTTGACTGTGTTCCTTGTTAACCATGGATATAGAAAGGGTGGAATTGACAAAACTCTTTTTGTCAAAGAGAAAGATGAAAAACTTATGATAGCACAAATCTATATGGATGATATAGTATTTGGAGGCATGCCTAATGAGATGGTCCAACATTTTGTCAAACAGATGGAGTATGCAAAGAAAATGGAAGACTTGACTTTTTTTTGTCAAAGTAAGTATGCAAAGAATATTGCGAAGAAGATTCGAATGGAGAATGCCAGCCATAAGAGAACTCCTCCTCCTACACACTTTAAACTATCCAAAGATGAAAAGCGAGAAAGGGTTGATCAAAGTTTATATCGAAGCATGATTGGTAGTCTTCTATATCTTATAATAAGCATACTAGATATAGCATGCGATTGGATTTTGTGCTAGATATCAAGCAGAACCTAAGGAAAGCCACATCAATCAAGTCAAAAGAATTCAGAAGTATGTGAATGGTACATGTGAGTATGGAATGATGTATTCTCATGACTCAAGGTTAGTACTTGTGGGGTATTGTGATGTTTATTGGGATGGTGGTGCTGATGATAGAAAAAGTACCTTTGGTTGATGTTTCTTCTTGGGAAATAACTTGACTTCCTGGTTCAGTAAGAAACAAAATTATGCATCTCTATTTACAGCTGAAGCCGAGTAAATTGCTGCAGGTAGTAGATGTTCTCAACTTGTTTGGATGAAATAAATGTTGTCTGAATATAATGTCACATAAGATGTCATGACTTTATTCTGCATCAACTTAAGTGCTATTAATATCTCCAAGAATCCTATTTTGCATAGTAGGACTAAGAACATTGATATCAAGCATCACTTTATTAGAGAACTTATTAAAGACAAAGTGATAACTCTTGAGCATGGTAGCATTGAAAATTAGATTGCCCATATTTTTACTAAAGCCTTGGATGATGTACAGTTTTAAAAATTAAGAGGGAAGTTTGTCATCTGTATTTATGAAGACTTATATCAACTACTGTTATAGGTGTGGGTCAATAAAATCCTTAAAACATACCACCTAGACCATGGTAGATTATTGGTCATTGATAGTGTTCATAAAGCTTCTCAGAAGATGACCTTGCTAAAAAGAGGAGTGATGCTGAAGCATGATTATTGGTTCTAGGATTTTATTTGGTTTTGCTTTGTGATGTTGTTCATTTTAGTTTATGACTTTGTAAGGGTTTACTGTGGTTACTTTTTCTTAGTTACCTTTGTCATATTATATCTAAAAAGTGGGTGTAATGTATGTGTGATCTAACCATTAACTATGTTGGCCGCCTTGAGGGGGAGAATTTTGATTCTCTGCATTGCTGCCATTGAGGGGCAAATATGTCATGTCAGACAAAATGTCCTGACATCTATCTGACTGATTGAGAATTTATTTTTATCAATGTTGTTATACATTCAATTTCAACTAACCTTTATGATTCTGCTGTTGTGACTTTGTGTGTGTATTTGATTTATTTCCAAACATTTCTTTTGGAAACTGAACTATGGTTTGTTAATTTGTTTTAGCCAAAATTTGTCAAAGAGGGAGATTGTGAATTCTTAAATTTTACGATTGGAATTAATTTTTGTAAAACTAATTTGTAATAACTTGTTTAATAGGATGTTCTAAACTTGCATTAAGAACATGTCACACACAATGTCCTATCCAACTCATCTGACATCTTGCAAGTTACAGCTATTTCACTTGGAGTTTTTATGATTTATTAGATCCTGAATATTATGGGAATGTTATGATATTGTAGGTGTCTTCCAAGATTGAAAAAAATGGGATTGTTGCTGATTTGAAGATAAATTTGTTTCGCTAAATGTTGAGACATTTAGGAAACAAATCATTGAAGTTCTATTTTCATGCAAAAGTCTCTGCTGATTTTCTACAACAAATCAGTTGCGTTTTGAAGGTCCGTTCAAGGTTATAAAAAGAAGACTTCAACCCTAGTTAATGTGTGGAACTTACGTTGTATTGTGCTAGGGTTTTATGCATGTTTATTGTGAGCCTCTCCGACATCATCTTGGTAAAATAGTAGGAGTGTTCTTTGTGTTATAAGTTCTATCAATAATTCTAAACCTTTTAAGCAGTGAATAATTGTGTGTCTTTGAAGTATGTCTTCAAAAATTATTCTGAGGGATTTGAGAGTTTTTTAGAGTTATTAAGTCACTATCTGTGATTGAAAAGGATTTCAGAAGGGTCTAATACTTAGGTGAGTCTTAGGTAGAAGTTAAGCACGAGTAGTGATTAAGTGAGTATATCTTAAATTAGTAAGAGTTTTTGTATGGGTCTACAAATTAATACTGTCTAGTTGACTTTATCCCTGGCCTGGTAGTCTCCAGACGTATGTGTTGTTGTACACCGATCTGGGTTAATAATTCAGTGTGTTTTTTATTTTCCGCACCATTAACCTTGTTTAAAATTGTTCGTTGTAGTATTGTTCTGACATCAGTGTCTCAATATCTCTAAGGACATTTGAGATCTGATTGCGAGAATTTCAGAAACCGAAGAAAAAAAGAGTGAAAAAACTTGGTTGAGACTTTTCATCAAACACCTTGATTGCAAGATGGAAAACTCTCTAGTTTGAAAGCAATTGGTAATAAGAATAGAACATTAATCAACAATAATACCAACACAACAACAATTCTGCAATTTCGAGAACCGCAGATCCGACACCATAATTGAAACTTTATCCGACGAGTCAAACTATGGGTGGCGAATTCTCCGTGCGCAGAGTCTCCGTCAAGTGGTGCAGTTCCTATGACAAGTGAGTCCATTGTCGTTATCTAAACCCTTAAATGCACCAAATCTGTGGAAAAAATAGAGATTTGGGGCTTGTAATACATTGATTGTAATATATTGTATTGGATTGAGAAAAGGAAGAGACCTGAATTTCAATATTACAAGAATTAGAGGTATATTTATGTGTTGTGTCATCATTGTAGAATATCTCCGGCAATGTAACCAACTCCGACCTCGAACCCATTGCCATTATCAAAATCCTTAAACGTCACAGTACCTCACATTTATGGTGAGTGCAAAGAGATAAATTGAAGGGGAAAAGAGTAGAAAACTATGTTTTTCCTTCCGTATTTGCTCTTCTCCGTGTTTGTGTTTCATAATCCCTATTTCAAAAAAATTACGTTCTTCATATTGTGTGTTTGTTAATGATGCAGGCGAATACAATAGGTTATATTTATTTAGATTATTAATTTAATAAACTTATACCCTATAATGAGACAACTAAGATTTAATAAAATAGATTGTAGTTTATAAATGTGTTTAGATTAATATTTTGAGTTATAAAATTAAATAATTTTTTTTGTCTATTTAAATTTACACCCGTTTTAAATTTAACGGGAGTAATTGAGATCGATTTATAGTAATATTTTTATTTTATACCCGTTTTTAAAGAATATGGTGTAAATTATCATGTGCTAATACTTAAAATGACACTTTATTTACAAAATTACCACCGCATTTTTTGTTTACACCCGTTTTTAATATATCAAGTGTAAATTTTAAAATTATATTTTTTTTTATAGTAGATAATTACCGATCAACTTCCAAAATATAGTGCGATATTTGAAAACTCCGATTTTTTGAGGATTTAGACCGTGGGTCTGGTTGCTCTAACCTAAATCTGACCCTATAATTCCTTGCAAAATACTTAAACAAAGTCTATACTTCCATCGTTGGCTATGACCATAGCTTTTTGTTAATTAGGAGCCAATTAAAAATGTTAGTATATTGCATGCTTGCCTTCGAAAATACTTACATTTAGACCATTGCATGTTGTCTCTTTTGCAGAATTTTTCATGCACCAACAAAAATTATCACACATATTTCTTAATCCTATACTATACATCAAATTATTTAGTTGTATATGTTACTAATTGACATATTGAGATAAAGCACTTAGTGTATGGCAACACATTTAGATATTCACATTCAAAGTATCAAAATGAAAAGAAAAGAAAAAAGACCTTAATATATGTTAGGATATGACACCTTAATATGAATCTAATGTAAGTTCGGATATGACACCTCTATATAATGTGTTATCGAATGAGTATAACATTGTTAGGAGTTGCATCCCTGCTGTCAAAGGTGCAACCAAAAAGATAAGAGCAATTAAATACGATATAATTTCCAAAGAGAACCATAAGCATAATACCATGCAAATACTTGTAAACAGAGTCTAAACAAGCATTAGTTGTGACAACAATCACAATAAAGACATTATTGATCTTCAAAATTATACTACAAACAAAATATAATTACTTCAAATTTATCTGACTACCAAACATGCATTTTATTACGTATCTTATAGTAACTAATTTGTGGCCATACTGAGGTTTGAATGCACATGTGTATATATATACAGGCTTGGTTCATATGTGCATTAATTTTGGGCCTATAATATATGAAAATAATTGAGTTTAAGGTTATTTATCTCAATGAGGAAGAATAAGTAAAATTAGTTTATGGTTATTCATCAATTAGTTTTAATTTTATTGAATGTGAGCAACTCTAAATTTCAAAGAAAAAAAAAACATATGTAAAATTAAGTGCACAGATAATTAGAGAAATAAGTTATTATTGATAATGTTCGTATCATCAACTTTTAATTTATGATGATATTACATCTTTAATTTATTTAAAATATAAATTAATAGCCACATTTGCCACCCGGTCCTCCAAATTGAAGACAATATCCATACGGGTTTGGTTGTCTACCATAGTACTCAACTCCAAAGCACTTAGGAACATCATTGAAAACTCTTGCTGCATAATAACTAGGTCCATAATATTGAGAATTAGTTGCATTTTTATATCCAATATTTAGAAAATAACATGCATGTGCAAAGTTCTTATCAGGAAAGTATCCAGATCCCATTTTAGGGCTAGGATCACCCATAGCTATTGTCGCTCCACCCCATCCCACTTGAGCAGCTTCTTTTAAGTTGTTGAATAATTCTTGTGGATAATATCCTATTGTTTCATTTAAAATGGATAGCCACCAATTTTTAGATTTGGCGTCTTGATAAATAGCAACTGGCATCTCATATATTTCTCCACCGTAAACAGATACTGATCGTATAGGTACACCAAGGTAATATTTACCGTGGATTTGAACAAAACCTTGACATTGTAAATTGTAGCATCCTGTCTTAACATAATCATCTGACTGTCATGATTAAAGAAATGAAACAATTAAAATAATTATCAAATTGTCACATAATTAGCGGTTGAGAATAAAATAAATAAGTTATCACTTACCGTCCATGTTGCATAAATATATGAGCGATCATCACCATATAAATGGGGAAATACCTGACAAAAATTGGCAAGATAAATCAGTAGTCTTTTTTATACCAAAATAAAATTGATTAATAGGACAATTTCATTGTTATAAATATAATAAATATAAACTCACATGCCATCCAACACTAATTTCATTAACAGCGCCGCCCTCTCCATTGCGGACATACGCATTAGACATGCTAGCTTGATTAATACTACACTCTGGTTTATAAACACTAGTAGTTCCCCTTACGCCATAATAATGTCCTCCACGAACATATACTTCCGCTGTCTACAAATTCAATTTAAATCAAAATTGAAATATTATTGACGGAATATTAAAATATATAAAGATATAAAAAATTTGTTTTAAAATTTAAGACTAATTCAAAACATTTAAAATAACATTGTTAACGAGAAAAAACTCACATGAGCTTCGCGTTTAACCAAAGTAGAATTATTCAATAAAATTTTAGCACAAATGAGATCTTCTTTTGTTGTTCTTCGTATTGGAACAGATCCTTTAGGACAATCGACTATGTCAGGTCTAAATCTAGTTTTAATTGATGAAATATTCAAATTTTTTTCCTCATTTTTTGAATAAAAACTTGGTCGCATCTGTAACAAAAGAAAAATAAAATAAATCAACATTAAAATATGCATCTTATAAGATAGATAAATTAGCTAAATTGAAGAATATACTACCTGTAATTTATGATTCTTTAATAACGGATGATCAAATGCAGGTTGTTTTTTAATATCAACACAATCAACTATGTATCCAAACTCTGTCTATAAAAACCATAAAAATAAAATATAAGAAAGATTATATTATACATGGAGGATAAAAAACACTAACTAAATATATGAAAATAATACCTCAATACTTCTGATAGGAGGCTTATTAATAAGCTTTAGATGTCTCTCCAACTCAAATTCTTCTTTCAAAGTAATATCATTGCCATCAACACTATGGCTTGTAACAGTAGTTGAAAACAACATCACTAAGAAGAATATCATGTTGCTCATTTTTTCAATTTTGTTATCAAACAAAGTTGCTTGGTGATCTTACTGTAATAGTATCACCAATTTATATATCATTAAAGTAAAAGTCAATTACCGAAATTAATTATAATTGATGTCAGATAATATCTATTATTTAATATAGTAAAATTTCCTTTATCCATTTTAAAATAAATATTTTTTCTAATAAATAATATATCTAATGTATATTTGATCTAAATACATTGTGTATTCAACGAATCTAAAATAAAGTTTATCTTGTAATAAAGATTGAAGGGATTGAAGGGATTAATATACATTGTCAAGGGATTGAAGGGCTTAAAATGAATCGATTTGTATTCGACTCGTTAAAAATTGATTCAACTAAAATCTCCATTCGAATTCAACACAAACTTACTTACATTATCTAGAATGATAATATCAATATTATCAAAGATGTGACGAATCAAATCATTCTTAGTTTTATTAATATTAATTTGCTCAATGATTAATCTTTAAAAAAGAGAAATAATTTGTCATACTACCTTATGCTTATTATATAAAAAGTTAATTTTTTAGATAATTAAATAACTAATTGTTCTGGACTGGGCCCGACAGGCCCAAAAGCATTACTAAGACCCAGTCCAAAGGGACTTACTAAGGACCACACCGGGTAAAGGGGGTCACATCCATGTCCGACACCTTGATGTCCACCTCGACATCCCGATGTCCAACTCCACGCGGTGAAGTCGTGCTCGACACCCTGCCGTCCAGCTCCATATCCTGGCGTCCAGCTCGACACCCGCTGTCCAGCTCGAGGTCCTGGCGTCGAGCTCGACACTGTGCTGCCCAGCTCGACATAGTCTCGAGCTACCCGGCTAGGGCAGACTCAGTCCACCGCTCCCCCAACGATACTCCGGAAAGACCGCGTCTCCGTCCGCCCGCACTTCACGCAGCACATCCAGGAAGGGGACCACGTGCGGGTCCCCACTACCCACGTAGAACCTGGCAGTTCCTCCATTGGGCCAAATCCGCCCAGCCCAATGAAGGAACCTTGGCCCAGCGCTGGGGGCTATAAATACCCTCTGTTTCCAGAGGGTCAGGTATTCATCACTCTAACCTCAACTCTATTATCTGCTCGTACTCCCACTGACTTTAGCATCGGAGTGCCTTGCAGGTACCCCCCCTCCTCGTTCAAAAAGCTTTCTGCTCGGAGCCAGCCGTGACGGTCCAAACCTTCTGATCAGGTCAGATCAGTGGCGCCGTCTGTGGGAAACAGCTTCCCCGTCTAACGAACAATTCCAAAGACCAAAGCTCAATTCAATTACCTATCATGGCTGATCCAGCTCGTGAAGAACAGCACGTCCGCGTCACCGACACCAACAACGGTCCCGCGGACAAGAATGGACACCTCGACAATCTCGGTGATCCCGGCCACAATGCCACCCCTGCGACAACCGCCCCTGGACCTTCCACCCGCAGGGACGGGAACACTGCGTCTTCCTCGACGACCCCTCCAGCACTCGAAGACGACCCGGAGGCTCTCGCCTATCGCCGAGCTGCTCGGTTCTATGAAGTCCAAGTCCCTGCCGGGGCAGATGCCACGACTCAGGCACTGTTCGCGGCCATCAACCAGACAAATTATCTCCTATTCGCCCAAGGAGAAAGACTAAGGGCACTTGAAAATGATCGACGACCCCCGAGGAGGCATCAGAGGCTACCATCTCCACCTCCTCGGGTCGAAGAAGTTCGACACCCTACTCCCCCGCGGAGACACTACAGGGAGAACTCTAGGAGCCCCTCTCCCCGACCAAAGCAGAGGCGGCCCCAATATGAGAGACATCCCGTCATCCCAACCGAAGAACCCAGTCGCGACCCATCAAGGCACGACAGGAGGCACAACAGAGACGGGCGTGTGACCTTCAACCACCGAGCATCACGCTCGAGGGAATCTCAGCACGACCAGCGTGCCAGACATAACTACAGGACCCCTTCTCTTTCTCCGGAGAGGAGCGACGAGGACGACCCCCGCGGTCCCCTGTCGCAGGCCATCATGGACGCACCTATTCCCCCGAGCATGGAGAAGCCCCCACATCTGAAGGAGTATGATGGAGTGGCGGACCCAGTCGACCACATTGACGGGTTCGAAGCCATGCTCCACTATCATAATGTCGGGGGGCCCATCAAGTGTCGTCTCTTCCCCACAACTCTCAGGAAGGCGGCCATGGACTGGTATAAAGGACTCGCCCCGGGCTCCATCACCTCGTGGCGGAACCTGAAGAACCAGTTCATCAGTTCCTTCACAGCTTCTCGGCGCCACCCGAAGACCGAGGCGGCCCTCGAGGCCATCATCCAAAGACAGGATGAGACCTTGAGGGAATTCATCAACCGCTTCAACCGGGAAGCAATACAGGTCCCCTGCGCGGAGCATATGAAAAGGTACTTGCTGGAGAGGGGCCTCCTCCCCGGCACAGAATTCAGAAAAGCTGTGGGCATTGAGCCACCTGCAACTTTTGATGCTCTCCTCGACAAAGCCCGAGCATATATGGACTACGAGGAGAGAGAAGCGGCCAACAGGGCACGAGACTCCAGGGCTCGCAATCATGGCAGCAGCTCGAGACAAGACCCTCCTCCCCGACGGACCGAAGAGAAAAGGAAGGAAGATCGACCCCGGGAGGTCCGGGAACAAAGGGGCCCCTCGGGCCGTTTCACCGAGTACACTCCGCTCACGGCTTCCCGCGAGCGTATTTTGGCGGAGTGTGCTAGCACAGATTTTAAAGACGGTGGCGTCAAGCGTCCCCGACCAGCTCCTGCCAAGCCAGGAGTAGACAAAAATAAATACTGTCAGTACCATAGGAGTCATGGTCACTTGACAGAGGACTGCGTCCACCTGAAGGACGCCATTGAAACCCTCATCAAAGGAGGGAGGCTTGCACAGTACAGGCGAAACGACGCTCCCCGTCGTGACGCCCACGAAGCAAAGGAGCCCGAAGAAGATGCCCGACCATCTGACGAGTCGGTGCCAATCCAGACCGCCTTCTCGGTAACCAGGCCCGAGGATTTCGAACTTCCCGAGCTCCTACAGGAGCCCCTGACGACACACAGCAGGTGGGAATACTTCCCCTCCGCCATGGTCATCAACGGGGGCAGGTTCAACGACCTCACCATCAACTCAGCCAAGAGGAAGTTGGACGAACTGGTCGACGCAGCTCCTCCACAAACTGTGACTTTCGAAATAGTGAAGGGCAGATTAGAGCCCATCACCTTCTACTTAGAAGAGCTCCCCGGCGGAGCCCCGAACGCAGTCATCCCCTTGCTGATAAGGGCAAAGATGGCCAATTTTGACGTGCATCGCATCCTGGTCGACGAAGGGAGTTCTGTCGACGTGATGTACACCCAGCTGTTCCGGACCTTGCAACTGGATGACTCACATCTGTCTCCGTATATAGGTTCGGACCTTCAAGGCTTCAACGGCTCGACTTCCAAACCTTGGGGATATGTCGAGCTCCTCGTGACGTTCGGGGAAGGAACTGCTACAAGACAGGTGAAGGTCCTCTTCCTCGTCATTGACTGCCCGTCCCTATACAATTGCATCTTGGGGAGGCCGACATTGGCGGAGCTGACAGCGGTCCCCTCAACTGTCCATCTAAAAATGAAGTTCTATACCAAAAGGGCGAGGGTAGCCACCATCCAGGGCGACCTCGCCGCTGCCCGCAGGTGCTTCAACGCCGCTTCAAGAGGACGGGATACCGTCGACGTGGGAACTAGCACCAGACCCATCAAGAAGACAAAGCAAGAGCCCGACAGAGCATCTCCCGAGGTAGAAGTTCAGAAAGCTCCACCAAAGGTCGACTCCATAGCCCTCGACGCCCGCTTCGACCAAGACGAGCCATCCAGCAGCGAGCAAATCCCCCTCCGACCTATTCCGGACGGCGATTTCGAACTCGTTCCCCTCGGAGCAGACCCGACCAAGGGAGTGAAGATTGGCAAGGACCTCCCCGACTTGGCCAGGAAGCAAATCAAGGCCTGACTGCGCGAGAATGCTGATCTCTTCGCCTGGAGCGCTGCAGAGATGCCCGGACTCGACCCTGAGGTCGCCTGTCATCACCTTGCCATTGATCCAGCCGCCAAGGCCGTAGTACAACGTAGGCGTAGGCAGTCTCCAGAAAAAACAGAGGCTGCTGAAAAAGCTGTAAAAGACCTCTTAGAGGCAAATTTTATTTCTGAAGCCCGGTACTCCACCTGGCTGTCAAATGTTGTACTTGTTAAAAAGAATAATGGAAAATGGAGAATGTGTGTTGACTATACCGACCTCAACCAGGCTTGCCCGAAGGATGCTTTTCCTCTACCTAACATTGACATGCTGGTCGACAATTCGGCCGGCTACAAGACTTTGTCGTTCATGGACGCCTACTCGGGATACAATCAAATCCCAATGGCCCTGGGCGACAAACGCTGCACGGCGTTCATGACCAGCTCGGGCAACTATTACTACAATGTAATGCCCTTCGGACTGAAGAACGCCGGCGCGACTTACCAACGCATGATGAACAAAGTATTCAACAAACAGATCGGCGACATGCTCGAGGTATATATGGACGACATGATCGTCAAATCTCGAGCAGACACCGATCACGCAGCTCATCTCAAGACAGTCTTCGCCCAAGCAAGACAGTGCAAAATGAGGTTCAACCCCGAGAAGTGCACGTTTGGGGTTAAGGCAGGAAAATTCCTCGGATTCTATCTAACAGAGCGAGGGATTAAAGCCAACCCCGACAAGTGTCGAGCATTCGCCGACCTCCCGACTCCAACGTCGAAGAAGTCGATACAGATCATGAACGGCATGTTGACGTCACTATCACGCTTCGTCGCGAAGTCCGCTCAACACGCCATCCCCTTTTTCAAACTCCTTCGAAAGGAAGCAGCCTTCGAATGGACCGAGGAGTGCGAACACGCACTTCGCCATCTGAAGCAGAGCCTGTCTCAACCGCCCGTGTTGTCTCGACCATATGACGACGAGCCACTATACCTATACTTGGCAGTTTCAAACGAAGCCATCAGTGCGGCCCTTGTCCGCGAGACTTCTGACGGGCAGAAACCTGTCTACTTCAAAAGCAAAGCCTTACAAGGCCCCGAGAGCAGGTATCAACAGATAGAAAAGGTTGCTCTGGCCCTCTTCAACGCTGCGAGGAGGCTCAGACACTACTTTCTAGCGCACACCATCATCGTGCGAACCGATCAACCGGTGAGGCAACTCCTGGGTCGGCCAAATATGGCGGGCAGAATGCTGAAGTGGTCCCTGGAACTCTCTGAATTCGACATTCAGTACGAGAGCAGGAAAGCCCTGAAAGCACAAGCCCTGGCCGACTTCGTCGCCGAGATGACCACTAACGACATTCCCCCGGGAAAGGAACACAAGTGGACCATCTTCGTCGACGGAGCCTCCAGCTCGTCTGGAAGCGGCGCAGGGATCCTCCTGGAAAACGAAGAAGGGGTGGTAATCGAGCACTCCTTGGTGCTCTCCTTCCCGACATCAAATAACCAGGCAGAATACGAAGCCCTGCTCGCAGGACTGAGATTAGCCGAGGACCTAGGAGCCCGCGAAGTTCAAATTTACACCGACTCCCAGCTCGTCGCTTCCCAAGTACAAGGAAGCTACCAGGCCAAGAATGACAACCTCATTGAGTACTTGAACTTAGTCAAAAAACACATGGCAAAGTTCGTACGAGCAGAAATCTCTCACGTTCCCCGCGAGCAAAACACGAGGGCGGACATATTGTCCAAACTCGCGAGTACACGAAAGAAGGGCGGGAATAAATCTGTCATCCAGGAATCTCTGGCACGTCCGAGCATCGAGCCACCCTCGACTACGGTCGAGATCCACGCCATCGGGGATGCCACGTCTTGGATGACCCCGGTTTATAATTTCCTAACAAAGGGAGAACTCCCGTCGAACCAGGCCGACGTTGCCATAATCAAGCGACGAGCATGTTCCTATGTTGTTCTCGAGCAGAAACTGTATCGAAGAGGGTTCTCCATTCCCCTCCTGAAATGCATCGACGAGTCCGCCATCCCCGACGTACTGCGGGAGATACACGAAGGGATCAACGCCCAGCACATGGGCGGCAAATCCTTGGCAAGGAAAGCCCTTCGAGCAGGATACTACTGGCCGACGATGCAACAAGACGCCAAGGAACACGTGAAAAAATGTGACAAGTGCCAGAAGCACGGGGATATGCACCTCGCCCCCCCGCACGAGCTGAACACATTGTCGTCCCCATGGCCGTTCGCCTGGTGGGGCATGGACATCCTCGGGCCCTTCGTGCAAGGGACCTACCAGAACAAGTTTCTAATCGTCGCCGTGGATTACTTCACGAAATGGATCGAGGCCGAGGCACTCGCAAAAATCACCTCACACAACATCCTCCGTTTCTACAAAAGAAACGTGCTCGCCAGGTTCGGAATTCCGCAGGCACTGGTGACCGACAACGGCACCCAGTTCACCGACCACGGATTCCGAGACTTCGTCACCAAACTGGGGACCAAACAACACTTCACGTCGGTCGAACACCCTCAGACCAACGGGCAAGCCGAAGCCGCAAACAGAGTCATCCTCCGAGGGCTCAAACGTCGACTCGGCGAAGCCAAAAGAGGATGGGTCGAGGAGCTCCACAGCGTCCTGTGGGCATACCGCACCACACCCCACTCAACGACGGGGGAAACACCGTTCCGACTGACCTACGGCACCGAAGCCGTCATCCCGGTCGAAATCATGGAACCATCCCGTCGAACGGAGGAGCCCCTCGACGAAGAGATGAATGACGAAGCACTGAGGGATGAACTCGACCTAGTCGAGGAAATCCGATCGGGGGCTGCCCTGCGCGAAGCCACCCTAAAACAACGAGTGGCTCTACGCCACAACGACAAGGTCATCAAGCGCGAGTTCGAAATAGGCAGCCTGGTACTACGCAGAAACCAGAAAGACTCTCGCGAAGGGAAATTGGCCGCGAACTGGGAAGGACCTTACCGCGTCCACGGCACCACGGGTACCGGGGCGTACTACCTCGAGCAGTTAGACGGAGAGCCATTACCAAGACCCTGGAATGCTGCTAAGTTGAAGCAGTACTACAGTTAGAAACTGTCAACACCTAGGACCCTCGACCAGCAGCAACCACGCTCGGGCAACGAGGAAAAACGTCCAAATTTCGTTTAAGGCTAAGGTACAGGCCCGACACACGACCAAAACGGCACGGCATCGCGCGGTAAACGATGACGATCGATAGTGCCCGACGTGGACAGCTGTACCGAGCCCCACCGTCGTCGTACCCATAAGGCAGAACACCCAGCTCGCGATGGGCAGTTCACGCCAAGGGCGAACCGTCCCTAACAGGCTCCACGCCCGACTGAGCAACCTCGCTCCGAAATGCCCGACATTCCATCAAGAATAACGGGACATCTACAAGGGTCAAAAGAAAATCTCTCCCCTCGAGCGCAACACTTAGGCAACCCCGGCCAATCAAAATAGGGCCGAGATTGCATACAAGTGGAGATGAGCAGATTCGCTCGTCAAATCAAAGCCACCTACGGGCACTCCTCGGGCCCGTGACTTAGGCTAAATTCATACAAGCATGTGATTTCAAACAAGGGCAAAAAAAAATCCAAAATGAATAACAAGGTATAAACGCCCGAAGGCAACAAAGCAATATTAAACCAACCAAGAAGGCCGACGATGTTTATAACATACAATAAACGGGCACGCAGGCCCAAAGAGTACAAATATCAAGAGCACGCAGGCCCGCTATCCTACTCAGACTTCCACAGAATCATCATTGTCGACGCCAGGAGAGTCGGGCGGAGGAACGATCATGCCACCTACAACCCGGTGTGTGTGACCGATACCCTCAGTGACTAGACCAGGGTTTAGCAATGAGAGCTGATCGACTGCAGAATTGAACCCGTCCTCCAGAGCACCGACGCAGTCCGCCTCGAGGAGCCGGATGTGGGCGACCAGCTCCGCCCGACTCTTCAAAGTCACTATGTCCTCGGGCTCATCTTCGGCAGGTTGCAGGACAGCATTCATTTCCTCGACCTGTTTACCCAGGCGTTCGACTTCGGCCGCCAAGCGATCCCTGTCGGTCCGAAGAAGCTCCCCTTCCTCAGTCAACCTCCCCGACTTCTCCTTTTCCAGGGTCAGCATCTCCCTCTCGGCATCAAGTATCGCGGTCTGCTCTCGGAACATCTCCTCGGAGCGTTCCAGAGCGACCTTCAACTTCCGCGAGCTCGCAGTCAGGGCCGCCTTCTCCTGCTCGAGTTCTTCAACACGGGCAGCATCCCCTCCATCCTCAGATAGCACCAAAGCCATCTCGGCCATTTTTACCAGCCCATCCACGCTGGCGGCCAGATACGCCTTCCTTTCCTCTTTGCTCATCTTCTTTATGGCCGCAGCTTCATGGGCGACCACTGTCGGAGGGAATCGCTCGAAAAAGCCCGCCTCTTCGAAGCAAGGGGGGAAGGCAAAAGATTGAACAGCACCGGCATCCTCCCCGACAGTCGAACCGCCTTCCACGCGGGTCCTCTTCCTCTGCGTCAAAACAGCACTGGGATCAATCTCCTCGACTTCTGGATCTGACGCGGGCCCCGAGCTCGACGTCGAGTCCACCCTCACCGGCTGAGGAGCGTTCGGACTTTGTGGTGGTCCCATCCTCGTCGTCTGCGGGGGCTTCACGACCCTCCTGCCTCGCCTCTGGTCGGTTGATAATTTCAGGAGCCTTTCGTGCCGGCTAGCCATCGTACCTGTACGAAATAAAGGAAAAGTCAGTATCGAGCAAACTGCATGAGTAAACGACGAATAAAAGAATTTCAAGCAAACAACCTAACAGGCGGGCAGCCTGCCTGTATGTCGGACATTCCACCAGCGCCTTGGTGTCGATCGGGCGAGACTCGAACGTCGGGTAACCGTCTTTGTCGAGGATATCATCCCCTTCCCGCGTAACCCATCGGGCGGGATGAAAACTGTCGACAAACCGGCAAAGAGCCTCGTACGCCCGCTGATCTTCCGAGCACATGTCCCCGACAGCGGTATGGTAATAACCTGTCCCATGTTCGTAATGTCGGGACATCCAGTACACCGGGAACTTAGCCCTACGACCCAACACAGGGCTCCCGTCGTCGGCCACCATCGTTTCCCCGTCATCGTCGCTGACTGGCCCCTCCTCCTCGAAAAGGGAATCTAAAGCAGAGTCGGTGATAGGGCGTACCACATACCACTTGTCTTTAAACCCCCTCACGGAGTCCATATACATCTTAAACAGTCTCCTCGACTGCTTCAGGGACACCCAGCTGTGCTTCCCTCCTCGGGACTGGCGCTGCAGGTGGAATACCCGGAAGAAAAGAGGGATGGTCGCCCCGATCCTCAAGTAGCGACACGTCAACTCAAACGCCCGGATGAAGGCGAGAGAGTTTGGGTGTAGCTGGGACGGGGCCAACTCCAAGTGCATAAAGACCCCGGCCTGAAAATCTGTGAACGGCAGCCGCAGCCCTAGGTCTTTAAATGCGATCTCATACATCGCGAGGCTGTAATTCGGATAGACCGAGCAAATCCTTGCGCCGGTCGACGGAATCATGACTACGAAGTTTTGTTGGAAGCCAGGTTCGTCCTGACCCTCTTCAATGACAGTGAATGGATGTCGCTCATCCCGACTATATACCGACGCTGTCCCCCGCGGATCGACACCCACCCATTCCAGCAATGGGTCGGTCACGGTATCTATCAAGGTGGCCGACTCGTCGGCAC
Source organism: Vicia faba (assembly GCA_948472305.1). Lineage (NCBI taxonomy): Eukaryota > Viridiplantae > Streptophyta > Magnoliopsida > Fabales > Fabaceae > Vicia > Vicia faba. The sequence continues at coordinate 1,368,597,664 of OX451736.1, read as the reverse complement.
TCTGTTCTTCGCGATCACGACGTCCGGAGGAGCTCGGCTCGTCCGCCATGGTTACCTGCAGAGCACGGGAAACCAATCAGTTGAGCACGAAGTCCTATGCTCGACAAAATCATGTCGTCCCATACACGACTACACAAGTCCGTTTTCACAAGTGGATGCCTCCCCGACTCTCCTGAACCCGGTGTTCTTCCTCAAACCAACTGCGCAGCCACTCCTCAAGCATGTCGACCCGAGGTATGAACATGGCGAGCCGCACTATGAAGCCCACGGCCACGACCATGAACATACCGGGCACGGTCATGAATCAGGCGCCCCGGATCATGAAGACCCCGGGCAGCTCTGAAGTTTTTCACCTAAAACTATGAATATGTCGGCCACAAACATGCGTTTGCCGGTCCTAGACATGAATATGTCGGGCAAAACACGAGTTTGTCGGGCTAATCCCACGCGCACGGTCCTAAAACACCTACAAATTCCAGGAATCATGCATTCTAAACGGAAAAATGAAGAAAGTAGATCACTTACTTGGATCGAAGTGTGGGATTTGGCTAAGAAATGGAAGAATCTGAGACGGGAAGTCGCAACTGGAGAAAGTGTTGAGAGCGGCAACGGAGAGAGCACGGAGAACGGAAAACGTATTATGGGGCCCAAGGTCCCTATTTATAGTGATGACGTGGAATACCAAACGTCACCTCGGGCAACCACGGACTCTGTCTCCTCGACGCGCTGCTCCCAACGCAATGATGGCCCTACCCCCCTAGGATGGCGGCACAGCTCCCGAAAGATGCCTCGTGTGCTCGACCGACGCACCCGGTACGGATCCTCCACGCATCCACCACCGAGGACGTCTCCAAGCACGACACGAGGAGGCCCCTCGAGGGCCCACACCTCCATCCCGGGCACGAGACCTCAACGAAGGAACAACTTGGTTTCAAATCATGGCTCCTCGCAAAGGAACCACGACTTGGGGGGCTCCTGTTCTGGACTGGGCCCGACATGCCCAAAAGCATTACTAAGGCCCAGTCCAAAGGGACTCACTAAGGACCACACCGGGTAAAGGGGGTCACATCCATGCCCGACACCCTGATGTCCACCTCGACATCCCGATGTCCAACTCCACGCGGTGAAGTCGTGCTCGACACCCTGCCGTCCAGCTCCATATCCTGGCGTCCAGCTCGACACCCGCTGTCCAGCTCGAGGTCCTGGCGTCGAGCTCGACACTGTGCTGCCCAGCTCGACATAGTCTCGAGCTACCCGGCTAGGGCAGACTCAGTCCACCGCTCCCCCAACGATACTCTGGAAAGACCGCGTCTCCGTCCGCCCGCACTTCACGCAGCACATCCAGGAAGGGGACCACGTGCGGGTCCCCACTACCCACGTAGAACCTGGCAGTTCCTCCATTGGGCCAAATCCGCCCAGCCCAATGAAGGAACCTTGGCCCAGCGCTGGGGGCTATAAATACCCTCTGTTTCCAGAGGGTCAGGTATTCATCATTCTAACCTCAACTCTATTATCTGCTCGTACTCCCACTGACTTTAGCATCGGAGTGCCTTGCAGGTACTCCCCCCCTCCTCGTTCAAAAAGCTTTCTGCTCGGAGCCAGTCGTGACGGTCCAAACCTTCTGATCAGGTCAGATCACTAATGTATATGGTGTATATGTACTCCAAATACATTAATTATACAATGTATAAAAAAACATTTTTTCTTATAAAAAAGACGAAAGAGACTTTTTATTAATATCATTTTTATATCAATAAATGTGTTTGATAAATAAATACACTTTTCTTGAAAAAAGACTTTAGAGAAAATGAAATTACATATATTTCTTTGTTATAAATTCTTTAAATATGATTTTTATAGTACTATATATGGTCAAGAAAATTATATATAAAATATAAAAATAGTATACTATGATTCTCATTACAATTTATTTAATATTTTCATTTTTTTGTCACGCCTTTTTTCAATTCTAAAAATTTATTAAATCTAAAGTTTATTTGTAATCAATTTGTATAAAATTATTGTTAATAATTGTTTTTTTTTTTAAATTATGTGATTTTGTTATTGAAAAATATTTTAAAGGGGGAGATTGTCTAATTATTATTGAAATTTGAGAATAATGAATTAAATGTAATTGTTGGTGGAATGTTTATTTTTACTAAGATAAAGCCTAAGTCACAAATTTATCTTAATTTAATATAACTATAATTGAATATTCTCATAACAATCAAGTGTTTTCACGTTATTTGTTATATAATTGTTGCATTTTAAAAAGTAAGATAATTAAGACTCAAAATGAATTAAATTGTTAAATTCGCCTCAGCTCGACTCAACTTGTTAAGAATTAATTCAAATAAAATCTCCATTCGAATTCGACAAAAACTTAAAATATCTAGAATGATAATACAAATAATATCAAAGATACGATGAACCAAGTCATTCTTAGTTTAAATAATATTAATTTACTCAATGATAAATCTTAAAAAAAGATAAATAAATTGTTATACTACCCCATCCTTATTACAAAAGAAGTTAATTTTTAAAATAATTAAATAACTAATGTATATGATTTATATGTACTTCAAATACATTAATTATATAATGTATTAAAAAACTTTTTTTCTTATAAAAAAGACCAAGGAGATTACTTTTTATTAATATGATTTTTATATCAATAAATATGTTTGATAAATAAATACACTTTTCTTGAAAAAAAATATTAGAGAAAATGAAATTAAATATATTTCTTTGTTATAAATTCTTTATATATATATATATATATATATATATATATATATATATATATATATATATATATATATATATATATATATATATATATATATATATATATATATATATATATATATATATATATATATATATATATATATATATATATATATATATATATATATATATATATATATATATATATATATATATATATATATATATATATATATATATATATATATATAGTATACTTTGATTCTAATTAAAATTTATTTAATATTTTCTATTTTTTGTCACGCCTTTTTTCAATTCTAAAAATTTATTAAAATTAAAGTTTATTTGTAATATATTTGTATAAAATTATTTGTTTTTTTTCCATAAATCATGGAATTCTGTTATTGAAAAATGTTTTAAAAGGGGAGATTTTCCAATTATTATTGAAATTTGAGAATAATGAATCAAATATAATTGTTGGTGGAATGTTTATTTTTACCAAGATAAAATCTAAATCACAAATTTATCTTAATTTAATATAACTATAATTGAACATTCTAATAATAATCAAGTGTTCTCACATGATATATATATATATATATATATATATATATATATATATATATATATATATATATATATATATATATATATATATATATATATATATATATATATATATATATATATATATATATATATATATATATATATATATATAATATATATATATATATAAAAAGAAAAAATTAAATAAGTTTTAATGAGAATCATAGTATACTATAATTGAATATTCTCATAATAATCAAGTGTTCTCACATGATTCTCTATATATTGTTACATTTTAAAAAGTATGATAACTAAGGCTTAAAATGAATCGAGTCGAGTCAAATTCTCCCCAACTCGACTCGGCTCGTTAAAAATTGATTTAACTAAAATCTCCATTCGAATTCGACACAAACTTACTTACAATATCTAGAATGATAATACAAATATTATCAAAGAGGTGACGATTCAAGTTATTCTTAGTTTAAATAATATAAATATCTTCAATGATAAATCTTAAAAAAAGAGAAATAATTTGTTATACTATGCCATCCTTATTATAAAGAAGTTAATTTTTTAGATAATTAAATAACTAATGTATATAGTTTATATGTACTCCAAATACTTTAATTATACAATGTATCTAAAAAAAACCATTTTTTTCTTATTTAAAACACCAAAGAGATTACTTTTTATTAATATGATTTTTATATCAATGAATATGTTTGATAAATAATTACACTTTTATTGAAAAAAACTTTAGAGAAAATGAAATTACATATATTTCTTTGTTATAAATTCTTTGTTATGATAATCAAGGTATGAAAAACAAAGGAAAAAGTCATGAACTAAGGTTTATTCAAGCAAAGAAGAACCGGGAACATAAGATGTCAAATCAAATGTTTCAACACCAGCAAAGACATCAACATAACTACTCTGAAAGAAATAATTAAAGACAAAGATGTTACTATTATGGAAGGTTTGGTCACATAAAATCTAACTGTTATAGGTTCTATGGCTATCCTAAACCTGTCGTTTAGCCCAGAAGAGAACAAATTTTTGGTTGTGCAAAGAAAATGTGGATTCCTATAAATGGTTACTCATGATTCATAGCTCACACTTGTCTCAGAGCTTCTACCAGAGAAGATTGATACTTTGAGAGTGGTTGTTCTAGAAACATGAATGGTGTCAAGAAAATTTTGAAAGATGTTAAACCATACTCCACTAGCTATGTCACTTTTGGAGATGGAGTAAAAGGAGAAACAATGGATGCTGGAGAGATGGATTATGCAGGACAAGTTAGGCTTAATGACATGCTATTTGTTAAGGGGCTAACCACAAATATAATAAGTATTAGTCAACTATGTGACCAAGGTATCAAAGTTAACTTTACTAAGTCTGAATTTCTGATAACAAATGAGAAGAATGAAGTTATCATGAAGGGAACTAGGTCAAAAGATAACTTCTATCTATGGAGTCCTCAAGAAACAAAATGTTCGTCCACATGCTTAGTGTCACAAGAAGATGAAGACAAGTTATGACATCAAAAGATTGGCATTTGCACTTGAAAGGAATGAAGAAAATCCTGTTAAAGGAAGCTGTTAGAAGTATTCCCAAGCTGAAGATTGATGAAGGAAGAATTTTCTGTGAATGTCAAATTGGGAAGATGTAACATAAGAAGCTCCAATATCCCAGAACATGATTTCCAGCCATGTCTATTCTGGAAACGACTCTATTGAGTTGTACGTTTTGTTTCAAGAGCCTCCGGTGACACAGGAGGTAGAGCCTCCGGTGACACAGGAGGTTGATCCTTTGGAGAATGAGCAAGATGAGGTGGATGCAGTTGATAAAGAAGAAGAAGATAACGAGTTAGAGTTTGATGAAATGGTGAACGACGATTCTGACGATGATGGCATCCCAAGTATTCCTACCGACAAAATCTACACACCACCTACGCACATGACAAACTTCAACATGGGCGGAGATGAACCTTCTACGGACTTGTTTTTCCAACCGTATATGCAGTCGGATGAAAATTTAAAAGAGAAGGACAAGTTTCGTAATAGAGAGGAATGCATAAGGGCCATCAAAAAATTTCACATGCTCAACTCGGTTGATTATAAGGTGGATCGTGTAAACCCGGAAAGGTACAAGATCAAGTGTGTCCACCCTGACTGTATGTTCAAGCTGACCCGCTTCATACAGACTAAGGGGTGACTGCTGGGTCATAGGTTCCATGACTACCCATACTTGTGTAAGTTCCACTCAATCACAAGACCACCGAAAACTCAACCATGATCTAATCTGTCAAGAAATCCTACCCCTGGTCAGCAACGACCCTTCTTTGAAGGTGAAAACAATCATCTCCCACATCACCACGGTTTTTAACTACACTCCGTCTTACCGTAAGGCGTGGTTAGCAAAGACTAAGGCGATTGAAAGGGTGTACGAAAACTGGGAGGAGTCATACCGAGAACTTCCCCGCTACCTAAATGCACTCAAGACATATTCTCCAGGTAGTGTTTATGTTCTGGAAACATTGCCAGCGTACGCCCAAGATGGTAGTCTACTACATGGCAACGGAATATCCAGTCGCGTCTTTTGGGCATTTCAACCATGCATCACAGGGTTTGCATCATGCAAACCAATTCTACAAATAGACGGAACTTGGTTGTATGGGAAGTACAAAGGCACGCTTTTGATGGCAGTTGCACAAGATGGCAACAATAACATTTTCCCCGTTGCGTTTGCCCTTGTCGAGGGGGAGACCAGTGGTGCTTGGAGCTTTTTCCTGAAAAATCTTCGTACACACGTGGCTCCTCAACCAGATCTCTGTTTGATCTCGGACAGACATGCCTCCATTGAAAGTGCCTATAATAATCCAGCAAATGGTTGGCATGACCCTCCTTCTACGCATGTCTATTGCGTCAGGCATATCGTCCAGAATTTCTCGAGGGAGGTCAAGGACAAAACATTGAGGAAAGCGGTGATGAATGCGGGATACGCACTAACACAGCCCACATTCAAATATTACCGCAACGAGATCCGTTTGTCTAACCCAGAAGCCGGTACGTGGATCGACAATATACCGGTCGAAAAGTGGACTAGGTCATACGACAATGGCCAAAGATGGGGGCATATGACAACAAATCTTATTGAATCAATGAATGGGGTATTCAAGGGCATACGAAACCTCCCCATCACTGCCTTGGTGAAATCCACGTATTTTAGGATGGCTGCGTTATTTGCCAAAAGAGGTGAAATGTGGTATGCGGTCTTGCAATCAGGACAATTATGGAGTGAAAGCTGTATGAAATACATTAAGGCTGAAAGTGCTAAAGCCACCACTCACATGGTTACACGGTTTGACCGCCATAGCCACAACTTCATTGTGAAAGAGACAATTGACCACAATGAAGGCCTGGCAAGACAAGAATACAGGGTCATTTTACCTTCTCAATGGTGCGATTGTGGCAGGTTTCAAGCTTTTCGTATGCCTTGCTCTCATGTCATTGCCGCTTGTGCTCATACCCATCAAGACGCGCTTCAACTGCTCTCAAACGTTTATAAATCTGAAACGTTGCTCACTGTTGACAACAACAACTTTCCTTTGGTGGCAAAACCGGACTATTGGCCTGAATACAACGGTGATATAGTTTGGCACAATGACCAAATGCGAAGGAACAAGAAGGGTCGTCCCAAAAGCAGGCGCATAACAACAGAAATGGACGATCTTGACAGGTTGGAAAGAAAGTGTGGTTTATGCCGTCAGGTCGGACACAATTACAAAAACTGTCGGAATCGGGCGTCTGGCTCGACCACATAAATTTTGTAATACAATAAATCTTTTCAATATTTGTGTTGTAAACATTATGGGTTTTCCGTTAATAAAACTGTTCACACAATTTAAGAAATTCAATATAGGAAATTACATTAGGGTTTTCGCGTACAACAATGATTAACGATATTCAATCTAAGAAATTACAACTGTTAACACAATTTCATCTGACCCATGCATCATCAGCATTACATCACTGCCTGTTTTGACTTCCTCCAACCACACATTAGGTCTTCCTGTCGCATGCGAGGTTGTTGTTCGTTTTCGCTGGACCCTTCGAATTTTTTCCCCCTCGGCGATGTCTCCATCTAGCCACCGCATCAACTCCCGCTTCAGACGCTCCATGGAGTGAATGTGCCAGAATTTCATTTTCATCGCAGGTTTCGTGGCGGAGAATATAACGTAACCATCTCTGCTAAAAATCATAGGCGACGTCATTACGTAAATAAGGGAGTACAAAATAAAAATACAGTGCGAGAAAGTGTGAGAAATTTCAAAGAAACGGACGAATTATTTATAAAACAGCAAAAAACTCTAGTTTTGCCCTATGCGCCAAATGAGATAGCGCCTCCTCTCATTTTTAAGGAGCATGCGCCATCTCACTTGGCTAAAAGACAAGGGAGGCGCCAAGTGAGATGGCGCCTAGGGCAAAACCCTAGGTGCATGCGCCAATTGAGATGGCTCCTCCTTTGTGGAGCCATCTGAAACATGGTTATTTGCGTAATTTTTTCTGAAATCCGGTTATTTGCGAAATATTATTTTAATACATGGTTATTAATAAAAAAAATTCTAAAATATGCATATTATAAGGTAAATAAATTAACTAAATTGAAGAATATACTACCTATAATTTATGATTCTTTAATAACGGGTGATCAAAGGCAGGTTGTTTTTTAATATCAACACAATCAACTATGTATCCGAACTCTGTCTATAAAAACCATCAAAATCAAATATAAGAAAGATTATATTATCCATGGAGGATAAAAACACTAACTAAATATATGAAAATAATACCTCAATATTTTTGATAGGGAGGCTTATTAATAAGCTTTAGATGTCTCTCCAACTCAAATTCTTCTTTCAAAGTAATATCATTGCCATCAACACTATGGCTTGTAACAGTAGTTGAAAACAACATCACTAAGAAGAATATCATGTTGCTCATTTTTACAATTTTGTTATTGAACAAAGTTGTTTGGTGATCTACTGTAATAGTACCACCAATTTATATATCATTAAAGTAAAAGTCAATTACCCAAATTAATTATAATTGATGACAGATAATATCTATTATTTAATATAGTAAAATTTCCATTATCCATTTTAAAATAATTACTTTTTCTAATAAATAATATATCTAATGTATATTTGGTCCATATACATTTTGTATTCAACAAATCTAAAATAAAGGTTATCTTGTAAGAAGGATTGAAGGGATTAATATTTAGTTAGACTTTTATATATATATATATATATATATATATATATATATATATATATATATATATATATATATATATATATATATATATATATATATATATATATATATAGTATATATATATATATATATATATATATATATATATATATATATATATATATATATATATATTGCTGCATTTTAAAAAGTATGATAACTAAGATTTAAATGAATAAAATCGAGTCAAATTCGTCTCAGCTCGACTCGACTCGTTAAGAATTGATTCAACTAAAATTTCCATTCAAATTCGACACAAACTTACTTACAATATCTAAAATGGCAATACAAATATTATTAAAGATGTGACGGATCAAGTTATTCTTAGTTTAAATAATATTAATTTGTTCAATGATAAATCTTCAAAAAACAGAAATAAATTGTTATACTACCTCATCCTTGCTCAATGATAAATCTTATATGTACTCGAAATACATTAACTATACAAAGTATCTAAAAAAAAAAATTTTCTTATAAAAAAGATCAAAGAGTTTACTTTTTATTAATATGATTTTTATTTCAATAAATATGTTTGATAAATAAATACACTTTACTTGAAAAAAAACCTTTTTAGAAAATGAAATTACGTGTGTGTGTATATATATATATATATATATATATATATATATATATATATATATATATATATATATATATATATATATATATATATATATATATATATATATATATATATATATATATATATATATATATATATATAATGCATTTTAAAAAGTATGATAATTAGGATTTAAAATGAACCGAGTCGAGTCAAATTTGCCTCAGCTCGACTCGACTCGATTCGTTAAGAATTGATTCAATTAAAATCTCCATTCGAATCCAACACAATTTACTTACAATATCATGAATGATAATATAAATATTATCAAAGATGCGACGAATCAAATCATTCTTAGTTTAAATAATATTAATTTGCTCAATGATAAATCTTAAAAAAAGAGAATAATTTGTTATACTACCCCATCCTTATTATAAAAGAAGTTAGTTTTTTAGATAATTAATAGCTAACGTATATGGTTTATATGTACTCCAAATATATTAATTATACAATGTATCTAAAAAACATTTTTTTCTTATTAAAACGACCAAAGAAATTACTTTTTGTTAATATGATTTTTATATCAATGAATATGTTTGATAAATAAATAAATTTTTATTGAAAAAAACATTAGAGAAAATGAAATTACATATATTTCTTTGTTATAAATTCTTTTTTATGATAATCATGGTGTGAAGAACAAAGGAAAAAGTCATGAAGTAAGGTTTATTCAACCAAAGAAGAAACGGGAACATAA